>OZ024906.1:3896430-4550541 GCA_964017125.1 Flabesymbios commensalis
ATTATTACTATCAATATTAGCACACAATACATCGACCACATCTGGACTGTTATCAAATCTTCTCTGATCGAGATTACATAAAATGTTTTCCTCATACATTAAATGGGTCTCTTCTTCCTGCTGCTTCATTATGAGCTGAAGCTGTGCTTTGTTCACAGCTTCTACCAGACTTTTTATCTGTAGCTGAATGCCCATCAGCTGCAGATGTCCAAGCTGTGTTTGGTCACAACACAATTTCCCGCTGTATACAAAATCTAAAAAGTTTGCCACTGTTGACACTTCTTCACCAGCGAGGGGGAATGCATAAGCTGCTTTGCCATGGTCTACAGAGCGGAAAGCAGAATTAAAGACAGGAGTGCTTGCAGCCAGAACAGCAGAATGAGCGGGAAAAGAGAATCCACCTTTAGCCGTTATAATCGTATCACATCTATCTCCAGCGCGTCGCTGATCATTGAGCTGAGTGAGTATTTGGCAGCACCAGGAGGCAGCACCACTGAGATCGTCATTACCCGCTCCGCAATCCATCCTCTGAAATAAAAGAGACGACATGAGAATTATGAAATTCAATTGATATATAGTAAATTAAATGATAAATATTACTGGGTCTTCACATTATTCAAGATCAAATATAATTAGAAATGAATGATCAGCATGATCACATGGCAAAGATTCAGGTAACAAAATCATGGAAAAGCCAACAACGAAAAATTTTTTTTATAGTATAATCGGAGCATTGTCTAGCATTATTTCTGCCCGTCAACTATCTTACATCATTTTACCAATGAGAAGTTCCATAGATTGCGCATAGAATTCCCAACTCTAATTGTTCTCAGTCTAATAAATTCAAATCATAAATTTCCACAAATGTATGACCTTAAAATCTGAAGGCCTAGGATGGGCAAGACCATCTCTTTCAAACTACATTAGGGTTTTATACAGTTAGTATGAGAATTTTTCAATTCAAGTTCACTGTGAACATGTTGAAAATGGCCGATTGGCAGCCATTTTTGAAGTCTAGATTACATTTCACAGTATGTTACAGAGGATAGCTTTATGATATACAATATATTTCTTTTAAAAGAAAAGAAGGAAATTTTATGGTGATGGCACCACGACTGGGAAATACTATATCACCGCGTATAAATGTGCATGCACTTATATTTGAAGATGCACTTTTTCAAAAACAAGTGCATGTACTTATATTCAAACACCAAAAAATGCTAAGCAGAGGTCATCAAGATATCACAATGACCTCACAGCATTGGGTCAGTGTTAGAGTTGTATGATATCATCATTCTGTTAGTCGGATATTGTCACGTGACAGCCAGAGACACATGACCTACATAAGTCCGCCATATTGGACCATTGAAGTTTATTATAATTAGATGTAGACGTGTTGTGTATACATGCCGTGGCGATTAGCGTGTGGAACTGTGACTGTGCTGTGGCCCGTGTCGTGTGGGGGTGTGGCTGTGCAGTAAATGTTTGCTGGTTCCAGCAGGCCCGGAACGAAATTTTCACGTGGAATACATGTCGCTGAAGTGGATTCCACGTGGAATACATGTCGCCGACGTGGATTCTACGTGGAGATTCCGTTCTTTGCAAGCTGGGGTGTGGCTGTGGTCGTGTGTGGAAGTGTGGTTTCCTCTCTCCACTGTCATGACTGTGACTGGTACTGGGCTGACTCTCGCAGTCACGGCCTGACAGTGACAGTCATTGTCATGACTGTGCCAGCACAGTATGATGTTATTGTACCGATCTCCTCTGGCCCTACCACGTCCAGCAATATTATTATCAATATAGACTATAGTTCAGATCTCCAGATAATTTTTTGGTTTGAGGAGTATTTCACTCATTGAAATGGGTGATGAAGAGTGAAATATGATGAAAAAATAAACAATGAGTATTTTTCATACAACAACATGAACGCTTTATTGATCATTTTTTTCTTACACTCGGGTCACATAGTTCTGCTGAGTGCTCACGTACAAAATAAAACAATTGTATCATTTTGTCTGGTTTTTTTTTACTTTGATGGGTATTTTAATAGTTTTTTTATGAGTAATATTACTCCTCAGACTTTCTGTCAATGAGTATTCGCTGTTTTTACATGCGTATTTTAAGCATATACGCATGTTATCTGGAGCACTGTATAGTTGTGATCAATTTCCACCGGAGTTAGGCGTTTTTCGGGCATACTACTGGACTAAGCCCTACCAGGTGCTATAAGAATAGCCCCACCTCCCATATATATTATTCACTGAAGATGGGCCTAGAATTATAGCCCCACTTAAGCAACGTAATTTTTCTATATGTTATTAACTGAAAGTGGGGATAATCTTATATCATAGTCATTAGTGATGTGAATAGTGATGTGAATGTACTAAATGACGATCGATTCTCAATCATGTACTACAATAGCATGTCACTCAGTTTATGAAACCCTTAGTTTCCATGTCATTTACTAAATGACAGACATGAAGATATGTGTAATTTATATACACATCTAGACTATAATATTTCATGGTTTGACTTTCTAAGATATTATTAATTAAATGGCGGAAGTTCACATGTATATATATATGTTTTTTGTTACACATGAAATAAAGTTCAGGCCCTAACCTCATAGTATATATTTGTTTATTTCATCTCATAAAAAATATTCATTTTATTATATTTAAAAGTAGATATTTTAATTTATTCCCCATTTCACATTATTAATATAGATTATTTTAATCTTTTCCGGTCTAATATAAGCTATTTTTAAATGGTTGATACTTTAAGCCCCATTTCTCATTATTAATATGTCAGACATAGGGCTAAAGCTTAAGCTCCACATCCCAGCAATAATATAAGGGAGGCAGGGCAATAATCAGATAATTAATATATATTTATATTATTTGTCTAAGATCTTTAAAATAATTAATTATTGACAATTTTAAGCATTTAAATGGTCGATATTTAAGCCCCACTTCTCATTAATAAAACATCAGAGATGGGGCTATAGCTCCCAGTAATAATATATGGGAGGTGGGGCTATAGTTTTGGCCTCATTTTGAATATATTAGTGAATATACTCTGGACCCTAAAGTTAAAATGGTTATACACGTAATCCTTTAGCCATTTTTTTTAAATACATATGATGCTCCAGGAATTAGAAAATTAGAAGGTTAAAACAAGCATAAATACAATATTAAAGATAAATACTATAGTGTAGCCCACACAACGTTAATATTTTGGCCAAGTGATCCTGTCGACCTTCTAGATCTCCCAGGAAGTGATACTCTAGCCTCCAGAGGGTTGATAAATAAATCATGTGATACTCCAGCAGGCTAATATAGAAGAAATTTGGATTAGTCTACAGAGGGTTAATACATGACTCTAGCCACATGATAATCTAGACCGCATAGGGTTGATACATGTGTTACTTTGGTCTGCAGAGGATTTATAAATTATACTCGGAGCATCAGAAGGCTAACATAAAAGAAATATGAGCAGAGGGTTAATAAATGTGTTACTCTAGTTCGCAGAGGGTCAATAAGAAAACATTTGATACTCTACGTATGAAAAGATTAACATAGAAGAAATATGATTGTCTAGTCCGTAGAGGTTTAATAAATAAGACATGATACTGACAGTAACTCTAGGCATTAAAAGGTTAACATAAAAGAAAAATGGTAATCTAGTCCACAAAGCGGTAATATATTCATAAGATACTTGATGCTTTAAACCTGCTATATGCGTGATACTCTAGCCTCAGAGGGGTAATACATACGACATGAGGGCCTACTCTAGTTATCCAAAGGTTAACATTACAGAAATATGATAGCTATAGTCCACAGAAAGTTAAATAAATAAAACATGTGAAACTCTGGATCACAAAGGGTTACACATCAGCAACGTCATAACATAGCCCCAGGAAGGTTAATATAATATGAAACATATAATAATCTACATTGCCATCTGTAGAGTGGTCCGAGACAGAACAATGAGAATAAGTGTAATAAAGTATCTAGCTCGCACAATGTTGGGACATAAATCATGATAGCCTACAGTCCCTAGAGACATGTGATACTCTAGTCCGCGGAGGGTTGGTAAATAAAACAATATGAACTGTGTACTGTAAGAATCAGAAGATTAATATAAAAAAATATGATAATCTAGTCCACAGAGGATTATACATAAGATACCTGACACTCTAGACCCCAGAGGGTTAATAATTTGTTATTCTAGTCTGCAGAGGGTCAATAAATAAGACATGTCATAGGCTTACTCTAGTCTTCGGAATGATAACATAACAAAATTATGATAATCTAGGCATCAAAAGGTTAGGATAGGAGAAATATGATATATATATATAATCAACAGAGGGTAAATTAAAACATCAGACACGTGATACTATCGACACGCTGGACCCCAGAGGGTTATTACTAGCCTCTAGATGGTTAATAAATAACATATATATGTTATGCGTTACGGTGGCCAGAAAAAAGGTGTATATTAACTCTATTGTGCACATGTAATGCGTCCATTGATTGTAACTAGATATTAATTTTATCTCACGGTTTTTATGCCATAAAATAATTTTAGTAGGCCTAACGTTATGTGTAAATTGTAAATGTTAAGTGTCAAATTAGACAATTAAAAGAAATGTTAAAGTATGCTGGAGATAACAATTACTGGACTTTTAAGAATGTTTTTTTTTGTAGACTATGTAGCATGTATTGTAAGGACTAAAGTAAAGGGTTAAAATATAACTTCACAACCCAGTGAAAAAAAAAGTGATTCCAGCCTGTGTCGTTCTTCTACTCAGTTATTAACATCAAGGTGGCTCGAAAGGTGTTAAAATAGGGGGTCATTAAAAAAAGATTTTTCCTATGACCAAATGTACTTCGTCGTCATGCATGAACTTTGAACTTCATGTTTAGGCCTACTGCATCATTTATCGCTCACGATGCTTGTTTTATCTTATCCGTTATCGATAAATGACACGTTTAAACTACACCGATTCTTAGGCTATAAACTTTCTACCAGTACTAGACTACATAGTTCATATTTAAAGCCGTCCTTATAAATTATTTTGAAATGCAAACCAATTACATCTTTATTCAGATTTCAGTATCCACAAACGGTTTGTTTGTTTGTTTGCTTGGGATAGCTAGCCCTCAAGTGGGGCTGCCCGGGCCTTCCGACTTTGTCGATCGCTCTCTAACTCCCGGCAAGGATCAATGTATCTCTTAGAACCCATGAGTGCCGAGCCGATTGCCTCACTTTACGAATCTGCCGACCAGCCACTCCCCTCATCTACTGCTTCTCCTCAGTGCACCTCCAGACTCAACTTCAAAGAGTCTCAGATCGCTGTGGTGATGCTGATGATGCCGGGAAGCAGTGGTCTAACCAAGACGAGTGACCGCGTCTTCTCACACTCAACAAGCCCGCATTGATCCGCTGCCAAGCGGAGCAGCCCAATTAAATCATATCGGCGACGGACTGTCTGTCTGTTTCCAGACCCCTCGAGTCTGTTGCCAGACTCGGCGACTACGGAACCGACTTTTGTTGATCTGTCATCACATCACTGATTGCGACAAAGGAGGTGAGTATCCGCGTCCATGGTTTGCGACTGCCTCAGACTTGCTATGGTGTGCTGTATGTTATGAACACCCATACTCATCGCTCTATTCACAGTGTGACAGTGGTTTTGTCTGTTGCCAGACTGTCTGTTTGACTGTTGCCTGACCCTCAGTCGTAGAGTCTGCTGTGAGAAAAAGGCCGATGACAGAGCCACCCTTTATTTTTCTGTTTCCAGACCGACTGCTTGTCTGTTGCCAGTCGCTTGGTGTCTGTTGTCAGACCCGGCGATGGAGGAGCCAACCCTTTGTTTGTCTGTTGTTACTTGTCGAACTGATCACGAAAAGGGAGATGAATAACAGTGCCCATAGTTTGCGACTGCCTCGGACTTGCCATGGTATTCTGCATGTCACGGACACCCATTACCATCACCGTATCTAGAGTGTGACAGTGGTTATGCCTCGCCCCCATGTTAAAATTAAGCAGAGGGATTTGAAGGGTGAGAGCCATATGTTCAAGTTGAAGGAAGGGGCTGAGGAACGAGAGCCATTTGAGTTCAAGGGAAGTGTGCGTGGGCCATGTTGACATTAAGGACTGGATAGGGGGATAAGAGACAAGAGCATTGTTAAAATTCCTCTTGAGAGATTTAAAGAGCGAGAAACAGGTTCAAGTTGAAGGGAGTGGGCCTTGGGACGAGAGTAAATTTTCAGACCCTCAGTCGTAGAGTCCAAAAAGGTATGTTTGTTGTTTGTTTGTGTGTTTGTTAGGGTTAGCTAGCCCGCATGCAGGCTGCCCGGGCCTTCCAATAATTATCAATCGATCACAATCCCGCCTTTAGTCCAGTTGCTTTTTACTCGGAGCTGTGTATCACTAAGCCGGTGGGCCACATCAAGAGCCGAATTCAGTGCTCACAGACTACTTTGGTACATCCACGGCAGCTAAAGCAACCATAGACCTCAATGGTGATCATGTGCATAGATGACGAGACTTTCTGCTTAAGACACCTTCTCATATACACAGGTTCCACACTGGAGAACTGGCGGAAAGGATCAGTCCAAACAGTCCACAGGTCCGTCTCAGGTGGCAGTCGGGCAGTTAGGCAGTCTTAACTTCATTATAAGCAAAACGGCATGGGGATGAATGAATAGGAACCAACAAGTGACTGCTAAAATGGGCAAACCATAACAGTATGACAGCTTGAAGGAAATCACCATGCATACATCTCAAGACCGGCCATGATGAAGAAAAAAAAATCAACAAGTGTCTGTCAGAATAGATTCACCATAGCGGTATGACAAGCTTAAATTGATTCCCACGCATACATCCCAGAGAAACTATTAAGACCCGCTGCCTTCCCTATGAAACTTCTACGACCCGCTAACGGAAATCAAAAAGTGTCTGCCAGAATAGATTCAACATAACGGTATGACAAGCTTAGATTGATTCCCACCGCATACACCCCTGTGAGCTGCCTTCTCTATGAAACTTCTACGACCCGCTAACGGAAATCAAAAAGTGTCTGCCAGAATAGATTCAACATAACGGTATGACAAGCTTAGATTGATTCCCACCGCATACACTCCTGTGAAACTACTTAGACCCACTGCCTTCCCTGTGGAACTTCTACGACCCGCTGCCCTCCCTGCGAAACTACTAAGACCCGCTGCCCTCCCTGGGAAACTTCCACGACCCGCTGCCCTCCCTGTGAAACTACTAAGAACCGCTGCCCTCCTTGAGAAGCTTCAACGACCAGCTGCTCTTCCTGTGAAACTACTAAGACCCAATGCCCTCCCTGAGAGACTTCTACGACCGGCTACCCTCCCTGTGAAACTTCTAAGACCCGTTGCCCCCCCTTGAGAAACTTCTACGACCTCCTGCCCTCACTGCGAAATTTCTACGAACCGCTAACAGAAATCGACAAGTGTCTGTCAAAATAGATTCACCATAAGGGTATGTCGAGCTTAAATTGATTCCCGCATATACATCCCAGTGAAACTATTAAAGCCCGCTGCCAGGTGCCCTCCCTCTGAAACTTCAACGACCCACTGCTTTTCCTGAGAAACTTCTACGGCCCGCTGCCCTTCCTGTGAAACTTCTACAAACCGCTAACAGAAATAAACTAGTGTCTGCCATAATAGATTCACCATAGCGGTATGACAAACTTTAATTGATTGCCGCTTATACATCCCAGAACCACCACATTGGTGTAAGACTACTAAGACCCGCAGCCCTCCCTGTGAAACTTCTACGATTTGCTGCTCTCTCTGTGAAACTTTCAACGACCAGCTAGCGAAAAAACAACAAGTGACTGTCAGAATAGATACACCATAAAGTTATGACAAGCTTAAAGTGATTCCAGCGCATACATCCCAGACCTCCCACACTGATGTGAAACTACTAAGACCCGGTGCCCTCCCTATGGGACTTCTACCAACTGCCCTTCCTGTGAAACTACTACAGCCCGCTAACAGAAATCAACAAGTGCCTGCCAGAATAGATTCATCATAGCGGTATGACAAGCTTAAATTGATCCTCAAGCCTACACCCTAGGTCCCCCCCCCCCCACATTGGTGTGAAAATACTACATTCCGCTGCCCTCCATGTGAAGTTTCTACGACCAGCTGCCCTCCTTGTGAAACTTAAGCACGAAACTTCTAAGGTCCGCAGCCCTCCCTGTGAAACTTAACCGCAAAACTACTAAGGCCCAACTGCCCTCCTAATGGAAATTCTACGACCCAATGCCCACCAAAAGAAACTCCGATGACCGGCTAACCTCCTGTGTAACTTCTAAAAGCAAAATGAATGGAAGAAAGGTTTTAATTAAATTTTGCATTTTAAACTAGCTGTTTATAAAAGAAATATTATAATAATTTGCTAACTAAAATTACAATACAAGTCAAAGTGAAAAGAGACAGGGACCATGTTTACGAAGGGGATGTAACAAAGACAGCAACAGCCGGCCAGCTCACAGGGATTGTAATGTTAAACTAATGCATGTTAATCTTAGTATAATATACTATTAAATTGACTTAGAACACAGTAAGCTCAGCTGCTGTGCCCTGAACACTTAGTTTAAATGAACTTATGCGTGAATAAATCCTATAGGTCCATAGATTAGACTAATTAAAAGGCTGGTTTCACTCACCTAGACTCTTAGCAAAGTATGAGACATTCAGACAGCATGTACATAGTACAAAAAGACAAGACATGATGTACAGTCAAATTATATATAAAACAGTGAGAACGACCAAACACTCAGACAAAAGCTCCATCAAAAACAAAACAACATAGGAATTCAAAGTTGTATATATATAGATAAAACATGAAGGTGTCAATTCATAATAAGCCAGCCAACTCAGCAAAGGACCATTATGGATCCCCCATATCTACATCCTTAGTCCGATGGAATGGGTGAACGAAATGGTGTTGAAGGTGGTAGTTAAATAGGCAAAACTTTCATGAAACGCAGGATACCCGCGCAGTAATCAACAAGTGTCTGTCAGAGAACATTCACTATTACAATCTGACAGGCTTGAAATGATCCCCACACACACACCCCAGGTCCACCACAGAAACTTATCAGCCCATATATAAGGATTAGGATAGGAGCAGGTTAAGAGTACAGCTATTTACACTGTTGAGTTATTTACAATAACTAAAGTTGACACGTCCAAGACTTGTTAATAAAAATAGAAATGAGTTTACACAGAATAGATATGTATTATAATGGTTAAATATATAATTTGACATATAAGTAATAAATTAAGAAATTACCAGACCCAAATTATTCGAAAATTTGAAAGTGAAACCACAAGTGTCTGCCATAATACTCTCGTCATATCGGTTTGACAACTTGTTTAAGTTACACAAAAAGATCACTTGAAATATACCATTTAATATTCTGGAAACAATAAAGTTGGCCCATAGGAATATTCAAGTGGTATATTATTAGAGGGAAATGGAGGTTGAACTCAAATAGGTCACCTTACGATTTAGTCAATTAAAACCTAAATTCAGACATGCAGGTTAGCTGTAGATTGAGAGGATTTCAGCAGATGAGACAAGATCTGACTGGCAAAAGGCGAGTACATATGCGGGATTCATTTATGTTTGAATAAAGCCTGATCCAAACAATAAAAGCACATTATAATAGAGAAAAACCTCATCGGAGGATTGCCCTTGGAACTACTATCATATATACACCGTTTTGATACACAAGTTTAAGGGAGTATGTGGTCCTCTATTCATTAGTATTTGGCCTAAGGATTGAATAAATTTAGGCAGATGAGACAAAACCTGGTTGAGAAAATTGAGGGTGCATAAGCAGACCTATGTATTATACGCTTTAAGATAGGAGCAAAAATATACATATCGATTAAAATTTACAATGCAGCACATCAAGAGCATAAACTTATAATTAACGGTCTTTCATTGGGAATATACATATCAATCGAGGTTGGCAGCTCATCACAAACACACACTTATATAGTTATTTACAATAAAAAATATTTTACTTCATATTTACATATTAATGATCATATTTGCATGAGTTAATTGGAAAATTCCTACTAACTGGATGCGTCAAGATCTGATTGGTAAAAGGCGAGTACATAATCAGGTTTAATTTGAGTTTGCATAAGGCATGATCCAAATAGCATAAGCACATTATGATGAAGAATAATCTCATCAGAAGGCATCAGAGGATTTCCCTTGGAACTATTATCATACACAGTTTTGATACACAAACTTAAGTGAATGTGTGATCCTCTACTCATTAGTATTTAGCCTAAGATTGAATGAATTGAGGCAAATGAGCCAAAGCCTGGTTGAGAAAGTTGAGGTTGCATAAGCAGACCTATGTATTATACGCATTAAGATAGGAGCGAGAATATACATATCAATTAAAATTTACAGTTCAGCATATCAAAAGCATATGTTTATAATTATCTGCAATTCTGTGGGAAGATACATACCAATGAAGATTGGCAGTTCATCACAGATACATACTTATATAGCTATTTACTGGAAAGTTATTTTTACCTCATATTATCATATTAATTATCATATTTGCGAGAAATAATTGACATTCACATTTAAAATAAACAGTGTCTCTTATCATAATTAATTGAAATTCCCACTCACTAGAGGAGCAATTGTAGGATTCAATTTGTTAAGTAGAGGAAGCAGGTTAAGGGGATAGTTATTTAAAATGTAGATCTATTTGCATGAACAGGGATTGATACATTCAAGACTTGACAATATAAATAGTGACATATTCACACAAATTAGATATGTATTATAGTGATTGAAAATACAAATTAACTTGGACATCTTAACAAGATAAATATTTGTTTGAATCCCATCAGCTTCACCTACTTGATGTCTTAAGAAATGTTGAAAGTACAAACGTAACGAAACATACAAGAAATTGCCAGATCCATAGTATTCAAAAATGTGAAAGTGAAACCACAAGTGTCTGCGATAATAGTAACGCCATGTTGAAAGTACAAACGAAACGAACGGAATACGGCGTTCGCTCATCGATATCTGCTTGATCACTGAAGTTAAGCAACGTCGCGCCCGGTTCATAAGTGGATGGGTGACTGCCTGGGACTGCAAGGTGCCGTATACACTATCGTGGGGCTCAGAGAACCACGTAAATCAGATGGCTCGTCTGACTGACTTTGAGTTGGACGTAAAAGAACCTCAATGAGCGTAGGCGCAGTTTCCATCCGGCGAGACCCCCAAAAATCCACAATATGGGGTACTTGGCACATACACAAGGCCATGAATGATATCATGAATGATAACAGGCCTTGCTAAGTTACTCCCGTGGCGCAATAGCACAATAGTGCGTACGGCCACGTAATATACAGATACAGACAGAGCCATAGCGGTTTGACAACTAGATGAAATTTCGCAAAAAGACCGCTCAGAACATACCTTTTTGTATTAAATAAAAATAAATTATATATAGGAGAAGCATAAATGCACATGAATTTGTTGAAAATAAAGATTAATGGCTAGGTAGGGTAAAATTAGCATTAAATTAATTGTACAAAATCAAATTTTATTGTACAAAGTGTGATGATAAAACATAATTAGGCTTACAATATAGTAGAAGCATAGATACATATGCATTAGTTGAATATAAAGACTAATGGCTAGGTAGGAAAAAATTTGCAAAAAATTTACTGAAAATCCCAATGCCTCCCAGAGTGTAATGGCCCATCCTGTGGAGATACTTAATGCAGCCTAAGCAGGTTGACAATGTGACTAAATGCTTAAAAATCTCTATGCCCTTGAAGCGCAATCGAATATTCGAGTAGAGGCATTATGAACCAATTAGGATCGACCTTTTGTTTAAAATTGATCTTTCAACACTGAATTTGAACTGTAACAGTGACTGAACTGTAAATTATTATTAAACTATTGATATTACTTATATTAAATGACGAATTTATAGGTCTAGCGACTATACTTTAGATGATAGTTATTCATATGAATACACAGAATATAGTGATACATATAAATATACTATAAATACAAATAAATGCACATAGGTATTAATGAACTAATGACAGTAACAAATCTTAATTGTGCAGTCTCAAGGGTAATAGGATAATCAAGTATGGGCTTTCATCAAACCCATTTTAGGTTGAAAAAGTGATATCTCAATTAAATTTCACAAAAAGACCTCTCAGGGCATACCCTTTGTATACTATAAAGTAAAAGTGGGATTGAGTGGATAGTCAAGTAAATGGAATAAAAAAAGGGAGAGATGAAGGTTAAACTCAGGCAAATAAATCTCCTTACGATTTAGTAAAATACAACCCTAGCTCAGACATGCAGATTTACTGTAGATAAAGAGGCTTTCAGCGCATGAGTCGAGGTCTGATTGGAATGGCGAATGCATATGCAGGTTTTCGTTTATGTTTGAAGAATAGGATCAAAAATATACTTATCAATTCAAATTTACATTTCATTACAGCAAGATCTTATAATTATCTACAATTATGTGTAATATATATATCAAATGAGGTTAGCAATTCAACATAAACGCATATTTATATAGTTATATACATAAAAGTTTTTTACCTGATATTTTACATATTAATTATCATAATTGCATGATATCAATGAACAATCATGCTTCAATAAACAGTGTCACATTTTATAATTAAATGAAATTCCCACTACCCAGAGGAATAAATGTAGTAGTCAATTGATTATGCAGAGGTAGCAGGTTAAGAGTACTGCTATTTAGAGTGTAGAGTTATTTGCATTAGCAGGGATTGACACGCCCAAAACTTGTCATTATAAATAGTAACATAATAACACAGATTAAATATGTATTAAAAATGATTGAATACATAATTTAACTAAGGCATCTTAACATATAAAATATTTATTTAAACTACACATCAACTACACCTACTTGATGACTAAGAAATGGATGAAAGCACCCTGTAAAAGTTACAGGTCTTAAAGGGAGTCATTCAAGTTCTGTGCAATGAATAGGTATCCAAATGGTATTGAGTTGAACATAGGATTTATCTAACCATATATGAATAATATAATGCGAAGCATAATATCATGGCCTTCCCAAATTATGTCCGAGCTGTAAATACATATATGTATTATACAATATTTATATATATATGTAATATATAATATTTCTGTACAAATAGATCTGATGATTTTAGGTTATTAGTTGGGTAATTATGTGAGGACTGTTAATCTTCAGTGGAAATTTTAATTGATCAGAGTTTCAGTGATGGGTTTATGAATATGAGTAGCTTTTAATATGCCCTGGAATCTTAGATTCACGAGGAGTGAAACACATAAGAAATTATCAGATCCACAATATTCATAAATCTCAAGGGCGTAGCCAGGGTTATGAACATGTGTACGCACAACGCTAGGGGTAGGCCTACTGATTTACGGAGCTTTTCCGAAACGGAGAGGGTGTGGATTTTTCCTAATTCATCACTGCCATTTTATGGGGGCAACCCCCATACACGCTGCGCGCAGCTCAGCGGACAAGGCGGATGGGTCCGGGGGGCCTTCACAAGGAAAATTTGAAAAAAAGACCGAAAATGATGGGATCTGGTGGTATTCGCGGTTAAGAGATTGATTCATGATTTTCTTTTTATTATGTTTGTAACATTTCAAAATTGAATACAGCAACACAATTAAACAAATTAAATCACTTTACTCAGTGATGCTAGATTGAGATTTACTGATGTTTTTCTCTCAAGTACGATTATCCATGGATAAACATTTTTCAAACATACGTGGCGGATCCGACATTTCAAGTGCTGACAAAGGGGGGCGCGCCGAATTTCATTTTGTAATTAAATTTATAAAGGATATAACTGAATGACAACACCATGCTGATTACCTACATTTAGCAAGTTTAATAGCATTTTAAACAGATAAGATTTACTATTGAACACTGGGTCTAAGGATTAAATAAGAAAGTCAATAGCCTTCCTTTCTTAGACGCAAATTCTCCCAATATGTAGTGTCTTTGTGAGCTGGGTTGTGATTAGTCACAAGGGGGCCACCATTCATTCAATCTCCAGGGGGGGGGGGGGGCTGGAGTATTTTTTAAATAAATACTTTGAGATTGATTTTCATGAAATAATTAATTGTCTGAATGAAATGTTGTAAATAAATATTTAATGGCCTTCAATTTTTTTGTACATAATTAAATGACGCTTAAATTTGTGAAGCCTTTTTTCGCTCATCTCCTTGACCACCACTTCAATACTAAGCCTACTTTGGGATCCAAGTTTGTGGACCGGAAAAAAAATCGAAGAAAGTGAAATAAATATTTTGCTTGAGGCAGAGTGTGAATTAAATAAAATATTGCAGATCGCAGATGAAATAAATAATTTGTCCTGTTCAAAACCTCAGCCCCCCCCCCCATAGTAATTTAATAGTGGTCCCCTAATTATTTGAAAGCAAATACGTGTTACTCTACCCAGCAAACACCACACGTTAAACCAATGTTGGCGCAATGCTGGTCCACCGTCTACGAGCCCTATGAAAATAGCTACCATTAACCCAATATTGCTTCAACGTCATGTGCTTGCTAGGTAGGCCTCTAAGGCCTAGGCCTACAGATGTAGAGCTAGTACACTTTTTTGTACCCTTTATAATCATATAGCGGTCTACCCTAGATCAGGTGATCCCCTCACTGATGTAGACACAGAGCATGGACACGGAGGCGGTCGTCCCTAGAGGCTAGAGTGTGTGGAGGGGTTAAAAGATGAAAGAACTATTATTTGTAAGCTTATCCATGATTTTTATTACTATACGAGCTGCCAGACAGTATACAAAACAGACTAATCTCACACATGCATATAGTTTACGAACACGTTATTTGATCATTATCTCTGTGTTATCTATAATTACATGATTCGCTGTGATATAATAAGCATCCCAGCTAACACGAGATGTTGAACCAATATTGTTTTAATGTTGGGCCAGCGTCGTAGACGGTGCACCAACATTATAATGACATTGGTTGAATGCCTGCGATATGCATACATGCATCTCATAACTCATTGTGTAGCCTACCATTTCACATGGCGCGATGCAGGTACAAAAAGAGTTCGTTTAGACTAATTAGCCCCATCGTCGCACCTTCAGTAAGGCCACTATGTATTTTTCTCTGTTTTATATAGATGAGCGCGCGCATTAGATTTAGGCCGCGCATTACCAGCGCACGCATTAGATTGTTGTCGATTTCCGAAAAAAACCAATTAATTTCGGGAGATAAAAAACATTTCGAAAAAACAAGTTTATTTCGGGAGATAAAAAAACATTTTCACAGCTATGTTTTTATTTTGCTTGTTTTTTTCGTCGCCCACAATAACTTTTTTTAAAATGGGTCAAAAGTTTTTTTTTATTTCGTCACCCTCATTAATATTTCTAGAAATTTGTCAAATGTTTTTTTTATTTGGGCGCCCTCATTACCTTTTCCAAAAATAGGTTAAATGTTTTTTTTTGTAAATGTTTTTTTACTGCTCTCCATCATTAGATTTTGATTTTTTTCTGATCTAAAACAAAGAAATAAAACACAGTGGCCTAAAATGTTATTGGCATTTTTCCACAGGTCTTGAGGTGGATATCGATCTCAGTGACTGCCTGCATGGTTGAAAAAAGTTGATTATCCCGGGTAAAACGAATGTAGTAATCCACGGCTCCACATCGTTATGGTGTTGGCTCGTCCGCGGCAAATTTAGCGGCACTATAGTCTATAGTCATAGGGCCTACATGTTGTGAATTTGTGACTGTCATTGAAAAGAGAAACAGTTAGTGCATCTGCATCCTACTTATTCTGGTGTTTGACGCAACAACACATAAAGAATAGAAGTTGTTATTTGGATTGTTAACTTGTACGCATACAATATTGAATACATGTAGGCTATACTAGTCTACTAGACTCTACTGTAACTTGTTGTTTCTTTTTTAATAGGGTCATAATTTTTTTACCCTTCTTTGGCTTACAATGTGTACGCACGTGCGTACTGGCGTACGGCTGGCTACGCGCCTGAATCTGTAAGTGAAACTACAAGTGTCTGCCATAATAGTCACGCCATAGCAGTTTGACATCATGATGAAATTTCACAGGACCGCTCAGAACATACCTGTTTGTGTGGATATTCAAGTGAGTGAAATAAAAAATACTATCATGGATACTATGTAAATACTATCATGGATACATTAATTTGATACACAAACTTGGGTGAGTCTGTGGATCATTCTTACTAAGTGATTATCGACAAGTGAGACAGTGTCTTATTGAGAAATTTGTGGGTGCATAACCCAGAGCTATTTCTTATATAAACAAAAGGACAGGAGTCATGTTATAGGGGCAAAAATATACATATCAATGGAAATTTGCATTTTGTCAAAAAGAGCATATATAATAATTATTTAAACTTACGTAGAAATCAGTGATGATAGAGATTAAGAACAGTAAGTATTTATCTTAACTAATTTCCCTTATTTTAGTAATATATATATATAAATATTTTTATTATTTTTATTATTATTATATATCTATATATATTTTTTTTCATTTATTGTTCGGCTTACTTCATGCTAGATGTGTCGCCGCCTGTGGAGGCCTGCTATGCAGGGCTCAAACCCCTCCATGTCACCCTTCCCCTTGCGGGATACCTGGACAGGATTTTGGATTGACACTTTTGGGGGCCGGATGAAGCAGACGCTTTAACAGCAGACGATCTTTAGTCTTCATTTAATTAGCCTAATCTACGGACCTAAGGCTTATTCAAGCTCAGTTGATACGAGCTAGTGTATAGGGCACAGTTTACTGTGTTTTAAGGCAATAAGATATTATATTATACTCAGATTTGCATGTATTAGATCAACATTACAATCCCTCTCAAGTCTCAAGATCTAGACTATTGACTATTGCATCAGATTCAGATCTATTTTTAGATAGGTCACCTTCGTGTCATTGTGGTCTCACCACACAAATTCATTCGCGCATATCATTATAAAGTTTAAGAATAAGAAAGTTAGTCTCTTTTTAAAAATTGTGGCTCTTTGCAGCAGCTCCTGTGGTGATTATTACGGATATATCATTTTGATACCAATTTAAATCGATTCTGTGATGTTTTGTTGTAGCAAAAGCATCGAAATTATTAAAGATAGATCTAACAGGAAGTCCTTGCGCTGGCTGTAACAAGGCTCTTCTAAAAAACGAGGTCAATTTTTTTCTGGGTCGCCCGGGGGGGAGTGGGGCAAGAGCTTATTCTAGGCTAAAATAGCAAAAAAGCAAGCAGATTCACATACCTTTTTTATTTTTTATTTTGAAAGAGAACAGACGACTGGTTAAAGAGATATATAGGGTTATTTACATTCCCCCATTTTAGAATTGCTGGGAGGCCTGAGCGTATGGGTCATAATACATGTAAGTCTATGGGACGGGTATTATGTGTGGTGAGACGTTGTACACGTGACTTTGATCTGGTCGGCTGTTGCTTTCTGTGCCACACTCACTCCGACTCCTAAAACATTGACCAGGTCTCTTTTCACTCTCTCTTGTTACTTCAGATAGCATATGACTATGACATATTTCTTTTTATAAATTCAAATTGTTGGTTTAAACTTAATTTTTTTTATTATATCTAGACTGGATCTAATCTATTTACCTTGATTATAAAAGTAGGCTTCCCAACCACCAGACTTTACTTGCCTGGCGAGCCCGGCCAATTTCATTTATGGCCGGGTATAGGCGAAGGTTCTTAGTCACGTGACCTTCATGCCTGTGCTATTGAGGCCAGTGAATAATTTTCTGGGTCAAGTCATAGAAAATGCGTCAGAGGGGAAATACAATACTGTGAACAACTCTTCATCCGGGGAAGTGACCTTTCAAAAATGCCTGAAATTGGGGATTACCCCATTTTCATCTAAAAATAGCAACAAGTCACAAACATTCGACACTGGGGCATAACAGAGGCTACATGAAGCTCGGCCACACCGCGTAGTGTGGCTCTGGGAACCAGAGTACAGACTTTACCTGGTAAAATAGTCAAATCGGAGGGTAGGCATCAGTAAATTGTGACAGCCTGGTTAACTAATAACTTTTTTGTATTTCCACATCATGAAATCCCTGTCAACAAACTCACAAAAATAACATGGTAACGTTGGCATAAAATTCAACTAGATATCTACATCTAATAATTTATCTCTTGTATTTTTACAAATATCAATTGGCAAGTCAGATTCCAAAATGACGATATTTTCAAGAAAATGTAATATCATACAGATTATGATCACATGTAATTAAAAAAGAGTGATTATCAAACACTTATGCCACCATTACCTATAATTTGACTTTAAATATAAGAACGTCATGCTAGTAATTTGGACATTGTCAGTTGTCATTTGTGTGATCGTTACTGAAATATGGACAGGCTTGAAATAACGTTAGCCATAATTATTTCAGTCATAGCATTTCAGTGAACGTTACACTAATGTTATAATGTAATTTCCTTGAAACATTGCTACTTTGGCAATCCTAATTATGTGTTATATCTACTCTGTGTGTACTAACTAAAGCAAGTATTATGCTATATCAACTAAGTGCATATGTGCGTAAAGTGTAGTATATATTGTGCGATCACATCATGCAAAGTGGGGTCAAAATGTTATCTATATTATTGAAATAGATGTGTTTGCACACAGCCAACGTTACTCACATTTCACTGGATATGTCCTTGACAGCATAACGTTCACTATCCCCCCCCCCCCCGCCACACAAAATTCAAAAGATGTTGGTGGTATAATCAACATTTAAAAAAAAAACTCAAAGTGAATTTTAATTATCATATCCCAACATTTATAGAAGTTAATTGGATAAATATGTTTATACTAGTAATGTTGCATTAAAGTTTATATAATCCTCTATATTGCCATTACGTAAGTGACAGAAAAGTGCCAAATAAATACGAAAAACGTGTAACATCAACGTTTGTGGTTTTGTTTTATTTGAATATTATTTAATGTTATTAGACAAAAAAATATGTTATCAAAATGTCTAACATTTCACGTTATTTCGGGATGTCAAGTTGTAGTTGTGAAACTTGCTAAGTAACTTACATGTACATACAGGTCCTCTTCTGGTTTATTAGGCATTTCTGCTTCTGCTGCCAGCTCCAGGTTAATTTCGTTTGCTCTGTGTTTCTGATAAGTGGTGTGTGTTTGTTGTCCTTGCCCCGTCGGATTACACGGAGCTTCAGTGTAGTCATATTTTATGGGGTGGCCTCTCCAGAATTTATGAAGTCTATTTTCAAATGTTGCGATCGATGGTGCATGTAGGCCCTACAACCACTTCTGGTAGACTATTCCATATGTCAGTGGATCTGGGTATAAAAATGAGTATTTTCTCTGGTTTAGGCGCATTCTTTCTTTGAATATTTTGTGTTGATGTCCTCAGGTTTGGATTCCGGGTCCCCTTAACAAAATTTTAAAAATGATTGAAAAGAGAAATACAGCTTAAATAGCAAAAAAAAGTTCAGGATACAAATGTGTTTTTTGTTCTTAGAAGAACAGTGCAGAAAAAGATAAGAAAAATTACAATTGTTACATGGAAAAAACCCATTTATCCAGATTTAGATAAGGGAAATAAAAAATTGTGGGGCATGGTGAAAAGATGAAGAAGGGACGCATCCAGCTGCTCCCCACTGAAATTAAATGGCAAATTAATATCAGATACATATGAAAGCTGAGGCAAAAATAGCTAATTCAAATCAGTACCTGTATTCAGCCTGGCAAAACATGAAATGATAAGATATTAACTGACGAAAAAGAAATGTTTTGCAGATTTAATGATTTTCATGTAAATATAGGTAAGAATCTCGCTAAGAAAATCTCAGATACTGACAAAGATCCCACTTCGTATATAAAACAAAGTAATATGTCATCATTTTTTTCTGAAAGAAGTACTCATGTTGAATTTACAGATAATTATTATTATGTTTACTAAAGGAGGCTAGTCCTGGATGGGATGCATGCCAAGGCTATTAAACCTACTCTTTCTTATATATATATATCACATTTAGTACATATTTTAAACTTGTCATTAAACCAAGGTGTTTTCCCATCAGAATTAATAATTGCTCGTGTTATTCCTATATATAAAGGCGGTGACAAGATGGAAATCAATAATTACAGACCAGTGTCTCTCCTTGTATTTATTTCCAAAATATTCGAACGTATCATGTATAACAGAATAATTGAATTTGTGAATAAACATAACATACTGTATAACCATCAGTTTGGTTTTAGAGAGAAACACGGAACAAATACTGCCTTAATTGTATTAATAGATAAGATATCAACTGCGATAAGTAATGGTGATATCTCGTGTGTAGTACCACAATGATCAATACTGGGTCCATTATTATTTTTGCTATATATCAAATGACATTGCTCAAGTATCTTTAATTTTATTTCCAATTTTGTATGCGGACGATACTAATTTATTTCTACAGGGTAAATGTCTAACTACACTAATAGAAAATAAATCTGGAACTGCAAAAAAATGTTGGGTGGTTAAAATGTAATAAATTATCTCTAAATATTGACAAGACAGACTATATCATTTTCAGATCTACTAGAAAATGTCAAGTTACTACAAAGCATCTTAAAATCGACAACGAAAATTTAAAGCATGTAAAAGATACAAAATTTGTGGGTGTTATAATTGATGAACACTTAAACTGTGAAAGTCATATTAAAACTAATAAATGTAAATTAGCTCGTGGAATTAGTATATTATGTAAAGCTAGAAATGTACTCAAATCAACAGCTTTACTAACTTTGTATAACAGTTTTTTTTACTTCCATATTTGTTATTGTATGGAAGTGTGGGTAGTACATGTGATAAATACATAGCGTCATTATTTAAAATACAGAAAAAAAGATGTCAAGATTATCAATTTGTCGTCCTATCGTCAGTGGTCGTAAACCCGAGTAGTCCCGAGACGGGTGAGATGCTGATCCCACAGTCCTACTTGGCTCATACTTTACCGATATTTGCAAAATTTGCTACTTTAAACATATATAAAATTTATAAGTTTAACGTTGCAATATTGATGTTTAAAATAGAAAAACATATTGTTCCTTCAAATATATATGTGAAATTTTTGTGAAAAACTTTGCAACGCATACATACTTTACACCGATTATAAAAACAACTACGTTACAAAAATCGATTTTGTATGTAGTTGCTATATGAAATTATTTACTCAATAAAATTAACATCAATTGTACTATTACCACATTTAAACACCTTTTGAAGATATACTTATTATATAATGACATTCCACTAACCGATAGAAAACTATATAATATTTACAGCTGTGCTTGTGATTTATTTTGTGTTTTTTTATGTCGTTGTCTGGGAGTTGAGCAGAGGTGTCATTCGTGCACATCACGTGGGATACAAATAGTATAATACACGTGGTTATTATAGAAGAAGAATTTGTATTGACATTAGACATGGTCAAAATACAAATTATACATTTTCATAAACAAAACGACATGACAAGAGAACATTTGCAATTACATATCATAATCCCATTTGAACTTATCAGGGACAGATAGGACCCTATTATTACATGTAGCCTAGGCGCTGAAACATATCCAGTATAATCTGGAAATATTCTTTGTCACAATTTTATTGATTTTGTGATGTAGGCTATACACTAAAGGGCTAGCGCTCACCACTAACCAGAGCAAGCATCCTTCCACTGGTAGTGTCCGCTCTGCTCACAAAGAAGAGGAAAAAGTGGTTTCCATTATTTTTTTATTATGTCAAGTAGTTTTCGTTATTTAGCATTTAGGACCACCGTTAAAAAAAGTGTAGCTGACTGCTGGATTGATTGATGTGTATTTTCAACACAATATTTCATTTTATTTTTTCTAAAAAAATTAGGTGTTGACTCACGTTAGTCTATAAAAAATGTAAGCTGTTTTAATATTTTAATTTTACATATAATTAAACATGGAGTGTGTAATTACATAAATTAAACATAAGCGATCGACTTATAAGTTATAACTTCATAAGAAACGTCGTTGACGGCGACAGTCGTGCCGTGGCGTGGGCGATAATTAGACTAATACTTCAATTTATTTTTAGGAAGAGGTAGCCACCGGTTTCCTGCTACCAATACCCTCCTTTTTGGGCAGCTCCCTTGGTAGTTGATCAGAGTGATGGATCTCACTTGAGAAAGTATTATGTGAGTTCAGGGGAGCTTTCCTATCTTGTACAGCGATCTCTTCCCTCTATTCACTAACACTAACAGTGCCTCGATTGCTACCTCGAGTAGTCGTTAGGGAATACTGAAGGAGAGCTGGGGGCCGAGGTCGGGGTACTCACAGTGTGGTTGTCTAGCCTGTTACTCAGGGATCTGATTGTCTGTAGCTCTTGGTCTCGTGCCTAGGTTTTAGAGCAATCGACAATTGTCGGAAGGCCCGGGCTGTCCGAAAGGGCTCGCTAACTCAACAAACAAACAAACAAACTAGCCTACCTGCAGGGCGCGCCTACCTGCAGTCTGTTTCTGAATTCACCTAGTTAACAAAATCTCAGCCTCCACATGTTACGGAACACGGTGTAAAGATAGTAATTGCGGAAAGAGTTTCAAATGTACCGACCCCTTTTGCTACGGCCTAACGTTACGCCTAACGTTACCGTCCTACGACTACGTGCTACGATCTAAAAGAGGGCGATGGTTTTGATGATGGGGTTACCGCCGGTTAGAGTAAAAAATAGGGCATGCTATTTTTTACCAAATTTCGGAGTTTAAAAGAATTAAACGATTTAAAGGGACTGGCCCAGGCTAAAATCATCAAAAAATTGTTGATTTTATTTTGGCTCCTTAATATGACCATATGATGTAAACATGTCCATAGACTAGAGCTGCAAAATTTTTTATTTTTTCTGCTGCGCATTCACCAGTTAGACTAGATATAGAGACAAAATTCCTGATTTGTAATTATTGACAACCATGTCAAAAATTAGAAATACGGGAATTTCGTCTCTATATCTAGTCTAACTGGTGAATGCGCAGCAGAAAAATTAAAAAACTTTTGCAGCTCTAGTCTTTGGACATGTTTACATCATATGGTGATATTGAGAAGCCAAAATAAAATCACCGATTTTGTTATGCTTTTAGCCTGGGCCAGTCCCTTTAAAAGATTTTAAAAAAAAATAGACTAATAATAAAAAAAATTCCTGTTCACACAATCCATTTCCGATCTCCTATCACCTTTCAACTCTCAGAAATATCGCCGTTGCGGGATTTGAACCGGTGTGCTCATATATTTCGCCTCGATCTGCTAACCGTTACGCTGTGTACGATCGTGACATCATTCTCAGAAAAAGTTACCTAAACCAAATAGTGGCTCACAACAATGAGCGCCACCAAGTGATTAATTAGGACTATCCAATCGTACCACAATAAAAAAAGTTCTGGCTAACTTTATATCTGCTGAGTGTCACAGAGACAACTAATTGTGAAGTCCCACCCCACCTAGTGAATAATACAAAATTGACATTTCTTATTTAAATTTGATTTGTGTGAAGCAGCTTCATCGTCATTTTATTATTCACATTTAGCATATGAACTGCCACCTGGTAAAATAACGATAAGATAATGAATACCCACTATGTAATTATTCACATATTCACACACCACTCACAGTATTTACTAATCTGATCAATAAGCATTACAATGTCAATAAAAGGGACAATGTTGCAGTGTTCAGCACAGGCCGCGATATCGCGTTAATTACGCACGTAGAGGTCAAATGTCTCCTTTTTTTCCAGGGTAGTGAGACAAATGTCTCCAGCTATTTCTTGTCTGTGCTGAACACTAGACGTCAATTACGTGCTCAGAGGTCAAATGTCTCCTTTTTTTTCCAGGGAAGTGAGACAAATGTCCCCACCTATTTTTTGTCTGTGCTGAACACTGATGTTGTGTACAGTTCAATGGTACGGCAAGTAAACTGACTGAGCTGTTCAATCCATTATTATTTAATGTCGCCAGCATAATATTCCCGAACAATTTCAAATAAATAGAAGCTACCCGGATTAAATCACATTGTGAATAATTAAAAACAATAGACTAGCCTACACTTTTTATTCACAAAAATTAATTCGAAATTTTTTTTAAGACCATTAGATACTAGGCATAATGTAATTATTAAAAAATTGGTCAATAAGAGATCTGTTCAATCAGGGTTCCCCACAGAAAAAAAACCATCTGGTTGTTTTCTCAAAAATCTTAACTTAGCGCGTGCAAGTAGCATAAAAAAATGTTTACAGTCCCTTAAACATAAACCATTTTCTTGGTGTTTTATGCGTTTTTTTGTTTGTTGGTGAGAGTTATTATTCTATTACTTATAAGTGTTGTTGTGTATGCGTGACAAGGTTTGTGAGTCAGTATCACTCACTCACCAACGCGGTGACACTGTGCATTAAACTTCCTCATGGATTTGAGAAATTTTAATTATTAATTAACTTATGACCTAATTAAGACTTAATTAGGACACTCTGTCCACCATTCACAAGAAATGCTTCTCCTCCCTCAATTCTTATCTGATTTTAAATTTGTTTGGTTTGTTTGAAAGACCTTGTGCCTGTGCATTAAACTTCCTCACGGATATAAGAAATTGTTATTATTAATTAACTTATGACATAATTAAAACCTAATTAGGTCATTCTGTCCACCATTCACAAGAAATGCTTCTCCCTCAATTCTTATCCGATTTTAATTTTGTTTCGTTTATTTGAAAGAGCTCGTGCATGTGCACAGAACTGCCCCACGGATGTCAGAAATTTTAATTCGTAATCAACTTGCCCTAATTAAGGATGAGCTTCTGTGTCATTGACACTCTGGTTAGCCTGATTATGTCCCTTTAATAAACACTAGCTGCGTCTTCCAATGTATCACCAATGGCAATGCCAAAGGGCTGCAAGTCAATTACGGGAGCTGAGAAAAGGAGCTCATTTCAATGAATTATCCGTTAAATATTTATTCCAATGTTTTAAGTATCATTGTATTAAGTATACCTGCCAATAGTAAATTGATTGATGAAAGTTTCGTAATGCATCAGGTCTACCAATGAACGGAAAGTCACGCAAGTCACTTAGGCACAATTACTGGAGCTGCGAAAAGGAGCTCATACTAAGGCAAAAAAAAAATTGTTTTTTTCCGATAACCCGACCGACCCTAATTTTAGGTGTCGACCCTAGTTTTTTTTTTTAGGTCTGCCTACCCTAATTCTTTTTATCAATAAATAACAGAGCTAAACTTTTTTGTTTTAGCATTCTGATCGGAGCACAGTATAAAAAACGGTACTGTTTATGCAAATTTTGTTTATTTTGCTTTGTTGCACAAAAATAACCAACTTGTGCATCACCTAATAGGGTGTAGCAAAAAAAAAAAAAATAGCAATAAAAAAATCCGACCTACCTACCCTATTTCTAAAAAGTCTGTTACCGGAAACATACAATTAATTTTTTTAGGCCTAATGCCTTATTGCTTAAATATATATTGCACTGTGTTAAGTACCACATTATCCATTATGTGTGTCAATCTTAAATCGATTGATTGGCAATAACAGGAGCTGAGAAACCGCGCTTGACTTTATACCTTACATCTACCAATTTTAAACTGATAGATTTTGTATTATTTTATTGCCTTTGACAAAGTAGGCTGTGTCTCCCCATAAAATACGGTTTTTGGCAAGCCTGTCATTACTATCATGTTGCGAGAAGTATCCCATAATAAGGAATACATGTATTGACAACATATCCAGTGCATTATGCTTTTTATGCTTTTTATGTGTACACATATATCCCTATTTCCAATTCTTTGTCGTTTTATATCACTTTATATAAACCAATTGCACGCTTCTAATGTTATCATTGAATGAGCCATTGAGACAATGCACTGCAAGTGACTAAAACACATAAAGGAGTTGAAAGACGGCATCAACAACACAGTAATACCAGTGCTGATGGTTTGTAGGATAGTGGTGTGTGGAAAATCACACTCCTTGAATGGTCCGCGGAGCTTCCCCCAGAGTATTTTGAATTTCACATGGCAAACGGTGCCATTTCCTGGCATCTGGAGAAGAACTTGCTCAATGCTGTACGTCTCTCAATTTAATGCAGAAATAAGGAATTTGTTAGTGTAGATCTGTAATATTTTGGTCACCAACTGACAATGAAACAAATTGTACTGTGTTTTAATTAGCTCCCGCCGTCACCGTAGGTGAGACGGAGGGAGCTATGGATTCTACCTCCGTTTTTTTTGGCCTCTTCTTTTGCCTATAACTTTATAAGAAAATAAGCTAGGATAACAATTTTTGGTATGTGGGTTACTTTCAGGTGGCTAATGGACAGGTTAAAATTTTTTAATCTGAATTTAATATGCAAGGTTGCAGAGGAGAAAATGATGATGTTTCGGCGTTGGGCCGTCCGTGAACAATTTGTTTCCGGAGCATATCTCTGAAAGTACTTGTCCGATTGTCTTCAAATTTTGCACACAACACCCCTAGGGGGTCTAGTTGTGCCTTTTGGGGTATTTGAACTTTGACCTACTTCTGGTTCAGAACTACCGTATATCCCCGCGTATAGTGCAACGCCATGTATAATACGAGTTAAGATTTGAGGCCTAGGATGACCTGAAAAACGTCTACCCCTCTGTATAATACGACCTCAAATTTTGGATGTCGGCAGCGTCCCGGGCCATCTAAATGTGAGGCATGGATATTATCTTATTCTACTAAATAGCGCTGTGACACCTGCATAGACGATGCTCAATGACGGGAACAGCGGCAACAGTACAGCTCTACAAAACCAAAGGGCAGTATCTGCTTACTTGTAAAGTAAGCAGATACTGTATTTCCATTTTCCACGGCAGAGTGGATGTCATCGGGACTGTCTCGATGGGCAGACATTCTGAGGCCTGCATAGGCTACATATATATACACACATATTTTAAAATACGCGTATTTATATTTCGCCGACAAATTTATATTATTTTAATTTATCTATTACAAAGACCATATTTTAACATCGTCGTGCTCAAATAAGAACATTCCAAGATGCAATGTGATTGTAAAACATTTGAAGACTAGCCGCATTGTCTAGACACAAGAGGTGTTTGGTTGTATAAGGTGTCCGGGTGCAATAACACAGCAGCGCTTCATGAACTACAGCTAACAGATACCACCATTTGCTCAATACCGTATCAGCCGCGGCAACAGCGGTAGGTGTTAATGTTATCTCAGCAATATGGACATTCTGAGGCCTTCATGTATAGAATTTGCGATAGGAGATATAAACAGTGATATCCTGTTATATTTCATCAACGCATTCTCTCATTCCAAAAGGAAAATATCATGTTCAGATTTGTCGTACACAATAGAACACGCCCATATGAAAGGCGATCTTTGATTAAATCATTATTAATATAAATGAACAGGTCAGGAGTGTGAATTGGTTGCAGACTAACGGCGTCATATATCTGCCCGTGGTTGTCAAACGTGCCACGCGCGTCGGCGGGAATGTGAGACGGGGGCTCCCAGCAAACACGACACATTCACCCAATGCTGGTACAGTGTTGTGCCAGCGTCGCTGACGGTGGCCCAATATTGTACCAGCACTGGGTGAACGTCTCTTGTTTGCTACTAGTTGGAAAGGCACAGTCTTGTTGTATCGTGTGTATAGGCCTGCTTACCATACACGCCGACTAACCTACGTTTCTACCGCTAGAAAACTTACCGCTTAACTACCGCTACAGAGCTAAAAAATTGTATTAAATTCTACATCTATGTATAATACGAGGTGCCTTTTTGTGACATGAATAGCTAAGAAAAAACATCGCATTATACACGGGGATATACGGTATGACCTATTTAGACGTTTTAAAGCGCACTTCGTTTCCGGAGCAGATCTCGAAAAGTACTGGGCCGATGACAGTCATATTGCACATACATGTTCTCTAAGGTCCCTAGTTGTGCCTTTTCAGGTTTTTGGACCTTGACCTTGAAGTAGACCCATCACTTTGACCTAATTTATAACATCGGTAAATCCGACTGAAAGATTTTGCGGAATATCATGAAAACCGCTCAAGATAGCTACACCATTACTATAAAACAAATTGTGAGGTTTCAGGAGAGGATGCATCTTGAAAAATTTCAAGTCGATAAAATTAAAAATGGCCGCCTATCGGCCATTATTCAGCTCGAGAGGCCTGATATTGCGGAATATCATGAAAACCGCTCAAGATATCTACACCATTACTATAAAACAAATTGTAAGGCTTCAGGAGAGGATGCATTTTGAAAAAATTCAACTCGTCCAAGTTCAAAATGGCCGCCAATCGGCCATTATTCACTTTCACATGGCCGTTATTTGGTAAACCGTGCTAGATGGCTAGACCATTACAATAAAACAAAATGTGTGATTTCAGGAGAGGATGCATCTTGAAAAAATTCGACTTGATAAAATTTAAAATGGCCGCTTATCGGCCATTATTCACTTTCACATGGCCGTTATTTGGTCAACCGTGCTAGATGGCTAGACCATTACTGTAAAACGAAATGTGAGATTTCAGATGAGGATGCATCTTGAAAAAATTTGACTTGATCAAATTTAAAATGGCCGCCTTTTCGGCCATTATTCATTTTCACATGGCTAATATTTGGTAAACCGTGCTAGATGGATAGACCATTACCCGATTACTATAAAACAAAGTGTGAGTTTTCGGAGGAGGATGCACCCTGAAAATTTATAACTTAAGAATTCAAAATGGCCGACAATCAGCATTATTTACCTCGATAGGCCTGATATCAGGTAAACCCTGCTAGATAGCTAGACCATTACTATAAAACAAAATGTGACGTTTCGAGAGAGGATGCCTTTTAAAAACTTTTGACTCAATCGAATTCAAAATGGCCGCCTATCGGCCACTATTTACTTTCACATTGCTGATATTTGGTAAGCCGTGTTAGATAGCTGGACCATTACTATAAAACAAAATGTGAGATTACAAGAGAAGATGCATCTTGAAAAAAATTGACTCCATCAAATTCAAAATGGCCGCCTATCGGCCATTATTCACTTTCACATAGCCGTTTTTTGGTAACCGTACTAGATGGCTAGACCATTACTATAAAACAAAATGTGAGATTTCAGGAGAGGATGCATTTTGAAAATTTTTGACTTGATCAAATTCAAAATGGCCTCCTATCGGCCATTATTCACTTTCACATGGGCGATATTTGGTAAACCGTGCTAGATGGCTAGACCATTACTACAGAATGAAATGTGAGATTTCAGCTGAGGATGCATCTTGGAAAATTTTGACTTGATCAAATTCAAAATGGCCGCCTTTAGGCCATTATTCACTTTCACATGGCCGATATTTGGTAAACCGTGCTAGATAGCTAGACGATTACTCTAGAATGAAATGTGAGATTTCAGCTGAGGATGCATCTTGAAAAATTCTGACTCGATCAAATTCTAAATGGCCCCCTATTGGCCATTATTTACTTTCACATGCCCAATATTTTGCATACTGTGTTAGATGTTAGTCCATTACTATAAAACAAAATTTGAGGTTTCGGGGGAGGATGCACCCTAAGTTTTTAACTAATTTATATCGAATTCAAAATGACCGTAGATCAGCTACTAGTTAACTCGATTGGCCTGATATCGGGTAAACCGTGCCAGATAGGTAGACCATTAATGGGATACTGATTAGGATCATTAATTTCAATGGAGGTTTGCAATCTCTGACAGACTGTCTAGTTCTTATCTTACTTTTAGACTGGGCTTCTTAGACCTAGTTGTCTTGCGTCTTGATTTTTGACCTAGACTGGGACTACATTAATAACCCTATACAAAATTGCCTAAATCAAATTCTAATTCGGAGCGGGAGCTCCTGGACTTATGTAGTCTTGTTTCATTTAGTTTCATGCTTTAAATAAGATTATTAACAAGAAGGATTGTTCATTTAAAACTGTACTTTAATGTCAAATGATCATCATTCTAGCAAACTACAAAAGTTTCTTTTTTTATCAGAAAAAAAGTTGCACCTGTCCATGCCATGATGAACATTTATTAAGTCTCCACCCACTATGTGGTGGTGGAGACTTTTTGCTGATTCCCCCTGCCGTCGCCGCTGCGCATTTTTTTTCTGCTCTCACTTGAAAACCCTTGCTCGAATTATTTCCAAATATTTGCAGTATGCATATTGGCCCTGGGGAATTTGCCTGGTAGATTTTTTTTGCGTTTTTCAGTTTCTTCAACAAAATTCAAGATGGCCATCAAAATCCTACGTCGCTTCCTATTGGGATTATTTCTAATTATTTCCAGTATGCATATTGTGCCTAGCCAATTTGCCCTGGTGATTTTTTTTGGCGTTTTCCAGCTTCCCCAACAAAATCCAAGATGGCTGCCAAAATCCTATGTCGCTATCTAGAGCTGGAAGCGTTTTATGGATTTGGTTTCATGTTTGCTTTAAAGGAAAAACCCTGGCCTGGACATGTGCTGATTAGTTTTTGGTGTGATTCTGATAATAACAACTTTTTTTTTACGTTTCAAAATTATTGCGGATATTTCAGTTTTGTTCATTTTGGCCATATCAAAATTTGGTAATTCAGCCATACACCCCTGCTCGGATTATTTCTAAATATTTGCAGTATGCATATTGGCCCTAAGGAATTTGCCCGGTAAATTTTTTTGGCATTTTACAGCTTTTTCAACAAAATCCAAGATGGCCGCCAAAATCCTATTTCGCTTTCTAGAGCTTGAACCGCTTTATGCATTTGTTTATGTTTGGGTTAAAGGAAAGACCCTGTCCTGCACATGTGCTGATTTGTTTTTGGTGTGATTCTAATAATAAAAACTCTAATTTTTTACGTTTTAGAATTTTATCGGATATTTCAATTTTGGTTCATTTTGGCTATCATCAAAATTTGGTAATATTGCTATACACCCCTGCCCCGGATTATTTCTAAATATTTACAGTATGCATATTGGCCCTAAGAAATTTGCCTTGTAATTTTTTTGGCGTTTTTCAGCTTCTGCAACAAAATCCAAGATGGCCGCCAAAATCCTATGTCATTCTCTAGAGCTTGAACTGCTTCATGGATTTGTTTCATGCTTGGTTCAAAGGGAGAACCCTACCTGGTCGTGTGCTGATAAGTTTTTGGTGTGATTATAATAATAAAAACTTATATTTTTTTTATGTTTTAGGATTTCAGATGATATTTCAGTTTTGCTCATTTTGGCTATTATCAAAATTTGGTAATATAGTTATACAGCTCAAATGTTATCTTTTGGGTATGCTCAATGGCCCTGAGAAAATTGTCAGGAGAATTGTTTTTCTTTTTTTTCTTTTTTCAACAAAATTCAAGATGGCAGACGAATCACATGTTACTCATAAGAGCTTGAAATGCTTCACCGATTTGTTACAAGGAAGCAACTTTTTGATTAGATTTTGGTGTGATTCTGACATCACATTTTTACGTGGTTTACATAAAAAAAATTGGTGACAGTACTGTATTTCTCTATAATTATTGTATTTTGGTTGCTAAATCTATGTAGGGCGGGTGGAGATGCAAGCACATTAAATTCCAAGTAACTTGGATGACAAGAAAAATTAGTAACACTCCTTTGCAAAACACATTCTGTTTTAAAATAATTTTAGTGGGCGAACACAGCACAGTTTTCTTTTATTGGTCGAATGCGAGGGCAATTTTCCTATGGAGGCTGCCATCCCAGGCCTTCAAAATCCTCAGGGGATCCAACTGTTCCAGCAATGGGTGGCCATTGTGGATCAGTGTTAGAGCTAGTCCATTAGGTCGCTCTTCCTTCATGGTGGCCCTACACCATGTTTTCAGGAGTCTGAGGGCACTGAAGCTCCGTTCACATGAACATGAACCCATCGGAAGGGTAAGAAGTAGGGAGAGGATGGTGTAGATATTCGGATAGAGCTGCTTATCCGTAGAATTCAGTACATCCAGCAGGCTATTCTGGACGATCCACAACTTGAAGTGGATGAAAATTACTTTGAACTGAGTATAGAATATAGAATTTATTATTATTATCATGATTTTATATATTACAAATATGAGGGTAGTAGTAGTAAATTATTGCTTTGTCTTCTTAACTCAAATGAACTGAGCCACCCCACCAGACAGCTTAGTATTTACATGCTAAGTAGAGCCTAGTTATATGTCCCTAAAGCCTACCTCTATCCCAAATGTGACAGGCATTGGCAGGTGTTGTATTCTTCCACGATGGACTGTTCCAACTCCTCCGTCAGCTGGTTGAGGTGGCATGGGAGCAGATAGAAGCCCAGCATGATTGTGACATCCTTCAGATCTTTGGGGAATCTCATCTGCAGGTGCGACATGACATGATCCAGGAATGCGTAGTGATAGTTGAGCCTGTAGAATTCCTCTGGGGTTTCAGCAGGTGCTTTGGCCCGATGCATCTGGCGCTTCTTGGTATTAGAACGAGGGCGAGTTGGCTCCTCCTCTTCGCCGAATGTGTTCTTTATGATCTGCGTAGCTCTGCAGAAGAGCTTCTTGATGCTGCCTTCACACCGATCTATCATGATCGATACCAGGAGACACCGGCATTCTGTGTGTGCCTGGAGCAAGTCGCAGGTCTTAGATTGGAGGGCTACAGACACTGAGGGCGAATGAACAAAGGACATACCAAATCAAAACTGCAGTCACGATGTAAGGAAACTCGCCCATCTTCTTCACATATGACATGGCATCGTGCTTGAATTGCCCTGTTGACTGCTCAGCAATCATCTCCGGGCTAGTGTAGATCTACTCGTATTTGACCTATAGTGTACTGATTGAGTCGACTCGAGACAGCCACCTTGTATGCGAGAGGGTTTGAAGACCTGGTGATGGCTTTCTGTTTGCAGAAGCTCAACTTCTTATTCTCCAATATTGAGAGCCTTGGTGATGTCATTGGCTGCCTTTTCAGATACAACAGTCTTGATGATGTGCGTTCTCTTTGTGGAATAGTTCACAAAGAGTGTCATCTCTTTGAATGCATCCATAAAATTTCGGACTTCCGGTACGTTCCGGCATGAACTGACGATCGCCAGATTCAGGCAGTGGCTTCTATAGTGTGTGGTGTATATTGCATGCGGTAAGTTCTCTTTTATGCGACGCTGGCCCAACATTGAAACCACATTGGGTTAGCGCCTAGTGTTTGCTGCAGTGATAACCACCCCTTGTGATAACGCACGCTGGCTGTGTGCACACACTGTCACGTACATTGTATTGGCACATATGCATTTTTTGGAGCATCTGGGGAGCACGAGGGGGGGGGGGGGCGTCGTACAGCAACTGTTGAGCAGCGACGACGGTCACCATATAATACTGTTGATCTGGTAATTTTCGCGTGTTCAAATGTTTGCGAATTTTTTATTTTGGGACTTTGCACGAAGTTTAGAATACGCAAATTTTCTTTTTTCTTTAGTAGCGCTATTATAAGAATAATTTTTGCGCGATTCTTGAATTCGCGAATTTGTCCTCCTCGGGAAATTCGTTAAAATTAAAAACTTGGGAATATTACCAGATCTACAGTATTAGATACACTTCGCTCGATGAGAGTATAGTACATCCAGGGCAATAAACTGCTCAACTCTTCTGATCTCTCCTGCTGTATACTTTCCCATTCAAACCAGGGCAGGAATGCACGCCTTGTTATAGTCTTAGACATAAATAATTGGTTTGAATAAGCGGTGCAATGAGAACGAAATTGGTGAGAACGTTACTATATAAATTACAAACTTGATATTTCCAGCAAACACACAAACATTTTAATGTTAGACTAAATGTTTTTTTAAATATTGGAACGTTGGGTCAGTATAATGTTATAAAAAAAATAACTACATCATCTAAAAACATTTTGAAAACATTTTCTATAATATTTACATATTATCATGATTATGTTCCAAAAATGCATTTTTATGAAATTTTAAAAAACGTTTTTTTTATGAATGTATTGCATACTGTTGACCCGACGTTTCAATCTAGTAAAACGTTTTCAAAGCATTGTGACTTTAAAAAAAATTTGTGTTTAAAACATAATTACTTACAAGAAAAATGTGTCCAGATGGGGCTGCTTTGAGCCTCTGCCAGCCATGGTTTTGCATAAAATGTCTTGATGGCTTCTGCGTGATATTCATCCCGGGTGACTCGCAGTGAAGCCACTTCCTCATTAAAAATAAAAAAATTATTTTTACCGGCTCTGAAGGTCTTTAACGGAGCATGGGTGTTAAAAATATCCTCAACATTGTCCATGGTTTCTACTGTGTGCCAAGGGACATTGTTGAGATCTCTTAAAAGATTATCAGGATTTAAATTTTTAAATGACTTAGTCTTAATAATTGTGTGTTCGCTTTTAGTAGAATGTTTGCTTAGGACAGCAAAATTCATTATGTGATCCGGAACAGATACAATTACCACGCCTGAAATAACCTTGCTTTTAAGTTTATTCCAAAAAGTCAGATCAATGATGGTTTTGGATTTGCTCGTGATGCGAGCTTGTTCTTTGACATGCTGTTCAAAATTAAATACACTAGCAATACTTTCAACACAAAAATAAAACATGTTGAAAGGAGAACCTCAAAAAGTGTATAGGCCTACCTTGTCATGAAATGTTGAATTCATTATTTTAAATAGATTTTGTATAATTATAGATTATACAAAATCTGTATAATATCTGTGCAGCAGTGTCAAAAACGTTGCAGATGATATTGTGGAGACTGAGTAAATTATTATGAGGGCTGTCATCAAGAATAACCCGTTGAGTCCCGAAAGTTAGTTTACAAAATTATTCGTCGATTGCCACTTTCTCTCCGTCTATGTATTATTTACCTCGATGAAATCTACACTTCTTCTTAACCTTAAATACATTGTCCATTTGTTTTCGCGCGCGCCTTTTCAGATTATAGTCCATACTAGTTAAGTCCTCCAACACACTTAGACTTCCTTCTCCATTACCATTTTCTTCTTCGTGCAGCTTCTTCTTGACTTGTTTCAGTATCAAGTTCGTGCATGGCCGGCTATAAAAACATATTATAATGTTTGTTTTTCCACGTTCGCGTTTACCAAGAGCCGTCTCTACTTCTCGTTTGAAATTTACAACCGTTTTATCCATAAGCAGTGCTAATACCAATGTACAGTCACTTCGGTCGCCCATTTTCACATTCATCACGTAAATTATATTCACGTGAACGCCTTTCGTTTTTATTGGATCTCTCCTCTATGGTTTCTTTAGCTTTTTCTAATTCTTTTGCCAGTTGTTTCCTTACCTTTTCAGCTTCGTCGAATCATTCTTTCCGCCACGACAGTCGCATTTGTTCTCCTATCAACTTATGGGCATAATTTAAACCCTGCTCCTGCTCCAGCGCTCGCACAGTGCACAGCGAAACCCAAGTCTCCGGCCTTCTGGGGCATGCCTGGGGGTAGACCCCCTAGACATGCCCAGAACCCTCATCGGGTGAGCGAAGGAAAACGCTCTCAATAACCCACCATGCCCTACCACCCCCACCCTCAGATCATCTTCTGTACATCATTCATCTCATTAATTGACAACGTTTTTATCATATTGCAATGTCACTTAAAAGACCTTTTGTGCCGAAAAGTAATGTAAGCCACAATGCTGCTTCATCCTGCCTTGGAGGCTTGGTTGTGGCTGCCTGGTGCGACCATTTCTCCTGTGGACTGTGGAACTATCGACCCGTGTCAGTGTCCCGCTCACTTTCTTTCCAGGGGAGTTTGGTGGCTAGTTCCCCCTCATCGTCCGAGCTGTACAGGGAGGCCTCGGGATCCATCGAGTTCGTGAATGCTGGTGTCAGTTCCACCTCTACAGCTTCACTGTCCTTGGCCTGGGGTTGTTGTTCTCTCTGCATGCTCTATCAATGACTGATTAGTATATATATTAGAATAGTTATAAAATAACTTCTATATAAGCCTTTGATCTTTAGAAGAAAAGTTTTAAATATATATTCGCATTCCAACTCACATCATTGATGAGCAAGTGGTCGATCCATAATCTGAGTAAGCCTGCAGGTCGCGAGAAAGTGTGGCGACCCAGAATGGTGCTTCCTCCTGCCTTGGAGGCTTGGTTGGGGCTGCCTGGTGCTGTCCTCGGCCTGGGGTTGTTGTTCTCTCTGCATGCTCTATCAATGATATGTAAGACAGTATAATATTTGCATAATGAAAAATTTGTAAGGCTAATAGTTAGAGGCCATTTTTAGTATATATATTATATTATAATAGTTATAAAATAACTCACTCGCATCATTGATGAGTGAGTGGTCGATTTTTGAAAAATCTTTATTACTTTTTGTTAAATTTACTTTTTAAATTTATAGTTATGTAAAATCAATAAAATTAAATTTTAATGATGTCATAAATAATTTGAGTAAAGCCGTGGGGAGGTACCTTCTCACGTGGCTGGTCACATATATTTATATCTATATACACATATTGGCACTTGGCAAAAAAATTAATTGGCCATTCTACCAAACACAAATGCTAGTGCGTGGCTTGAAAAAAAATCTGTGACAGGACATATATAATAATACAAAGAAAAATTTGGTCGATCCCACTCCTATCACTAGTGGTCGATCCAATAAAAAAAATTAAATTGGTCGTTCCACTCTAATCACTAGTGGTCAATCCAATTAAATGAAAAAAAATGTGGTCGTTCCCACTCTGATCACTAGTGGTTGATCCCTTTAACTACAAGAAAAAATAATAACAAATTCTTAACTATTGATTCCTCGGGTATTAGCTCCTTTTCTCAAACACATAAGGAAACAATAAGCAAGAAAACTATCAGTAAGCCATATAGATCGATATACTTTTAAGTGTCCCAAGTTTAAAAAAAACATTCTGGAAACGAAACGCATTTTTAATCAGAGTCGGAATGAAGACTCAACAATCTGCTTCTTATTTGATCGCTCAGTATGCTTCAAAGCATGTTTGGCCCATTTAAATTTTGTTTTGCCTTTGTATGGCTTTAACTTATCATGGTGCAATACTTTGGACTTCCCACGAGGCTCTCGTTGGATCTCTTTTAAATCAAGATCTGACAATTTGGAAGTCATAAAGTACAGGCCTTCAAATGGGAGATACAATTTCGGACACTCGCCCACTCGGTCATTTTCATGTAGTTACCACACAAAGTCACCAGCTTTGAATTTATTTATCATGGTGGGATACTGGGATGATTGCTAGTAGTAGTACTTTTCGCCCCCATCCGAGGAGGGTCATTAGGGATCTGTTCTGTCTGTTGAATGCTGTACGACATTGTACGGAAGCACTAGTCTACAGCAATCATCCAAAGAAAGCTGCATCCGACCATAGTCTTTGAGCAGATTGCCAGTGGCGTATCCTGGTTCCTCCGCTCAACAGCAGAGCCAATGCAGCACCTGCATCAGTGCTGGCGCTGATGTAGGCCGTGGTAGCCTTAAATAACCGACAATAGAGTGTCACTCCAATTTCATGGAGATGTATTGACTTGATGATGAGTCATTCATTTTATAATCACTTCATATTATTATATACATTATTTATGCTGTTATAGACATTTTTTATATTCATTAAAACATGTCATCAAACTCGTTACATATAAATGCCGTGAGCACCATCATATTATCATATCAAACTTTTTAAACTGAATATTTTAGAACTTGCTGTTATTAGTTTGATCTTTTCTTTTCCACTTTGACTTTACAATATAGCATATTGTAATATTTGGTAATTCTTGGAATTTTCACTTAATCGCCATACTGGCTGAAAAGTGAAGTAAAGAAGACATTTCACTTACTTACTTACCATATGTACATCAGCCATGGTTGGATGATTATGTGCAGGCCTTGTTAAATTCTGTCATGTGAAGTTGTGCTTCGTCAAGCTGGCTTGTTGCATCATTGCAGAAAGAAGACGCCTTAGCAGCATCATTTTTAGAGAGAGCATATAGAAGTAGTTGGAGATAAGAGGCAAGTGCAGATATAAATTCCACATCTTTCTCCTCTTGTATAAGCCACTCAAGAAATATTAAAATGCAGGCACTGTAACTTTATACTAGTTAATTCAGCTTGATGACTCGTCCTGTTTAAGAAGGTTAAATATAGCGTTCACAACATACCATACCATGAAAATAAAGTACTAGAAAATAACATCGATTCTGTTACAATAAATTGGTTTTAACAACTGACTAACACAAAAAATCCTAAAAATCAGGTGATTGTTACAGCTAATATAGCGCTAAATCATTTAGAAAGCTTGTAACACATTTAATCGTGCTATCTATTGTTTTGCGATACGAGCATCATATATTTTCAGCCCAAATCACACAGTCACAGAAAAATATATTTTTTTATTTTGCGGTAAAAAAATAACTGGTATGTCCACAAAAATGGCCACTGTTCAAGTTTGCAATATTTGTTGCAAAGCATACCAGTCAATCAGTAAAAGGTATAATAAAGCAGAAAAAAAAGACAAATAAAAACTAGAGCAGGCCACGTAAGGTCCAACCCATTTTCGAAGCCTTTTCGCTATGTGGAGCCCCGACTATATGTGCTGTAGCAAAGGCGTTGCAATTGTCATCAACCTCGCTACATCATCAATCGTTTTCAACTGAATGACTTAATGCCAGCTTATTGCTATCAGGTTTTGTTTAGTTTATTACACAAAATTTGATATTGTTTCACCCTGCATTGTCACTTGAATGGCCACAGTACAGTGTCATATTCACAGGGGGAGGGGGTTCGTGGTTGTAACCCCCTGATATCCCAAAATACCTTTTTCAATATTTCCTGGTGGTGCATGCCCCCAGACCCCGTATTACTGGATGGTCGTAACCCTCTTTTTTCTTAGACTTGAAAGAGCCCTCCATACTGGCCGAAAAGTGGTGCTAAGAAATGTATTTACTTACTCACACTATTCAACTTATTTCTTTCTACATTATCTTAAAATTTTACAGCGAAACTCAAGTCTCCGGCCATCTGGGCATGTCTGGGAGTATATCCCCTAGACATGCCCAGAACCCCTTATCAGGCGAGCGAAGGAAAACGCTCTCAATAACCCACCATGCCCTATCACCCCCACCCTCACATCATCTGTACATCATTCATCTCATCAATTGTCTACAACGTTTTTATCGTATTATAATGTCACTTAAAAGACCTTTTGTGCCGAAAAGTGACGTAAAGCAATGATTTACTACTACTACTACATGATCTTAAATGACTATTAATGCCGGAAAGTGACATAAAACATGAGTAGTGATTTCACTACTAACATCTCTATTTTTACTGGTTGCAGTGGGATGAGTGAGAAAAATATGGCACCGGCCGACCACCAGTGGTGCTGCCAGTTACTCGCTACCTTAAATCAGCAGAGAAAGTCAGGAGAGCGCTGCGACTCATCAATAAATATTACAGGCGGACTCTCTTTTCCCGCTCATTCTACACTACTAGCTGCGAGCAGCCCTGTTTTTGATTGCGCTCTATCTTCTAGAAATGACCACTTGACTGACATCTTTCTAGAGAATGTGGAAGCTTCAACTGTAGAAATCTTTCTGGAATTTGTGTACAGTGGCAAATTATGTTGTGACTTGAAACAGCTGGGAGATGTGCGAGTGTTGGCAGAAGAATTGAATATACCATGTCTTGTAAGTGCAACTAACGATAGAGAAAATGTTATTAAAAATAGGGGGAAACAGACTGAAAGCATATTGTATAAAATCAACCTAAATAATTGTACAGTGCCCAGTGTAACCTTTAAACCAGGCTTTCTAAAAAAAACATTGGAAGGAAGTTTGAGCACATCACCTAACTCGTCGGGATTAAATAATAAAGATAAGTTTGAAACTGAACAAGCTACGATCAACATATCTGGTGTAAATTTTTCAGAATTTCAAGAACAATGGGAAGACGTTGATGTGAGTGAAGCAGAACTTAATGATGATTTACAAGCTGTTGCGCAAAATAATTTTGTTAAGAAATCCATTGTGGGTGCAGCAAGAGAAAATGAGAAAAAAAATAAAAGAAAGAAGAAAGATAACACAAAAAATAATTCAATTCCTGATATTACTGATAATAATAGTGAGATGGGTGAATCAACAGATGAACAGGAATTCCAAGAGAACATTAAAAATGAAGATGGAAATGCACAAGCAACTCGTCAGCTTGTCAAGGATGAGCAAAGTACGGGAGGAGATAAGAATGGAGAACTGTCATTCATGTGTGATATATGCCTCCAGACATTTACCAGAGCTATGTATCTGGCAAGACATATAAAAACTCACTCTGCGGCAGAACGTTTTAAATGCAGCTTCTGTGAGAAAGTTTGTCGGGATAAATACACCCATAAAATCCACGAGTGTTCACACAGTGGAGATAAACTTCATAAATGTGATCAATGTTCAAGCAGTTATGTGCATCGTGAAGATCTGAACAATCATAAACTAAGGCACACCGGCCAAAAAAAGAAATGTATGGGATGCGAAAAAGAATTTTGGACTAGAAAAGGTTTGACCAAACATGAACGTAAGTTTCATCCAAATTTGAAAAAGAAAAAGAAAGCTATTGCTACAAAAAGTGATCTTACGTGCACATACTGTGGAAGAGTGTGCGCTAAGCCTTCTCATTTGAAGGTTCATTTACGTACACACACCGGTGAGAAACCATATATGTGTGACATTTGTTCAGCAACATTCACAACTCTGCATCATTTAAAAACTCATAAACGCTATAAACACATTGGCGGTGAGAAATTTCAGTGTCGCTACTGCAAAAAAAAATATGCCAGTAAGCAGCATTTTATTAATCATGAGCAAAGTCACGTTGAAGGGAAACCATATATGTGTGAACTGTGCGGAAACACCTTCTATAGTTCCACTGACCTGAAACGTCACACAGAAAATGTGCATACAAGTGTAAATAAATTATCATGTTCTTACTGTCAGAAAGTAATTCCAACGAAACATGCATTACTTATGCATGTGCGACGGCACACAGGTGAAAAACCTTATAAGTGCAACCACTGTAATAAAGGTTATACTTCAATGGGATCATTAACAAGACACAAGCAAAAAAAACAGCATGTTGATGGAAAACTAGAATGAATTACCACTTTTATTTGTGGATGTTGTAATAAAAATGTTAGCACAACGCTGGCGCAGCAGTTAACCCTCATCCTGCTAAATTCAATAATTAAAATTTTCACCCACTTGAAGATGTGGCTCGCTACCGCGACCAGCAACTTCAAGTGGCTGAAAATTTCTGATATTTGTTGAATTTGACACCAAACATTTTAAAATCTTGATGTTTTAACACTGATTTAAACTCATTAATTAAAATTTTCACCCACTTGAAGTTGTGTCTCACTACCGCAACCCACAACTTTAAGTGGTTGAAAATTACTGATATTTGTTGAATTTGACACCAAATATTTGCAAATCTTGATGTTTTAAAGGTGACCTATCACCCCGTATATAGTATGCATAATTGTGTGACAAATAAATCAAAGTTGCCACAAGATGGGGCATAATTGTTTTCTTTTATGGGGTGGTTGGCTATCATGTGCTCCCTACATGGGTAACATGATAGCCAATCACCCCATATAAGGAAACATCATCCCGTTAATAGTATGAATAATTGTGTGACAAATAACTCAAAGTTGCCACAAGATGGGGCATAATTGTGTCCTTATATGGGGTGGTTGGCTATCATGTGACCCTCACATGGGTCACTCTCACATGGGTCACATGATAGCCAATCACCCCATATAAGGGTATATAGTATGAATAACCCCGTATATGGTATGAATAATTGTCTTACAAATAAGTCAAAGTTGCCACAAGATGGGGCATAATTGTGTCCTTATATGGGGTGGTTGGCTATCATGTGACCCTCACATGGGTCACATGACATCAAATCACCCCATTTAAGGAAACAATTGTGCCCCATCTTGTGGCAACTTTGATTTATTTGTAAGACAATTATTCATACCATATACGGGGTTATAGGTCACCTTTAACACTGATTTAATCGGCTAATACAACGGGTTAAAAACGACAATTAGTGATAGCGGGAAAAGGGTTAACATACACATGATCATTGTACCGTGGCTGCTGGCCTACTACTTTATTACATGTTTGATCATGAGGCTTATATTATACTAAAGTTACACAGAATCCCACACCCTGTTAAAATGGACAACAGACCTGGTCATTTTAATTAGTCATAAAGGCTGGACATGAATTAGTACACACTAGAATCATTAAATTTCAACTGGGGTCTCTTGTGCTTTACCCTTGTGCTGCCTTTGTGTTGCTGGATTATTTCATTCATTTGAAGCTGAAACTACTAATCCAGTTTTTAGCTCCAAATGATAAAATATTTTGAAAAATTAGGCATCTTCAATAATAAAATATTTGATTAGCTAAGGGGTCTTTTCAAGTTCAAAAAAATCCTAGAATACGAGAAAAACTCGGATTGGTCAGACAACCTATCATATTTTTTGTTGTTTTTTTGGAAACATTTGGAAACATGAAAACAACAAAAACATCACAAAATTTCCATAATAAAATAAAAATCCGACTTTGGGCTTCACCCACCCACCCACTTCCGAGTTTTTCTCGGATTTTTGGATTTTTTTTAACTTGACAAAACCCCTGAGCATTCACCAAAAAATATTTGATCAAATTTAGTGATATTTCTATTGATCAAAAACAGGTTTGAAAATGCATGTATATATACATCCTTTTTGAACAAATAAACCTTATATATACGGGCGTAGCAGGACAAGGGTTAAACTGTATATATGTACGGGCGCATCAGGACAAGGGTTATACTAGGCCTACCTCGTTTATACATTGATATATCACATGTTATATATTTGAATAAAGTGATTTAATCACATGATATATTTTGTTCCATTTCAAGACGAGTCTTGGCACCTGTTCTTTAATTCTTTTAGTGCGGGGAACATAGATTTTGACTTTTAAGTCTCCGCACTGAAATAATTAAATAGTTATTATCGCCGTAGATCCATATTGTAAATAATTTAAATGAAGTGCGAAGAGCTAACTAAGACATTTATGATTATTTCAAATCATAGTTTATGCACATTTTTTAAAGAGTTGTAAAGATCAAGGATTATTTTCAACTGTATCCATCACATGATATATTTTGAATATAACGTGATTTTTCACATGGCATGATATTTAGAATATAAGTTCCAATAGAGGTGTCAACGCAGCTCTCGCATCGGTGCAGGTACTGTCAGTGAATTTGTGTCTGTGGTAGCAATCACCACTAGAGATGAGATTTGGTTTTTGAAGGGGCTGAATAAAGTTACCTTCAGCTATTGGTACTCAGTGGACTATCTGACCAGAATATAGCGGAGTCGCATTTTAAACGAAAAACTAAGTCTCTGGACGTCTGAGAATGCCCAGAACCCCTCATATCGGGCAAGTGAATGAAAACTCAACTCAAGAACCCACCATGCCTAATCACCCTACCCTCAATTCATCATTTGTCAACATATTCATCTCACCAAAGGACTGCACTGTTTTCTCGTATTACAATGTCCCTTAAATGAACATTAGTGCCGAAGAGTGACGTAAGGCAATGCTTTTTTACTACTTGACATGGACATCGATCAAACTAAGGTTATGTGATATCTAATTGTGTAGATATTAACCAGAGTGCTGGAGTCGCATTTGCATGAAAGATCTCCATGAAGTTCGTTTGGACAACGCTCACTCCTCCCTAAATCCACAGGGTGTCCTATAAGGTAGTTTTCTTTCACCAACTCCATTTACAATTAAAATAAACAGTATAGTTTATGCTTTACCAGAAGTTATTGCAAAATATTTATATGTTGATTATCTGGCTGTTTACTGCCAGTCCATCAAATTGATATTGATGATCAATATAGCAATAATCAAGTGGCACCTGCAAGGTTGCCTCGATAAGTTGGTGACTTGTGCGGAACAAACGGCTTTAAATTTTCTCACACAAAAACTTTGTGTACATTTTTGTAACAAAAATGGCTTACAGCCTGAGCTTAGTTTCAAACTATATGGACAACAGCTTCCTGTTGAAAAGAAGGTAAAATTCCTTGGTATTTTCTTCGACAGGAAGCTCATTTTATTCCACAAATCAAATACATGAAAGACAAGTGTAGGAAAGCATTACAACTTCTAAGATTGATATCCAGCTGAGCAAGGATTGGGGTGGTGACCGGACAACTTTACTGAGGATTTACCGATCATACATCAGATCCAAACTGGAGTATGGTTGTATTGTCTATGTGTCAGCGAGCAATACTCATCCCACTTTAAGACGCGCTGTCCTTCTCAGCTGTGCGAAATATACGCACATCAGAAGGAAATATTTTCCGTTTCATTCCCTATTTGAACTATTTAGAAACACCACTGCAGGTTTTATTATTCAGTTCCTACGGGAATGTAACCTCTATTATATGTTTTAATTACTAGACTTAGACTTGTAGTTTTTACACAATCACTCCAATTTCATGGAGATATATTCCCTTGATAAATCGTTCATTTCATAATCACTTCATATATTACATTATTTATTCTGTTATAGACAGTTTTATACTCATTAAACATCTCATCAAACTCCTTACATATAGGTGCCAGGAGCACTATCATATTATCATATCAAACTTTTTAATCTGCATATTTTAGTGCGAACATGCTGTTATTAGTTTGATCTTTCCTTCACCATTTTTACTATACAATATAGGATATTGTAATACCAGGAATTTTCACTTAAATGACCATACTGGCCGAAAAGTGAAGTAAAAAAGACATTTTACTCATCTTACTTGTGATCGCTAACAACTATGAAGTCTTAAGCATATAGATAGTGATGAAAACGCTGAATGCCGAAAATAACAGCTAGACAGTGTGGAAGTTAATGCTTTGCTTGCGAAACCAATAGGACCATCTTTTTGAACAAGAGTTCAATTTTTTCACTTTGTTGAATGATTGTTGATGATCTTTGGTCCATTCGAATAGTATTTCCTTCTTTATTAGATGTCGCATTGCACATGTATGCGCAGAAAAATTGGGGATGTGGTTTGCGAGGGAAGTAGCCATGCCCAGAGACATTGTAAGCCTCGCTTGTCTTGCGGAGTTGGCATATTGATAATGTCTTCAACTTTCTTAGGGTCAGGCGTAAACTTTTTCATAAAATAAAAACTCTTTTAACTTTAACGATGTCCTTCGCCGCGTTGAGCATAATTAAGATGTTCTTTACGAGCAATTTGTAAAAATTCTAGCAACCTTTCATCATGCTTTTCTGTTTCTCTGTAGACTGTAATATCATCACATTTAGAAATGACTCCTTTGCATTGTTTTATAATTCTATCCATGTGCTGCTGAAATTTGTCTTGACTGACACAGAGCCCGAAGGGAAGTCCGTTTAAACAAAATCGGTCAAATGGTGAGCGAAACGTTGTTAGTTCCTGGGATTTGATGGCTAATTTTGTAAAATATTTTCGACGTGTGAAGGATGGAGCGATTTCTTCTACAGTATTTTATGTGTACACTGCTTCAAAGCATTCATTGTTCAATTTCTGCAGATAGAGACACACATGTAAATTACCATCACGTTCAATTGCGTACATAAATGAAGAACACCAATCAGTATGCCCTGTGACTTTGTGAATAATTCCCAAATTTTTTCATTTTATTTAGCTCTTCTCTGACTTGTTCTTTGATATGTATTGAACACCTAGGCGGGTCGACAAAAGGAACATAATATGGTTTGAGGTGAAGAGATTCCTCCCAGTCAAAATTACCAATAATATCAAAACATTCTGGGAACCATTTTTTTAGATCATCAATAGAGTTTATACGAGAGCCGGGTGGCGGTAACACTGGCTCTTGGACATCTAGTGGTTTATAAGTAGATAGACTGGTTCTTAATTTAAGCATTTGCGTTGCTCGAGCTCATTATGTCATTGTTGAGTGTCACTAAATCTCAAGATTCACTTGTAGGTAGACCTAATAAGTTTTGGTGTACAGACACTCAAATTAATTGAGCCTAAATACCTCATCTTGTCACCACTGTAGGATGTCAAGTAGTAGTAGTAAATCATTGCTTTACGTCACTTTTCGGCACAAATGGTCTTTTAAGTGACATTGTAATGGATTAAAAACGTTGTAGTCAATTGATAAGATGAATGATGTACAGATGATGATGTGAGGGTGGTGGTGATGAGGCATGGTGGGTTATTGAGAGCATTGTCCTTTGCTCGCCCGATAAGGGGTTCTGGGCATGTCTAGGGGATCTACCCCCAGACATGCCCAGACGACCGGAGACTTGGGTTTCGCTATGAAATTTAATGCTGAAACTCCATGACATTTCGTACAGTGTTAGTATATTTAATTGCCCAGAACCCCTTATCGGGCGAGCGAAGGAAAACGCTCTCAATAACCCACCATGCCATATCACCTCCACCCTCACATCATCATCTGTACATCATTCTTCTCATCAATTGACTACAACGTTTTTATCGTAGTACAATGCAAATTAAAAGACAATTTGTGCCGAAAAGTGACGTAAAGCAATGATTTACTACTACTACTACAACGTTTTTATCGAATTCTAATGTCACTTGAATGACCATTTGTCCCGAAAAGTGACGTAAAGCAACAATTTACTACTACTGACATCCCGTATTCCCCCCAGGATGTCAAAGGGAAGCCACTGAACCTTTTTACCAATACCTTTCCATAATTTCAAAAACAAAGCAGAAAAGAAAGAAATAGAAAATTGAAGACTAGAATTTACTAAGCAAAGAAGGACCTCAATACACATGTAAACAATCTATATAACGGAGAAAAACTGCAACATACAAGCATATGCAACATAATAACAAAAATAATTACTATCGGTACGTTTGTCAAAATGACTTGGGTGTTCTTGACCTTCTAGAAAGTTGCCCATGGGGGACCACGAGGATGTGACCCCCATCCCCCGAACGGGTACCTGGCAAGACAGTTTTTTTACTTAAAATAAGTGAGAAACTGTGAAATAAACCGTAGTTTAATTTAACAGCAATAATTCATTATTATATTTATCATCGAACATCATAATTGTTGTACCGGACGACTGATTATCGATCATTAGACAAATTACTAATTGTTACATCAGTAATATACAACTTCTCTATTTTGTTGCAGTGGGATGAGGGAGAAAATTATGGCACCGTCCGGTCACCAGTGGTGCTGCCAGTTACTTGCCAAGTTGAATCAGCAGAGAAAGTCAGGAGAGCGCTGCGACACGTCAATAAATATTACAGGTGGACTTTCTTTTCCCGCTCATTCCACAGTACTTGCTGCGAGCAGCCCAGTCTTTAATTCTGCTCTATCTACCAGAACTGACGATTTAACTGACATTTTCCTAGAAAATGTAAAAGCTTCGACAGTGGAAACCTTTTTGGAATTTGTGTATAGTGGGATATTATGTTGTGACTCGAAACAACTGGCAGATCTGCGAGTTTTGGCAGCAGAATTGAAAATACCATGTCTTGTGAGTATAACTAACGATAGAGAAAATATGATTAAAAATGAAATTGACCAAGCAACCATCAATATATGTAGTACAAATTTACCAGCGTTCCAAAACGAAATAGAAGACGATAATATGAGTGAGACAGAGCTTGAAGATGTTATACAACCTGTTGAGCAAAATAACTTGAATATGCAATCTCTTGAGGATCCAGCGAGGAACGGAAAAAATGAAAGAAAAAATAGGTCAATGCCCAATGTCATCCTTAAATATCAACCTGGTGCTATTGAGAACGCGAGTGAGATGGGTCCATTAATATCGGATGAAAAATCCAACCAAAAATATATTGAAGATGCTGATGGAAATGTCACAGCCAATTCCCCAATAACTCATCAACTTAGCAAAGATGAGCAAAGAACAGAAGAAGATAATTTCCCAGTAAATAAAAATGGAGAGCAATCTTTTGTGTGTGATATATGTCTCCAGACATTCACCAGAGATATGTATTTGTTGAGACATATGAGAACTCACTCTGCTGCAGAACGTTTTGCGTGCAGCTTCTGTGAGAGGGTTTGTAAGGATAAATCTACCCTAAAGATTCATGAGTGTTCCCACAGAGGAGAAAAACTTCATAAATGTGATGAATGTTCAAAGAGCTATATACATCGTACTGATCTGAAAATTCATAAACTAAGGCACACCGGACATAAGTTTAAATGTATGGAATGCGAAAAAGAGTTTTGCAATAAAAAATATTTGGCCAAACATGAACGAAAGCTTCATCCAAATTTAAAAAAGAAAAGAACTATTGCTACAAAAAGTGATCTTACGTGCACATACTGTGGAAGAGTGTGCGCCAAACTCTCTCATTTGAAGGTTCATTTACGTACACATACCGGTGAGAAACCATTTATGTGTGACATCTGTTCAACAACATGCAAATCTATGCCTGCATTAAACAGCCATAAACGTCATATACACATTGGTGGTGAGAAATACGAGTGCCGTCACTGCAAAAAGAAATATACAAGTAAACAAAATTTTATCAATCACGAGCTTAGCCACATTGAAGGGAAACATATGTGTGAATTGTGCGCCAAGACATTTGATAATCCCTCTAACTTTAAAAGTCATATGGAAATTGTACATGCAAGTGTAAGGAAATTCTCATGTTCTTACTGTCAGAAATTAATTCCAACGAAACGTGCATTAATTATGCATGAGCGACAACACACAGGTGAAAGACCTTACAAGTGCAACCATTGTGATAAGAGTTATACCGGAATGTCAGCATTATCAAAACATACGCAAAAAAACCATAATCCCTCTAGCTTTAAAAGTCAGACGGATATTGTGCATGCAAAAGTAAGGAAATTCTCATGTTCCTACTGTCAGAAATTAATTCCAACTAAACGTGCATTAATTATGCATGAGCGACAACACACGGGTGAAAGACCTTACAAGTGCAACCATTGTGATAAGAGTTATACCGGAATGTCAGCATTATCAGAACATACACAAAGAAAACATCATGCTGATGGAGAACTACAATGAATTATCACTTAATTTGTTTGTGATATCGTACTGAAAAACATGAGACCTAATTTCCAGAAGACAGCAGACATAGATGCTGTTTTTCTTTAACCCTTCGATCACTGAGCTATTCACTTTACATTTTCAGTCACTTGAAGTTGTGTCTCGCTACCGCAATACACAACTTCAACTGACTGAAAATTTCTGTTATTTGTGAAATTTAGGTCCCAATATATATCAGTGTTCCAAGAATGAATGCATATTTTACTGCAAACAGCTCGTTAGCAGGGGTTATACAGGTGCTAAGAAAAACTCAGTGCTGTAAGGGTTAATGTTAGCCCATCGTCTCTGATGATGGCACAACATTTAGCAAACACTAACTTCTCATGACTGCTGGCTTAGGCCTACTACTATATTACATGTTTGATCAGTATAATGTCAGTCCTGGTCACTCAGTTAGTCATAACCTGCTGGACACATAACGTTGTTGCGACGTTGTATCAACGTCGATTTAAACTCGCAAAAACTTTGCGACAACGTCATGTGCCCATTGGGAAGGGTTGAACTTGAGTCTGTACCCGATTAGAGTTGATTTTAACAAACACGGGATCAATGTTCATGTTAACTTTGTTTATTCATATTATCATTAATGTGTTATGCCCTACCCTTAATATCTGACGCTGGTATATATAATTTGAAGCGACTTTTTTTCTCCAAAAATAAAAAGTGAAAGACTCCTTAAATTGTATATTCACCCATTGAATTAGAAAGAATTATAATGCCTGTAGAACCCAATGGCATAGTTATTCAAATGAATTTTAATTTGAAAATAAACCTTTGGTCTCCTTGTTTCACAAAAATTTCAGAGTTCTACGGGGTGAACTCCCTCTTCACATTTATACATTGAATGGTATATTTTGAATAACATTAATTGAAAGAAAAAAATATAATAACAATATGACAAAGATGAGCACAGCTCCCATTTATATAATTATTATCTTTGAGTTCTTCATAACATCACTGCTTTCATTCACATTGAACCCCATCAGATACAAGACGTTGAATCAATGTTAGTTTAACGTTGGTCCAGCGTCGTAGACGGTTGACCAACGTTAAAACCTGTCTGATGGGGCCACATGATCATCTAATGCTGAATAACCCAGCAAAACCAGTGAACTGTTGTATTTCATAGTTTAACATCTTATCATGAAAATACAAAGTGCTCCTGCACGAATTTACTGTGTTGTATTTTTATTTCAACCTATGCACGAATATATATGCACGATTTATGTGTTGTATTTTTATATTATCGACCTTTTTGTCTGTTTTGCCAACGTGCCAGCAAACGTGCTACTTTCATTCGATGTAAACTGGGTCAAGCTTCATATCATCATGTTGTGATAGGAACACTCCATTATGTGGAGTAAGGGTGTTGGCTAAGGTCCTTAGACACGTGACTGACATGAAGTAAGGGGAGTGGGACTGGTTGTAACATTTTCAACATTTAGTATTTTTTCAAGTGATAATAAACATTATCTATGAAGTCATTTAATTGATCAAGTAAAGAAATACTATCTCCCGTATAATATAGTATAATATTTAGATGAAAATTATCAAGAGTTATTATGTGTTGAAATGAAATATGACCACACCTAAAATGTTACAATTATAACCCAGGTGGGGGTAATTGTAACAGCATGGGGCAAGTTGTAACAGTTACGTCTGTGCTGTGTGGTTCAGGGTTTTTCACCAAGGTTGTTATGTTTATTTTCCAATAGTTTTCAGGTCAAATTCTTTATATATTTTTACATATTTATATATTTTTTCATTATTTTTTGTCATACATTTCATTGTTTTAATGGTTTCTCTTTGGCATCCTGGCGACGGACGGGATGTCAAAAAGAAACCATTGCCTTATAATTATTTTTTCACTTCAATGTTTTAATGGTTTCTCTGTGGCATCCCGGCGGATAATGCAGCATGTCATAGAGAAGCCATTGCCGTACAATTAGCCTGTGGTGACTTACGGTGTCCTCACGGTTCGTGATCGCTCTGTGATGTTCTTCAATAACACAGACCTTATTACCAACTGTGGGGGCACTGTAAGTCTTTAATTTTTGAGAATTTTTTGTGGTTTAATGATTTCTCTCTCCATACTGGCCGAAAAGTGAAGTAAAGAAGACATTTTACTTACTTACTTAATGGGTTCTCTGTTCATTGTTTATGTCATTCATATTTATGTCAATTTATATTGTGTACATACATACATTGTTAGGACTTCATGGAGATATAGTGACGTGATAAGTCGTTCATTATATAATCACTTCATATTTTACATATTTATGCTGACATTTTTATACTCATTAAACTGTGTTGTAGTGCAGGCGCTACAACATGTCATCAAACTCGTTAGATATAGGTGCCAGAAGCATCATCATATCATATCTAGCCTTTTAAAATGAATCTTTTAGTACGAACATGCAGTTAATAGTTTGACCTCCTCTTTACCACTTCTATTATACAATATAGGATATTGGATTACTTGGAATTTTTACTTAAATGGCCATACTGGCGAAAAGTGAAGTAAAGAAGACATTTTCTTTCTTTCTTTACGTCTGTGCTCATTGAGACAAATTGTAACACGCTATGGTGCAACACATAACACAAAATAGAGTTTTGCAATAAATAATTGACCATTTATGTAATATTAAGTCTGTAATGACCCTTGATGCATAGGGTTTCATAAATGAAATTGCTGAGTCTCAGATTTCTTAGTCAGATTACTAAATTGCCGACATTGTGTATAGTCAGTCAGCCAGTGCCCAAAAATAACACTCGGTAAACACTGAAAGCTAGATAATTTCTGATGATACCAGGTGTTAGGGAAATGCCTGGGGGTCATCACCAGGGGGGATGTAGAGTTTGAAAGTGGTGCAATTTTTTGTAGTTCAAGATGGCGTCCAAGATGGCCGCCGGTAAATAGTCATACTTAGGAAATAGGGTAAATTGGGCAAATTTAGCTCAATTTGTTGTTGTAATACACAATTTCAACTAGTTTAGAGTTACTGAATGCAGCTAGGCCACTCTCAGACAAATCTGATCCTTATTTTTAACCCTTTCTGCCCCAAATGTTCTTTATCATACACCTTAGTGATGTTAATTAGGACAAAATTGTTATCTATAATAATTATTCCATATTAATGGTGAATGATTGGTATCAATACAGTGACTATGGTAATGACAATTAGTTAATCTAATTAATTATACAATAAGATGTTGCCCAAGATGGCTGCCGACGTATAGTCAGACCTGGGAATTTGCGTAAACCGTGTAATTCTAAATGAATTTTCTTTTGTAATACACCATTTCAACTAGTTTAGTAGTCAATAAATTGTTCTAGATCACCCCAAAAAATGTTATTTTAAACAATCGAATTTATCATTATATTTATTTTAAACATTTAACCCTTTCATCTCCGGGGAGCTTTTGTACTGAACACTTCTCAAATGTCAATAGGGACAAAATGATTATTTATAACAAATTATTCATTATTAACGTTAACGGATTTGTATCAGTACAAAACTAAGCCAATATCACACTTATTGGTTTCAGTTATTTAAAATGGCGTCCAAGATGGCGGCCATCAGCACTTGGTAAACTTTAGGATAAAGTGTGTACATTAACATATGTATTCTGTAGTAATCCATGTTAACTAGCCTACTTAGGTGGTCGTGAGTCAATCTAGATCACTCGAAGACAATTTGAACAATATTTAACCCTTTTAACGCGAAGTTCTAAGGAAAAGTATGAGCTTTTATGTCCCTCGTCAAAACAAGAGCCCTCTCCAACAAAAGACTATATTCAAAATCCCCCCACCTAAATGTACTTGTTGAATCATTTAAGTGTTATTTTTGCATGCCCTAGTATCCTTGTACTGAATAATTATTATCAAAATAGCATTTTAATATTGATTATATTTTTTTCTGAGGACTACTGGTGGAGTGTAAGTATACCGGACTAGCCAAACTTTTTAAAACGTTGTATCATATTGGTGGACTGCAGACATGAGCGTTGACTTAGGAAAGGCTAGGGAAATAATACATTTTGAAGACATTGTATGTGAAACGTCATTGCTAACCCATAGTCGAGGAGGTGCGGATTTGTTACTGAATCATTCATTTACTGTGTCTCATCTAGTGATGATATCTGACACCATAATTATGTGACCCATCTGAACAGCCGCATTGCGCATTATTTTTAGTCAGAGAGTGAGATAATGTGATATTGTGAAATAGAACAATTGAGTTATATTTAGTTCAAACCATCAGTGATTATTTTTATTAAAACCAACATTATTGTTTTTTAAATATTTTAAAACGAATACTTCAAAACCCCATTTTATATTTTTATCATTTAAAATAACATTCAATAAAGCTAAATAAACCACTCAAAGGGTTGATTTTTTAAATAATTTATGTATCTGCTATATATAGATAGTTTTATTATTAATACATTTATTTAATGAAAATGTTTTTTAGTGTTATCATGTATGTATAGTTTTTGATATTTCTGCAATTTGTAAAAAAGGCTGTCCGACTGATCACGTGCAAATTGGTCACATTAGTCATACTGAATGACAAACTTCATTAAAAGACACATCTAGCTTGAATGAGTATATCAGCAAATTGTTCGAAAGGTGGTGATATAATATCTGTCTCAGCGTGAAAGAAAAGGTATTCTGCAATGCCACAACCAGTTTTCAAGATATCTCTTCAACATTGCCTGTGCAGTTCTACAGGGCTCTGTAGGAAGTTTCAGGAGGGGGGTCTTATCTCAAGCATTGCATTCAACATATTTCATTATTCATATCTCATTTTTCTTGAACATGATACTAAAGAACAGTTTGATTGCGAGCAAGTTCAAAATAAATTATTTCTATCAATAATACCAGGCTTTAATTCTTTGTTCATGATGCACTGAATCTATAAACACAGCGTTGATGACGAGAAAGAGGATTTACCCGTCATCTAATGGGAGGTTCATCTAATGGGAGGTTGTTTCATATATATTACACTTGGTTTGGCCATTGGGAAGGCCTGATAAAATCTAAAAAATAGGGGACGCTGAGCCATGGAAGAATCTGATTAGACATCATCACAGAACGCACCACCAAATTGAGAACATCATCAATAAAAAATTATTAATTTTGTTAAAAGGTCAATTCAGTAATGGTAACCTATCATTTATGATATCGTTGTCCTTTTTCAGATTTGTGTTTTTTATGTCCTTGGGTATTATAATATATAAATTCTAATGATTTCAAAACTATTTTTGATTTAAGTTATGAAAAGTTGTGTCTTGATATATTATTATATCAGGGCCTTATGTTGAAGATACAAAAAGCAAATAACATCTACATTATGTTTATGGTGTTTGCTTTCCAAGGTCGGCTAGGAAGAATGACTTGCAATTATATCTGTCAGGTTTTCTAACCTGACCTACTTGACCAGTTATAGATTGCATAGATAGTTTTAGAAATGTAATACTTTGGAAGGTGCGAGGAGTACAATATCAAATGTAAATAGGTATAGTACGTTAGCAGCTGGTACTGCAAACGATACATCCTTCTCGCTGGTGACCTGTTCCACATTAATGAACATCACATCTGCAGGCTATGCTCTTGGTGGTTAGACCTGACTACGTAGCATAAAGCTGAAGAGATACTGAATGAAAACCAGGCTAACCAGGCACATTTTTATTGGCAACTGATGGTCATATTTTCTGCCTGAATTTTCTCTTAAGAGAGGTATACAGTATATGCTTGTGTGAATATCCTATCTGCTGTCATAAAGAAATACGTTCAATCATATTGACAAACAAAAATGTCAGTAATTAAATTTTAATGATATATAAATTCATGTAAAATTATTTTGCTTGACAGTCAAAGAACGGTATAAATGGGCTTTAAATGATTATTGCATTTAACAAAAACTATTGTGAATGTGGTAACAGGTCCAACAAATTTGGTCAGTGGTGGCTATTTTGTCTTTTACTCAAGTCAGCACATCCTATCGCGAATGAACAGGAGCTATAATTGTAATGATTAGTAGTAGTAATAGATCATTGCATTCCTTCACTATTCGGCACAAAATATATTTTAAGTGACATTGTAGTACGATAAAAATGTTGTAGTCAATTGATGAGATAAATGATGCACAGATGATGGTGTGAGGGTGGGGGTGATAGGGCATGGTGGGTTATTGAGAGCGTTTTCTTTGTGCTTGCCCGATAAGGGGTTCTGGGCATGTCTAGGGGATCTACCCCCAGGCGGCCGGAGACTTGGGGTGCGCTGTGCAATTTAATGCTGGAACTCAGTGGCATTTCGCGCTGCTCTGCTATCCTCAGGTCGGATAGTCCCCAGAGTAACAATAGGAATTGTAATGGTTATTGGCAAAGAAAAGTGTTCTGATTTCTATGGTCACCCCACTTCAATCTCTGGTCATAACATAATTGTCCAATTGCAGTATAGTTTTAGTTTAACGCCTCTTTATTGCGATTGAAGGCCTTTCTGTCGCCCTTTGACGCCTCTTCTTCACACTGAGCGCTTCTCCATTGCTTTTTAATTTAACTCTCCGTCACATTTTAACGCCTCACCATCAATTTCTAATGCCTCCCCATGGTCCTTCGACGCCATTTAACATCTCTCATTGCCTTTCTATGCTTTTGGGTCAACCTTTATATTTTTTCTTTTAACGCCTTTCCGTCACCCTTTAACGCTTCTTCGGTGCAATTTAACGCCTCCTTATCGCCCTTTACTGGCTTACCATCGCCATTTAACGCCTTTCCATCACCATTTACCGCCTCTTCATCGCCCTTTACCCTTTAGCATCACCATTTAACGCATATGCAGCAACTTTTTAACGCCTCTCCATCAACCTTCTAGTGCATCTCCATCAACCTTTAACACTTTTTCTTGGCCCTTTAACGCCTTTCCGTCATTCTTTGACGTCTCTCCGTCATAATTTAATTTTTTCTCAGTTGCCCTTCAACGATTCCCCGTCATCTTTAATGCCTTCTTATCGCCCTTAAACACATACATCACCCTTTAGCACCGCCGCATCACCTGTCATTTAATGCTTCTTCGTCACCTTCTAACGCCGTTTAATAGCCCTTTCATGCCACCCACCAACTTTTAACACTTCCCGCCTCTTCTTCGCCCCCTAGCACCTCTCCGTTGTCCTTCAACGCCTCCTCATTGCCCTTCAACGCCTCCTCGCTGCTCATTAACGCCTTCCCATCGCCATTTAACGCATCTACAGCGCCTGTTACTTAGAGTCTCTCCATCATCCTTTTAATGCATCTCCATCAAACTTTATTACTTTCCCTTTGAAGTCTCAGTCACCATTTGATGCTTCTCTGTCGCCCTTTAGCAATGCTCCGTTGTTATTAACACTTTCTACTCACCCTCACACGTTTATCCAGCACACTTAAACTCCTCCCCATTGCCCTTCAGCGCTTTTTCATTGTCGTTTAACGTTTCATGGTCGCCCTTTAACGGCTCCTCATCACCCTTTACCGCCTTCCCATCGCCATTTAACACTTTCCTATCACAATTTAACGCCTCAGCATCACCCTTTAACACATTCCCATCGCCATTTAACGCATCTGTAGCGCCTATTAGCGCCTCTCCATCAAACTTTATTGCATCTACTTTTACCACTTTTTTCGGCCTTTACCGCCTTCCCATCACTCTTTGACGTCTCTCTGTCAACATTTAACGCTTCTCCGTTGCCCTTTAACGATTCTCGGTCGTCTTTAATGCCTTCTTATTGTACTTAGACACCTATCCATCACCCACTAGCACCTCCCCATCACCCGCTAACGTACTTCCTTGTCACCGTTCCATAAGCCCTTCCATGCCACCTCGCCACCTTTTAATGCATCTTGTCGCTCTTTAACGCCCCATTTTTGCCCCTTAATGCCTCTTCGTTGCCTTTCACCGCCTCCTCATTGCCCTTCAACGCCTCCTCATTGCCCTTTAATGACTACTCATTTTCTTTTAACCCTTCTCAGTCTCAACCCGACTCGTCGACATCCTTTAATGCCTCCCCATTGTCTTTTACCCCCTCTCTGTCACCTTTTAGCGCCTCTCCATTGATCTTTTATGCTTTTGCGTTGCTATTTTACGCCTTCTCGTGACCCTTTGATGCCTTCTAGTTGTCTGATCATTTCACTCTGATGATGTTTATTCATTAAAACCCTACTAGAATTAGATTATCCAGTGGAAGATACACCAAGACAATTTATTATGTGTGCTCCAATTTGTAGAATACTACGTTGAAATGATATTTGACTTTGATATTTACATTTGGCTTTAATAGAGGATCACCTCAAATCACCAAAATCATACCAGAAATATATTTTCCTAGCTTTATTTGTTAAAAATCATATTTTCGCTCACCTTACCTTGAAATTGACACACCGACCTTAAAAATGACCTTTAATCATAAAAATAGTAGCAGAAATGGATTATTTGTCAAAATTACACTAGAAAGACGTACAACATTTTCTGCTATTCATGTTTGTTAATTGATTTTTGATGACCTTGAGATGAAATTGACCTTGAAGATAACCTTCAATCACTCAAATAATACTATAATTGGATTTGTCAGTCAAAATCACATAAAAAGAGGTATTACACACATTCCTAGCTTTATTTTTTTTTAAATCATATCTTATTTCACCTTGAAATTGACCCCTTTGACCTTGAAGATGACCTTGAATAATAAAAATAATATCAGATATGGAATGCCCAGTCAAAATTGCATGACAAAAGAGGTATTATACATGTTCCTAGCTTTATTTGTTAAAAACTGTAATTTTTCTTAATTGACCTTGATATTTGACCTTTTGACCTTGAAGATGACATTGAATCTTGCAAATAATACAAGAAATGAATTGCCCGCTCCAAATCACATGAAAATGAGGTATTACATTTGTTCCTAGCTTCATTTGTGAAAAAATCATATTTGACCTTGAAATATCTGGCAACCATTTTGTTTTTGACCTTGGAAAGGACTTTCGACCTTGAAGCTAACCTTGGATCAACAAAATAATACCATAAATAATTTTTCAAATAAAATTCCATGTAAAAGATGTATTACATATGTTCCTATCTTTATTTGGTAAAAATGTTATTTTTGCTTCTTTGACCTTGAAATTGTCTTTTTGACCTTGAAGATGACCTTGAGTCATCAAAATAATACAAGAAATGGATTGCCCAGTCAAAATCACACAAAAATGAGGTATTACACTTGTTCCTGGCTTCATTTGTTGAAAAATCATATTTGACCTTGAAATATTTGGCGGCAATTTTGTTTTTGCCCTTGAAAAATTCCGCCCACGGGTGCCAAAGTGGCACCCGGCTGATTCCTGCCCAGGACATCCCTTAGAACCAGAATCAATCATAAAACATCGTCCATACCGCGAAACACGCTTGAGTAAAAAAATGTCATTTGACAACTGGACTAGTATGGTATATTGTGGCCTTTGTGCTTGCTAAAATAACCTCTCGTGCTAAAAGGGTTAAATATTTTGTTTAATTATTTGGGAGTGGTCTAGATAGATTCAGTGGATACAAAAGTAATAGAAATGAAGAATTGCATAAGAAAAAATAATAGCTAACATTGAGAAGCTAGCACAATTGACATTGCCGTATTTGTAGCTACACTATTAATACCAATCCATCACCACTAATAATGAATTAATTATTATAAATTATAATTAATTAGATTACCTAATTGTTATTACCATAGTCACTGTATTTATACCAACACTTCACCATTAATAATGATATAATTATTATAGATAACAATTTTGTCCTAATTGACATCACCAAGGTGTTCGATAAAAAAATCCTTTGGGGCTGAAAGGGTTAAAAATAGTGATCGGAATTGTCTGAGAGTGGCCTAGCTGCATCCAGTAACTCTAACCCAGTTGACATGGTGTATTACTAAAGGAAATTGAGCTAAATTTGACCACTTTACACTATTTCTTAAATATGACTATAAGTTGGCGGCCATATTGGACACCATCTTGAATTACAAGAAATTTCACCACTTTCAAACTCTACATCCCCCCTGGTAGTGACCCCCAGGCATGTCACTAACACCTGGTATCATCAGAAATTATCTAGCTTTCAGTGTATACCCCCCCCCCCCCCCCAAGCAACCAAAACACATTTGGCAACATATCCCGCCATTATCAATCTTTTTCAGTCATTTAGGGATAGTAGTAGTACTTTTCGCCACCATTCGGGGAGGGTCATTAGGGATCTGCTGTCTGTTGCATGCTGTATGGCATGTTACGGAAACACTAGGCTACAGCAATCATTCAAGGGAAGCGCAGTCTCCTCGTATCTGGCCATAATCTTTGGGCAAATTGCCAGTAGCTTACCGTGGTTCCTCCGCTAACCCGAGGATACAACACAAAACATTTTCTAAAATGTTTTAAAAAGTCACATGAAAATGTTTTACAACCTTAAAACGTCTGGTCAAAAGAATATTATAAAACATTGAATAGAAATATTATGCAAAACATTCATTAAAACACGTTTTTAAAACGTTTTAATAACATTTTTCAAAATGCATCTTATAACATAAAATGTAAATATTATAAAAACGTTTTTAAAACGACTTTAAATGTTGTTTTTATAAAATATTTTTAATTACCATTTTAAAATATTCTGTTGATCCGACGTTTAAATATTTAAAACTTTAACATATTTAGTGTAACATTTTCTAAATGTTCGTAAACTGTTTTTCTGTTTGTTGAGTATTCGTACGAAAAAATTATGAGAGTCAATGGCAGCCCGTCAAACAAGGCTGCCCATAGAGTTCCATTCTGATGAATCACGTACGATTAGCTATTGCCAATTAAATATTGTTAGGTCTAAAGAAGGTTGTAAGTTTTGTCTTAAAATAATTTAGACTTTCAATGTTTCTGATGTATTCTGGCAGCTCTGTCCATAAGGTGACTTCTCTGTATACGAAAGAACTTTTGAATTTACTCAATTTAGGTCGTCTTGTGAACAAGTGAGTTGAAGATTTGAAAACAAGCGATAAAATTAGTTGGTCTTATTAGTCTTATTTGAAATTTGAACACAGTATATTTCATAAGCATTGTAAAGTCGTGACCATCATATAATTTAAATTTTTTAATATAATTCATTTTATCTTGTATGTTGAATGTACATACTGTATATATGTTTTAGAGGGCCCATTGCAAACTAGCAAATTACTCTTGCTAAATGGATACCCTCTTCAAATAAAATTATATTACATTGCAGGTCAAGGTTTAGCTATTGAGCTCCACAGAATGGCGGACTTGGAGTGATTGGTATATTGTTGGAAGGCCTGGGCACCCTGCATGCGGGCTAGCTAAACCAAACAAAAGCAAATGTTGCAAGTTCAGAAGTTGGCTGAATCCAGCTCCCGGACTGAATCCAATCATCCCGTCCCAGTAATGCTGTGTACTCACTGAGAAGGGGCCCTCCAGCAGCAATCTCTCTACCTCCATGCCCACAAAACACTCCTTAATCTTATGTCAGGCACCATCCAAAAATCGCGGATAGCAAAATTCATTCCAACAATATTCCAGAACCCTACATTCTATATAGTCTTGGTCCATAACATAAATTACGAGATCATCGTACTTCGTACAAAATGAGTCACTATTGTTGGTGGGAACATACTGAAGGTTGGGACTGACTCGCGTGGCCAAGTGAGCTGCAGTCCGGAGGTAAAACCTTCTGAGATGGTCGTTTGATGAGCACTAACGGCTCTGCCTCTCCCGGTGAAACAGTGTTCCCGTGAGATGGGGCTAGTTCTTGCAATAAAATACTTCTTCTCAAATGCCATTATCAGATCTCAACTCATGTGTCAACTGATCAGATTCAGGTCATCAGTCGCTAATCAAGTGACAACTGTATCACCATTAATTGGTAGGAGCCGGCTGAAGGTTGGGATTGACTCGCGTAGCCGAGTGAGCAGCTGTCCGGAGGTAAACTCTCTGAGATGGTTGTTTGATGGGCACTAACGGCTCAGTCTCCTCCAGTGAAGCTGTGTTTCCTCCAGATGGGGTCAGTTCCAGTTAATATATAGCCTTCCCTTCAAAATGTCACTCAGATCACAAATCATGTGTCAATTTATCAGATTCAGATCATCAGTCACCAATCTTACCACGTGTCAACTAAGTAACCATTAATTGAAACCCTATACCCAGACTCAGTGCATGTTGGCTCTGTAGCTCAAACTCCGTGGATCCCGTACATTGAATCAACTAAGTCACCATTAATTGGTGGGGACCTGATGAAGGGGGTGATTGACTTGCGTGGCCGGGTAAGCAGCTGTCCGGAGGTAAACTCTCTGAGATGGTCGTTTGATGGGCACTGTTGACATGGCCAAAAGCCACAATGTCAATATATATATGAGAAATGAGAGAACTGCACTGTTGTCACGACGCCTATTAAATCCTATAGTTGGGACGTCTTGACTCTTCAGTGCTCAGTGTTACTCTGCCGGAAAGCCGTATTTTCAGGCCCCAAAGCAACTGTGTCACGTGACGGACAACACAGACATTGCGGTCACGCCTACAGGCACTAACGTCTCGGTCTCCTCTGGTAAAGCTTTGGTCCCGGGCTTTGGTCCCGCCAGATGGGGCTCAGCAGCATCTATAGTTTAACTGCTTTATCTTCAACCATCCTATCATTTCTCACGCCGCATCAATATTAGGGCAGTTATCGCAGCAAGCGGTCATTGTGGCCCGTGTGTGCATAAGAAGGCTGGCCTCTCATTTTGGTCGAGTCACTTCACCACTTCATCTCAGGGACCAGAAGTCTTTCAGACTGAGGTGCACTTGGAGGAGGAGGGGAGGCGGGCTGTCTTGTTAGGGTGTAGTCAGCTCATAGCACACCTATCTTACGAAAACAGCTCTGACCGCGTGGTGAAGTTGAACAGGCGATGTTTATCGGAAGGCCCAGGCAACTGATCAGATTCAGGTCATCAGTCGCTAATCAAGTGACAACTGTATCACCATTAATTGGTAGGAGCCGGCTGAAGGTTGGGATTGACTCGCGTAGCCGAGTGAGCAGCTGTCCGGAGGTAAACTCTCTGAGATGGTTGTTTGATGGGCACTAACGGCTCAGTCTCCTCCAGTGAAGCTGTGTTTCCTCCAGATGGGGTCAGTTCCAGTTAATATATAGCCTTCCCTTCAAAATGTCACTCAGATCACAAATCATGTGTCAATTTATCAGATTCAGATCATCAGTCACCAATCTTACCACGTGTCAACTAAGTAACCATTAATTGAAACCCTATACCCAGACTCAGTGCATGTTGGCTCTGTAGCTCAAACTCCGTGGATCCCGTACATTGAATCAACTAAGTCACCATTAATTGGTGGGGACCTGATGAAGGGGGTGATTGACTTGCGTGGCCGGGTAAGCAGCTGTCCGGAGGTAAACTCTCTGAGATGGTCGTTTGATGGGCACTGTTGACATGGCCAAAAGCCACAATGTCAATATATATATGAGAAATGAGAGAACTGCACTGTTGTCACGACGCCTATTAAATCCTATAGTTGGGACGTCTTGACTCTTCAGTGCTCAGTGTTACTCTGCCGGAAAGCCGTATTTTCAGGCCCCAAAGCAACTGTGTCACGTGACGGACAACACAGACATTGCGGTCACGCCTACAGGCACTAACGTCTCGGTCTCCTCTGGTAAAGCTTTGGTCCCGGGCTTTGGTCCCGCCAGATGGGGCTCAGCAGCATCTATAGTTTAACTGCTTTATCTTCAACCATCCTATCATTTCTCACGCCGCATCAATATTAGGGCAGTTATCGCAGCAAGCGGTCATTGTGGCCCGTGTGTGCATAAGAAGGCTGGCCTCTCATTTTGGTCGAGTCACTTCACCACTTCATCTCAGGGACCAGAAGTCTTTCAGACTGAGGTGCACTTGGAGGAGGAGGGGAGGCGGGCTGTCTTGTTAGGGTGTAGTCAGCTCATAGCACACCTATCTTACGAAAACAGCTCTGACCGCGTGGTGAAGTTGAACAGGCGATGTTTATCGGAAGGCCCAGGCAGCCTAGTTTCTGGGCTAGCTAACCCAAACAAACAAACACGCACAGCGGGGCCCGAGTCTGGGAACTCGCTCCTTTATAATACCGGTAACTTTATAGCTACAAATGCAGACCTAGAATCATATTTTTGTGGTGAGTAGTCTACATTTTCTAATATCAAACAGTTTCTTTTCTTTTGTAAATCTAATAACGTTAAAGTCTAATTATTTAAAAAAATTAGTCAGTGGGCGATAATATGTAAAACTGAATGAATTGTGTATGGGAAGAGGAGGCTGGAAGTGGAAAACATGTGACAAAATCTAAAGTAAACAAACACACGTGCTTTTCCCCATGTTTGTATCCCTCTTTTCCATTAAATTATAGTGAATATACTTTAATGTGACAAAAATATAATAGAATGATATTCTGGGTACATCACAAAAAGTGATTTTGATGGTTTTTCCCGTGTTTTTTTCTGGATTTACGTGAATTTGTGAGACACTGCAATAAAATACAGGGCCTTAGCCATGGGATATAGTTAGCAATTACTATCCCTAAAACTGTAACATGTGGAGGGTGAGATTTTGCTAACTACGGGATACTGATCACTCCGGTGTGTGGGCTGTGGGTTTGTCTAGGGAGGTGTGAGGGCATGCCACCCCACTTAAATTTTAAAATTTGACATTTCAAATGGTGCATTCTGCCGGAATATTGATCCGGTGAATACTGGACCGGTGGCCACGGCTCAGAAAGACATATTTTCTCTGTTTGTTTGTTCTTTTCGGTCACTATTACTGGTAGAAATGAAGCCATCATTGTAGAATTAAAAACATTATTTGTTTGAATGGAACTTTTATTAACCCTCGCTCTGGTTAAATCCGATATTTCGGATATGCTGATTCTTGGCTAAATCCGATATTTTAGATGAGCTAACAAACTTCACTATGACACCTTTTAAGGTTCAGTATTTTGGAAGTCCATGGCTCCAGTGGCGGATCCAGCATAGGGCGTAGCCGGCATACGCCCCCCCCCCCTTATTAGTGAAAATATTGCATTTTCATGCATTTTTAGGAAGAAAATGAAGCTAACACCCTTTTTTTCAACCAAAATCAGATGTGGTTTACGCCCCCTCCACTTGCACATTCTGGATTCCCCACTAGGCTCAAATACATTGTTACAATAATAAAATGAATAACTGAAGTCATTTGACGTGCATTTTGTTTTTATTTACCCCAAAATTAAGAATTTACAAATAAGTCAAAACAAACCGTGGCCATGCCAGATTCTAAGTTGAAATATTTTCAGCTGCTCGAGTAATTTAAAGCCAAAAAACTGTGGCCGGAGGCTATGCCCCAATTTCTGCTTGTTACGTGGTATATTTGCTCTGTTAGGGTATTGCTGATAGCACTTCTCAGTAGTTTTATTCAGCTGCTTCCATTTAAGGTCAAGTGTCTGGGTGATGTTTTAGTTTCTGTATCCCTGCCAGAATTTGCAATATTAAGGTCACAGCTTTTAGACGTTTTTATAATTAGCTCTGATTTTGATAAAGCCCAGCATTTTTCTTGCTCAGTGAAAACTGTGGAATGTGGTCAAATATTTCTTCTAGCATGTCGGCAGTTACGAAAAAGGCTCAGCATTATTTTATTGGACAATTTTAAAATTTATTGAATCCACCTTCACATCGTTCTGTCCAAACGGCCTTAGTAATATCCCCCGGAACCTCCTTATAGGGCAGTGGACATACCGGTAGTCTATTTTCATTTTTTGCATTCTTTTACAAAAATTGAAAATGGTGGGAAGGTTCTCCTCAGGGAAAATCGTAAAGTATTTGCTGATGCCAATGCCAGTCTTTATCGTGGTCAATTTAGCGTTTAGCTTTGTGTGTTCCGCCAGCTTTTTTGTCTATTCTGGCATTGCCAATTTTGAAAAGCATCTTCTTCTTGAAGATTTTCAGATTTGCGTTTACATGTCTGTCAAGCTTTTTTCCTGTGCTTTGGCGAAGAGGTAAACTGAAAAATGAATGAAAACAAACCAAGATATAAATAAGTAAAACATATATATACATTCTGGAGACAATATATAATATTCAGCACAAATGGCGTACCACACCAAAACTACAGACCAATCAGGCCTGTATGTATTTCTTGGGACGCATGGTACGGGGAAAATTCCATTTAGCCCAATGTTATTTTCTCTGAGTCCTGCCTGGTCAGCAGGGGTTGTGTTATTTTCTCTGAGTCCTGCCTGGTCAGCAGGGGTTGATAAATTGAAGCTCGTAACAAGGATGATTTCTTTCTTTATTGATGTTCACAGACAGTGTCAAATACCGGTGTGCTACCTCACGAAAGAGAGTGACGACCAGGCCATATTGGCCTGTTAGGCGAGCGGCGGACTAGACGTTCGTCTTCAAAAACGATTCAGATTAGAATAACCAAGAATGGCGGGCTTTCAGCGTGGCTCAAGGCTAGGCGGAAGCGGGGGCTCGTCAACCCCTAATTCCGCCCAGCCCGAAACCGGCCCGAACGAATTCGGTCGAGGAGACGGTATCTGCGTGTCGGCGTTGTCACATATTTATCATGTTTAATATGAAGGCATTTAACAAGGTATAATCATCATCCCCAAATACAAGTTGGATTTCCGTTGAATATGTGCTAATAACACATGTCATGATCGAGACACAACCTGATGTTTAAACACCCATAATTTTATTTTAAATGCAAAAAAATATATGTATCATATTTTAAAACTTGTTTCACTTTTGATACAATCCACACAGTTTGGGTCAAGACTTCTCTCGTTACCAACACTTTTTTATCGTCGCAGTCCCAGAACTGTTGCCACTGCTAGTTCATCCTTGGTGAACAGTATATCTATTATACCATATGAAAAAGTTCCTGAAGAAAAATACAACATATTTATTTATAGAATTTGCCAGGGCCGAGCTACAAACAGATTTCAAACATTTGGGTATTAATTTTATTACATATATTAATATGCTCTATGAATAGCCCATGTGCTGCATTAATTTTTCGTGATATTCATTGCAAAATGATTGACGTACAACACTGATGTCATATTGATGCATCAACTTGCCTAATTCTGTTTTTTTACCCACCAAGGTAGCTGAATGCTGGAGATCTTTACATGTACATCGTCAAACTTCCCTGGCTCTTCTTTTGATCTTACCAACACACGGGAGCTTCTTCTAGAAAACATGCATTTACAATGATAGGGGGGGGGGGGTAGCCATAGAAATAAGGGTAGCCATGGATATGCTAAAAACAATATGATCAAGCTTAAGTGTGTTTTATTATGTATCCCCTCTATAGCTCTGGTGAGACATATATCGCTTTACTTCTATCCGCTCATTTTTATGTCACATCGGTTTTTGTGTCTGTGCGTTCTGTTCTCTCCGTCTATCATGCAGGCAGTCGAACACGAGACGTTGACCCGCTGTCAGGCTATTGTTGGCCCAACGTCTATGACGCTGAGCCAACATTAGCCCAGTGTTGGGTTACCATGTCGTGTTTGACGCCACACTGAATGTGGGCCAGCGTCGCAGACGGCGGGCAAACATTAGCCCAGCTTTTATTCAAAGCATCGTGCGGGTATTACAGCCAGCATGAAGTAGGCCTACTGACTACGGTTGAATGGATACTAGCCAGCAGCGGCGACGCTGGCCCAACATTTACCAGACAAAAATTGGGTCGGTGTAGGCTTGCACTGCCTGACCCGCAGCCCAGCAAACACGAGGCGTTGAACCAGTGCTGGTTTTATGCTGGGCCAGCGTCGCAGACGGTGGGCCAGAAATGGACCAACATTGGGTCATCGTCTCCTGTTTGCTGGAAGTGTTGACAGGCCACATTTGTGTTTTGCACATCACCGGGTGTGAAGATATTAAAACTGTTGCCCAACTGATGGAGCCTAAAGACGATTTAGTTACTGTAGAGCATCTTCCCGGCAGCAAGCAAGTCTTGACACAGCGAGGTCTCAGGTGTAGCGACCTTGCGGGGGAAGATGCTGTAGGTATAAAAAACGGGTTCCACCACATCAAAATACATAGTCTTATCTGTCTACTGTCCAGATGAGCTATTTAGTAACATTAATTACAAAAGCCAATGACACAACATCTAATAGCTATCACGGCACATTATCAATCAGCTTTTGTTTATACTAGTGTTATGTATAACTAGCCTTTGCTTCACTGGACATGGCATTTATTAGTCAAAAAGTGTATAACTGTATAATATAATTTCTATACAAACGTGTGATATTTGACTATTAACTTTACTAATTATGACAGAATTACAAACTTTGCTTGCAAAGTGTGATAGCACCATCACTATATGCATCCAAAATTGTGCTTTATCATATAACAAGTAAGATAGTATATTACCCGAGATGGGATTGAAACAGCTGACGTGGTAGTACATGTACTGGTACGTTCGTGACTCGTTAACCCTCCTGATGGTGGTGCCTGAGAAAGAAAAGTATTATTCAGTAATTAAACTGTAAACCACAAAAAATATTGTACAGAATCCCGGACCCTACTTGAGTACAAGTGTCAGCAAGGCTATATATTATCTTCAAAATGTCATTACAAAATTGGTCAGGAGGTGGCTCTTCAGTCTTAATTGACCAGCTGACGTTTTACTATCTGACTTTCCTTGAGCAGCCTACAAGTACAAGCAATGAAGTCTGTAGCCAAGAGTGGTCCAAACATAAAAAGTTTACAAAAAAAACTAATTAGTGTTGTGATCAAATTACCACTAATACAAACAAAATATTATTTACTTTTTAGGTGACCATTTTAAAGTGTGACAGCTAGTAAAGTGTGTCAATGCATAGTTTTGTGCTGATCCAATCCTATGCTATTTAACTTAATGTGCAAATAACAACCTAGTATTAAATCGGGTAGCTCTAAAGATAAAAGAACTATTTACCTGCCCGGAAAGAACATTTTCCATGCAGTTTGTCATTTTTTTTGTAAATTCAACACAGGTCTTCTTTTCGCTGTGTGACAGGGTTTTCCAATAATCTAAAACATTCCATGAAATTAAAACCAATTTATATCATCATGATGATAAAGTTGGACCCAGATCCATGGACGTAGTGCGGATCATGACTTAGCACGTCTTTGCTATTATAATTTCCATGACACATTGGATCATACTGTTCAAAACACCAAATTTCAACTTCGAAACGATAAACAAAATTTAAAATCAGGCACTTGGATCTCAGGATATGTATGTCCAGGGGATAATTTGCTTCAGAAAAATTGTGTAGCAGTTTGGCATACTGGCATGTGCCAAGCTATCATTCTCCATGCGAAAAACTGCTACACCAAGATACTATTGTGTAGCATTTGCCCCAAATTGTGTAGCAAACTGCGCCGCTACATCAGACAAATTATTCCCTGATGTCTGCACTGGGGTAAACAATGAAGCAGCTGACGTACTTTCTCATGCAGACTTTTATGTAATAGCTGGTGCTGTTTTGGCAATAACAACTACACTAGAAGAGGTTATGATGTTTCTACATTATATATAACCATAATATATTACCATGATCACCTTCAAAAACATTAAATGGTGATATCACTTCCGGTTGGCACTGTTGCAATTAAAGCTGCTGTTGCTTCCTGATGGGCTCAAACTTACTATAGTATGGCCTTTCACCTCTCTGGTTCAAGTAATTCTGATTTGCAATGTTCAGGCTGTCTGATAATGTCTCGCTCACTGGCGAGTTCAACAGTTCCATCATGGAACCCGTGGCAGAGTCTGATGGAGGGGTACTGGGATGATTGCTAGTAGTAGTACTTTTCGCCCCCATCCGGGGAGGGTCATTAGGGATCTGTTTCGTCTGTTGGATGCTGTGTAGGCATTGTGCGGAAGCACTAGTCTACAGCAATCATTCAAGGGCAGCTGCAGCCTCCTCGTATCTGGCCATAATCTTCGGGCGGATTGCCAGTGGTGTACCCTGGTTCCTCCGCTCAACAGCGGAGCTGATGCAGCACCCGCATCAGTGCTGGCGCTGATGTAGGCCGTGGTAGCCTTAAATAACCGGCAATAGCGTGTTTGACATTAGGTCTATCACGTGGGATGAATGGAGTTACCCAGAAGGTGTTATCCTTCCTATTGTTACTCTGGGGACTATCCGACCCGAGGATAGCGGAGCTGCACGAAATGCCACGGTGTTTCAGCATTAAATTGCACAGCGAAACCCAAGTCTCCGGCAGTCTGGGCATGTCTGGGGGTAGATCCCCTATACATACCCAGAACCCCTTATTGGGCGAGCGAAGGAAAACGCTCTCAATAACCCACCATGCCCTATCACCCCCACCCCCCCATCATCATCTGTACACCATTTCATCTCTTAAATTGACTACAACGTTTTTATCGTATTACAATGTCACTTAAAAGACCTTTTGAGCCAAAAAGTGACGTAAAGCAATGATTTACTAAGTACTACTAGTCTGATGGAGCTTGAAATCCACTGCTTCCTGGGTTGATGGTGTTGACTATTGGTGGACCGGGTACCATAGCAGGATAGCGACTGTCTGGTGTGAGAAAATTTGCATTTTATTGGGCTGAGGGTGCAGTGGTGCTAACCACAGGGGCCAAGCATGTATTGTTCATCAAAGCTGGTGGTGACGTCAACTGTGTCGAGCCCATATCAGGAACACTAGTACCAGCAGTTGTAGTGATGACCGGAAGGATTTTTAATATAGATGTGGGATCAGCTGACGCCTGCCAGGCTGGGTTACCGCAGAGGTATTGGATTCAGTGGCTGGCACATCAGTTACTGGTGTAGACATATCACAAAGTTGTGGTGCATATCCAGTTAACATAGCCATTTTTACTGGATTTGATTTGTAGACATGGCTGCAGATGGTAGGTTTTGCTTCGTCTCGACCTTTTCATTTGAAGATTTCTTGCCGATTTATTCTCTGTACCAACATCGACCTCAGTGGAATTCTTGGCCTTTTTGGCAGGTCTTTTGGGTGTCGCCTGCTCTGTCTCCTGCTCTGTCTGTGAGCATTCCTGGAAAGCACTCACAAGCTTGGCCCACCTCGCCTTCCTGTATGACTGTTTTGCACAACATCCTTCATCCCTTCCCTGACAAGGGCATCCACGTGATCCACGTTTGATAAATTTCACACCTAGTGGGGCACACTTTTTTGTGTGTATATTATACGCTGAACAGCTTATGAACATCTATGAAAAATAAAGGGACTTAGTCTAGCACCAAAAGGTAAATGTTTATCATACATATACGTGGATGATTTACTTGTCCCAAATGCCCACTTGAGACCTGTTAGCTCATATTGAGATGGATGAATTTGAACATATCTGTAAGCTGACTTTAAAGCAGCCTTTGCCATAAAATAATCCGGTTGTAATACCTTTACGGCATCATCAACACTTTGATACTTGAATTTTCTTTCTAGCTCTGCAAAATCATTCAAAGCCTCACCAGATGGGCGACTGCAGTCATGAATAAGACGCACAGAACTATCTGATTTCCAAATTGCGCCCAATGCGTTGATAATAGTGGGTTTATTTTCACAAATTATATCCCGTTTTTCACTCAATTCAACTTCAATTTGATTTCCCACACTTTCAATATTTTCGTCACAAGTAGCTGAACGATAATTATCTGATTCCACCTGGAGATAATTTGAATGATTATGCTTATTAGTTATTTTAAAACCTTTTTTTTATACCCTCTAAAATAAAATAAGCGTCAGGGTAATTCACAAGATATTTTTCCCATTTTTCATAGTTTAAACAGCCTTTTGGGAAAACTGACTTACTAGAGAGTATTAAGGGGTCATTGCCTGAATCCTATGCAGTGTAGCTTGTTGCTTGTTGCCTATACTACACGGGGCCAGCTGGTCTAATTCAGTATTGCTGTTGATGCGCGGGGCCTGCTGGTCCAATTGTCTTTTTGCCATTATTGTGCGGGGTTCGTCGGCCCAATGTCTTTTTTTCATTATCGAGCGGGGCCTGCTGGCCCATTTCCTTATTGCTGTTTTTGTGCAGGACATTTTGGCCCAAAGTCTCTTTGCTGCTTTTGTGTGTGGCTGTTTGTCCAATGTCCCTTTGCCGTTATTCTCCGGGGCCTGCTGACCCAGTGTCTCTTTGCAGCTCGAAACTTTCCTTTTACCATGGCTGGTATGTTCCCTGCGCAACTTTCGCTGCTCTCGTCTCTTTCTGGTCTGTTCTACAGAACGTCTACATAACGCACCCAGCATCAAACAGGGTACATCCGTCCCCCCAGGAGAATCCAAAAAACGCTTACAGGCTCCTGTATTGCCGGTCAAACTGCAGGATGCTGACCCAGGTGTACGATTCAGCCAAGCTTGTCAGCATCGCCATGTACATTGAGGTTGTTGTTCTCAATTATTTGCAAACTGGCCCCTGTCCACTGCAATGGAGGTGTTGTGATATCTGCTGTCAGTCTGTTTTCACCGTCTATCATTATCACGGCTATCACTTTCTTCTGTCTATCCTCCAAATTGTCTGCAATATCCAGGTATTCGCTCCGACTTGGTACCGCCAGATGTACCTCCGGTCCTACCCCCGTCCAGTAACTATTGAGCTGTGCTCGTACCTCTGGCCTGAGAGTTATTCAGGGACACCCCTGCTGGTTTTATTATTCAGTTCCTTCGGGAATGTAACCTATATTCTATGTTTTAATTATTAGACTTAGACTTGTAGTTTTTACACAATCACTCCAATTTCATGGAGATATAGTGACTTGATAAGTCGTTCATTTTATAATAACTTCATATTTTACATTATTTATACTGATATTTTTATACTCATTAAACTGTGTTGTAGTGCAGGCGCTACAACATGTCATCAGACTCGTTACATATAGGTGCCAGGAGCATCGTCATCTTATCATATCAAACACTTTAAACTGAATATTTTAGTACGATCATGCTTTTATTGGCTTTGTCTTTCCTTTATTACTTAAACTATACAATATGGGATATTGTAATACCTGGAATTTTCACTTAAATGGCCATACTGGCCGAAAAGTGAAGTAAAGCAAATATTTTACTTACTTACTTACTCTGCTCATTCACTGGATCATATTGACGTTGAGACAGTGCAGTGTTGATGGTAACTTCCACTGACTGTATGGTACTGTCTTTACTGGATGTTGCCAGACATCTTATAACCTCATTTGGGTTATCCTCTAGTCTATAGACTACTATGGTTATAGTTGAAACATTAAAAAACCACTTATGTACACTTCGCCATTTTAGCAAAATAAGCACACTATATATACATTTTAGTGACAGCTTAGGAATTTTCCAGTGTTCCATTATGATGTCTCTCCCACCAGGGCGATGAGGCTCCTGGTTGCCCAGCAAGGCTGTCCTTTTTGGATTCCTTTGGTCGACTGTCCAGGCCCGCACTACTGTCTGCAAACACGTGTATTCTGCTATCAAAATCACGTGCTTGTTGTATCCTTATTGGTGCAGCTCAGGTTGACCCCAGGGTGATCGGGGGGCAGCCTTGGGATGGGGTGATATCTATTTAGGGATCACCCGCGGTCCTTTTTGCACCTTCAGTCCATTATACTGGGTCAAGTAGGGGTGGCCGTCCATATCAAATAAAATCATATGAAATGATAAAACTAATCACCCACATGAGTGTCACCCTATTCTATCTTACATAACATTGCTAAATTTTTGTTATCACAAATTAAATAAATATAGATAAGCCCAAGTCCATCAATAATAAAATAAGACTAGGCCATTCAATATATAGGGCAGGAGTTCAAGTATTTAGCACTGAGTAACCCTTCTAGTGTTGTCATGTAGAAATATACTCAAACAGAAGACCTATAACTAATGGAAATATTACTTAATACAAAAAATATATAAGAATAATGATAATATCTATATATATTTATGCAAAACTTTTAGCTGTATTGAGACTTTGAGTGCTGCATTAATTTTTCATGATAGTCATTGTAAACTGATTGACGTACACCACTGATGTCATATTGATGCATCCACTTGCTTAATTCTGTTTTTACCCACCACGGTAGTCAGTGGGACTGGCCCAGGCTAAAATCATCAAAAAGTCGGTGATTTTATTTTGGCTTATTAATATGACCATATGATGTAATCATGTCCATAGACTAGAACTGCAAAAGTTTTTTAATTTTTGTACTGCGCATTTTCCAGGTAGGCTAGATATAGAGACGAAATTCCTGTACTTCTTATTTTTAACATGGTTGTTAAAAATAGGAAATCAGTAATTTCGTCTCTATATCTAGCCTAACTGGAAAAGTGTTGTCACACCCTGAAACACACCAACAGCAATTCTTTGTGTAAGTAATAAATATATTGTGAAAGTGTCAATATAATCACATAACTTTCATCATGTTTCAGCATTAAAAGTCACAGTGCTGATCACATCATGTATATACTAAACTCCTGAGCTACAGGCGCATATTTGCAGCCCAAATCGGTGCAAATATTTACAATGGTTGTTGACCCATATAATTCATGGTGATTAAGACTTTCTCCGTCGATTTATTTAAAGGGTTTCCGCCAGCAATCTTTGAGAGGGGGGACCAAAAGAGGTGGGAGGTCTGGGGGTCCACCCAGCAGAAAAAAATTAGAGTTTTAAATTTGGGTGCTTAAAATGTCCTATTTTAACTGAAATGACAGCAAAATATGGAATATATTGTCATTTTCTTTGCCAACAAGGTGATGATGGCCCCACCTGTGGTGCTAAAAGGGGGGTCCGGACCCCCCCCTCCCCCCCCTGGCGGAAACCCTGATTTAAGATTTTACACGGTCAGCTAACCAGTAGATTGTCACATTGCTGATTATCTTCATTTTAATCTGGGTGGGTAATTAACCCTTTCAGTGCTCGGAATAGCTTTTGACACCAGGATGGTGAGAAAAGCAGGTCGCAGCACTGAAAGAGTTAATGCACTCCTAACTGCACAGATTACCCACATTTTTAGCTCCCGCCGTCACCGTAGGTGAGACGGAGGGAGCTATGGATTCTATCTCCGTTTTTTTTTTACTCTTCTTTTGCCTACAACTTTGTAAGAAAATAAGCTAGGATAACAATTTTTCGTATGTGGGTTACTTCCAGGTGGATAATGGACAGGTTAAAATATTTTTATTCTGAATTCAATACGCAAGGTCGCAGAGGAGAAAATGATGATGTTACGGCGTTGGGCCGTCCGTAAACAATTCGTTTCCGGAGCATATCTCCGAAAGTACTTGTCCGATTGTCTTCAAATTTTACACACAACACCGCTAGGGGATCTAGTTGTACCTTTTTGGGGTATTTGCACTTTGACCTACTTCTGGTTCAGAACTATGACCTATTTAGACGTTTTGATTCGCACTTCGTTTTTCGGAGCAGATCTCGAAAAGTACTGGGCCGATGACAGTCATATTGCACATACATGTTCTCTAAGGTCCCTAGTTGTGCCTTTTCAGGTTTTTGGACCTTGACCTTGAAGTTGACCCAGCACTTTGACCTAATTTATAACATCGGTAAATCCGACTGAAAGATTTTGCGGAATATCATGAAAACCGCTCAAGATAGCTACACCATTACTATAAAACAAATTGTGAGGTTTCAGGAGAGGATGCATCTTGAAAAATTTCAAGTCGATAAAATTAAAAATGGCCGCCTATCGGCCATTATTCACCTCGACAGGCCTGATATTGCGGAATATCATGAAAACCGCTCAAGATAGCTACACCATTAATATTAAATAAATTGTAAGGTTTCAGGAGAGGATGCATCTTGAAAAATTTCAAGTTGATAAAATTCAAAATGGCCGCCTACCGGCCAATATTCACCTCGACAGGCCTGATATTGTGGAATATCATGAAAACCGCTCAAGATATCTACACCATTACTATAAAACAAGGTTTCAGGAGAGGATGCATTTTGAAAAAATTCAACTGGTCCAAGTTCAAAATGGCTACCAATCGGCCATTATTCACTTTCACATGGCCGTTATTTGGTAAACCGTGCTCGATGGCTAGACCATTACTATACAACAAAATGTGTGATTTCAGGAGAGGATGCATCTTGAAAAAATTTGACTCGATAAAATTCAAAATGGCCGCTTATCAGCCATTCTTCACTTTCGCATGGCCGATATTTGGTCAACCGTGCTAGATGGCTAGACCATTACTATAAAACGAAATGTGAGATTTCAGATGAGGATGCATCTTGAAAAAATTTGTGACTTGATCAAATTTAAAATGGCCGCCTTTTCGCCCATTATTCATTTTCACATGGCTGATATTTGGTAAACCGTGCTAGATGGCTAGACCATTACCTGATTACTATAAAACAAAGTGTGAGTTTTCGGGGGAGGATGCACCCTGAAAATTTTTAACTTACGAATTCAAAATGGCCGACAATCAGCATTATTTATCTCGATAGGCCTGATATCATGTAAACCGTGCTAGATAGCTAGACCATTACTATAAAACAAAATGTGACGTTTCGAGAGAGGATGCCTTTTAAAAACTTTCGACTCAATCGAATTCAAAATGGCCGCCTATCGGCCACTATTTACTTTCACATTGCTGCTATTTGGTAAACCGTGTTAGATAGCTGGACCATTACTATAAAAACAAATGTGAGATTACAAGAGAGGATGCATCTTGAAAAAAATTGACTCGATCAAATTCAAAATGGCCGCCTATCGGCCATTATTCACTTTCACATAGCCGGTTTTTAGTAACCGTACTAGATGGCTAGACCATTACTATAAAACAAAATGTGAGATTTCAGGAGAGGATGCATCTTGAAAAATTTTGACTTGATCAAATTCAAAATGGCCTCCTATCGGCCATTATTCACTTTCACATGGGCGATATTTGGTAAACCGTGCTAGATGGCTAGACCATTACTATAGAATTAAATGTGAGATTTCAGCTGAGGATGCATCTTGGAAAATTTCGACTTGATCAAATTCAAAATGGCCGACTTTAGGCCGTTATTCACTTTCACATGGCCGATATTTGGTAAACCGTGCTAGATAGCTAGACGATTACTATAGAATGAAATGTGAGATTTCAGCTGAGGATGCATCTTGAAAAATTCTGACTCGATCAAATTCAAAATGGCCCCCTATTGGCCATTATTTACTTTCACATGCCCAATATTTTATAAACTGTGTTAGATGTTAGTCCATTACTATAAAACTAATTTTGAGATTTCCGGGGAGGATGCACCCTAAGTTTTCAACTAATTTATATCGAATTCAAAATGACCGTAAATCAGCTTTTAGTTACCTCGATTGGCCTGATATCGGGTAAACCGTGCCAGATAGGTAGACCATTACTGGGATACTGATTAGGATCATTAATTTCAATGGAGGTTTGCAATCTCTGACAGACTGTCTAGTTCTTATCTTACTCTTAGACTGGGCTTCTTAGACCTAGTTGTCTTGCGTCTTGATTTTTGACCAAGCCTAGGACTACATTAATAACCCTACACAAAATTGCTTAAATCAAATTCTAATTCGGAGCGGGAGCTCCTGGACTTATGTAGTCTTGTTGTGTTAATGTTTGTCTGGACTTCTAATGATACTTGCCTGAGATTAGCTGTCATGTTATGGCTACTTTGTGACCTTCTGATGATGACACATGTCTATTGACAGTGAAGCTTGTAACACAGTTTGTGCAGAGGCATACACTTTACAATCCTTCAGTGCTTGACTCTTTAGGTGGCTCTTCTTTATAGCATCACTATGTGTGGCACACAGTTTGCGCCAGATGTACACCACTTTTGTACCAGTGGCGCTGAGTTTGTGTCCGATCACATCGGACACTTTCCATTTCAAATACGTTGCCAAACCCACAGAATTTCCCTTTCCAGTCCCCTTCGAGGTGCGCAGGTTGGAGAAGTTTGATGTTATTAGACCATCAGTTTGATTCTCATGATATGACGTCCAATCGAGTTTCTTTCACTGTTTTGTTCGTTTTTCCCGCAAAATGCAAACTCCAATGTAAGTAATAGCGCGACCTTCACCTTCCCGCTCAGTTGAATCGAAGTGTTTCGACACAGTCTATTCCATGTATACGATAATAGCAACAAAACTCAAATCTATCGACTGATAAACTAGATGGCCAAACGTTGCACACACGAAGTGAATATCGTCAGTCCTACGCCAGAATGTTCTATCAGCAAAACTTATGTATCGCAGATTGAGCATTAACTGTGGTATAATTGGATAAATTCTTTATAATCTTTCATCTAATCAGTATATTATTTTCTTATTGTGTCAAGGCATTGATCCATTTCTGCAGGATCATCAATTGTGTTTTTTTTATTTTCTTGTCCTTTGATTTCAATCTTTTATTTACACTTACAGCAAGAATATGATTTTCTTTTAATTCTCTGAGGTAATATCTACCACTTTCAGTTCTTGTGCTGTGCCCTCCATCATTTCGTCCCCCTAGAATCAGAACCAGCTTAATATCTCCAAAACTAAAAAATATGGGTTTGAGTATCATAACAACTTTAAGCGAATAAGCTTGTCTTATTGCAACAGTTTTACCAGGTTGCACAGGTCTTATAACCAGTCTAACTGCTTAAGATGGTTATGTCACTCACATATTGAGCAGAAAACATCCGCTCAGATATAGCTTAATGCGTTAAGCTGGTTCTGGAATTATTAACAAACCTGAATAAATCATAGCCTTAAGCAACACTCCTAAACGTGTTAGATTTTTGGTGTTGAGATATAACATTTATATCAGCAGGGAATAATTTATCCTAAAAAAATTGTGTAGCAGTTTAGCAGCCGCGAATCTGCAAAACTATATTTTCCATGCCAAAAACTGCTACACCAACATAATTGTTATGTAGCATATGGCCAATATTGAGTAGCTAACTGCTCGGCTACACCAGAAAATTAGTCCCTGAATCAGTATTAAATATTAATCAACAATTTTACAATACAAACTCGAAAAATATGTGTTTATTAAGCTCATTGAATGGAAATATATGTTGTGTGCAAGACGTGCGTATAATATCATTACGTCAGGCTTTTGCCATAAATATTAATGATGCGCAACAATGAATGTCTTATGCATTCAGATCCCCTTTTTATATCTTTGTAAGCTGTTGTTATGTTTATTATGTTAGCCATTGAATAGAAATGAAGCATAAAAAATACAATAACTACGAAATTATCAGTATTTACCGAATTTTAATTGGTATATACCGAATTGAATGCCGGGCGTTTAGGCACCGGACGTTTAGTCAACGGACGTTTAGGCACCGGACATTTAGGCACCCGGATGTTTAGGCACCCGGACGTTTAGGCACTCGGATGTTTAGACACCGGGACATTAAGGCAGCCGGACGTTTAGGCACCTAAGTATAGTATTATAGGCCTTTTCCCAATTAAAATAATAAATTAATGACGACCGCTAATTTGTAAATGTGAAGTCACATGATGAATTAGTGGTGTAGATTTGGTGAAAATAATGACCCTACTAAATTGCGCTGCAGTGTAGGCTCCCCTGACAATTAAAAATAATAATAAAAGACAGAAAGAAGATTGATTGTTATTGTTGTATTTATTGCAAATACTGGTTATTTTCACTATGAGAAAGCTCTATATCTACATAAATAAAAATTCAAATTATTATCAGCTTTACTTTATAAAAAAAACTATAGATAAAATTGATTGAAATTAACATGAAATAAGATGCCTTCTGTCGCTTGTGTGCAAGAAAGCGTGACGGCGCGACGTCCACCATGTAGGGCCCATGACAATTTTAATGCCTCACCAAGACTGCCATAGAGGTTATAGGTTATAGTCTGATCCGGATAACCAATGCTGGTTGGCGTTTGTGGGCATCCAATCGTGGAGGCGCAACTTTCATCGTAGGTGTGAATGCTCTATTAGTGATACAAGGGGTTCACAAGTTGACCCTTGATGTCCCAGGTGATCCGCTCAGCGAGGTTGAGACTGGTTTGGTGCAAAAAAAGTGAATAGCGGGGGTGGTTCGCTAAGGGTTAATCCTAATAAGCATTACTTACTTCAATGATAATGGACAATGTTTTCATTCTGGTTGGCTGTTTTTGCAGTCTTCCTGTTTAAGCTGGTTATGATTCTAATCATCCTAATATCAACCAACGACTATATTGTGTTTTATAACCAGCTTAAACGATTAAACCACATTTAGTGATGCATTGTAACTTTGCAGTGGATAAGGCTAGAAGCAGCTTAATGCATTTAACCTGTTTTATATCGGTATTAATAATGCTTTAGTATATAACAGAAGGAGCTTAAACGATTAGGCCTGTTTTCCACCAATGATAATTCTAACATGTTCAGAGCTGACATAAAAGGCTTAAGCTATTAAGACTGATATGCTTTAAACAAATTATCTACTCCGCCTCTGTGCATATATAGCCTACTTGTTTTAGACATCTCTGATACTAAGTGCGATATTTAGCTGACTCATCCTACTTTAGCTGGTTCTGATTCTAAGGGGACGATTTTCTCATTTTTAACTCGCTAGAATGATTGGAACATTTTTCAATATTTTGTAATGTTTCAGCGTGATCTGAATCTCCGTTCGCACACGCATAGCCACTTTGTCGATCTTCGATATTGCTTGCATTATCGCTCACTTCGACCTCGTGACTTTCTTCCTCGCTCACGCTAGCGATGTGATATAGGCCTAACTCTTCTATGTTATTATTACTCATTTGTGCCGGAAATGTCTATTTTGATATTAGCATGTAAGTCATGGAAGTATTCAATAGTTTTATTTCAATAAACCACCTTTAATATTGTTACATTTGACCATATCAAAATATGAAGACATTTTAATGTTGGCACATTCCGAGAATCTCAAAAATACAAGTGATGGGCAACTTCGAAATGATAACCAAAATTTAAAATCGGGGCACTTGGATCTCAGGGTATGTATCTCTGCACTGGGGTAAACAATCAATGAAGCAGCTGACGTACTTTTCAATGCAGATTTTTATGTAATAACTAGTGCTGTTTTGGCAATAACAAATGCACTAAAAGAAGTTATGATGTTTCAACAAATATATTGCCATAAGATATTACCATGATTTCCTCCAAGAGCATTAAATGGTGATATCACTTCTGGTTGGCACTGTTGCAATTGACCCTGATGCTGGTTCCTGATGGGCTCAAACTTATTATAGTATTGTGGCGGACCAACATACAACAACAAGAATCACATGTCGAATGAATTTATTTCCACTTACAGAGTCTTTTTATGCGGGTGTATTGTATCACACGAGTGTACAGCCACCAGGCCAGAACTGTGTATCTCCAGGCTTAGTATGAGAGGCTCTACACCGCTACACAGCTCCCACAAGACTGGCGATACACAGATGGACCAAATGTTCACAAAATGTACTTTAAATGAATTTATTTGTCTTTTGTGAACTTTTTGGGTGGCCTTCCTCTGCGTTTTGGTTGTGCAACAGAAGCTGGAAAGATCGAGTCTGTATATACCGCTTTAAGACGGTCCAGTGAAATTACCTCTGGGCGACCCCCTAGGTCGACCGGGGTACTGGGATGATTGCTAGTAGTAGTACTTTTCGCCCCCATTCGGGGAGGGTCATTAGGGATCTGTTTCGTCTGTTGGATGCTGTTACGGCATTGTACGGAAGCACTAGTCTACAGCAATCATCCAAGGGCAGCTGCAGCCTCCTCGTATCTGGCTATAATCTTCGGGCGGATTGCCAGTGGCGTACCCTGGTTCCTCCGCTCAACAGCGGAGCCAATGCAGCACCCGCATTAGTGCTGGCGCTGATGTAGGCTGTGGTAGCCTTAAATAACCGGCAATAGCGTGTTTGACATTAAGTCTCTCACGTGGGATGAAAGGAGTTACCCAGAGGGAGTGAGTAAGTAAGTAAGTAAAATGCTTTACTTCACTTTTCGGCCAGTATGGCCATTTAAGTGAAAATTCCGAGTATTTCAATATCCCATATCCCATATCCCAGAGGGAGTGATCCTTCCTATTGTTACTCTGGGGACTATCCGACCCGAGGATAGCGGAGCTGTGCAAAATGCCAAAGAGTTTCATCATTAAATTGTACAGCGAAACTCAAGTCTCCGGCCGTCTGGGCATATCTGGGGGTATATCCCCTAGACATGCCCAGAACCCCTTATCGGGCGAGCGAAGGAAAACGCTCTCAATAACCCACCATGCCCTATCATTCCCACCCTCACATCATCATCTGTACATCATTCATCTCATTAATTGACTACAACGTTTTTATTGTATTACAATGTCACTTAAAAGACCTTTTGTGCCGAAAAGTGACGTAAAGCAAAGATTTACTACTACTACTACATTCATCTCATCAATTGACTACAACGTTTTTATCGTATTACAATGTCACTTAAAAGACCTTTTGTGCCGAAAAGTGACGTAAAGCAAAGATTTACTACTACTACTAGCCAGTTGTAACCGTATATCCTCTGGAAGTTGCTCAAGAAAAATTTGCTCAAAACAGTTCTGATGATTATCTGCTAATACTAACATTTCGTCCATAAGCTCAGACGGCTTTTTGTCGCCCAAACCGTTCATGTGAAGCAAAAGCAACTTTGACGCTCTGTCACGCTTCCTGAGGCAAAACGTGCCAAGTAACTGTGATCAAAGTGAAGTGTATTTATCCTTCTCTGGTGGCGGTGATCCGACTAGCTGTCTGTTGATCAAGTGCAGCCACGACATAGTAGTATTTCGTTTCATGGTCTACCATCATTGCGTGCAGCGAAATATAAATCGGTGCAATCCAAAAATAAAGTTTTTGGACATCGGGGTCAGCATATGTGCGGACCAACATACAACAACAAGAATCACATGTCGAATGAATTTATTTCCACTTACAGAGTCTTTTTATGCGGGTGTATTGTATCACACGAGTGTACAGCCACCAGGCCAAAACTGTGTATCTCCAGGCTTAGTATGAAAGGCTCCACACCGCTACAGTATGGCCATTCATCTCTCTGGTTCAAGTAATTCTGATTCGCAATGTTCAGGCTGTCTGATAATGTTGCAGTGACGACCGGAAAGATTTTTATTGACATAGATCTGTGCTCAGCTGACTCCCAGGTTACCGCAGAGGCATTTGATTCCGTGGCTGGCACATCAGTTACTGTTGTAGACATATCACTAAGCTGTGGTGCTAATTCCAGTTAACATAGCCATTGACTGGATTTAATTTGTAGACATGGCTGCAGATAGTGGTTTTGACTTTGTCAACTTGGGTGCAACTGTTGGTTTTGGCTCCGCCTTGACCTTTTCATTTGAAGATTTCATCTTTTTCTCTTTGCTTGATGCCGATTCATTCTCTGTGCCATCTACGTCATGTTCATCGACCTTAGTGGAATTCTTGGCCTTTTGGCAGGTCTTTTGGGTGTCTCCTGCTCTGTCTGTGAGCATTTCTGGAGAACACCCACCGCTGCACCTCGCCTTCCTGTACGACTGTTTTGCACAACATCCTTCATCCCTTCCCTGACAAGGGCATCCACGTGATCTTTCTTCGGAATGTCTTTTATCAACGTTTGATAAATTCCACACCCTAGTGGTGCACACTTTTTTGTCTGTAACTTAATACACATAATCTACAAGTGACAGTTTTTGGCAGCAAAACATGCATGGTTGAAGCAGATCAGATGACAGATAATTATTTTGGCATAAAATTTGTGTTCTTCTCGTAAAAATTCTTAACAAAAGACTTCAAACACTTGGAATGTTTATCTACTTCAAGTTGTGGATCGCTTCCACTGGACAGATGTGTTTTAATTTTATTGTGAAGTACTTCTTTACTGGCTTGATTTCTACAGATTAAGATGGATAAGGAGCGAAATTTGTGTGTTCTGCTTACTGTTCGAATGGAATATGATTACTCCTGTGAAAGCTTCGTCCACTTGCACCTCTTTTCCACAATCTGTTTTTCCTTGCACATTTGCATGTAGCAATCGTATGTTGATGGTGTGCATCACAGACTTTCCACGCATGCATCAGCTGACTTAACATTCTCAGGTAGAAGGTGCACATGGACCTTGAACAGGCAGATTTCACGGAAACGATCTCTGGTTTTCTGCACATTGAATGGTCAAAGTGCACAAATGAGAGAATACGACATCTTTCTTCCGGAATATTCTAAGGTTAGTTTGCATGCAGATTTTCCATTGTGTTTTGCAGAAGGTGCCTCTGCATTTTTCACCATGTCTGGTGATGGTGTCATGTTTTCCTGTAGTTATTCTAGAGTTGTCATCCTCCTCCACGTAATCTCTCACATGCTTTTTGAAGCGATCTGCCAGAACTGTTGATCGCTTCTTTCTTTGATGTTCCAATAAACGTTTTTTGCTTTTTTCATCTTATTCAGTTTTATACCAGTAGTTTGATGGATGTCTTTTCAACTTGTACTTTACATACAAGCAGCTTGTCACCCAAGATATTTTTCATCACCTGCTTTTCTTTCTGATTTTTGGCAGCACCATTCTTCTTTGAAAGTGTATTTGTGAGGCTGTTGTGAAACAATTGTGCTTCCTGTAGGTCTTTGCGCTAGTGCCTGCATTGAGCATCTCCCTCCCCGTGGAGATTTTGTGGTGCTTGATTGAGCTAGTAATCGATGGTATCGTTTTTTGGAGCGACCTTCTTTTTTCTCTGCTGTTTGAAGTTTCACTTTCAACTTATATGAATCACGATAGCACTTGCTCCGATTTTTTCACACAGAAGCTTTCCTGGATGTACTTGGGGATACAACATGCTGCAAAACCTCGTTATCTTCAGCAGCACTGGACAGGAGAGACAAAGGAGGAGATAGAACACTGGCAACTTATTTTTGTCGTGCTCTGTATGCCCTTTTCTTCTTCCATATGCGCTGTTGCAAGCTTTGTTCTGGTGTTGTCATATCTTTTATAGATTGTATTTTCTTGGAAAGTTTCCATTGCTGCCATCGGTATTTCTCGGTTTGCAGGAATTCTGCATGCCTGTCAGCATTAGCTTTTCGTTTAGCTACACATAACTTTTGTAAACAGTATCAGGTTGGGACAACAAAAACATTTTTTTATATAATAGTTATTGTTCAATAACGTTTACAATAATAGTCTCATTAAAGTCATTAAAATGGAACACTAAGTAGAAATAAACAGGTAGCAATAAACAGCAAACCCAAAATAACAGTAACGAACATGACAAATAAACTGTTATTTGATTTTTTTTACATTTTCTTAAGAATTGTACTTCTTAAATGCCTCTATACTACGTGCTCTTTTGAGATATATCCATGAGAAGACTCCTTGTTTGTGATGGTGGCTTCGACTCTTTGCAGAGGATATCACTATGAGATACAAGCAATGTGTCTTTACACTCCCACTTAAATTTTCTTCTCAACGACTTCTCAAATGACAGGTGTACATAGCTTTCGTGGGAAGGTTTATCACTTTCGCAATATATCATTTTGTGAGGTATACTGCTGCCAAAAAGTCATTTGTTTTCAGTGGTGTGTTTTCAGCATTAGTAAATCCACTAATTTCCCCACCCTCTATTACTTCTAAAGAAGCAACGTTCTCCACATATGTAGTAGAAGAACAGAGAGTTATGTTTTCTACCGAATTATTATCATTGACAATTGGACCAAGAATGTTTACCACTACATCAGTAGATCTTTCAACAGTTTCAGGTATAGCAATCTCATATTCTAATTCGGTGCCATTTAGACTTTGTTCACCTGTTATGGTAACTTTTGTCTGATTCCACCCTGGACGTGACGGGTGAAATGCCCCATTCTCGTAACTGCAATTAGAAGCACACAACGTCTCTCGTCAGTAGTACTTGCTTGCTTTCATCTTTTACACCAATGGAATGCAGAAGAGATTATATGCATGATACGGCATCGTTGGGAAGGCGATATGGGCTCATCTCAGCACAAGTCACCACATCAAGCCCGAGCCTTTAGGCGAGGTTTTGATGTGGTGACGAGTGCTGAGATGAACTCATGTCGCCGTACCAACAATGCAGTATGTATTTTCTCGTACGAATATCTGTCTAAAAGGGCAAAATCAAACTGAGCAGTGAAGCGTTTTGGAGAGAGTGGGAGATGGGCTGATCTCACCATACGTCCGTAGTGAAAGTTGACATCATGAGTGCGAGAAGACGTTGTCTGATGCAGGGCCAGAATTGTCCATCCCATTTCACAAACGGATATTCACTGAGAGGAGAATTGCGACCTATGTGCTACAATACTCATCTCACTGTAAGACATGTCCTTCTCATGTGTGCAAAATATGCGCACATCAGAAAGAAATATTTTTCATTCGACATAATATTTGAACTATTTAAGGACACCCCTGCAGATATTATTCAGTCTCTACGGAAATATAACCTCTATTATATGTTTTAATTATTAGACTTTGACTTGACAAGTCTATATATGTCATGCTTTTTACACAGTCAATCCAATTTCATAGATATATAGATCATTTTATTATCACCTCATTTTTTAGATTATTTATGCTGTTATAGACATTGTTATACTCTTATACTGTGTTGACATATAGCAGGCGCTGCAACATGTCAGCAAAATCATATTAATATCATCAAACTTTTTAAACTGAATATTTTAGTGCAAATATGCTGTTATTAGTTTGGTCTTTTTACTATTATATAGAATACAGGAGATTGATATACTATGAATTTTCACTTAAAGAAGAAAAAGCTACCTTCAGACAAAAGCGAAGGAAAACGCTCTCAATAACCTACCATGCCCTATCACCCCCACCCTCACATAATCATCTGTACATCATTCATCTCATCAATTGACTACAACGTTTTTATCGTATTACAATGTCACTTAAAAGACCATTTATGCCGAAAAGTGACGTAAAGCAATTATTTACTACTAATACAAAGTCAACAATTTATATACCCCCACTACATAATTAGAGCAATAAACGTTATTTACTAATTTTAATTCTCAAAATTGTACTGTGTTGATTTGCCTAAACACTATTTATATTAGATAAATTTATAGACTTACCGATGTATGACAGACATTTCCGATCTACCAATGTGTACAATTTTGCCCTGTGTTTTAATACGTGTTGTGACGTTGATGGTTGAATCATGGGCTTATATATATTGATTTTTCCATTGTCATGCATGTATATTGTTGTTGAAGCTGTAGAAGCGATGAGCCTCATATGACCGTCATCTACCAAGTACAAAAGTCAATCAAAATATACATTGTAGTTACAGAAACAAATATATATATAGGATAACTGGTGGGAAGAATGAAGTGTTTAAGTGAGATTGAAGACATTTTAAATAAAAACAAGTAAGAAGCCTTTATTTTATCAGTGGTAGATCCACATGCCATCATGTTCTGTGCTACAGCCAATACTAATGTGCGAACATCATTCCGAGTCTATTTCTCCAAAAGATCTACATACTGATCTGTTCCTTAGTTCCCATAAAAACTATGTTCTCCATGTACCTGTTAGAAGGAATGTACGTTAGTTCATATATATTGCAAGTCATACCGGTATCTCTTTATTATTACTTACGTAGTTTGTGACATCATAAATCATTATTATCCATACCTTTTCATCCCATTTGAGATATCTTAAGATCTTCCTCCAATTGAACATAACACATGCAATGTCCTGTTGGGAATGTCTCCAACTAACAAAACCCAATGAATTCTAAAATAAAATTAGTATAGTAGCGATATGAGATATGTATGTATATGGAGTATGTTTTTTCATGAGAGAAGTAAAATATTTTAAAAAGAAGTAGTAAAATAGTGTATGAAAAACATAAGTTTTGGATATTAAAAAAGCAAAAGTTTCAGAAAAAAATGTTCTTTAAAATAATTCGCAAATATGTAACTTATGAATGACCAAAGACAGCCATAAGTGTTTTTATGGACATATAAGGTTCCTTTGTGATTCTGTTTGCTGGGGCGCCAAGACTCTGATAGTCAGGCGGTCGGTACAGCTCGAGTATATCATTGCAACTCAACAACTACGCTCAGTTTTTCAGCAGGTTCTTATAATGGTGTTTGACTCTTCTATATAGTTCATAAATTTAATAATGATACCTACTTATTGGACACTACAGTCATTATAATATTGCTCCTACTAATACAACTTTTCCTTGTCCACCTGCGGACTTCATTAAACTTGTAATTTGTGAAGTCACTTGGAGTTTTACTGCAACATATAATAATGTAATGTATATATGTTTGGATACTCACACATTAATTTGGCCATTTATAGTGCAGGATCTAAGTATTAGATCTAATAGCATGCTGACTTGGAAATCAAATATAGAAAGTTAATTTTTTCAGAAAAGTTGCACAAACGTTCACTGAACACAGGGGCTTTTCGAAACTTTTCATTATAGTTTTAAGATTGTATCTTTTTTTCAATTGAAAATGTAATGCTTCTGCACCATTACATGTAATTATATTCATTATAAGAATTTATATTCACGTGGTTCATGATTTCTATGGCTAGAGCTCTGACAAGATTTAAATATGTGTTTATCATAATAATAGGTGCCTACTCACTTCTGATCTGTTGCCATCAGTTTCAATGCGAACTGAGTTGGCAGTAACACAAATCCGGTTTTTTTCTGATCCTCTGGCATTCTCTCGGAATAGTAGCTGTGAGATTGACCATAATTATACACAATTAAAATAGACCTTAGTGGTATGTGACATTCATATTTCCTGTGTGACCTTAGAATTATTTATCTCAATATGCACATTATTATTCTTACTTTAACATGAGATTTACCTTCGAGTCTAAAATCCGGTCTTTGTTTTCAAGTCTTCGTACATCTTGATAATATACTTGAAAGCCAGATAGATTGGTGTACCTGATAGGAAATACATGGCAGACAAGTAGTTACTAATTATGTGGAAAATATTTTTTTTGTTTAATAAATCACAAACATATTGTGATGAAAATATTAACAAGTTTTTGGAACTTACTCATCTTGAGTATCTGTGTGTTGTAAGCTTATAAGTAGTAGTAGTAGTAAATCTTTGCTTTACGTCACTTTTCGGCACAAAAGGTCTTTTAAGTGACATTGTAATACGATAAAAACGTTGTAGTCAATTGATGAGATGAATGATGTACAGATGATAATGTGAGGGTGGGGGTGATAGGGCATGGTGGGTTATTGAGAGCGTTTTCCTTCGCTCGCCCGATAAGGGGTTCTGGGCATATCTAGGGGATATACCCCCAGACATGCCCAGACGGCCGGAGACTTGAGTTTCGCTGTACAATTTAATGATAAAACTCTGTGGCATTTTGTGCAGCTCCGCTATCCTCGGGTCGGATAGTCCCCAGAGTAACAATAGAAAGGATCACTCCCTCAGGGTAACTCCATTCATCCCACGTGAGAGACCTAATGTCAAACACACTATTGTCGGTTATTTAAGGCTACCACAGCCTACATCAGTGCCAGCACTGATGCGGGTGCTGCATTGGCTCCGCTGTTGAGCGGAGGAACCAGGGTACGCCACTGGCAATCCGCCCGAAGATTATAGCCAGATACGAGGAGGCTGCAGCTGCCCTTGGATGATTGCTGTAGACTAGTGCTTCCGTACAATGCCGTAACAGCATCCAACAGACGAAACAGATCCCTTATGACCCTCCCCGAATGGGGGCGAAGCTTATAAGTGTAGCACCTAAGATCAGTACACAATTGATAATTAGTTTGACAAGTCAACAATTTATATACTTCCACTATAAAATTAGAGCAATAAACGTTATTTATTTATTTCACTTCTAAAAATTGTATTGTGTTTATTTGCATAAACACTATTTTTATTAGATAAATTGATAGTCCTACCAGTGTATGACAGAAATTTCCAATCTACCAATGGGTAATATTTTCCCCTGTGTTTTAACACGTGCTGTTGTGACGTTGATTGCTGAATCGTGGGCTTATACATGTTGATTTTTCCATTTTCATGCACATATACAGAAAGACCTCGATGTTCCGTCATCATCTGTTCCCAAGAAATATGACGGAGCTTCGAATATGGCAGAGTTTCGAAGCAGCTCCTCCACCCCCCCCTCTAACCTGTGTTGGAACCGAGGATATTATATATTTAATTCATACTGTAATGTTATTATATTAGTACGTGTATTGGTTGTGCGAACAAAATAACAACATAAATATGGCACAAATACAATTTTATTATTTCAAATATATAATTGCATAATTTTATTATTTCAAATATATAATTACATGATTTTTTAAAATAATATTTGTACATTCTTACTTTATTTTTGGAAAAAATCTGTGACACATGTTTGTTTTCTAGATATGGTAGAGGTAGTGTCTAGTGCGTAAAATATCACCCACTGTTGTGCGACCCACTGTCACGTCCCACTCTTTGGCAAAATGAGCGGTAATATCAGAGCACGTAGCTTTAGGATGAGCGTCTTTGTAAACACAAATTTCTCGTTTCTTATCTCAATTGAGGTCAATGCGTCGTCGTTTGCATGGATTCGAAGCCATGGTGAAACTGAATGACTAGCATAAGCCTATTGTGTCTTTTATACACTTAATCTGTTTATCACAGTAAAAGAACAAAGGAGTATTAATTGCTTTAATCTGTTTCAATTGTTAATTTAACCGAATAATAATGTTTTCATTTGGTAGTCGAAATGACTCCAAGCAATATCACTCAACTCAGGTGTTGACAGATGGCCGTGATCAAAGCTAACACATTTCACTGTGTATAGCACCGTGCATGTCATTACTCGGCCGGGTGGCTTACTGCTCCGACTTTCTTGTTGCCGGAGGTGCGACTATTGTCTTCCTGTTATTGTAGGGCTTTGCATACTGTTCTTTTCACAACGCATTCAACGCTCAAGTAGGTGTTGACACTTCCTGCTAACCGAAACACAAGGTATTCACGGCTTAGATTATAGGCCTAATCTATGAAATTGATGTCCTCAACGTAGATGACGGCATGAATAATTACGATCTGTTCACACAAATTGTTAGATACCTATAGATTTAGTTAACAAAATCAAACATTTCGGTACTGATATCTACACCAGACGTATTGAAGGTCAAATTTATTAATCTTTATCGGCTTAACTAGCGGCTGTATACACACGAAATTAAACATTGTGCCAATCAGGCCTATGACTGAACATTGTTTCAATGTGCGAGACGTTGGCTTTACCTAGGAAACATTCACCCAATGCTGGTACAATGTGAGCCCATAGTCTCAGACACTGGCCCAACATTGTACCAACATTGGGTGAACGTGTCGTGTTTGCTGGGCTGTATCATATTACTGCCGTCAAGAAGTGTTATGTAGAACGAGCGGTTCCTCCTTTGTTGGGGGTACGGTGTCAAAGGCAGTGGCCCAGCATTAAAGCAATGCTCACGTCATGAACATCATTTGCCGGGTTTTATTTGCTCATTAGCCCCCCACTAATCCCTTACACTTTAGGTACATTTAGCTAGCGCTGGGGAAATGTTTTGAAAAGGACATAAGCAATGCCACAATCACTAGGCCTATACAAGCAAGTGGCGTTCACACAATAAGCGTGACTGACCTTGACAGAACAATGAGACGCTGACGTCATGCATTGATTTAATCCTTTCGTCACCGAGATTTGACGACTGAGGCTGACAACGTGACGGAACAACGGGACACTTATTCATTGATTTAACCCTTTCGTCCCCGAAATTTGATGACGGAGGCGGACATCGGGATGACGGAACATAGAAGCAAAAATATATTGGGCAGATTCGTTCCCATCAAAACCAAGACGGATGTAGAAGAAGACGGAACAGCGGAGGACGGATCTCCGAGGCCTGTCTGTACTGTTGTTAAAACTGCAGAAGCGATGAGCCTCATATGACTGTCATCTACCAATTACAAAAGTCAATCAAATGCATTGTAGGTACAGACACACATATATCTAGGATAACTGGGAAGAATGAAGTGTTTAAGTGAGAATGAAAACATTTTAGATAAAAACAAATAAAAAACCTTTATTTTACCAGTGGTAGATCCACATGCCACCATGTTCTTTGCTGCAGCCAACACTAATGAGCGAACATCATTTGAGTCTGTTTCTCCATGGCCAAACGATTTGCATACAGACGGGAAAGTTCCGTACTGTTCCATTAACTGAAATATAATAACTATGGTGCGAAGTAGTTTAATCTCTGGGGAGGGGGGGGGGAGGGAAGAGTGTCACCTCCGCGTGGTCCCCCCTGGGCAACTTCTTAGAAGGCCAAGCACACCCGAACCTTTCATCGAACCAGGTTTTTCTATTTTTTTGACGTGAAGTTTTTTGTGTTTGCTTTCCGGTGGTTTAGGGTTTTTCACTGAGGTTGTTATGTTTATTTTCGAATAGTTTTCAGTTTAGATTCTTTATATGTTCTTTATATATTTATATTTATATATTTTATAAATTTTTTCATTGTACTTGTGGTGCCTTACAGTGCTCTCACGGAATCTGATCGCTCTGTCGTGCTAACTCTCGATGACAGACCCGATCCCCAGCTGTGAGGGCATTGTAGGTCTACTCATAATTCCTGTATGATTTGTTTTTTTGTGTTTGCAGTGGTTTCTCTTTGGCATCCTGGCGATGGACGGGATGTCCGAAAGAAGCCATTGCCATATAATTATTTTTTCACTTCATTGTTTTAAAGGTTTCTCTGTGGCATCCTGGCGGATAATGCAGCATGTCATAGAGAAGCCATTGCTGTACAATTAGCCTGTGGTGACTTATGGTGTCCTCACTGTTTGTGATCGCTCTGTGATGTTCTTCAATATCACGGACCTTATTACCAACTGTGGGGGCACTGTAAGTCTTTAATTTTTGAGATTTTTTTTTGTGGTTTAATGATTTCTCTGGCCATACTGGCCGAAAAGTAAATTGAAGAAGACATTTTACTTACTTACTTAATGGTTTCTCTGTTCATTGTTTATGTCATTCATATTTATGTCTAAATGGGTTTACTTTTTTTATTATAGTATATAGTATTGTAGTATATATTATATATTTGTTTTGAGAATGACACTGTTTTGACTTAGACTTGTAGTTTTTACACGATCACTCCAATTTCATGGAGATATAGTGACTTGAAAAGTCGTTCATTTCATAATCACTTTATATTTTACATTATTTTATACTGACATTTTTATACTCATTAAGCTGTGTTGTAGTACAGGCGCTACAATATGTCATCAGACTCGTTACATATAGGTGCCAGGAGCATCGTCATCTTATCATATCAAACACTTTAAACTGAATATTTTAGTACGAACATGCTTTTATTGGCTTTGTCTTTCCTTTACTACTTTAACTATACAATATGGGATATTGTAATACCTGGAATTTTCACTTAAATGGCCATACTGGCCGAAAAGTGAAGTAAAGCAAATATTTTACTTACTTACTAGCCTGTGGTGACTTACGGTGTCCTCACGGTTCGTGATCGCTCTGTGATGTTCTTCAATATCACAGACCTTATTACCAACTGTGGGGTCACTGTAAGTCTTTATTGTTCGAGAATGTTTTGTGGTTTAATGATTTCTCTGGCCATACTGGCCGAAAAGTGAAGTAAAGAAGACATTTACTTACTTACTTAATGGTTTCTCTGTTTATTGTGGGGGGGGATGGGTGTCACCTCCGCGTGGTCCCCCCTGGGCAACTTCATAGAAGGCCAAGCACACCCAAACGTTTTATTAATATTGTGTTTTTCTCACGTTATTACATATGGGTCTAGAGTATTTTGCATTACTTTTCAATCTATATTAAATCGGTTTGGCGGTAAATACAGAGCATAGTCATTGGTTTGTGATGTTCAATATGATCAGAATCGGTATGTGGATGTGTGTCTAACGTTCTATTAGTATACGGGACTGTCTTAAGTATTTCTATTGTATGTATTCGTTTTTGTAAATGGTTTCTCTTTGGCATCCTGGTGTTGGACGGGATGTCCGAAAGAAACCATTGTCATATAATTAGTTTTTCATTTCATTGTTTTAATGGTTTCTCTGTGGCATCCTGGCGGATAATGCAGCATGTCATAGAGAAGCCATTGCCGTACAATTAGCCTGTGGTGACTTACGGTGTCCTCACGGTTCGTAATCGCTCTGTGATGTCCTCCAATATCACAGACCTTATTACCAACTGTGGGGGCACTGTAAGTCTTTAATTTTTGAAAAAAATTTGTGATTTAATGATTTCTCTGGCCATACTGGCCGAAACGTGAAGTAAAGAAGACATTTACTTACTTACTTAATGGTTTCTCTGTTCATTGTTTATGTCATTCATATTTATGTCTAAATGGGTTTACTTTTTTTCATTATAGTATATAGTATTATAGTATATATTATATATTTGTTTTGACAATGACACTGTTTTGACTTAGACTTGTAGTTTTTACACAATCACTCCAATTTCATGGAGATATAATGACTTGAAAAGTCGTTCATTTTATAATCACTTCATATTTTACATTATTTATACTGATATTTTTATACCCATTAAACTGTGTTGTAGTGCAGGCGCTTCAACATGTTATCAGACTCGATACATATAGGTGCCAGGAGCATCGTCATCTTATCATATCAAACACTTTAAACTGAATATTTTAGTACGAACATGCTTTTATTAGCTTTGTCTTTCCTTCACTACTTTAACTATACAATATGGGATATTGTAATACCTGGAATTTTCACTTAAATGGCCATACTGGCCGAAAAGTGAAGTAAAGCAAATATTTTACTTACTTACTTACTCTGTTTATTGTTTATGTCATTCATATTGATGTCTAAATGGGTTTACTTTTTTTACCGTAGGTGAGACGGAGGGAGCTATGGATTCTACCTCCGTTTTTTTTTGGCCTCTTCTTTTGCCTATAACCTTGTAAGAAAATAAGCTAGGATAACAATTTTTGGTATGTGGGTTACTTCCCGGTGGCTAATGGACAGGTTAAAATATTTTTAATCTGAATTCAATACGCAAGGTTGCAGAGGAGAAAATGATGATGTGACGGCGTTGGGCCGTTGGGCCGTTCGTAAACAATTCGTTTCCGGAGCATATCTCTGAAAGTACTTGTCCGATTGTCTTCAAATTTTACACACAACACCCCTAGGGGGTCTAGTTGTGCCTTTTGGGGTATTTGAACTTTGACCTACTTCTGGTTCAGAACTATGACCTATTTAGACGTTTTGACGCGCACTTCGTTTCCGGAGCAGATCTCGAAAAGTACTGGGCCGATGACAGTCATATTGCACATACATGTTCTCTGAGGTCCCTAGTTGTGCCTTTTCAGGTTTTTGGACCTTGACCTTGAAGTTGACCCAGCACTTTGACCTAATTTATAACATCGGTAAATCCGACTGAAACATTTTGCGGAATATCATGAAAACCGCTCAAGATAGCTACACCATTACTATAAAACAAATTGTGAGGTTTCAGGAGAGGATGCATCTTAAAAAATTTCAAGTTGATAAAATTAAAAATGGCCGCCTATCGGCCATTATTCACCTCGACAGGCCTGATATTGCAGAATATCATGAAAACCGCTCAAGATAGCTACACCAATAATATCAAATAAATTGTAAGGTTTCAGGAGAGGATGCATCTTGAAAAATTTGAAGTTGATAAAATTCAAAATGGCCGCCTATCAGCCATTAATCACCTCGACAGGCCTGATATTGTGTAATATCATGAAAACCGCTCAAGATATCTACACCATTACTATAAAACAAATTGTAAGGCTTCAGGAGAGGATGCATTTTGAAAAAATTCAACTCGTCCAAGTTCAAAATGGCCGCCAATCGGCCATTATTCACTTTCACATGGCCGTTATTTGGTAAACCGTGCTAGATGGCTAGACCATTACTATAAAACAAAATGTGTGATTTCAGGAGAGGATGCATCTTGAAAAAATTCGACTTGATAAAATTCAAAATGGCCGCTTATCGGCCATTATTCACTTTCACATGACCGTTATTTGGTCAACCGTGCTAGATGGCTAGACCATTACTGTAAAACAAAATGTGAGATTTCAGATGAGGATGCATCTTGAAAAAAATTGACTTGATCAAATTTAAAATGGCCGCCTTTTCAGCCATTATTCATTTTCACATGGCTGATATTTGGTAAACCGTGCTAGATGGCTAGACCATTACCTGATTACTATAAAACAAAGTGTGAGTTTTCGGGGGAGGATGCACCCTGAAAATTTTCAACTTACGAATTCAAAATGGCCGACAATCAGCATTATTTACCTCGATAGGCCTGATATCAGGTAAACCGTGCTAGATAGCTAGACCATTACTATAAAACAAAATGTGACGTTTCGAGAGAGGATGCCTTTTAAAAACTTTCGACTCAATCGAATTAAAAATGGCCGCCTATCGGCCACCATTTACTTTCACATTGCTGATATTTGGTAAACCGTGTTAGATAGCTGGACCATTACTATAGAACAAAATGTGAGATTACAAGAGAGGATGCATCTTGAAAAAAATTGACTCGATCAAATTCGAAATGGCCGCCTATTCACTTTCACATAGCCGGTTTTTGGTAACCGTACTAGATGGCTAGACCATTACTATAAAACAATATGTGAGATTTCAGGAGAGGATGCATCTTGAAAAATTTTGACTTGATCAAATTTAAAATGGCCTCTTATCGGCCATTATTCACTTTCACATGGGCGATATTTGGTAAACCGTGCTAGATGGCTAGACCATTACTATAGAATGAAATGTGAGATTTCAGCTGAGGATGCATCTTGGAAAATTTTGACTTGATCAAATTCAAAATGGCCGCCTTCAGGCCATTATTCACCTTCACATGGCCGATATTTGGTAAACCGTGCTAGATAGCTAGACGATTACTATAGAATGAAATGTGAGATTTCAGCTGAGGATGCATCTTGAAAAATTCTGACTCGATCAAATTCAAAATGGCCCCCTATCGGCCATTATTTACTTTCACATGCCCAATATTTTGCAAACTGTGTTAGATGTTAGTCCATTACTATAAAACAAAATTTAAGGTTTCGGGGAAGAATGCACCCTAAGTTTTTAACTAATTTATATCGAATTCAAAATGACCGTAAATCAGCTATTAGTTAACTCGATTGGCCTGATATCGGTTAAACCGTGCCAGATAGGTAGACCATTACTGGGATACTGATTAGGATCATTAATTTCAATGGAGGTTTGCAATCTCTGACAGACTGTCTAGTTCTTATCTTACTCTTAGACTGGGCTTCTTAGACCTAGTTGTCTTGATTTTTGACCTAGACTAGGACTACATTAATAACCCTATACAAAATTTCTTAAATCAAATTCTAATTCGGAGCGGGAGCTCCTGGACTTATGTAGTCTTGTTGATTATAGTATATAGTATTATAGTATATTTTTGTTTTGATAATGACACTGTTTTGACTTAGACTTGTAGTTTTTACAAAATCACTCCAATTTCATGGAGATATAGTGACTTGAAAAGTCGTTCATTTTATAATCACTTCATATTTTACATTAGTTATACTGATATTTTTATACCCATTAAACTGTGTTGTAGTGCAGGCGCTACAACATGTCATCAGACTCGTTACATATAGGTGCCAGGAGCATCGTCATCTTATCATATCAAACATTTTAAACTGAATATTTTAGTACGAACATGCTTTTATTAGCTTTGTCTTTCCTTTACTACTTTAACTATACAATATGGGATATTATAATACCTGGAATTTTCACTTAAATGGCCATACTGGCCGAAAAGTGAAGTAAAGCAAATATTTTACTTACTTACTTACATGCTTTTATTGGCTTTGTCTTTCCTTTACTACTTTAACTATACAATATGGGATATTGTAATACCTGGAATTTTCACTTAAATGGCAATACTGGCCGAAAAGTGAAGTAAAGCAAATATTTTACTTACTCAGTAAAAGTTTGGACTATTTTGATTTTATTTTTGCTAGATCCCGCTAGTTATATTGTGGTCAGGGAAGTGAGAATTATTCATGAATATCATGTATCAGATTATGTGGCTTTTTTATGATTTGAAAAATATTTCTAACAGTCGAAATGATCCCTTATTTCACCATATATCCCCCCCCCCCCCCCCCTCGACGTAATATCTGAGCTGAAGATTTAGTTTAGGTGCTATTTATTGATTGATGTGCGTACGGTCAGGTGACTTACTATGTAGGCCTACTACTATTTATTTTGTTTTGTTGCAGTGAAATGAGTGAGAAAATGTTGCCACCGGCCGGTCACCAATGGTGCTGCCAGTTACTCGCCAAGTTGAATCAGCAAAGAAAGTCAGGAGAGCGCTGCGACTCAACAATAAATATTACAGGCGGACTCTCTTTTCCCGCTCATTCCACATTACTAGCTGCGAGCAGCCCTGTCTTTAATCACGCTCTATCTGCAAGAAATGACTTGAACAATTTAATTCAAATTTCTCTAGAAAATGTTGAAGCTTCAGCTGTAGAAATCTTTTTGGAATTTGTGTACAGTGGGGAATTATGCTGTGACTTGACACACCTTGCAGATTTGCGAGTGTTGGCAGAAGAATTTAATATACCATGTCTTGCCAGTGCAGTTGACAATAGAGAAAATAAGATTAAAAATTTAGGGACGAAGAAGGAAAACACACCGCCTGGGTTAAATAAAGTAAATACGTTTGAAACGAACAAAAGTAATGATTTGACCACCGAGTTATCTGAAGCAAGTTTTGTAGCCTTTCTAGAAGACAATGATATTATTGAAACTGAGCTTGTATCGCTAACTTGTGAGGTTGTCAAAGATGATGTGAAAGACCTGCAATCTACGGAACAGTATGACTTTAATATGCAATGTTCTGTGGGTGCTACAAGAAATAAACAAGATCAGAATAGCATCCAAAAGAAGAAAAAAGCTATGAATAATAAGAATAAAAATGTACTTCTAGGAAATAGGCCAGAGCCGAGGGCTCTACCTAAATGTCAACCAAATACTCTGACAAATAAACTTGATGATGGCTTGACCACTAACACAAGTCAGTTCAGAATAAATAATGCAAGAAAAAAAAACAGTACTTGTAAATTGGGCATCAAAATAAATTCTACAGATTTTGCAGCTGGAAGAATGATGCACAAAAAGGTTACTAAATCAGATGATATTTTTGTAAAGCAAGAGTTTCATGAAGACATGATTGAAAATGTTCATATGAGCGATACAGGGTCAACATTTCCTCAATATCTTGAACATGATGTAAAAAAGGAGCTAATAGAAAAAAGTTTACCGGCAGAGAAAACTGAACAATTATTCACCTGTGATATATGTTCGATGACCTTCACCAAACGTCCCTATATGAGAAGACATAGGAAAACTCACACTGCTGCCAATGCTGCTGAGAAAGCTTCCGTGTGTAGCTTCTGTGGTAAGCTTTGCAGGGATAAATATAGCCTGAAGATTCATGAATGTTCACACAGTGGAGACAGGCTTCATAAATGTGATCAGTGCTCAAAGAGTTATGTACACCACATGGACCTTAAAAATCACCAAATAAGACATGCTGGTCTAAAACAGTTTATATGTAAAGAATGTGGGAAAGAGTTTTGGACTAAAAGAATTTTGACCAGACATCAGCGGCTTCATCCGAATTTGACAAAAACTAGTGTTATGTGCACATACTGTAGCAAGCTGTGCACCACCGTTACTCAATTGAGGATTCACGAACGTTTACATACGGGTGAGAAGCCATACATGTGTGACATCTGTCAAAGTACATTCTCAACAAGGGAACAATTGAAATTACATAAGCGACAACACACGGGTGAAAAATATGAGTGTCGACACTGCAAAAAAACTTATTCAACTAAACATTATATGACGGATCATGAACGGAGTCACACTGAAGGAAAATCTTTCATGTGTGATTTGTGTGCAAAAACGTTTTTTAATTCCCATGACTTGAAACGTCATTTAAAGAACGTGCATGCAAATGTAAAACAATTCTCATGTTCTTATTGTGAGAGGAAATTTGTAGAGAAATGTTCGCTAGAGATACATGTACGAAAGCACACGGGTGAAAAACCTTTCATGTGTGACTCTTGTGACAAGCGCTATACATCATCATCAGCATTAAAAAGACATGCTAAATGTCATACTGATAAAAAACTACAGTGAACCACCACGTTGCGAATACGATACCTTAAAGGTGATCTATCACCCCTTATATAGTATGAATAATTTTGTGGCAAATAAATCAAAGTTGCCACAAGATGGGACACAAGTGTTTCCTTATATAGGTGATTGGCTATCATGTGAACCTCTGAGAGGGTCACATGATAGCCAATCACCCCATATAAGGACATAATTATTCATAACATATAAGGGGTGATAGATCACCTTCAAAACAAGAGGTATAACCAAGAGGATCTCTGGGTGCTTATCCCCCCTCGTTTTTTTTTTAATTTACATGATTGGCAAGCCCTTAAATTCCGTTTATAGAGGGTATAGATCCTATATTTAAAAAAAAGGGTCTGTCAGCTTGTTGATCAATGATTTTTTAATCTCCTCAGATAATATATAGGGGCTTGACAACGTGAATTTCCAATCCAATTTGAATAGTTTATCAGTTATTAGCAATATTTCGAACATTTTGATCGATGTTAGAAAATTTGGTTTTGAAAAAGGGAGGCCAGGTCCCCCTGATCCCTTCCCTCCTTTGCCACTGATGTTACAGCAATATTAATGTAGAACACATCCCTCCCAATTTTGATTGTCAAAGAGTTTTTCTGCGACATGCTTGATCATTACGTCATCTGAGAACCATAATCTGCTCAATTACAAATTAGGCATGTGCCACCATAACTTTGTGTGATAAGAAGTTATTTCAATTGAGGCACTTAATAAATTACTCAACTTCTTGTATGGCGAGAGCCATAACCAGCTCAATCAATTGAATCCCTCTATTATGCTCAAGGCAACGGGAGCCATAACCAGCTCATATTAATTTATATCCAGCAAGCAAAATATCGTAAGCAATTGTCAGTTAGCAAAATAAACCATACGTCAAAAAATGACTACATCCTATTAAATTTGTCTAATGCTTGATTTTTTGTTAATCTATAATTTATCAACTAAATTTATTTAAATGATGTTTTTTATTTCTCTCGAATTTTATGTCACATAAATTGTGGTCAAATACATGCCAACGGATTCTAATACAAATACTTTGTAAAAAAGTAATTCTGAATACAAATAAAATACTTCAAAAACAATTTGAATATGAACACATTATTTAAAGAACTTGCATGCAAATGTAAATCAATTCTCATGTTCTTATTGTGAGAGGAAATTTGTAGAAAATGTTCGCTAGAGATACATGTGCGAAAGCACACGGGTGAAGAATCTTTCATGTGTGACTCTTGTGACAAGCGCTATACATCATCATCAGCATTAAAAAGACATGCTAAATGTCATACTGATAAAAAACTACAGTGAACCACCACGTTGCGAATACGATACCTTAACGGTGATCTATCAATCCTTATATAGTATGAATAATTGTGTGGCAAATAAATCAAAGTTGCCACAAGATGGGGCACAAGTGTTTCCTTATATAGGTGATTGGGTATCATGTGACCCTCTGAGAGGGTCACATGATAGCCAATCACCCCATATAAGGATATAATTATTCGTACCATATAAGGGGTGATAGATCACCTTTAAAACAAGAGGTATAACCAAGAGGATCTCTGGGTGCTTATCCCCCCTCGTTTTTTTTTTAATTTACATGATTGGCAAGCCCTTAAATTCCGTGTATAGAGGGTATAGATTCTATATTTTTTAAAAGATGGGTCTGTCAGCTTGTTGATCAATGATTTTTTAATCTCCTCAGATAATATATGGGGGCTTGACAACGTGAATTTCCAATCCAATTTGATAGTTTATTAGTTATTAGCAATATTTCGAACATTTCGATCGATGTTAGAAAATTTGTTTTTGAAAAAGGGAGGCCAGGTTCCCCTGATCCCTCCCCTCCTTTGCCACTGATGTTACAGTAATATTAATGTGGAACACATCCCTCCCAATTTTGATAGTAAAAGAGTTTCACTGCAACATGCTTGATCATTACGTCACCTGAGAACCACAAACTGCTCAATTACACATTAGGCATGTGTCACCATAACTTTGTGCGATAAGAATTATTTTAATTGAGGCACTTAATTAATTACTTAACTTCTTCTATGCCGAGAGCCATAACCAGCTCAATCAATTTAATCCCTCTATTATGCTTAAGGCAACGGGAGCCATAACCAGCTCATAATAATTTATATCCAGCAAGCAAGATAAATTAAGCAATTGTCAGTTAGCAAAATTAACCATCCGTCAAAAAATGACTACATCCTATTAAATTTGTCTAATGCTTGATTTTTTGTTAATCTATAATTTATCAACTAAATTTATTTGAATGATGTTTTTCATTTCTCTCGAATTTTATGTCACATAAGTTGTGGTCAAATACATGCAAACGGATTCTAATACAAATAAATTGTAAAATAGTAATTCTGAATACACATAAAATACTTCAAATACAATTTGAATATGAACACATTATTTAAAGAACGTGCATGCAAATGTAAAACAATTCTCATGTTCTTATTGTGAGAGGAAATTTGTAGAGAAATGTTCGCTAGATATACATGTGCGAAAGCACACGGGTGAAAAACCTTTCATGTGCGACCATACGATCATGCTTTTATTGGCTTTGTCTTTCCTTTACTACTTTAACTATACAATATGGGATATTGTAATACCTGGAATTTTCACTCAAATTGGCCATACTGGCCGAAAAGTGAAGTAAAGCAAATATTTTACTTACTTACGGGTGAAAAACCTTTCATGTGCGACTCCTGTGACAAGCGCTATACATCATCATCATCATTAAAAAGACATGCTGAATGTCATACTGATAAAAAACTACAGTGAACCACCACGTTGCGAATACGATACCTTAAAGGTGATCTATCACCCCTTATATAGTATGAATAATTTTGTGGCAAATAAATCAAAGTTGCCACAAGATGGGGCACAAGTGTTTCCTTATATGGGTGATTGGCTATCATGTGAATTTGAATATGAACACATTATCTTATCAAGTAAAGAGATGGTTTTCACATTATTGGAACTCATTCCAATAATGTTTTAATATGGTTCACAAAACGGATTCTGGTAACTGTTTTTTTTTGTGTCCATTTTCCGTGTGTCCCAAATGACTATCACCGACATCTTCTTGAAGGCCACAACACCCACAGATCCAGTTTTCTGTCATAATATAGCCTAAAGTAGGCCTACCAAACGTTGTTTTGGAGTTAGTAGGATTTCCTTCGTCAATTTTACGACAGTTAGCGTCTCCAGTTTTTGGGTTGTGTGTTGAGCCATTGGTTTATACCCTGTAGATAGCCCATCGATTTAAATGGGAACAATGTCTACCTTGGGATCAAACTAGGATAATCTCATCTTAAGAAATTGCCACAATGGGAGTTTGTAACTGGGGAAAGCTAGCAGATGCTCTACTGTCCAAAGTAAATATATTATGAAGTCGATACAATATTTTGCAATGATATATATTGCTTTTGAAAATCTAACCATTGGTCTTAATAGCATCTGACACCATAGCCACATGTGTGGTGAAAAACAATCTTAATGCTGCTGAAAAAAAACAATGCTAATTCAATATATCTGATGATCCTTCACCCCCGCCCAACACCAGCAAAGTGAAAAAAAGAGAGAAGGCAGAACAAAATAATACATCAGATGATGACACAGATGCCGAATTTATTGCAAGATACACAAAAATTGTGACTGAGATGAAAAAAGCAAAAATCCACGGTTCCTGTTGATGATGTCTGGAGATGAGGACAAATCCCTCTCCAGACTCTCAACATTTGCCATACAAAAAGGCATAGAGGGCTTGGTTGGAGAGCCTAAGAACATCAAAAGGCTTAGGTCTGGCGACCTCTTAATTGAGGTCGACAGAGAAACCTACTCCACCAAGCTCTAGGCAATCAAAGAAATAGCTGGAATTCCTGTGAAGGTTTCCCCTCACAGGACTTTAAACACCTCAAAGGGTGTCATACGAACTCAAGAAATCAAAAACACCACCAATGAAGAACTTAAAACACAATTAAAAAGACAAGGAGTATCCGATGCCAGAATTATTACAATACAAAAAAATGGAGATACAATCAAATTAAATACAGCTGTGCTCACATTCAACTTTCCAAAGCCACCGGCTGATATTAAAGTTGGATTTGAGCTATGCCCTATACAACTATACATACCACACCCTTTGAGGTGTTTCAAGTGCCAACAATTTGGACACCATCAGGAAGGTTGCAAGAGAGAGCGTGTCTGTGGACGCTGTGGTCAATCGACAGAACATCCTGACTCCTCTTGCACCTATCCAATAAAATGTGCCAACTGTGGCGGGAACCACACAGCCTATTCCAGAGATAGCCCCCGATGGAAAACGGAAAAAGAAATCCAATGCATCCGAACGGAACGGAAGATTTATTTCCCAGAAGCTCGTAAAATTGTTGAAGGAGTAACTGGAAAACCATCATATGCTAGCGTTTTGGCTAAACAGGTTGTGTCGGTTGGTTGCCAGACTGACCTACCAGAGGTCACGTCTGCAGCTGGTGCAACAAATGTTACCAAAACAGCTGCGGCCCCTTCAGCAAAACCTAATACAGATAATAAAGCTACCCCCACTGCTTCAAAGATACTTGCAAATGATGCCAAACAAGATGCCAAACAAGCAAAGAATAACACAACTCAGTCTAAAAATATCAAAGATAAGAAAAAGGAAACAACAAATAAACCACCAATAGCAGCAAAACCGATAAAAGAAAAGAAAGGCACGCATACAACAGTTAAACCAAGAACAAATAACAGTGGGATCGGTCGGCTGCAAAAGGGCATGGATGATCCCATATCTGTACATAATAGGTTTGAATCCATGGACTGTTCACATGAGGCAGATAGCAGCGATAGCGAGGTATTCGTATCTCCCGACACCGTCGCTGCACTCCAAGCACAGATAAAACCAGGGAGGCATAAAAATTCATAATGGCCCACAAAATCATACAATGGAACTGTCGAGGTTTAAGGTCAAATTACAATGACCTGGCTATTCTTCTGCAGGAGCACAGCCCAACAGCTGTGTGCCTGCAATAGCATTGACAAGTTGTCTTTGCAAAATCATGATGATTGATCATGCGCTCCATGATTTTGCAAAGACAACTTGTCAATGCTATTGGCCTATAATTATTAGGATCTGTTCGATCTTTTCCAGGTTTAGGGATCGGGATCACTGTTGCTTCTCTCCATCCATCTGGGAAATCCTGAGATTGCCACTGATCATTCAAGAGTAGAAGCAACAGAGCAAGTGATGCATCAGGCAAATGTTTCAGAAACTGGTAGTGAATCTCATCAGGGCCAGTTGCCGAATCAGTTGCCTGAGCGATAGATTTGATTAGTTCTCGTTTAGAGAAATTAACATTGTACTTTTCGTCATTATCTGACTCAAAGTCCAATGTGTTCTCCTTCTCCTTGTCCCTAATCTTTCGAAATTTTTCCTGATAATGATCTGGCGATGATTTAGCAGCGAAGGATGTCGCTAGCGTTTCTACAATATCCGTTTTATGGGTTATTGTGTCAGAATCAGTGACAATCATCGTCTCACATGGTTTTTACAAGACAATAACATAATAACTAAATATCAATGTGGTTTTCAAAAAGGAAAAAGTACCACAGACCATTTGGTCAGACTGGAGACTTATATCCGTCAAGGTTTTGTTAAAAATCAACATACAGTTGGAATATTTTTTGATTTAGAAAAGGCCTATGATACCACATGGAAGGGTGGTATCATGAAAGATCTCCATGAAATGGGCCTGAAGGGTAGATTACCCTTATTCATTGACAATTTTTTGAAGGGGAGAAAATTTAAAGTCTGCTTGGACAACACCCACTCTTCACTAAATCCACAGGAGGAGGGTGTCCCACAAGGTAGTATCCTTTCACCAACTCTATTTACCGTTAAAATAAACAGTATAATTGATGCTTTACCAGACGATATAGAAAAATCGTTATATGTTGATGATCTGGCTGTTTACTGCCAGTCAAGCAATATCGCAATAATTGAGCGGCGCCTGCAAGGTTGCCTCGATAAGTTGGTGACTTGTGCGGATGAGAACGGCTTTAAATTTTCTCCCACAAAAACTTTATGTGTACATTTTTGTAAAAAAAATGGCTTACAGCCTGAGCCCAATCTCAAACTATATGGACAACAGCTTCCTGTTGAAGCCAAGCGGCAATCTTGGAGAGCATATGTCTCCACACCAAATAATAATACATCGGCAAAACATACTTGGCAAATGCTGCGCAGAATCAGTGGCAAGAGGAAAGATAAAACCATCAAGTACCTATGTCACTGATTCTGACACAATAACCCATAAAACGGATATTGCAGAAACGCTAGCGACAGCCTTCGCTGCTAAATCATCGCCAGATCATTATCAGGAAAAATTTCGAAACATTAGGGACAAGGAGAAGGAGAACACATTGGACTTTGAGTCAGATAATGACGAAAAGTACAATGTTAATTTCTCTAAACGAGAACTAATCAAATCTATCGCTCAGGCAACTGATTCGGCAACTGGCCCTGATGAGATTCACTACCAGTTTCTGAAACATTTGCCTGATGTATCACTTGATCAGTTGCTTCTACTGTTGAATGATCAGTGGCAATCTCAGGATTTCCCAGATGGATGGAGAGAAGCAACAGTGATCCCGATCCCTAAACCTGGAAAAGATCGAACAGATCCTAATAATTATAGGCTAATAGCATTGACAAGTTGTCTTTGCAAAATCATGGAGCGCATGATCAATCATCGTCTCACATGGTTTTTACAAGACAATAACATAATAACTAAATATCAATGTGGTTTTCAAAAAGAAAAAAGCACCACAGACCATTTGGTCAGACTGGAGACTTATATCCGTCAAGGTTTTGTTAAAAATCAACATACAGTTGGAATATTTTTTGATTTAGAAAAGGCCTATGATACCACATGGAAGGGTGGTATCATGAAAGATCTCCATGAAATGGGCCTGAAGGGTAGATTACCCTTATTCATTGACAATTTTTTGAAGGGGAGAAAATTTAAAGTCTGCTTGGACAACACCCACTCTTCACTTAATCCACAGGAGGAGGGTGTCCCACAAGGTAGTATCCTTTCACCAACTCTATTTACCGTTAAAATAAACAGTATAATTGATGCTTTACCAGACGATATAGAAAAATCGTTATATGTTGATGATCTGGCTGTTTACTGCCAGTCAAGCAATATCGCAATAATTGAGCGGCGCCTGCAAGGTTGCCTCGATAAGTTGGTGACTTGTGCGGATGAGAACGGCTTTAAATTTTCTCCCACAAAAACTTTATGTGTACATTTTTGTAAAAAAAATGGCTTACAGCCTGAGCCCAATCTCAAACTATATGGACAACAGCTTCCTGTTGAAGAGCAGGTCAAATTTCTTTGTCTTTTTTTCGACAAGAAGCTCAGTTTTATTCCACACATCAAATAAATGAAAGATAAGTGTAGGAAAGCATTACAATTGCTACGAGTTATATCCAGCAAGGATTGGGGTGCTGACCGGACAACCTTACTGAGGATTTACCGGTCTCACATCAGATCCAAACTGGATTATGGTTGTATTGTTTATGGTTCAGCGAGACGATCGTACTTAGCAGTACTTGATCCAATCGCGAACCAAGGTTTGAGATTATGCTCAGGGGCATTTCGAACATCACCCATCGAAAGTCTTCAGGTGGAGACCGGTGAGCCCTCTTTAGAGACTCGCCGGTTGAAGCTGAGCCTGCAATACTATATGAAAATGAAAGCAAATCCTGAGAACCCGGCATACTCGTGTGTTGTCAACCCTGAATACAAGAGATTGTTTAATAACAAGCCAGGGACTATACATCCTTCGGGTATGAGACTCCAACCCCATCTGGAGGACATGGAGGTGGAGCTCGGCGCAATTAGCGTTGTACGCTCACCAGAATGTCCACCTTGGCTTCTTCAACAGCCTAATATACTTTTTAATCTCTCAGATCTCAGGAAAGGAGGCACCTGTCCCTTTGTCTTCCAGAGCATGTTGCTTGAGTTATTTTGTAGATTTCCGAGGCACCGGAAGGTGTATACTGACGGATCAAAGAAGGACAAGAGGACAGCTATGTCCTTTGTCTGTGATGATCATGAATTTAGCTGCCGCATCAACGATGAGGCTTCAATTTGCACAGCAGAGCTGTTAGCTATTGAAGCTGCCATCGAATACATCTGGGATATTAGTGATGAGGAGTTCATGATCATCACAGACTCGCTATCTTCATTGCAGGCTCTTAAGAGTCAAAAACAAAACAACCCAATTGTTTCCAAAATGTTGCATATGTGTTACTACTTGTCAGGGCACAAGGACATTATTTTTTGCTGGGTACCCAGCCATATTGGAATACAGGGCAATGAACGGGCTGATGTTTTGGCTAAGGCTGCCCTGGATAAGACGAAACAGTTTTATTATATACCATATACTGATTTCAAGTAGGCCTACAACATCTCTGTCCACCTTGATGACATTTTGCAAGGTGAATGGAACATCAATGTCACCAGCAAATTGTTCGAGGTACAACCAATCATTAAGCGATCTTTTACACCAATGGACCGCCGAAGAGATGACGTTGTCTAATGCAGGGCCAAAATTGGCCATGCCTATTTCACAAACGGCTATTTATTGAGAGGAGAATTGCGACCTATGTGCTGCAATACTCGTCTCACTGTAAGACATGTCCTTCTCAGGTGCCAGGAGCATCGTCATCTAATCATATCAAATACTTTAAACTGAATATTTTAGTACGATCATACTTTTATTGGCTTTGTCTTTCCTTTACTACTTTAACTATACAATATGGGATATTGTAATACCTGGAATTTTCACTTAAATGGCCATACTGGCCGAAAAGTGAAGTAAAGCAAACATTTTACTTACTTACTTACATTGTATTCTATTAAATTAGCACAAAGAAGAACAAAAACCATCCATAGTCACACAGGTGTAAGATAAGGATGTAATTTAAATCCTACTTGATTCAATCTATTTTTGAACGACTTACCCGATAATTGTAAATATCCTACACTGTTTAATAGTAAGGTTCCATGTTTAGTGTATGCAGATGACGTAGTTCTGATAAGTCAAAGTAATGAAGGTCTTCAAGAAAGTATCATTTTTTTCAATAATTATTGTGAGAGTTGGAAATTGTCAATAAATCATTTGAAAACTAAGGTGTTGATAATTTCCAAATCCAAGTTGAAAACAATCCCAATTTTTTAATTAAATGGGGATGTTTTGGAAATTGTTAATGAACACATTTACTTAGGATTTATAATTAATAGTAGAGGTAATTTTGACTCAACTATGAAAATGTTGACAATTAAGCCTAAAAAGCAAAAAAGCAATGTTTAGACTTAATGGTTTAATTTTTAAGCATACCTTACCTGTCAATGTGAGTCTTAAATTATTTGACACTTTGATTGTACCTATCACATGGTACCTTAACATACCTTAACATATGGTAGTGAAATATGGGGTACATATTTGCCCAAGCTTGATAAAAAGTTAGGAATTGTTGAAGGTGTGAACTGAGTAAATATGTTATAAATAGTTCAAAAATGTATTTGAATTTGAAAAATATTTGCTTTTTTTTAACTAGTAATTTCAAATTAAAAAAAGTAATAACTTAACTAAGAATAAGTGCACATAATCTTCCGATTTAAATTGGGAGATACAAAAGACCTAAAAAAACTCCTTTAGGAGACACAATTTGTGTGTTTTGTATAAATGAGAAAAACAAATCTGAACAAGACTACATAAGTCCAGGAGCTCCCGCGACGAATTAACGAATTAGAATTTGATTTAAGCAATTTTGTGTAGGGTTTTTAATGTAGTCCTAGGCTAGGTCAAAAATCAAGACGCAAGACAACTAGGTCTAAGAAGCTCAGTCTAAGAGTAAGATAAGAACTAGACAGTCTGTCAGAGATTGCAAACCTCCATTGAAATTAATGATCCTAATCAGTATCCCAGTAATGGTCTACCTATCTGGCACGGTTTACCCGATATCAGGCCAATCGAGGTAACTAATAGCTGATTTACGGTTATTTTGAATTCGATATAAACTAGTTAAAAACTAAGGGTGCATCCTCCCCCGAAACCTCAAATTTTGTTTTATAGTAATGGACTAACATCTAACACAGTTTGCAAAATATTGAGCATGTGAAAGGAAATAATGGCCGATAGGGGGCCATTTTGAATTTGATCGAGTCAGAATTTTTCAAGATGCATCCTCAGCTGAAATCTCACATTTCATTCCATAGTAATCGTCTAGCTATCTAGCACGGTTTACCAAATATCGGCCATGTGAAAGTGAATAATGGCCTAAAGGCGGCCATTTTAAATTTGATCAAGTCGAATTTTTTCAAGATGCATCTTCTCCTGAAATCTCACAATTTGTTTTATAGTAGTGGTCCAGCCATCTTGTACGGTTACCAAATAACAGCTATGTGAAAGTGAATAATGGCCGATAGGCGGCCATTTTGAATTTGATTGAGTCGAAAGTTTTTAAAAGGCATCCTCTCCCGAAACGTCACATTTTGTTTTATAGTAATGGTCTAGCTATCTAGCACGGTTTACCTGATATCAGGCCTATCGAGGTAAATAATGCTGATTGTCGGCCATTTTGAATTCGTAAGTTAAAAATTTCCAGGGTGCATCCTCCCCGGGAAACTCACACCTTGTTTTATAGTAATCAGGTAATGGTCTAGCCATCTAGCACGGTTTACCAAATATCAGCCATGTGAAAATGAATAATGGCCGAAAAGGCGGCCATTTTGAATTTGATCAAGTCAAATTTTTTCAAGATGCATCCTTATCTGAAATCTCACATTTCGTTTTATAGTAATGGTCTAGCCATCTAGCACGGTTGACCAAATATAGGCCATGTGAAAGTGAATAATGGCTGATAAGCGGCCATTTTGAATTTTATCAAGTCGAATTTTTTCAAGATGCATCCTCTCCTGAAATCACACATTTTGTTTTATAGTAATGGTCTAGCCATCTAGCACGGTTTACCAAATAACGGCCATGTGAAAGTGAATAATGGCCGATTGGCGGCCATTTTGAACTTGGACGAGTTGAATTTTTTCAAAATGCATCCTCTCCTGAAACCTTACAATTTGTTTTATAGTAATGGTGTAGATATCTTGAGCGGTTTTTATGATATTCCACAATATCAGGCCTGTCAAGGTGGATAATGGCCGATAGGCGGCCATTTTGAATTTTATCAACTCGAAATTTTGCAAGATGCATCCTCTCCTGAAACCTTACAATTTATTTTATAGTAATGGTCTAGCTATCTAGCACGGTTTACCTGATATCAGGCCTATCGAGGTAAATGATGCTGATTGTCGGCCATTTTGAATTCGTAAGTTAAAAATTTCCAGGGTGCATCCTCCCCGGGAAACTCACACTTTGTTTTATAGTAATCAGGTAATGGTCTAGCCATCTAGCACGGTTTACCAAATATCAGCCATGTGAAAATGAATAATGGCCGAAAAGGCGGCCATTTTGAATTTGATCAAGTCAAATTTTTTCAAGATGCATCCTTATCTGAAATCTCACATTTCGTTTTATAGTAATGGTCTAGCCATCTAGCACGGTTGACCAAATATAGGCCATGTGAAAGTGAATAATGGCTGATAAGCGGCCATTTTGAATTTTATCAAGTCGAATTTTTTCAAGATGCATCCTCTCCTGAAATCACACATTTTGTTTTATAGTAATGGTCTAGCCATCCAGCACGGTTTACCAAATAACGGCCATGTGAAAGTGAATAATGGCCGATTGGCGGCCATTTTGAACTTGGACGAGTTGAATTTTTTCAAAATGCATCCTCTCCTGAAACCTTACAATTTGTTTTATAGTAATGGTGTAGATATCTTGAGCGGTTTTTATGATATTCCACAATATCAGGCCTGTCAAGGTGGATAATGGCCGATAGGCGGCCATTTTGAATTTTATCAACTCGAAATTTTACAAGATGCATCCTCTCCTGAAACCTTACAATTTATTTGATATTAATGGTGTAGCTATCTTGAGCGGTTTTCATGATATTCTGCAATATCAGGCCTGTCGAGGTGAATAATGGCTGATAGGCGGCCATTTTTAATTTTATCGACTTGAAATTTTTCAAGATGCATCCTCTCCTGAAACCTCACAATTTGTTTTATAGTAATGGTGTAGCTATCTTGAGCGGTTTTCATGATATTCCGCAAAATCTTTCAGTCGGATTTACCGATGTTATAAATTAGGTCAAAGTGCTGGGTCAACTTCAAGGTCAAGGTCCAATAACCTGAAAAGGCACAACTAGGGACCTTAGAGAACATGTATGTGCAATATGACTGTCATCGGTCCAGTACTTTTCGAGATCTGCTCCGGAAACGAAGTGCGCGTCAAAACGTCTAAATAGGTCCATACCCCAAAAGGCACAACTAGACCCCATAGGGGTGTTGTGTGTAAAATTTGAAGACAATCGGACAAGTACTTTCAGAGATATGCTCCGGAAACGAATTGTTTACGGACGGCCCAACGCTGTAACATCATCATTTTCTCCTCTGCGACCTTGCGTATTGAATTCAGATTTAAAATATTTTAACCTGTCCATTATCCACCTGGAAGTAACCCACATACCAAAAATTGTTATCCTAGCTGATTTTCTTACAAAGTTATAGGCAAAAGAGGAGGCAAAAAAAAACCGGAGGTAGAATCCATAGCTCCCTCCGTCTCACCTACGGTGACGGCGGGAGCTAAATAGAAGATGAGTATCATGTTTTAATGAGATATCCAAAATATAGGAACAAACGTGAAGAAACTATAAATAAACTTTCAAATGTTATTGATATAGACAAGTTTTATCTTACTGATTTGTTCAACATGTTGTTACATTATGGTCTGACCTCCGTGGAGTGAAGACGTGTTTTTTGCTGAGTGCCTTCGCTGTGATTTTCTACACCTTTATCTCTGTTTTCAGCATTAATACACAAAGTTAAGTACATTTCTAAGTTAACATGTGTAAAGAAGTATAAAATTAGGCACAAAATAAATCAAAAATATAATTATTAAACAATATTTAGGTGGATTGTGTACACAGGTGAGCGACAATACCTCGACCTACTGTACACGTTCACGTTCTTTGTATTAGCCCACATTTCTCTATCGACCCTTTGTCTGCCGTAAGTTTCTTTTTCTTGTTTAACAGGGTTACACTGGAAAGCAGTAGGCCCACATTGTGATCCGACACATCAATATGGATAGCATCAGCAATATTGACAACCAGCTATTTCACTTGCTGTGCAATTTGGATCGTGAAAATGCATCAGATGTTATAGAAGAAATGGTCGCATGCTTAGATAGAGAAGCATTAGATGAAAATAGACAATTTATATTTGCTGATGCCAAAGAGAGATATTATGAAGATCTCTTTGCCAAAGGGTTACAAAACCAGGAGACCCTTATACCAAGGAGACGAAACCGCAACGAAGCCGATGCAATCGTTGCCCGCGATATTGTAAAATCATACATGTATGGAACGAGACAAACATGTGAATTCCCACACGAAACTCTGGCTGGCATGGGATTTTGTCGTGATATGTCTAGTACAATTGACCAACACGACAGTGTCCATTTACTGAAAAACGAAACGTACCCAGAACATAGAGGGTCAGCTGTGGGTGTCCCTAAATCCCCGTCAATAAGCGTGATCAACGAAACAATATTAAGCAATTCAACAGGGGTCAGAATGTCAAATCAACATGGCACGTCCACCCCCCTCTTTAGCAACCTGACTCGACCCGTGAGTGACATGTCTTCAATCCAGGAGTCTACTGTGTTAATACCCCTGAACTTGGATCCCCATTTAAGCCTGCCCACTGTGTCAAAAATTCGCCGTAAACTAGTCAATCAAAATAACTCTAAATACAAGCAAGACTTACTGAAGGACCTAACAAACTTTGGTTTTAATATGGACTCCGTATCTCCCCCACCACCCGAAGAGCTAGCTCCAAATCTGGATGTCAACTACTCCAGCATTAACAACAATCAAAGAAATGCGGAAATTCTGAAATTAAAAAAAAACAATTGTGTCATTGCGTCAAAAAAGAATCAGTGAAGCTGTTAAAAGCAAAAGATACATTATTAAAAGAAAAAATTAACCTGCGAACAGAACTAAGGGAAATAAGACAATTCCTGGATGAGCAAAGCAAACAAACCTGCCAAGCTACAACCTTAAATGAAGAGAGTGTAAGTAGTGATGAGGTGGGTGTATGGGAGTATGCCCATCGAAACCGTAAAAACAAACAAAGATGTAGACCTGTGATGTACAGTAGTAGTACTAGTGGTGATGCCAGCAGTATCAGTAGCAGCAATAGTAGCAGTAGGAGTAGTGGTAGCAACAATAGCACTGATAGTAGCCCCGTTAGTAGAAGCCATAGTGGCAGCGATAGTAGCAGAAGTAGTAGACCTGAAACTAGCAGCCATCAGAAAAATGAACGTCCACAAAGAAGAAGTATGATCACCGAAAATCAACCTGACAATAGTCATGATAGTACCACCACCGCAAATAATAGGCGTGACAAATGTACAAAAAAACGCTGCGATAATAGTGATAACAAGAAAGAAACTCAGCTTCCCGACGCCACAACCATGCAAGACAGAACTATGAAAAACAAATGTATAATAGGTGACTCTAACATGCGTGGATTAGCCACACAATTAAAATCAAAACTGACAAATCCGTAGTCGGTATGTGTATACAAAACTTCGGGTATGAAAATAGCACACTTAACTACCCGACTACCAGGATATGTAAATGAGGATACAGAGGCTGTAATAATCTATCTCGGGACAAATGATATTGGTGATCAAGCGAACAAGGCGATGCAGGATATTAACGAACTTACTAAACAAATGACTGCTCTACACAATACACACTTCTATTTCTCGGAAATTCCCCCCAGAAGCCAAAATAAATATAATACCTCAATTCACCGTGTGAACAGCCACATACGAGATATATGCTCAAAATTGAAAAATGTTGACTATATGCCCACACCCGTAACAAAACAACATCTGAGCCGTGGTGGAATACACTTAAACGATATGGGACAACAAAAACTGACTGCGGCTATGGCTGAAGTTTTCAACAACCATGGTCAACAACCGGTCAGTCTTTTCATATACCAACCATCATAACAAGGACATAGCAAACGTGAACACTGGAACATAAATGGCTTAGGTAACAAACTGGCAGATCCTGATCTTTTAGCATTTATTCGTAAATACGATATAATATTTTTAACAGAAACAATGAAAAGTAATGATTACACATTGGTATTACCCGGGTATCAGTTCCATCATGTGAGTAGAACATTTGAACATAAAAATGCTTCAAGAACTTCTGGTGGTATTGGAATACTAGTAGCCAACAAATTTGAAAAACATAGTAGAATAGACTCGACCTATGATCATCTGGTATGGTTAACTATAACTACAGAATACTATCAGAAAAACATTAAAATCGGCTGTGCCTATATACCACCAGAAATCTCTACATATGTTGGTCTAAGAAATGATTATTTTACTATGTTAGAGGAGGAAGTGGCTAGATATACAGAAAGTCACCATATAATATTATGTGGTGACTTTAATAGTAGAACTGGCCGCGCTCCAGATTACGATAATAATATCAATGTTTTAAATAAACGCTGTAATGAGGACGGAGTCATTAACAAATATGGACGATCTCTGCTAAATTTTTGTATAAACACAGAGCTTAAAATAGCCAGTGGTCGAATGTTTGATGATAAAGGTATCGGCCGCTATACATACTACTCGCCCATGGGAGCAAGTACTATTTATTATATGATACTAAGAGAAGATTATATAATCGGTAAATTTAAAGTTCTACCGAAATTAGTAAAATCGGATCATTGTCCTATAAAATTCCATATTCTCAATTCAAAATTGAAAGAGTTAAGCTCTGCAGAAATGAACATACATATTAATGACTCATCACCATGTTCCGATGTTTATATATGGCAAGATGAAAAAAAGATAGAGTACCAAGCATCTCTTCGAAATGAACAGACATGTATTGCGTTTGAAGAAATGCTGTGTGCCGCAGCTGAAGGTTGTAGTAGCGATAATCTATGTGATATTTTCAATAGTATGCTAGAAAATGCATTATCCCCGTTATTTCTAAAGAAGCAGCATCAATCAAAGTGTAAGAAAAACATAAAAAATAACTTTCCTTTAAACCCTTGGTATGATAAGGAATGTAAATCTCTAAAACAAGTTTTGAATAATATTGCTAAAGATAACAAGTTTACCACACGTCAAGGTGAATATAATATAATGTTACGCCAATATAAACAATTAATCCAGAAAAAGAAAAGACATTACCAAGAAGTCAAACTTAGTCAGCTTGAAAATATGAGAACGGAAGATCCAAATTCCTACTGGAAATTTTGGAAATCTTTAAAACCTAGAAATTCAACCAAAGGTCCTACCCTGTCACAATTTGTGAAATATTTTGAAGAACAAGTCTACCCTCCTCATGTTGACTATTTTGACTACGATCACATGAATAATATAATGAAGCTAGTTAAATCCTTCCGAAATGATATTAATGAGAAGGCAGAAAATGGACAATCCGATTTGCTACAGTTCTTAAACAGCCCCATAACTATAGACGAAATTCAAAAAGCAATTAGAAAGTTAAAATGCAAAAAAGCGGCAGGCATAGATGGTATTCCTGCGGAATATTACAAGCATGGTAGTAATGAACACTTACCAGCACTAGTTTTACTGTTTAATACCATTATTGCCAATGGAGAATATCCATCAAGTTGGGCCACTGGTATAATTCATCCTGTTCACAAAAAAGCTGCCCATAACGTGCCCGATAACTACAGGAAAGTTACAGTGATGGCATGCATTGGGAAATTATTTGAATCTGTACTTAATAACAGACTGACTTTTAAAAATGATGTATGCTATGATAATGATCCCTTTCAAGCCGGCTTTAGAAGTAACTCCCGGACGACTGATAATATATTTATACTATGTACCATTATAGATAAGCAAAGGTGTCTTTCAAAGCCCCTGTATACATGTTTTGTTGATTTTACAAAAGCATTTGACTATATTGACAGATCAGCACTGTACTATAAATTACTGAGCAGAGGAATAGACGGCAATTTTTTAAATGTAATAAAGAGTATGTTCTCTAAAGCTGAGTGCCGTGTAAAATGGGATTCATGCATCAGCGAGATATTAAAAAGCGAATTTGGTGTCCTGCAAGGTGGTATGCTCAGCCCCAAAATATTTACAGAATTTCTGCAGGATATATCCAAATCATTTGATCAAGGTGAGGGTATCCCCGTAGACACTTTATTAATTGTATACTTGTTATTTGCAGACGACCTTGTCCTTTTTTCAGATTCTGCAAATAGATTGCAAAAGCAATTAACTGCCCTGTATAAGTATGCTTCTCTGTGGCATATAATAGTCAGCATTCCTAAAACAAAAGTTCTCATATTTAACAAACGTCATACGTCAGAATGTGACAGCTTCTACTATGGTGATGACATAATGGAAAAAAATGACAAATATAAATACCTTGGGGTTGTATATAGCACTAAATATCCTAAGAATGTATTGAAAGAAACGTTTCTCCATCTCGCTTCCCAAGCTGGTAAAGCAGTTTTTTCTCTACACAAGCAATCTCGTCCCGTAGTCGGTAAATTGTCACCTGTTATTGCATTCAAGGTTTTTGATTGTCAAATACTGCCCATATTAGAGTATGCAAGTGATATATGGTATACCGGTGATAGTGTTAAGGATTTGGAAAAAATACATCTAAAATTTATTAAATCAACGCTGGGTGTTAGAAAACAAACACCCACTCCTGCAATTTATGGTGACACAGGATGTTTCCCATTGATTATCAGGCAACATATTAGAGCTGTAAAATATTGGTGTAGAATTCTAGACCTATCTCAGAACCACCCTGTCAGAAATGCCTACAATATGCTACTAGAGCTAGATGGCACTGGATTCACAAACTGGTGCTCGCGTATTTGGTCTGTCCTTGAACTAGCCGGGCTAGACCAAGCTTGGGAGACGCAGCACATTGGCAATACAAATAAATTCATGCTTTCCTTTAAAGATTCAATTGTTAGAATATTTACACAGCGGTGGAGACAAGATATCGAGAGTTCAAGTAAGCTGCGCACATATTCATTAGTGAAAAAATCTTTGTGTGTGGAACCATACATCTTAAACATAAAGGGGAACCACCTCATAACAGCAATGGCGAGATATAGAATGAGCTCACATGATTTAAAAATAGAGAGAGGACGATTCAATAATCCAATAACTCCAATAAACCAACGAATATGCACAAAGTGTGAATCAAACGAAATTGACGACGAAATACACCTTCTTCTCCACTGTAATGCCATGAACAATGAACGCGAAATCTTGCTTAATTCTATAGCCGGAATTATCAATATGCAACCAACAAATGATATTTTTCTACGAATTATGACATCTAGAGACATAACAGTGGTGAAGTCGCTAGCAAAATTTATCTATGGTTGTTTTAAACAAATTAAGGGTTAAAAATATTGAGTATGATAAATGTAAATTCATCTTCAAGCTGAAATATTTTGTATGTGTGTCGTGACTAGCATGATTAATTATTATCATCATGATCATGATTATGTGTCATTATTATCGTTTTAACGTTACATTTTTATGTAGAACAATCACAAGTCACCTGTCGCTATATTATCCATATTGTCTCACCACCCTAAATAGGCCGAAATCCAGGGAGGTGTCTACTAATGATGGAATCACCACACAAAATATTTTTTATGCGGCTGTTCCAACCTCTAGTGAAACAAAATAAAATATATAGAAGTCATAATTTTGTGAATATTTAATAAGCACACGTTATCGTATTTGTCAAGGTTATCAGATATAACTGTTTGATGATAATCTCGCAGGGATACAGTGGGTTAAAATGATGTGTGTCTGTTCTGTGAAAGAGAGTACGGATATTAGCCCGATTTGAAAAGTAATGATCTTTTTACACGCTAGGGGGCGTAGCTCAAAATCTGTCTGGTAAGCATACCCATAGCGGGCCTGTTTTCGAACAAGGACATCTCAAGCTTTATCCTGATATGTCACACTAAATATCTAATAGGTTTAAAAGTGGTGAAATCGGCCTGCGGAATTGAGGCAGTTTACTTGTGTTTCAATGGGACTGGCATTTGGGGTGGTGAGACCATATTATCATGCCTTCATGATCTGACTTGGGTATTACCACATATCAGGACGGATGTTGCTCTCGGATCTTATTATTTGGCTTTTTAGGGCCGGTGAGGGACGTTTCCGTCGCCTTTGTTATCAGACGAGGTTGGGCCTTATGGAGGATTTCAGAGTTGCTAAGTCAACTGATTTTCTCTATGAGGTCGGAAATGTTTTTCTTCGATTGTAACTCCTAAGTATGTTGTACTAACTAGGTCGTGAGTGAAATGGTATGAGCTAAACAATATAGTGAATTAAAATAAGCTGTAATGTTTTTGTGCGAGGGCCATATAGATAATAAATCACTAGTTAATTAAACAAACTTTATTGCTATTGTGTGAGTGCCATGTCCTGCGTGAATGGCACGCATAATTATTATCCGTAATTTGTATTTGTGACAGGTTGAAATAATCAACTGTATTATTATTATTAATGTCTTAGTTTTAAATGTACGTTGTTATTATTACACTGGTTAGTATCGAATGCGCACTAAGCTCAGCAGAGACATGAAACACGGGATGTAACGAATGCGTCTGTTGATTCGGGATCGGACCCAGACAGGATCCATCTTCCAACTTTATGGCCTTCTGTTTAAAGTAATTGGCTATCCCAATTTCTTCCAGGATAATTCGGACTTGAAGTCCAGTATTTAATGAGAGTTCCACGTGTTTTCTGTCTCTCTGTTCTTCGACGTCATTCAGTCACCACGTCTGAATGTCTGGGTCCGATCCCGAATAATACAGTTGATTATTTCAACCTGTCACACACTCCCCCTCTTTAAGGAAAGGTGTCCACACCTTTATTCTGGAATACATGAAGTTTTCTTAAGAAACCTAATGTATGTCAAATTCAGATGTCGAAGATAATACACAAAAAATAATTTCATAAGCAGTGCCTTCTTAACAGTAATTTAACAATTCCAGAAAACTGAGCTTACAAACGGTACATACTTATTTTTTCTCTGTGATGATATATTAGGAAAATAACAAAAACATAACTTGTTTGTGGCACCTTGCTTATCTGCCAACCAACCAAATTATGTGTCACTATTTGCCATTGACATTCAGAATACATGAAACAATAAAACAATTGCTTTTGGTGGCTGCCACTTCAAAATTGTTAATAGAAATTTAAAATACAACATCATGGATACATATAATTATAACGCACACACATAAACTCTTAGATACAATCACTGTTCAAATATTATTCTAATATCTGAAGCACAAAAGCAAAAATAGAATAAATCTTCATGTCAATAATAATAAGCCAAAATTTAAATTCAGTTCAATTACTTAGAAATTGATATATATATATATAAAAATAAAAAAGTTGCTATAATTTCATATGATTTTGAATTAAACTAACAGGTTTATGATTATACACAATAGTTTGTCCTCACTTAACAGTAATGTGGTATATTCTAAATTACATTTTAATGCAGTTAATTTAATAAAGCAAAACCTCAAATATTCCATTAGAACCTAGTAAGTAAATTTCAACTTTACTTTTCTTTGTATCAACTTACATTTTATAACATGACAAAAAAAACAATTCTACACTCATTTAAATACTTACTCGCCCAACAAGAGCGATAAAATACCTTGGGCAAGATTTACTCTTTGGTTCCACATGGAACCTGAGTCTGCTGGTACACTGTGCTGCATTTGGTAGTTTTCTCCCATCCATGCAGGCTTTCGGCGAACTCTACCAGATTGCCTCACTGTAACAGGTGAATCTTCCACATGCAAGTCATTATCATAATCATTATCTACATTATCATCATTTACATTTTCAACATTATCTAAATCAATTGTTGGTGTTTCTACAGATCTGCCCTCAGACCTAGCAGAAGACTCGCCACTAGCAACTGACTCTGGAGGTTCTGTTATTACAGAGATATCATCTCCCTCCTCAGATAAGACCTCTACGCAGACATCTGGCATCAAAACCTCATCACGATCAGCTATAACTTGATCGATGGGTTCAACCAGCTCTACGGGTTGTATAGGTAATGGGACATCAGGAATGTGGTTATTATAGGACCTTAGGAAAGGACCAACACTTGACTCTGTCTCTGAGACAGAATCTTCTGAGGAACTTACCACAGGCTTTGAGGGTATATGTGTCACCACTTTTTTGCGAGGCCTACTCGGCAACACCTTGCCACGAGGTTCTGGAACTGGTACATCATCCCTAGCCGGAATGGTAGTAATAGGGAATAAAAGATTACGGTGCTAAACCCTCTTACCTTTCCCTCCAGCTTCCCTTTCCACCTCATACACTGGTATGTCAGCATTGGGTTTACCAACCACTACATATACCTCATCCTCCCAGCAGTCAGCGATCTTACGCTTTCCCCTCAAACCTACGTTCCTTACCATAACACGGTCTCCTTCCTGAATGGTACAACCACGAACCTTTCGATCGTAGTTCTCACGTTGTCTCATACCTACCTTTCCCGCCTTATCTGAAGCCAGGGAGTACGCATACTCTAGCTGCTGTCCACATAATCTGTGTATGACTTACCATCATCTTGACCCTTTCTGCGAAAAACCAAGTCTACGGGTAATCTGGGATTTCGCCCGAACAATAAAAAATATGGAGTGAATCCTGTGGACTCATGCCTGGTGGCATTATAAGCATGAGTGAGAGCGGGGACATACTTCTTCCAGTCAGCCTTCTGAGCTGGCTCCAATGTACCTAACATATTGAGCAAAGTAGGTTAAAACGCTCTACCTGACCATTTCCCATAGGGTGGTAAGGCGTAGTCCTAGACTTTTTTACATTGGCTAACTCACACAAATGTTTAATGGTCTCACTCTCAAAGTTTCTTCCCTGATCGCTATGAATTCGCGCAGGAAATCCATAATGGACGATATAGTGTTCAAAAGGAATACGAGCGGTGGTCTTGGCAGTTTGATTTTTAGTGGGAAAAGCCTGGGCGTAGCGAGTAAAATGGTCAGTGATAACTAAAACATTCTCAATTCCACCCTTAGATGGTTCAAGGCTTAAAAAATCAATACACACCATTTCTAGTGGTTGAGTGGTTGTGATATTAACTAGGGATGCACGCTGTTGAATAGCTTTCCGGCGCAAACACCTATGACACTGAGCAAGATATTTCTCTACTTCGTCTGTCATACAAGGCTAGGAAAATCGCTCGCGTAATAGCGATAATGTGCGCTCCCCACCCATATGTCCTACCTCATCGTGACAACCTATCATTGCACGTTTTCTGAAAGATTCAGGCAAAACCATAGGAAAAGTGACTTCGCCGTCAACTACTCTACTGCGGCATAGGATATTTTCCTGAAATTCCAATTGTTTGCGAACCCTCAGAATCTGTTTCACAGACGGATGATCTAAATCTACACGTGGCAAAGTAATCATACCTTCAAGTTCTTGTATAACTTTAGACAGAATGGGATCCTGCCGCTGTACCTGAGCCCAATTTATTTCCTCAAGCTCAGTCGACCCAATAACTCCCTGTGGAATAATTCCATCAGGTATGACCCGAGAATGGCAACAAACTGTCTCAACTGCAGGGTGAACCAATTGAACTCCCTGTAATACAGCTTGCACAGACTCAGAAGATAAAGTACCTTCCACCAACTCGCTTGGCCAATTAATGCGTGACAAAGCGTCCGCATCTACATTCTGCTTGCCAGAGCGATAGTGTATTGTGAATTCAAAATTTGCAAGTTGTGCGACCCACCTGTGACCTGTGGCATCTAATTTTGCAGATGAAAAAAACATATGTCAAAGGATTGTTGTCAGTGAAAGCAGAAAAAGTGGTACCATGTAAATAATCTGCAAACTTCTCAGTTACAGCCCACTTTAAAGCTAAAAATTCTAATTTATGTACAGGGTAGTTGCGCTCGGACTTACTTAAGCGCCTACTAGCATAAGACACTACACGGTCTTTGCCATCATGCTCCTGGTAAAGGACAGCACCTAGACCTTCCATGCTAGCATCTGTATACAGCTTGAAGGGTTTACTAATGTCAGCAAAAGTCAAAACAGGAGAAGTTGTACATAAGTTTATCATATTCAAAAATGACTTGTGCTGCTCTGGTCCCCACACCAATGCTGCTGCTTTATGGCGAGCACCATTCTTAGAATTTTGGATACCTGTGTTGAATAGAGCATCCTGTAAAGGTTTAGCTACCTTAGCAAACTGCGGAATAAACCGACGATAAAAACCAACAAAACCAAGAAAACTATGAAGCTCTGCAGCCGTAGAAGGGATTGGCCATTCCTTTACTGCTTTGATCTTCTCTGGGTCAGTAGCCACACCATCCTCAGAAACAATATGACCTAGATATTTGATAGACTTCTGAAACAGCTTGCACTTACTCGGCTTTAGTTTGAGGCCCTTGTCCTCAAGCCGTTGAAAAACTTTCTGCAGCTTTTCCAAGTGTTCCTCATAGGTGCGACTAAAGACTACAATATCATCAAGGTACAATAAACAGGAATTCAAATATAAATTACCCATGGCGGATTCCATGAGACGCTGAAAAGTGGCGGGTGCATTAGTGAGACCAAACGGCATCCTATTGCATTCCCAAAATCCAAGTGGATGGACAGAAAAAGCAGTTTTACATTTGTCTTCTTCAGCTACTTCAACTTGCCAATACGCACCCTTTAAATCTAGCGTACTGAACCATTCAGCACCACTCAAAGCATCAAATGTATCATCAATACGAGGCAAAGCATATGCATCACCAACAGTTACAGAATTAAGACGTCGCAAATCAATACAAAATCTCAGACTGCCATCTTTCTTTTTGACAAGTACAACATTTGATGCATAAGGACTTTCGGACCGACTAATAACACCAAGATCAGACATTTCCTGTAGATGTTGACGCACCTCGTCAATCATCGCAGGCGGAATACGTCTTGATCGCTCTTTGAAAGGAGTATCATCCGTTAAGCGAATGTGGTGTTTTACAACCTATGTGGTGTTTCATTACCTAAATCCAAATCGTGTAAAGCAAAAACACTTTTCCAGTGACACAACATGTCACGAACCTCGTTGACTTGATTTGGACCCAAATTCACATGCAATGCTTCATCAAACAATTGCAAAAAATTGTCATTGGAACTATCATGGGAAATAGGTGGAGTAGATTGGCTATTGTTCACCACTGTGGCTTGAAAAAGATTGCACAGAATTGTTTTGGGTGGAATAATCACTGAGTGTGATGCGTGATTTGCTATCTCTACAGAAACTCGCTTGGCGGACGTACATGCCTTTACTTGGGGAAACAACTAGCCCACCAGGTAGCTCAGAACTAGGTAGCTCATCTACCAACACATTTACAGGCAAACTAGTACCAGCGCCAGCACGTGTCAAACCTTGCAACATCACGCGCCCACCGGCAGGAATTGTTTGCACTTGTATATATTCTAGGTTTCTACGCTTTCCAGAGTGTCTTTTTTGCTACTATATATATAATTAGCATGTCATACATAGTAGCTATTTTATCTCTGGTTTTGGTATGATAGACCTTATGTTACCCTGGCAATGCTTTTCAATCTTATTTTAAGTATATACCCAGTGTTTCTTATGGCAATGCCAGTTAACATGATTTTAGTTATGTATGTCATACTATGTATATTGTCATATGATTTTAACAAATTAACAATGTTGTATATACATGTACATATTTCTATTTCTATGACAAATAAGTCTGGATTGACTTTCTTTCTGTCAATAAAATATCTGTCTGTCTGTCTGTCTGTCTGTTACAGTGTAAATATTACTATATTGTAAATATATAATATATTTACTAAATTTTTAAAACAAATTGTTGAAATAAGAGATAAAATTTAATTATATCAGTTGTTTTATTAACTCTTTAAGTGCTTCATTACTACTTAACATTTTCCTTTCATTTGAAGTTGGCATTGCTTACACAATTGCCAACTTCAAATGAAAGGAAAATACCTCCTCACTTAAAAATTAAACCTGCTAAATTTCACAATGGGGGCTTTACTCAAGATTTATACATGCATATTTGTTCAATTTCAGTCAAATTTTAGTTGTGGGGAAACAGTATGAATGCGCTTAAAAGCGTCGCCCGCACTCAAAGGGTTAAGATGCCTCACGTTATATCAGTTCTTTTCCTAAGATGCCAGAAGTTGAGATGTTAATGACCCATTTTTAAATTTTGACGATCAAGTTTTGTGATTTTAAGTTGTTCCAAACATCTTTAAAAAAAACGGAAGATTTTATAATTTATATGTTTGTAATATTGTTTTTGTTTGTTTTTTGCTGTTTCTGCTTGTTTGTCATGTTATGTCATGTTAATTTGTTTTGTGTTGTATAAGAACAACACATGTACACATGAAGTTCTCAATAAAGTTCAATAAAGTAACTGATAGTTAATTTAAAACTATATCGGAACAGCGTTACTTAGCCTATGAAAAATAGTTGAACATTTTGCTATTTATACTATAGGCCTACTCCAGTGCACAAATACACAAATGCAAATACAGCCAGCATACCAATTCAAAATGAAGTAATGCTGCCTTGTGGGGTCGCCAGCAATAATGGTCTGTAACATGGTTGCCATGGTGCTGAGTCTTGGGCAGTTTGGGATTAATCTAGCTGAGTTAGTTGATTGATGAGAAACATTTCCTAAAACGTCACCTTATTTGACTCTGCAGCCTACACTCTACAAGGCACAACAAATCGAATGATATTGTAAGTAGGCCTATATGTGATTATGTGAGTTTATCATTTATGGGATTGGGAAGAGTTTCTATTGTAGGTCTACCCCTCCGTCAGTTATCACACTAAATGACTAAAACCTTTATTATCGCCCATTTTCTCCTATACCAGCCCATGGCCATGGCCATGCACCCAACAAAAATACGTAGGCCTATCAGCAAATTAAGGAATGTTGAACTACAGGCGACATATAGTAGGCCTACATGTTCCTGTGGTCGTCCCCTGTAACGTTTGATAAAACCATTGACGGTTATACTCGCCGTCAAATTAACCAGGATCGCATGATTTTCGTCGATTTCCGTCAATTCTAAACCGATTTTCTTCAAATTTTGCAAAGGCCATTTTCTATTCAAATCCTAACAGCCCTGAAAATTTCGTAAAATTATATAGCGTATTTCAAAAGTTAGACCATTTGACATGTAATGAATTGAAATTACGACGTCCCTCTATAAAACCATTAAACTAATTCTAGAATTTTATTACATGGCAAATGGTCTAACTTTTGAAATATTAAATATTATTTTGCGAAATTTTCACCCCTGTTAGGATTTTAATAGGAAATGGCCTCTGCAAAATTTCAAGGAAATCGGTTTAAAATTGACGGAGAAATCGCCGAAAATCATGCGATCCTGGTTGATCATTTTTAATTTGACGGCGACTATAGACTTCAGAATCAATGATGGGACTATGTCTATAGTCTGTCCGACAGTGGAGGATGGTCCATAATGAAAGTTAGCTTTTCGGTATCCAGTCAGTCAATTCTCAAGGGATTGTGAAGAAATTTTGAAACCATTGTTAACTAGTCATTTGGCAACAACCCTGAAAATTTTGCGAAATTCCATTCAGTATTTCAAAAGTTAGACCATTTGAAATGTAACGCAATTCTGAGAAAAAACCGGAATGGAAGTTAATGGGTTTATACATGTTATAGAGGAGCGTCATAAATAGACATTTACTACATGTCAAATGGGCTAACTTTTGAACTAAACGATATTTTTTTTACGAAATTTTCAGGATCGATGCCAAATGACTAGAAAATAAGGTTTACAAAATTTTATGAAAATCGCTTGAGAATTGACTGACTGGATATCGAAACTTTTATTTTGGACAATCCTCCACCGTCGAATAGACTTTAGCTTATGGAGGTCTTGTATACATGCATGGTGTGCCTACATAGTCATAGGCCTAAAGGCTAAAGTCTAGGACAGAATTATCTGGAGCGCATGCTTTTTGTCGATTTCTCCATCAATTCTGAACCGATTTCCTTGAAATTTTGCACAGGACATTTCTAAGTCATGTTCTAACAGCGGTAAACAGCGAAATTATTTTCAATATTTTAAAAGTTAGACGATTTGACATGTAATAAAATTCCAGAATTAGTGTAATGGGTTTATAGAGGGACGTCATATTTTCAATTTACTACATGTCAAATGGTCTAACTTATGCAATTCTGCGAAATACCGAATTATGGACATGACTGGAAAATGTCCTGTGCAAATTTCAAGAAAATCGGTTCAGAATTGACGGAGAAATCGACGAAAAGCATACGCTCCAGATAATTATGTCATAGACTATAGTATAGTGACGTCACATATGAAATGACGTCACTATATCATAGAGCCAGGGCATACAACAGTAGTTTATTTATTTAATCAAGAATTTATGAATTGAGATGTCTATCATTAATATTGGGCTAAACTAAAATATAAGATGGCGAATCTAAGATAGGCCTAATGATTGTCATCAACGATGTCAAAATGATATAGGCTAATTTGTTTTGTGCAAAGATACACTAACCGGAAAATGATCCCTAAATCATCACGCTCCTTTCCGCGATGAACGCGGGTCGTCATTCCGTCCCTCGATCATCATGGGCGCCATCTTGGATACCCCTACAGTTAATCGTAACGTCCCCAAAGTATCATGGTCATTTTCATGACGTGTAAGGGCCGCAATCATCAAGCGATGAACCCGGGTTCGTCATGGGGCGGCATTCGTTATGCAACAGGTGCATGAGAGAAAATGGCCTGGGAGACATTAAAGGTTTTTGTCATTTCATGCCATGGTTATGGTCAAATGTTTACCAAATTCAACCGCAAAGTCTGTCAAATTTGATATATTTCCTTTTGTGGGAGATAATTTTTCGGTTTTGAAAATAAGTGATGGAGAAAAACGGAGGTAGCATACAGGCTACAGGTTTGTGTAAAATTTATTGTAGTTTTAAAAAATTCACTTTATTTTCGTGTGAGCGCAAACTCAAGGTGACAAGGAGCGCAAATATGAATTAGGCTAAACACAGCTAAAAAGTCATTTTTTTCGGACAGGGGGGTCCGAAAAAAATGACTTTACAATCAGACTTTACTTCATAACTTTGTAAAAAAATTAATATTGCAAAAAAAATTCTGTTTATTTTCTGCAATTTTTTTCCAAATTTCCATAATTTGCATAATCTGCAAATAACCTGGCTTTTGATGAAAGAGAAGATGTTGATGCAAATTACTTGGTGTCAGAAAATTCGCCCCCTTTAGTAAGTTACTAGACCCTACGATCTATCATTTTTTGGGTATGTTATTATAGGAAAGATTTGATCCAGATTCCAGTGGAGTGTGGAACCTTTATGCCATAATAGTCTAACTTAATGAAGAGTAATTGATGGGACACCTTGGCAAAGGCTTTACTGAAATTCAGGCTGTAATGTCAGCAAATTCAATAAGGGATATGGGTCTGTAGTTGGAAGACTTGTACTTCTTACTTTTCTTGAATATTAGGGCAACGTTAACTGGACTCCAATTTTGCTTGGTCCCTCGGGAGGATTGATGAAATTAATTGTTTTAGTGTTCTCTATTTTTATTTACAGCTGACTGAGACAGTAAATGATGGAGCAAGGTGACAAAGAATGGTGCTGTCATTTACTGACACATTTGAATCAACAGAGAAAGTTTGGACAACGATGTGATACATTGATAACTATTAAAGGTGGATTCTCGATTCCTGCGCATTCTGTAATACTGTCGGCAAGCAGTCCTGTGTTTGCCTCCGCTTTACCTGCCAGAATCAGTACAGATAATGTAGTGCTGTTTTCTCTACAAGACGTTGAAGCTGAAACTGTGGAAAATCTGCTAGAGTTTGTCTACTGCGGGAAAATATGTTGTGAAAATCTACAGCTCAAAAATTTGCACCTTTTGGCAAAGAAATTAGATATGCAACGTCTTGTGTGTATAACAAAGGAATTGAAGATTGAGAATGAACATAGTTATTGTTTAATAAAAGCAGAAGACGACGAAAACGGCTCTCTTGTAATGAACTGTGATGAGATATCAACCACTAACACTGAGGATTCACTGAATGCTATAACAATATGGAAATCAAACGCAGCTAATGAAATAGACAATATTAAATCCATTGTTACTGATACAAGTGGATCAAAAACTGATAAGAATTTAGATAAATTAATTGTAATCCGTCCTGATTTAGCTCCAATGATTAACAAGCAAGACTATGATGAAAAAAGAAAGGATGTCCTGAATGATACAAATCTGCCACAGTGTAGGCCTACTATAAATATTGTTCCAGATGAAACAAATGATGTTTCAGCAAAGAAAAAAAAGCCGAGGGTGAGAATAAGAAAGAAAAATAGAAAGTGTCCTCACTGTGTAAAAAAATTCACGACAATCACTCAATTACGGCACCACATACACACACACACTGGTGAAAAACCCTATAAGTGTGATGTGTGTGCATCGGCATTTGCTACTCCTATGTCTTTAAAGACACACAAAACTATGCACACTGGTGGAAGTTTCCCTTGTAGTCAATGTAATGAAATTTTTACATCAAAATATCATTTAAAAATGCATAGGCGGATTCACAGAGAGAATACTAAAAGGGTGAGAATAAGAGAAAGAAATAGGATGTGTACTCACTGCGGAAAACTGTTTACGACAATCACTCGATTAAGGCATCACGAACACACACACACTGGTGAAAAACCCTATAAGTGTGATGTGTGTGTATCGGCGTTTGCTACTCCTATGTCTTTAAAGGCACACAAAAATACACACATGGGTGAAAGATTTGCGTGTGATAAATGTGACAAAATTTATACATCAAAATATTATTTAAATATGCATGCGCAGATTCACACAGAGAAAACTCTAAAAACACTAAAATGCGAAATTTGCTGCAAGACCTTAGGAACCATTAAAGGTCTTAAAAATCATTTGAAGTATGTACATACAGGTAGAAAAGACTACTCTTGCTCTTTGTGTGAGAAGACATTTTTAAATAAGCTGGGTTTGAAGACACATGAGCTGAAACACACGGGGGAGAAGCCTTTCATGTGCAGCGGCTGTTTGGAGTGCTTTATTACCCTGCGAGCATTAAAGAGGCACGAGAAGAAGCACATTGTAGAAAAAGATTCCTGAAATGAAATTTTGTGCTTGATAATGTCATCTATTTATTAATATTGACAGTGTAAAGCTAATAAATTTTGTGTTTTTATTTGTTTAACTTGCCTTTTTTGTCATTCCTTCAATGCATTACGTTATTTGTCACTCCATGGAGGGCGGGGGCCCTAGGGTAGTGGTTAGCACCGCTGCCTTTCACGCTAGAGTTTGGGGTTCATTTCCCGGTCTCGGCTGTTTGAAAGAAACAAAAAGGTTTCTTCCCCATCCACTCGTAAAACTCAGTATTGTGGGGAGCCTCCATGACCGAGAGGTAGCGTGCTCGGCCTCAGCCCGCCAGGGTTTGAATTTCGAATCCTGTGTATGGAGGGCAGTGTCATCTGACTCTTCTCACCGTCCTCAGGAGGTTCCCCTGGCCCAATTTAGCCTGTATGTGCACAAAAGTGGCCTAAATCCCGATTCATTTCATTTTCACTCCATGGAATATGTAGTGTCATGCCTATAAGCAGCACATTGTTGACAAAGTATTGTGAACATATAAAAATATAGCGAAACGGCAGAATCATCTACTTATAAAGATTGACAGATGTTCTTCAATTTACAGTGGCGTATCTAGAATGTGCAAGAGGAGGGGGGCATAAGCCACATTTTGGCTGAAAAAGGGGTGTTAGCCTCACTTTACTCCAAGAAATGCGTGAAAATGCAATATTTTCATCAATAGGGGGGCGTACGCAAGCTCCGCCCTATGCTGGATCCGCCACTGAATTTAGTCTTGTTATTATCTTTTATTCAACTTGTCTTGTGTAGTTTAAAATATTACATCCAACGTCAAAACTGGGATGTATTGTCTTGCGATGTAGGGGGGGGGGGGGGGGCTAAGCATATTGTCATGTTAAACCTATGTTTTGTTACGTTTCAACGTCTCGCGATACTTTATCAGGACCGGCAGTAGTCCGGTATCCTATTAAGTTTATTTTGCCTGAGTTTGTGTCCTATTAGGGGAAAGAGGGGTTCTGTGTGTGGGAAACGGTTGACTTTTCTGTACACCAGTCCTCATGAACATGTGCAATATAGGCTAACGTTTGAGGTCCCTAGGTTAAGTACTTTCGTGTCTAAAAAATCTTCAGAAAAAAAGATTTTCACGTTTATATTCGTGTTTAAGAGCTTAAAGGGTTTTGGTTGGAATAATGTTGAGCCAGCTTCGCAGACGGTGGCCCAACATTTCAAAATTGGGCCGAAGTATCGTGTTATCCAGGTAGTGGCCTTTAGGGACATAAAGCGTCACCTGTATGGCAGTCCGAGCATACACAGGACAATCACACTATTCTGTTTCAATGTTGGGCCAGCGTCGAATACGATTGACCGGCATTGAACCAGCAATGGGCTGCAACGATGGCCCAACATTGAACCGGTGTTGAGTGGGTAGGCCTACCTTGTGTGTACCAGGTACATTGTAGAGACCCGTACACTGACTTATCAGCGATGGTGGTGGAAGGAATAGGCCTACACGTTGAAGATATAATTCCTTCGTTCTTTCCATAATTATATCCTGGACATTTAGGATTCTGGCCCATGAAGAAAACCAATACAGCTATGTTTACAAAATATTAGGCCAATTGTTTTGTTTAAAGCACTCAAACAGACTAAAGCTGGGCCTCTGAGTTTGGGACCTCCTGTTCTAGTTTTTATTCAGTTAGAGCAAAGTCGCCTAATAATGATAATAATAATATTCTTTATTTATAGAGTGTGACCCATTGAGCTTTCGCTCATCTGCCATGGGGCCCTCTGAAAAAAACATATATACAAAATGTAGAAATAATAATGGATATATACATGAATATGAACATAGCACAATTACAGATAGCCTGTGATACGTACAGTCCTCTCATGGCTCTTTCACCGACAGCCAGGCGGAATTTCCCTCTAAATAGAGACTGAATTTCTGTCTAAATTACAAAACAAGGTAAACTTGAGAGCTAGAATGCGATAAACATGTTTAAAATGAGACAATTCATATTGCTGTAGACATACATAAATATCGTAGCTGTTTTTCTTTATTTTAATATTTCCATAATTTAGGACCAATAAGCGATAAACTTCTGGTATGTTGTCTTGGTACATCTAATTGGCCAGTCCCAGAAGATTTCAACAAATAAGCATGATTACTGGATTTGGGGGTAAAACATATTGTGTAAGTAAATATTGATGCATTCAAAAACTATACTAAGCTGGTTAAATTTAACGATTTCTGGAAAGGGAACTTATTGCAGCTCAATGAATAATAATTTACTTCGAATTGAAAAGTCAGCATTGAGGATCAATCAAGTGGCTCTTTTTTTGAAGTTTTACAACTATATTGATGTTTTATTGGGATGCGCTTCCCCATAGACTACAACAGTACTCCAAATACGGTTTTAAGCTACGTCTCCTTTTAAATACGCATCCGGTCCACATCCGCATTCGCAACCATTCGGAAAAAAATAAGTATCCACTAAATCGTGTTGACCTGTCTCCATGCACACCCAACCTCTACGTAGGCATGCGGATCAAGGTGAAGATGAATCGATTCAAGGAGAAATTAATCTGCACAATTTTTTAAATGCGGACTATACACCTCACATACACTCACAGTATGTTTTTGTGTTATCCATATACATTCCCCAGCTCATTAAAAAGTACACTACGTGTATTGGACACGGGGTCTGCTATACTGATCGCAGTTAGTGTGCTTTTCCTTTGGATTGATTGTAGGACAGGTTATTTCCAAGGCTGGTAAATAAGGACGTTTTTATTACAAAGCAATGAAGTCCCCTCACCTCCAAGTTTTGGAAAAAAAGGATATCGCTCCTCTGTATATAGATTGTAAAAAATGTTGCACAACTCGCATGTTCCACTGTGCTTTTGACCTTTCACCCCCTCCTCAATAGAGAGCTTTGAGGGCGTCCAAAGTCAAACAGGGGCAGGAGAGCGAGCACTATCGGGATTCTAGCCCCTACCAAGCTCTATTTCTCCTAACTCTCCACCCCCCTTTACACTCATTTTTTCTGACCATTCACCACCTCCATACAATAATTTTCTCCCCATTCATACTAAAATGTCTCTAACCACCCACCCCTTCTTCACTATAACTAGCATAGAAATACCCACAAAACCCTCTATCTGCATCCATACCGTAAATTGTGAATCCTCCACCGAAAATGATATATTCAACCCCAGGGTTCCCAGCATTTCATGAAAACAAAATTCCCTGAGTTTTACCTGATTTTTTCCCTGAGTAAGTCCTAAAATTCCAGGAGATGATTTAGTCACACTACATTTTTATAAATTGTAGCGGCCACAAAATTTACTGCAGGATTGAGTAAATTAATTTACATTGGCAGGGTTCCCAGCATTTCATGAAAGCAAAATTTCCTGAATTTTCCCTCCTATTTTTTTGTTTTTCTCAAAATCCCTGAGTTTTCTGGAAAATGTGAAAGTCAGCCATTTTGAATTTGATCAAGTCGAAATTTTTCAAGATGCATCCTTTCCTGAAATCCCTTTCCTGCATCCTTTCCTGAAATCCCACATTTTTATAGTAATGGTCTAGCCATCTAGTACGGTTTACCAAATAACGGCCATGTGAAAGTGAATAATGGCCTATAGGCGGCCATTTTGAATTTGATCAAGTCAATTTTTTTCAAGATGCATCCTCTCCTGAAATCTCACATTTTGTTTTATAGTAATGGTCTAGCTATTTAACACTGCTTACCAGATATTAGCAATGTGAAAGTGAATAGTGGCCGATAGGCGGCCATTTTGAATTCGATTGAGTCGAAATTTTTTAAAGGCATCCTCTCCGGAAACGTCACATTTTGTTTTATAGTAATAGTCTAGCTAACTAGCACGGTTTACCTGATATCAGGCCTATCGAGGTAAATAATGCCGATTGTCGGCCATTTTGAATTTGATAGAGTTAAAAAAATTCAGGGTGCATCCTCCCCCGAAAAATCACATTTTGTTTTATAGTAATGGTCTAACCATCTAGCACGGTTTACCAAATAACGGCCATGTGAAAGTGAATGATGGCCGAAAGGCGACCATTTTAAATTTGATCAAGTCAATTTCAAGATGCATCCTCTCATGAAATCTCACATTTTGCTTTATAGTAATGGTTTAGCTATCTAGCACGGTTTACCCAATATCAGGCCTGTCGAGGTGAATAATGGCCGATAGGCGGCCATTTTGAATTTGATTGAGTTGAAATTTTTCAAAATGCATCCTCTCCTGAAACCTTACAATTTGTTTTATAGTAATGGTGTATAGCTATCTTGAGCGGTTTTCATGATATTCCGCAATATGAGGCATGTCGAAGTGAATAATGGCCGATAGGCGGCCATTTTGAATTTCATCAGCTTGAAATTTTCTAAGATGCATCCTCTCCTGAAACCTTACACTTTGTTTCATAGTAATGGTGTAGCTATCTTTAACGGTTTTCATGATATTCCGTAAAATATTTCAGTCAGATTTACCGATGTTATAAATTAGGTCAAAGTGCTGGGTCAACTTCAAGGTCAAGGTCCAAAGACACAACTAGGGACCTTATTGAACATGTATGTGCAATATGACTGTAATCGGCCCAGTACTTTTCGAGATCTGCTCCGGAAACGAAGTGTGCCTCAAAACGTCTAAATAGGTCATAGTTCTGAACCAAAAGTAGGTCAAAGTTCATATACACCAAAGGGCACAGCTAGACCCCCTAGAGGTGTTGTGTGTGAAATTTGAAGACAATCAGACAAGTACTTTCAGAGATATGCTCCGGAAACTAAATGTTCACGGACGGCCAAACCCTGTAACATCATTTTCTCCTCTGCGACCTTGTGTATTGAATTCAGAATAAAAAATATTTAACCTGTCCATTATCCACCTGGAAGTAACCAACATACTAAAAACTGTTATCCTAGCTTAATTTCTTACGAATTATAGGCAAAAGAAGAGGTAAAAACCAGGACGGAGGCGGAATCCATAGCTTCCTCCGTCTCACCTACGGTGACGGCGAGAGCTAAAAACGGCAGCAATTATTTTTATCGACCAATCAAAGGCCTTTGATGGTGTCAGTCATGAATGGGTTCATATGATACTATCAAAGTACGGGTTTGGTGAAAAACGTCAAAACTTGATAAATATAGTTTATACATCTGCTAGAAGTACTATTTTTACTAACGGGTTTTTCAATGAAACAATAAATATCGAAAGGGGAGTAAGACAGGGTTCTCCGCTCGGCCCGTATCTAAGTAAAATAGCACTGTTTGCAGATGACACGCAATGTTATATAAGTGACCTAAAATCAATTGAGATATGGTTACATCTACACACGTACGAGCATGCATCAGGTGCTGTTGTTAATTTTAATAAATCATACGGCCTCTCAGTTGATATCTTAAATGGCCATGAACATTTATGTGACAAAATCAAGTGGACTGGAGGAAAGATAGCAGCTCTTGGGGTAAATCAATAATAATTAAAGATACTATTTTTTGGAGTAAAAAAATTAACAAACTTCAAAATATTCTAGCGTTGTGGAAACAAACGTTTTTAAACATTATATGGAAAATCGTATAGTAAAATCTGTTGGTTTTAGTACATTGCTATGCGCTTTTAATGTATTGCATGTGTAGGATCCCTGCTTCGCTCGATTACTGTGACAGTCGTCTCTGATCTCCCCGGATGCGGAGAGACAGGAGATGACTGCCTCGTTTTGGTACTTCAGTACCGTGTGCATAAAACCGAATCCCATGCGGTCGTAGCGTTTTTCCCGCACTTGTGATATAGCTCTTGGCGACTGCAGATGTGCCGCCAGTCGTCCGCTCGGAGTTTGACTGAGACGTGTCGTGCGCGGGGTTGTGCATTGCTGGTGTTCGATGTCTAGACCAATAAACATAATAATCTGAAGAGAAGTTTTGTGAGTTAATCGGAACCGTCGACCTGACGGGGAAAGATGAAGTTTATGATATGTTGGTGAATGTTAGGTGGCTTCTGCCGTTCACCCTTCAACGAGCCACCCCGCATCCCCACACTGGTGACCCCTGACGTTTGAGCGTGATCGCAACAGCGTTTTCACCAAGCATCAAGATGAAAACCGCTGTTTTCAAGGATAGTTCTTGTTAAAATATTAAGGGATTTTTCGAAAAAAATCATGAGCATTTTTTTCGCAAAGGTACGTGAAAATTGTGGGTCACACTAATCTGCCAGTTTAAACTAGCTAGAAAGAGTTATCAGAGGAAAAGTACGTTTTTTTACGTCCAAAACGGCGTAATTTTCATATTTTTTGACAGAATTCCACGTGTTTGGCGCCTTTTCAAGATGGCGACCAAGTGAAAAAAAATTCTCATAGATCTAGTCTATATCCTTTTAAAGTACGAGTTCTTAAAATGCTTTCATCCTATTAATGCCACTGTAGGCGAGTAGGAAGTGGGTGTTTTCGAAAACTCCATTTTTATCGTTGATCGCCATAATTGGGTGACTCGATTTTAAAGTCCATAGACGAAGTCTTGTCAGTTTTCGATTTCTTCAGCAAAAAATCGACCAAAAAATTATCGAAAAATATCGCTTCGACTCAGATAACCTTTAATAGGATTAGGGCCAAATAAAATTGTTCGCCTGAAAATGAATGTGAACAAACGGTCCTAGTTGGTCTGTAAAATATATTTCCAGGACCGTAGGTCAATATTTTATCATTATAACAATATCTTATTCCAGAGAATGCTGATTGTCATAAATGTATTTGGTAAGTGAGCGCCATATTTGACGCTGGTTCCCCTAGTTAAGCCGATCGCCCGCCGTGGGCAAACACGCATCCCGCCATAATCGGCATGCACCTGGACAGTGGACCTGTGTCGCCTCATCACATTAGCATAAATAAGGCCGCCATTTTGATTTTGTGGAGCAGACTATTCACGTGTCAAAATTATACACGGTCTAGTCTTAAATATTTTTTTTTGCATACATATAAATTTTCTTTTTCAAAACTATTAAAAAATAGAATTATAAATCAGCAGTTTCGGAAAGGAAATTATAGCACAAGTTGTGCGAGATTTTGATAAAGTCATAGTATAATTTTTTCACGTCGAAACGCCCCCTGGTGTTTGGCGTCGCTCTAGCCTACTCTTAGCGCCTTGTTTGGCACAGAGGAGCTCATGAATATGCTAATGTAGTAATGTGAGGCAAGACGCGGCTGCTGCTCAGTTTTGCACGTACACGCACGATACAGGCCCGCTGGCCCAAGCATACAGCAACGAGCTGCCCGTTGCACATGTTAGCAGCAAACGATCATACACCATACACACACCCGCCACAAACCAAATAAACAAAACCGCTACAACGACAACCAACTTATACGTCAGTCAACGAAACGAAGCGAGCGATTGATTCGGACGTTATTAAAAATGAATCGGTGATGAACGTGCCATATAACAAAAAAAAAAAAAAAGTGGAATGTTCACCGCAGAAATCATTTATCAGCGAAATGATATAAATGTAGCTGTTTTTTATCGCAGTCACATTTATCCTATCAGTCTGAGAACGAAATTTTCTCATGATAGTCGATTTCAGTAGATCTGTAGGATCCTGACATCGCTTAGTCACGCTAAGTCCATAGAGACGTGCCGTGCGCGGATGGTTGTGCTTTGCTGTTATCGCATGTTAATCAAATAAACATGACAAGAGAGAAGACAGTTTCCTGGTTTGTTTAATACCGTCGATCAGACGGATGAGGAGGAGATTTGAGTTTTGATGGCGAGATTGGGAGGAGTCCTTCGTCGGCCGTTGTGACCCCATAACGGAACTCCCGGTGTAGGTTTACCACGACATATTGGTTAATCCGACCCTTCAACTCGCCATAGATCAAAACTTATATAAATAACGAAATATTCGACTTGACAGTCGCGCTATTGCGAAACATTGTCAATATTTGCATGTGTTTTTCGACTTGTGTGAATTTTTTTTTTTCACACAGGTCGATTTACTATATACTATTATCATAGCTTAGCATAGCATGTAGTAATTATTTCTGGCATTTCATGTACAATTTTGACCTACAGTTTTCACAAAACAATTATATATGTGTGTGATTAAGTGAAAAGAAATTATGTGCAATCTCAAATATCACGTTCAAATAAATAAGATGTGAACCAATTGAGAGCATCTTCGCTGCATCGCTAAATTTTAAATTTGTGGTGCAAGAGGGAATAAAAAACTAAATTTTGCATAAATCTATCAGACTCAGAACAGTTTATTTGACCTCTTTAAAAATAACATAAGGGTTATATTATAAAAATGTATACATGATGAAAGCACGATATATTTTATTTTACTAAGTGAATGTTATATAAAATATAAATATGTAGGCCTACTACAGCTGACATAATCTAAATCACATAATAATAAATATTTTTATGAGTATAATATACTGTAGTCATTGAGTCAAATGCATACGTAAACATAAATATATGTATATACAGACACACGCATACGCACACGTATACACTCGTTTAATAGATATGACAACTTAAAATAATAATCACATACATATCTGTGCTTGGCCCACACTAAGGCAACACTGCCGCTGTCGTATGAGCCACCTTCAACATTTTGTGATACTTTAGTTTTGCTGGATATTCAGATATATGCAGAATAACAGACAGACAGACAGACAGATATTTTATTGACAGAAAAAAAGTCATTACAGACTTATTTGTCATAGAAATGAAAGAGATATATGTACATGTATAAACAAAATCATATGATAATATACATGGTATGACATACGCAACTAAAAACTGGGTATTTTAATAATATAAATGACTACTACTGAAAATGAATTAAAAGGCATTGTCAAGATAACATAGAGGTCTATCATTTTGTTTCCCGCACCAAAACCAGAGCTACTAAGTATGACATACTAATTATATATAGTAGCAAAAAAGACACTCTGGGAAGCGTAGAAACCTAAAATATATACAAGTGCATAATTATGCTACAGTAACTGTATGCAATAAGACAATGGTAAAAATTATATGGTATTTTTTTAAAATTAAATATAATATCATGCAAGTACAATAAATATGGCATAAACAGGTAGCTCCGAGTCATGTGACCATGCAAGCACAGTCGCTATGAGCGCGGAGATTCCCTGAGATTAACTAGTCGTGCAAACTTAACGACGTAATAACAGTAGTAATGGCAGTCAAAAATTATTTGTGCAATTCATACAGGACATGGCCCTCGCACAAAAACATTAAGCCTTTGTATAATTCACTATATTGTTTAATTCATACTGTTTCAATCACGACCTAGTTAGTACCACATACTCGGAGTTACAATTGAAGAAAAACATTCCCGAACTCATAGAGAAAATCAGTTGTCTTAGCAACTCTGAAATCCTCCAAAAGGCCCTACCTCGTCTGATAACAAAGGCGACGGAAACGTCCCTAACCTAACCTAAATAACAGTCAATAATAATTAATAAAATAACGTTTGTAAATATGGACAATCAATGAGGCAATTGCAAATAACGTTCTTGGTCTCAGTAAATATTATTACTCGTGACATACATAACAGTTTGTTATGTTGCACAAAGGATCATAAAGCAATAGAAAATGCCTTTAAATACAAAGAGAATCCATTGATAGAGTGTGTATGTATTTTATTCAATATAGGCCTACTCAGAGGGTTATCATTAAAAGTCATCACCACTTCGTGTCGGAGACATCTTTTCGCAAATTGATGATTTTTCCGATAGTTTATTTTGCCGTATTGTGTTATTGTGTTATAACAATGGATGTTGCTTATTGGAGAATACCAGTCACCATGATTGAAATATACCGGAAGATTACCATTTATTAATTTATAACAGAATTGAAGTGTTTAGCATTTAAAACTATCATTTATCCATTTTTTCAATTACTCTGTCAATAACTTCAGCTGCAGCTAGCTCAGTTGAATGTTTTCCCTGAAACCGTATCGGCTACCGTAGTATAATTTTTTTTTTTTTCAAAAATCATGAATTTGGTTGAAAAAAACTCTTTCAAACAATTTGGAAATTACAGGTAGGAGAGATATCGGTCTGTAATTGCCCAGTAAAGATGGGTCCTCCTTTTTTTAAAGTGGAATAACTTTTGCGATTTTCAATTTATTAGGGAATATTCCTAATTTCAATGATTGATTTATTATTATTGTAAGCGGTTTTGTTAGAATGTGTTTTAGTTGTATTAGTAGAGAGGACGAAAGACCATCTTGACCACAACTGTCTTTGGGTTTCAAATGAAATGAAATGAATCGGGCTTTAGGCCACCTTTGTGCACATATATGCTAAACTGGGCCAGGAGAACCTCCTGAGGATGGTGAGACGATGGAGATGACACTGTCCTCCAGACACAGGATTCGAAATTCGAGCCCTGGCTCTCCACAATACTAACTTTCACACGTGGATGGGGAAGAAACATTTTTTTGTTTCTTTCAAACCGCCGAGACCGGGAACCGACCCCCGAACTCTGGCGTGAAAGGCAGCGGTGCTAGCCACTACCCTAGGGCCCCCGCCCCTTTGGGTTTCAGATTATTTATTATTTTGTATCTCTTCAGTAACAACGACGAAGTCGAAGTTTGTTTCATTTGATGACTTAAGATAACTCCTAAATGATTTACTGCTTGCTATGTTGATCTCTCTGGCAAAATTTGGACCAATGTTTGTGTAGAATTCATTAAATTTGTTTGATATTGTTGATTTATCTGACACTAATTTATTTTCAATCATGAAATATTCGGGGAATTCTGATTTTACTCGCACTCTGTTTAGCAAAGATTTTATGGTTGACCATGTACTCTTCGTGTTGTTTTTGTATTTATCAAAAATTGTGTGATAATACATCTGTTTAGCCTCATTTATGCTTTGTTTCACTAATTTATTGTATGCTTTAAAATTAGCTTTTAAACCGTGAATGACATAACATGATATCCGACTGTTGCAATTGTTTGTATAAATTATCCTTATTTTTGATAGAGGTAATGATACCCTTTGTGATCCAACTATTATTTCAACGTTTATGTTTATTGAATTTCACTGTTTTCGTTGGAAAATGTTTGGTTATCAAATTGTTATTATATTATCAATGATGTTGTAGTTTCTGTTAGGACTCGATTTATTGTCGTGAACTAGTTTATCGGAGATGTTCATTATTTGCTAAATGTAAATTTGTGATGGCGTCAGTGTAATGTTTCCAAATTTTCACTAGTTTTGGTGTTGATGGTTTAGGAAGTCCCAGATCAATGGTCATAAAGCATGGTTGATGATCTGATATGTGTTTAGTTAATATTCCTGATGTAACAATAGTTGTTTTTCGGGATAGTTTGCCCAAAAAGTTGTCTATCAATGTACCTCTTCTTTCCGATAGTCTTGTCGGAAGAGTTATTTTGGGGAAAAAAGATTTACATGTTATCTTATTTATATTTAATAAGTCTATTTTATAATAACCAACCAGTAAAACCTCACAGTTGAGATTATTCAATTGTGATAATACTAGGTTCAATTAATTGTTAAATAATGAGTAATTATCATTTAATTCACAAGAAGGTCTATAAATGTTTCCCAATATTAACTTGTATGTGCTGTTTTTTCTGGTTATTTCTAAAAAATGTTTTTCCCATATTTGGGATTCTTCACCTAGCGTGATATTTTTTATTAATATATTTATTGTTCAGATAGATAACGAGACCACCATGTTGGCTACATGTTTTTCCTTGCAATATTATTGTATATCCCTCTATTTGGTATAGAGATGTATCCGCTACGTTTGACAGCCAACTGTCGTGTAAACATATAGCACTAAATTCATGGTTACTTTGTCGAAGCTGTTTCTCAAAAATGTGTAATTGGTCAAACTTTGCATTCAAGGACTGGCTATTTAGACTTAGTATGGAGAACATGTTTGATTGTTTTGATAATATTTTAGTTAGATTACTGTCGCTATAATAATGACATTCTTGAATTGGGTTTAATTCAGCGTCATTTACAATACTTTTATGATATTATCCATATATTCTGCTGTGAAAGAAATATAGCATTTGTATGCAGTAGTACATGATTGCAGGCGTGAAGCCTAAAATATTTGCTTTGTTTTCAATATTGGTATTCTGCGTAATCTGTATTTTAAACATCACAACATGGTGATAAATTCTTAAGATTAACATGATATTATAGAAAGCTGTTTGTCCTGTATCAAAAAATATGAGGTGCATGCTAAACAATAATAAGCATGCACAATCGTCCAATACTTATCAAAGTAATGATGTATTGGAGTATATATAGACATACCTTTACTATGTGATTGTCTCTGCATGTGGCAGATGACTTTGCCTACATATAAATCTGTAATTATACCCTCGCTCTGGTTAAATCCGAAATTTCGGATGGGCTGATTCTTGGCTTAATCCGATATATACATACTATGACCCCTTTTAAGTTCCAGTTTTTTGGAAGTCTATAGCTCAAATACATTGTTACTATAATAAAATGCATAATAAAAGGCATCTGATCTGAATTTTGATTTTATTTATCCCCAAAATTAAGAATTTACAAGTAATTCGAAACAATTTGTTAGTTCACCGCTATGCATAGCATTAAGCCATTCTTTAGTCATAAGAGTTAGTGCTGTTTGGCAAAAGAAAATCGGACTTTTCAGATTTAATAAATTGTGTTCATTTAGGAATGCAATAAATGTAGAAGATACATGTTTTTTCTAATAGCTGTGAAACAACCGGCAGTATAGATATTGGATTATAGTCATTTTCAGTATATCATTTTTTATGCAAATGAATTAGACAGTTTAACAATGCTGTCGGTAATATATGGAGCAAACAAAATATTATTCTAATTTCATCAAAGTCAGTAGCTTTAGAAGTTTTTATTTTGTAGAGGTACTTGAATACAAGCCCATGATAAACATATGGATTTTTTAAAAGTTTCTCCGGTGAGCTGTTTTTGCCCACAAATTTGATAACTTCTCAGTTTGTAAGAGCAGCTAGTACTATTAGTATTAAATGTATCTATTAATGAAGTAAAATGTTGATTAAAAACATTGCTTATGTTTTCTTTACATTTAATTACTTTTATTATTTTTTGTAGTGATTTAATTATGGCGATTTTTTTTTCACTCGAGATCTTGAAATATTTTTGCTTAGATTTTCTGGGCTAGCTGAGTAAGAAACGGCTGTGGGTGAGTGCAGCGTACCACATAGCTGTGAATTGAGCATCAACTTCAAATTGATATCCTATGATTTAGGGCCAATCTAACACCATATTTCGTATACTAAATACATTTAATTGCATCCCTGTTATTCTGGAGTTGCAGGGGCGGATCTACTTTTTCAGTGAAGGGGCGGGGGGTTGAAAATGGCAAAAAAATATTTTACTGTGAAGGGGTCGAGGAGCCCGCCCTGGCGAAATTTTTGATTTCCAACGGTTTTCTCATGCAACCTAAGGCATATTGGGCACTGTTTCTGACTCAGTATATCACCAAATCATAAGGAAACCCCTAAATAAGGTGAGGATTTTTTCTGAGAGGGGGGAACCCCCGACCCCCCCCCCTTGGATCCGCCACTGAGTTGATTGGATCCGCCACTGAGTTGATATATTAGGCCTACTTATTTTGGACATGCATGTCCAAAATAAGAAATACGGGAATTTTGTCATTATATCTCGCCTAACTGGTAAATGCGCAACACAAAAATTCGATCAATTGATGTTTATCGGAAGGCCCATGCAGCCTAACTTCTGGGCTAGCTAACCCAAACAAAAAAAAGCAAACAATAAAATAGAAACATTACGTCTATTTGACATGCTTATGAATCTGTATGTGTTGAGTTTGCATTTAAAAAGCAAATAAATAAAATAAAATATATTCTTACTCTCTCTAGAATTTGCATGCATTTTTTTTTTGGGGGGGGGGGGGCATTGATTTTGTATGTGCACTTCATATCAGCATGGTTCAGGTTGGTATGCACATCTGTGTATCCCTCAAGATAGTGAGGTGCTACTCTGGTTCCCAGAGCCACACTACGCGGCGTGGCCGAGCTTCATGTAGCCTCTGGTATGCCCCAGAGTATGCCCCAATGGCGAATGTTTGTGACCTTAGATGAAAATAGGGTAATCCCCGAATTCAGACATTTTTGAAAGGTCACTTCCCCGGATGAAGAGTTGTTCACAGTATTGTATTTCCCCTCTGACGCATTTCCTATGACTTGACCAGCCTCAATAGCACAGGCATGAAAGTCACGTGACTAAAAACCTTGGCCTCGACCCGGCAAAAAATGAAACCTACGGCCAGATGGACCCAAAAGTTAGATAAGTTAATACTGAGTGTAGCGATACCAAAAGTGTAAGAATTGGTTCATTCATTGCAAAGATATGGCTATTTTCCGAAATTGAACTCCACTTTAATGAACATAGCCAAAAATACCCCCTATGTTAAAAAATGGGCTGTACAAAAAAACCGATACCACAATTTTTTGGTACATACTACCTGGGGTTGTTGCCGAAGGTCCATTCTACCATTCTGTCAATTCAGATCGTTGATACTACGCTGGTTGAACGAACTCACCAAATAGAGCCCTTACAAAAACTAGCTCCTGGACTACTGGGAGTATTTTCTGAAAACGTATATACCCACAGCAAAAAATGGTACTGTTCATTGTGAAATATATGCTTCATTGGATATCTTACAATTATATAAATATATCTATGTAATTCTATAATTATTCTATATCACAGATGCTATATCTCGTAAACCCACTACAAAACTACCTGTTTCTGTGAAATAGTTTCGCATGCACTTATACAGGTAAAGAGTTGATATTAATTTAAACTATTAAAATGTTGCTCTGTCCAATATATCTTGGCTATATTTTCCACTTAATTTAGCTAGTACAGGTAGGCCTAACATTGACAGCATGAACAGACCACACCCTTTAAACTGTTCAATAAAAACTGCTTTAATGTTGGCCAGTATGAAACACAATGGACCAGCATAAGGCCGACATTGGGCCAATCATTATAGGGTTTATATGCCTAAAACAGCAAACATTAGTGCGTGTCAGGGCCGAGGCCTACATTTACACGTTAAGACTGATACAGGGGATTCCCACTATCATGGTAATAAACATAGGCTTTATAGGCAGCAGATAGTAATTAAGTTATTTAAAACAAAGCAGCGGCATCTGCGGATGTCTGAGGGACCTATCTGGTTATTCATTGACCAAAAAAACTGAGAAGCAAACAACAAGATTTAGCTTCAATAAAATGTATTGTGTGGATGGCTGACACATGTGTACCATTGTGAACTGGTCTGGATCCGCGATGATGTAAATATAACAAAAAGTCTGCGAATTATGCCATCATAATTATACCAAACAATAAAGTCAATTATTAATACAGTGTGATGTGAATTTGCAACAAATCGTGAAATTACTATGCAGATAAAAAGAGAATGAATTTCTGAATGTTGTGGTGGCAGCGAGCTTCAAATGAAAAACCCTATTTATCATGCAAATCATATAAAGCTCCAAAATTGAGCGGCAGCAGGCTTTAAACGAGAAATTTCCCTAAGCATGCCAAGCGCAGATCCAGGCGGTGGCACAGGGGCACACACCTCACCCCCTTACGCCCCCCCCCCTTTTGTGACAAATTCTTTGAAAAATGCACTAAATTGGGGACGAGGCCTAAATCCCACCACGTCCCTCATTTTTGAAATCATGGATCCTCCCCTGCCTGTAAGCATTTAGAGCCCACTAATTGAATGCCCATACACAGTCTACACTACAGCTCAGTCTGTAACTGACATTTCTGGATCCGTCTTCTCGTACAAGTTACGATATATCGTAACTCGTACGAGAATACTGGCCCTGTTTTATAGACCTAGATAAGGTAGCCTAAGTCAAACTAACCGAGAGTGGAATCTCAGACAGTCTGGCGCTGTCTGTCTGACACTGTGTTTCACTGCACGTCTGTGGACCAGAGACCATTCCAGCGTATCTTAGGCCTACATATGTTACCATTAGAGATAAGTCTACTAGTAGGTCTAAGATACCATGAGATTCCTAAACAAAAAAATAGCTAATTCGTTTTTCTGTTTATTTGTATTTTTCCAACAATTGTAATGATAATATTAATCGCGAGTATTTGCTCGGCGCTGTGGCTTTCCGCAAACTTCAAATTATTCTGGTCCAGCTGAACTGTCAAAACTCGGGTCTGAAATAATCATAACGCCCTGAGCCGCCCTCGGAACACAGGCTATCGTTATATCAATTGAAGACCACTTTACAAAAGTGTATGGTTTGACATTTTACCAGTTTTTAAAGTAATTTATAATTATGTTAATTGATTATAAAATGGGTAAGATTCTGCACCACCCTGCAAACAATAAAAATAACAAACAAAAATGAAGGCATATAGGTCTAATTGATAAAGAAACATGTCTGACAAAAATTAGGACAAATGTTTAACACATGTTCTGCTAGTATAGAAGGGATCTATGGACGCTTTCAAAAATGTTCCAAATCAAATAACATGCCATTGAAAATTATAAAATATTTTTTGTTAGATGCTCAATAAATCAAATAGGTCAATCTTTCTTACTTTTTATCAATATTTTTTTTACTTTATTTGAAGCAGAAAATGGTGTCAGCAATTCCACTAGCTCCATATGAATGAAAGATCAGAAAAAACAAATCTGGTTTACCAGAAGTGGCGTTGAATAACGTTACAAAAAATCAATCAGAAATTAGAAGTATCCATGAATATAGAAGTTCGGCAATTTACTGAGAAATCTCATAGTTAACCTGCTAAGGCTAGAAATGTCTCTACACTGACGTCATCACCTGTAATAATAGGCATCTGCTCTTCATCAGTATGTTGTTCGTCATCGCCCAACATAAACTACAACCCTATATCCACTCCGGTTTGAGGTTCGTTAGTGCCTACATTACACATTAATCCTTGCTCTTCATCGACAATTACAATAGACAAAAGCCCTAAATCTCCTTCAGTCTCTTTCGTTTCTATATCAACCTTCCTTTCACTCTCCTCATATTGAAGGGAATGAGTATTAACATGCTTGTCAAACAAGTTTTTATCCTGATAAACTATCCCGCAAATTGTACACCAATGTTTTTTGGGCAGATTATTTTTTTTATGAGTACGAAGTTCTTTTTTTTCCTGTGAAACTCTGACCACATATTGTACAAACAAAAGGTCGTTCACCCGTATGATTTCGTTCGTGAATCTGTAAACTTTGTTTATCTTTATATTTTTTTCACACTTGTTACAAGAAAACTCTCTCTGTTCGGAATGTTTTCTTTCGTGAGTTTTTAAGACATCCCTTCGTGCAAATTTAGAAGGACACACATCACAAGCAAAGGGTTTTTCACCAGTGTGTGAGCGCATGTGGATTTTAAGTTGGCTTTTAGATGTGTAAGATTTGTCACACATATTACAGAGATGTGTTCCCTTTGGCTTTCTAACATCAGGTTCAGCGAAATCATACTTTGTAAATTTGCTGTCAAATTCAAATTGCTGTCATTTGTTTTTGCGCCATCAACCACATCTACAATCATTATTGAATCATTGATTAAATTCGTCGCTTCATTCACTTCAACTTCCACCATCGAATTTTCCAAATTTATATTGAGTTCCGAGGCTTTTATTGAAGAATGAATCTTAACATGTCTCGTCATTGCCTCAAGCTGACGAAAACGCTTTCCACACACTTTGCATCTGTATTTCAATGGTTTGTGAGTTTTCTTTTGAAGTGAAGCGCCGACTACACACACTACATACATAATTCAAATCGTTTTTCCCTTTTGGTTCTAATTTGATATCATGTTTTTTTCTTATGACAATACAATGCAGCAGAGCTTGTGAATTTTTTTTGCACAAATTACAATCAAATGGTTTGTCCATATGACTGTTTTCATGTTTCTTCAATGAATTAGAGTGTCTATACGCTCATGCCTATTCAACCCCCACTTGCTGAAAAAGCATTTACTGTAGTGACTACACGCAAAGTTTCCTGACTTTTCAGATGTCGGAGTTCATGTCTCATCGGTGATCGCTTGGTGGGAAAACACTCACTGCAGTGGCAACACATAAAGCTGTGTGGTTCAGCAGTGTTTACGCTCATGCTTATTTAAACTACTCTTACTGGTATAACACTTGGTACAGTAGCTACAAAGAAACTCCTTACGACCTTCGTGTATTCGTTGTTTATTCTGATTTAAACTAAAATAGGTTCTAAATGTTTTGGAGCAAGAATCACACATATATGGTTGTTCCCCAGAATGTAATCGCTCATGATCCTTCAGTTTGCTGCTGCATGCGAAACATTTTTCACAATAACCACACTCATACTTTTTTTCGTGGATATTTTTGTGAGATGTTAGTTTGAACATGGTTTTATACGTCTTCGGACAAACGGCACATTTATATGGTCCTTCTATATGTAATTTCTCATGTATATTTGCATGTGTTTTGGTCGAGAAATTTTTTTCACAGTAACTACAGTTTGGTTTAATTGAGTGATGATTAATTTTATGATTCTTCAAGCCCCTGTGTGCTACGAATGACTTTTGACAAATCTCACAACTAAATGGTTTTTCACCAGTGTGTGTTTGTATGTGTACTTTCAATCCAAACTTTGATGCAAACGGTTTGTCACAAAACGTGCATTTGTGTAGTTTAAGATGAAGTTGTCTGTGGCGCATGAAGTGTGAACGTTTTGGAAATTTTAAACCACATTCACTACATTGATGTGGCAATCGAACGTCTCCATGTTCAGAATTCTGGTGATCTAACCAGTTCGTTTCGATTCAAAGTTCATTAAGCATAGCTTACACCTCCAAGTCAAACATCACAAGCAGTCACTTTCTCGTGGCAGCGTAAATCATCAGCACTTTCACAATTTTTACCACATGTGGTACATTCAAAAGGATTGTCTCCAGTATGTTCCTCCTCGTGGCGATTTAAGGAATCTTTGCTCCAGTACATTTTATCACAATATGAACACTTGTAATGTTTAATTTCCTCGAGCATGTTTTCGTGGAAGGAAAGATTTGCCTCAGAGGTGTATTTTGTCCCACAATATTTACAATAGAAAGGCTTTTTGACTGATAAATCGAAGGCTGTTAATATTTTCGTATTTTCTTTTTGTTTTTCTTTTCTGTGCTTGACCACTCTTTGTAGACACTTGATGTTTTGGGTGTCCTCCCACTTCTTCTAACACCAATATTTTCAACAACAGACGCATTAACGTTAATATTACTTTTATTTTTGTAGCAAATAGTTTTCTTCCAGTGTGTGTTCTTATACTTTCCTTCAGCTGTTGATTTTGCGTCTTCTGTTACTGTTTTTATTTCATTACATTCTGTACTTTCCAACTCTCCAAGTAAATCTTGTTCATCACCAGACATATTATTTTGTAATTCCTCGCTACCAGTACTGCATTGCTTTAACAATATATCATCAGTTTTATTAGTAAATAGTTCCGGCTTTTTGCGATCTACTAGTTTAGGCTGTTTGATAACAGGAGGCCTACTATTCATATTTTTTCGGGAAAGGCTAATATTTCCCTTCAAGTGTGTTTTCTTACATTTTTTTTAGCGTGTTTAGTTGTTTTTGTACATTTTTCTCGTGTGTGTTTTTTTCTGAGCTGAGAAGCCATATTTTGTGATGACTTCACTCCAGTAGCTACATCACTTTGTTAATGTTTCTCTGGTGAGTTAACATGAGAATTTTCGGGAGGTATCTCAGTATATTCTGCGATATACTACTCATTATCTAGTTTGTGTTGTGCCGAGCACATGGCACTTTCTTCAATAGATGAAGCAGATGAATAAACTGGTTTTAATCCTAGTAAGGTACATTCTGAACTAATAGCAACATTTGATCCGGCTTTAGAAATAAGTCCAGTACTGGGAGCAGACACACACGATATAGGCCTAATGCTAGTTATGATCTTGGCATTCGTTGTAGACACATCCGTTTTAAATGATGGAGCATTAGTATGTGTAGTCACAGAAGGAGTAATAGGAACAGTTTTACATGATCCAAAGTTAAATACGACATCAGAATTGGGCACTGACACAAAAGTTTCACTTGTAATGGTGGCACTAGTGATATTGGAATCACTGGGGACTGATGAATCAGCTTGAGCATCAGTTTTAATTGCTACAGCTCTATTGGCAATATCAGCACTGGGTACTGACACACCACATGATTCAGTGTCAATCACAATACTAGCATTGGACACTGTAGGTTGCCATCTCAAAGTTTGGTCGTCTCCTTCCACCAATGCTTGCTCCACTTTCCTGCTCTCTAGGACTAATTTCAATTTGGTCTTTTCTTTGTCAACAGCTTTTACAAGCATATCGACACACATTTCTGCTGCCAATATATGTAAACTCTCAAGCTGCACTACAGGATATTCTACCAGTATACAGAAAATCAAGGAAACACTTTACAGTTGAATTATCTGCAGAAAGGTGTATACTGTATTTATGTTTGCCCTTTCCAGGAAAAGAAGTATGTAGTTTGTCACTAACAGCTGCAAGTACCAGAAAATGTGCTGGGAAAACATTTTCATCACAACTTCTTAGGAAAGTGTCACAATACTGGCCATGATTTCTTAGCTGATTTAATTGGTCCAGTAGGTGAGACGCCCATTTAGCACGTTCAGGAGGGACGTCTCTATGTGCTTCTAAGTGATGGGGAAGATTACTACTCGTGGGCCTAATGTTGACATTACTGTTGGATTGCAGGAGGCAAGACCGGCTTCTTTCAGTTGTCGGGGTGAACATCGTACGTCTACAGCAAAACATATTTAATGAAAACCATCTCAATATATAAGATTTTCAAATATATTCTAATTAATGTTTTATGAGATATCGTGACAACAATGCTTGATTACAATAATAGCTCAATATCACTTTCTTATAATTCAACCTACAGTTTTATAAGTAGGCCTACTATCAATTGTATGGAAATACAAAAGTGATACAAATTGTACAAACCAAGAATTATTAGCCTCTATGACCTCGACAAATTAATAGGTGTGGAGATATTGTGATGCCAAATTTTCCGTTTTAGGCCTTTGTGACCTTAAAAAATAGGTCAAGGTCACCCATCTTTTAACTTGACCTAGACTCCAAGAAGGTCTTTCACTGGCATTAATATGGAACTGCCAAATTCAGTTGTTATTACATTATTGTCCGCTTGGCAACCAACATTTTGAACCTTATTTCCATCCAGGCGCCCTATGCATTTATGGAGCGTTGTCAAGCAAAGTTAACAAGTGTCAATTATTAAAAAATATCGTTTTTGAGTATATTACGGTAATATTAATAATTTTCGAGTTTTCTTAATAGGCTCTATAGTCTATTGCCAAACAATTCATATTTTGCTTGAGACGTTGAAACCTTAGGGGGCCACCAATAAATCTCCAGGGCTTGAAATAAATAATTTCATACGGACTGTGTTTGAAATAAATATTTACTTCAAGAACTGCTGTATTTAATATGTCTATATGAACATGTAATAAAATTTGAAATTTTTAGCGCGTCGCCTAGTCAACATTCACATTGGTGTCATTGTCAACCGGTCCCGCAGTGTCAGACAGGTGCCCCGTAAGCATGGCCGAAATAAATATTTTGTCCGCGACAAAACCTCCAGCCCCCCCCCCCTCCTGCCTTGGAGGTTAAATGGTGGCCCTCTTAGTAGTTTAGTGGGACGAAAACGACCACGTCATGGTTAATGTTACGGTTACAGTCTAAGACTGGAAACCTTTAAGTCTTTATTATCGACCGGTGCCGTGCCGGTTCAGTGGGTTAATATCCAAAGACGTTTATGGTCTAAAAAAGTATCTGATAGTCTACCTACACGGTCAGCTGCTTAGCGTCTGTAAATAGGTGCAACTCTCAACCATAGAAAATAAATGTCATAAATTCATAATAGACATAGTTTTTTTTAATAGTCTTTAGAACTAACTGAGAATTTTGCCTTTGGAAACACAAAATCCATTCTCCACACATAGATGTCGCTCAGGTCAGCCCCGCTCTCTCTCTGTAACCACACACCATGTTTCGACAGAAACTGCTCATTTTGAGCAGTTTTGTTGATATAACAACTGTAGGCTTATAAACACGCTTAAGTGTCCTGAATATATATGGCAAATATAGAACACCACTTCTCCGCCACATATAAGTTTCTATTCACATAGAAATAGAAAACATTCAATGGATTACTTTTTCTGCCTACGCGCTGCTGTGAAAAGGTCCATGTTTACGTTTTTCTGACAGAATTTACAATCGGCTCCAAAACCCTGGCAAATATAAATTACTGAATGACATGCGAATTGTGCTGGTTCAATTTATCCACTACTAAACAGAATAAATAGCCCTTACCTGTAGCAAACTCTAAGATCAAATGAAATATTGAAAAAAGGATAAGTAATGAGTCGAAGTGAACACCAAAATAGTTCCGCGGTTATAGGAACGGTTATAAAATGACGTGGTAACGCTCACTAACGGCTGATAAATCTGGTCAATCGCCATGCGTGCATACGGCGAAATGAGCGTGTGGTATCAGAGATATAATCTCTGAGGTCAGAATGAACCAAATCAACAACAGCTATTCCGCGAAATGTAGAGAAGTGCACCTGTGAGGAACTTCGGTTTGTCAGCAGTCTTCCTCCATTCTGCTGAGCCAGCTATATTATATAACTGTTATAGGGTAGCAGGTCGTTTAGGCCTCTTACCCGTTTGGCCCACTAATATACAATACTCCCCCCTGGCCTGTTAGTCAGAGTGGTCAGAGCGGTACGACAAATCCCATGAATAACCCTGAGAAACCCTGAATAACCGCGAATAACCATGAATAACGCTCACAAACGCCACGATTCCTTCTGACAGGTCAATATAAAATAATATTTAATTAATTTAGTCTGTTTTTCTTATTAAAATGGCTGTAATAATGAATTTCATTGTCATTGTCATTGTAACAATAGTCCATTCAAATTGCACTTTGATCTGGATAAAATTTTAATTGCGACATCATTTACTTTGATGGGAATCGATTCTCTAACAAAATTTCATTTTTTTTAGTTTTAGATCAATATACTAAAATATAATAAAGTGTATTATTATTCACTATCAACGGCAAACAACTATTTCATAGAAAAGGTTTGCAGTTTACAGACCATTGATGACATTTCTACATAAGTAGGCTAACTAGGCCTATATAAAAAGCCTATATAAAAGAAAGGTCCACTACAAGAATTATGGTGCTGGCAACTTGACTATATCTATACACATACGTATATACAAACAGTATAACATGGCTAATAACTCTAAAAATATTAATTATCCCCCCCCCCTTAAAACCCCTATTTTGATGTATTACATGTTTCTCTAGCATAACTAGAGGACTGTATAGTATAATTTTTCAGCGGAATAAATTTTAGTGGCCATCTTGGATTTAAAAAAATTGCCCAAGAAGGAGAGTTTTACACCCACCCTAGGTTGTTCAAGTAGACCTTATTCAACAATAATCCAAAGAGAAAAAAACTGTCCATTAAGATGTATTCGAAAATATATCTGAAAGGTATAAATCTTAATCAACGAAAATATAATAGACAATGTTATTTATAATCACGTCGCAAATTTTAAAAATATTTGAGTAGGCCTATATCAAATACAAAATCTAGGAGTTAGAGATAGAAACATAATTCCATTGGAAATTAAAACTAACAACGTCGTATTGTCAATTATAAACAGTCTGTGTTAAACCACTGGAAAGATGAATTCTCTAGTTTATATAATATTGAATTTGATGTCAGTGAGTATAGAGAATCGGAAGAATTTGGACAAACTGAGTACGAACATAAACAGCAACTGGAAACTGTTCACCAGGATACTTGTAATGTGTATTTAAATCGAGATAATAATTTTCAGTAAGTTGTATGTGCTGTCAGAAAAGTAAAGTTGAATAAATCTAGTTGAATTGATAATATACTAAATTAGGTTTTGAAACAACAACCTATTGTTACTTTAATGCATATATTGTTTAACTACTGTTTTAAAAATTCTGTTGTACCTTCAGCTTGGTTAAAAGGAGTTATAGTATCAGTACCCAAAGGGTGTATGAAAGACTCCATCAAGTGTTCCATTACATTATAGAGGAATCACCTCTTTGTCTTGTATGAGTAAAATGTATATCTATTATTTACAAGAGAATAAGTGGATTTGCTGAAACTGCTGGTATTTTTGTAGAAGAGCAGAGTGGTTTCCGTAGTAATCGATCATGTCTTGATGATTTGTTTAGTTTAACATCTATAATCCGAAACCTACGTAAACAAATTCAACCATTAGATTAAATAGCCTTTACACCCCACGGTTTGGAGTAAATAGCGGGAGTTCGTCAAGGTGACTCATTATCACCAACTTCTTGTTGATCTGAATTCCCCTATATCCGGGGTAGATAATAATGGTATAAATGTATGCTATAGCCACCCAACTTTTTATTCAGTGAGTTTTGTAACAGGTCAGCGTAAATAAGCGTAGACAAAAAAAGAGTAGATTACAGTAAAATCTCTCACAGGCTACCATGCTTGAAACAAGACAAGTGGATTCCCATAGATGGTTTATTTAGCACCAGTATACAAACTGCCACTCCTGAAATTGACAGGTTGATTGAGATTGAAAAGTTCAGCAAGTCAATGGGGTGTCTCACAGTAAACCTGTTAAGGCCAGAAATGTATCTGTGCTGAACCTGTGATAATAGATGTCTGCTCGTCCATAGCCTGCTCTCTGTCATCGCCTTGAGTGTGCAGCAACCCTACATCAGCTTTAGAAAGAGGTTCACCTACATCATGCATCAATCCCATATCAGATTCATCGCCTACAATACACCTTAATCCTACATCCATTTCAGTCTGCTCTTCATTGACACTTACAATAGGCAGACATCCTAAATCAGCCGCTTTTTCATTTTCTTTGTGTTGCTTAAGGGCATGCTTCTCCAACATTTTTTTATTTTGATAACTGGTCCCACAAATTTTACACCAATGTTTCCTTGGAAGATGTTTTTTTTCATGGGTTTTAGATGTGTAAGTTTTGTCACACAAATGTGATCCCTCATGCTTTCTAGCATAAGCTTCAGCGAGATCATACTTTTTCTGTGATTTTAGATCACTCAACTCGGTCTTGTCACTAAAGTGTTTGTCATTTATTTTTGCATTATCCATCACATCAAGGTTCATCATTGGTTCATTGATTAAAGTCGCTCCTTTGTTCCCCTCAGCTTCCGCGATTAAATTTTCCACACTCATATTGATTCCCGGGTCTTTATTGATTTGTGAACCTTAACATGTTTCTTTAACGCTTCAACCTGACGAAAACGCCTTCCACAAATTTTGCATCTATGCTTCATTATTGTGTGAGTTTTTTCATGCAATTTCATTTTCTTGTTTGACGTAAAGCATCGGCTACATATACTACACATGTGATCGGAATCGTTGTTTTTGTTTTGTTTTAAATTAATATTATGTATTCTCTTATGACAATACAAAGCAGCAGAGCTTGTGAATGTCTTTCTGCATAAATAACAGCTAAATGGTTTGTCGATATGACTGCGTTCATGGTATTTTAATCGACACTTGGTGGGAAAACATTTATTGCAATACCTACATAAATTCCTGGACATTTTTTCGGAGTGTTTCCGCTCATGTCTATTCAACCCCTGCTTGGTGAAAAACCATTTACTGCAGTAACAACACAGAAAGTTAGGTGACTTTTCTCTATGTCGGAGTTCATGTGTTATCAGTGATTGTTTGCTAACGAAACATTTACTGCAGTAGCAACACATAAAGCTGGGAGGTTTATTAGAGTGTTTTCTTTTATGCAGATATAAACCGGTATTGCTTGTAAATGTCTTTGGGCAGAAATCACACATGTATGGGTTTTCACCAGCATGTATACGTTGATGAATCTTCAATTTTCTGTCACACTCAAAAGGTTTTTCACAATAACTACAAGCATACGTTCTTTCGTGTATGTTTTTGTGAACCTTTAACGAAGAAAGTGTTGTAAACGTCTTTGCACAAAGCTCACATTTATATGGTCCTTTTAGTCTGTGTATGTGTAACTGTTCATGAGTAATTGCAGCATTTTTGGTACAGAAAAATTTTCCACAGTAAGTACAAGGGAAATCTGTTTCCATCGAGTGGTGGTTAATTTTATGAATAATGAGTCTGGTGGAGGTTGAGAATGCCTTCTGACAAAAGCCACACCTATATGGATTTTCACCAGTGTGTATTCGTGTGTGTTCTGTTAATTTAGATTTAGATGCGAAATGTTTGGCACAATACGTACACTTGTGTTGTCTAAGATGAAGTTGACTGTGGTACTTTAAGTGAGATCGCTCTTGAAATTTTAAACCGCATTCATGACATTGATGGGGCAATCGAACGTCTCCGTGTTGAGAATTCTGGTGATCTAACCATCTTCGTCTTGTTTCAAAATTCAGTAGACATAGCTTACATCTCCAAGTCAAAACATCACGAAGATGCACTCTCTCGTGGCTGCGTAAAGCAACAGCACTTTCACAAATTTTACCGCATGTTATACATTCATAAGGATTGTCTCCAGTATGTTTTTCCTCATGGCGATTTAATGAATCTCTGTTCCAGTAAATTTTATCACAATATGAGCATTTGTGACATTTAATTTCTTCATGCATATTTTCATGAATGGCAAGATTTACTTCACTGATGTATTTTGCCCCACAGTATTTACAATAAAAAGGCGTTTCTTTATTCGACTTCGTTTTATTTGTGCTTCTCTTTTTCTTTGATTGGATTCCCCCTATGCTCGATGACCATTCTTTGTAAATAAGTGATGTTTTTGACGCTCTTGCACTTTTTCTAACGCCAGTATTTTCTGCAACAGACTCATTCATGTTAATATGACTTTTATCACATATATTTTTCTTCCAGTGGGTTTTCTTATACCCTGATTTTGTATCTTGTGTTACTGTATTCAGTTCTGTACATTCTGCCAATTCCAATTTTTTACGTAAAAGTTGTTCGTCACCAGACATACTATTTCGTAATTCAACATCAGCTTCATTATCAGAAACAGTGGTTAAATTTGGATTATTATCATGATAGCATACACCTGGATTATTATCTATGCCACTGCTGTCATTAAACAATGTGTTGTTAGATTTCTTTACATGTCGTTCAGGCGTTGAAGACCCGCAATCTAATATTTCACACTGATTGATAGCAGTATTGGTATTTTCTTTAGCAATGCAAATGTTTCTCTTCTTAGGTTTTTTCATACCCCATAGCCTACGCCTTCTTTTAGCGAATTTACGTGTCTTTGATTTTGTACTTTTTCCTTCTTCAATTTGATCATTTTTTATCACATCTTGTGATAACTGTTCTCTAGTAGTCATGCAAGGTCTTGACTTGTCATTTGGTAGATGTTTCTCTGGTAAGTTGATTCGCGACATTTCAGGAGTAATCTCACCACGTTCTGTGTGATACTGTTCGTTATCTCTTCTGTTTTGCTTCAAGCCGGTAGTGTACTTTTCAATAAATGGAGCAGATGAACAAACTGATTCAGCTGCCGGTAAGAGACACTCTGATGTGATTGCACTACTTGATACAGCGGCATTCTGGGCAGACTTATCCTCTTCAGTCTTATTTATTCTAGTGACGATATCAGCACCAGCCTCTGCTATTCCAGATGTACTTGATACTGTGCTAGTGTCTATATCAGCGTTGGAAGCAAACACACCAGCATTGCAACTCACAATACCAGCTTTATTTGATGAAGTGCTACTCATGATATTGGGTTCACTTAATGGAGCGCAACTCACAATGCCAGCTTTACTTGATAAAGCGCTATTTATGATATTGGGTTTACTTGATGGGGCGCAACTCACAATGCCAGCTTTACTTGATAAAGCGCTATTTATGATATTGGGTTTACTTGATGGACTGCAACTCACAATACCGGCTTTACTTGATGGAGCGCTACTCATGATATTGGGTTTACTTGATGGAACGCAACTCACAATGCCAGCTTTACTTGATAAAGCGCTATTTATGATTTCAGATTTACTTGATGAAGGGCAATTCACGACACCAGCTCTTTTTGATCCAGCTCTATTACCAGCTTTACTCGATACGATATTAGCCCAGGGTACTGACACACCACGTAAATCAGTGTTGGTCACAATACCAGCACTGGATACTGAAGTTTGCAATCTCGTAGTTTTGTCATCTTCTTCAACTGATGATTGTGTTGCTTGTCTGTTCTCTTCAACTAATTTTGCTTTTACAAGTCTATCAACACACAATTGTGCTGCCAATATTTGTAAAGTTTCAAGCTGCAGTAAATCACAGGATATTTTACCAGTATACACAAAATCAAGAAAGTTCTTTACAGTTGAATCATCTACAGGAAGGCGTAGGTTGTATTTATGCTTGGTCTCTTTCGGTAAAGCTGTATGTAATTTATCACTGCTAGCTGCCAGTATTATAGAATGTGCTGGGAAAACAGTTCCACTGCAACTCGTTATTATTGTATCACAACGCTCGCCATGCTTTCTTATCTGATTTATTTGGCTCAGTAGGTGGGAATCCCAATCAGCAGCTTCAATGGGTATGTCTCCGTTTGTTTCTAGTCGGCCGGAAAGATTACTATTAGTGGTGATGACATCACTGTCAGATTGCAGGAGGCGAGATCGGCTTTTATCAGTTGTCTGGGTAAACATCATAGCCACCTACAAAAGAACATATTAAATATTTAATTTTTTTATTTTATAAAATAGAAATATTCTTATTTAAAAAAGATTTTCCAAAATGACCACATCTGCTTGCCCAGTTGCCATGTTTTATGCTTAGGTCAAAAAAAGAAATTCAACTAACAATCGTAAGATTAGGAATCTTAAATGAATAATCCACTGTGTACGACCAGCAAGACACATCTGTTTCCAGAAAGCACCACCCTGATTACAGAAATAAAGACAACTAAGGTACAACTGACACATTTATAGAGTGGTCTATATGCTTAATATGGACCACAAAAATTGTGTCAAAAAATCAATTCAAATTGACGTCAAATCATTGCTGTCAATTAAAATTCAAGCATTGTTGTGAATTTGCCGTCATAAATACACAAAATGAAACAATTTTTCATCATTGTTTTTATATAATAAAAATAAAAGAACAGTTTGAAAAATCCTATTTATCACATCTATATTTATTTATGGGAAATACACATCATTTCTATCTTCCTCTGTCGTCCCTGCATGGTGGGGTTAGTTTTCAGCCATTGATCATTTTACAAGATCACAATTGTTATAATAGGCTACTATTGTGATCTTCACATAGGCTTACATAGCGCTCTATATATATATATAAATATATAAATATATATACATATAATTTCCATATATGTATATAAGTTTTAAATACACTGGTATAAGAAATAAATAAGAAAGTATTTCTGCCAGTATGTATATCAATTGCCACAAAACTGTTTGTGTTCAAATACAGAGCAAGGGTTAGGCATGGACAACGCCGTCTCTAGGCTGATATTAGCCACTGAAGTTGTTCTGAGGGAAAGAGTTTCTATTGAACCTAGAGGAGACAGGGAGCTCATAGACTCGAGAAATTCAAATAAAATGGCGGCCGTTCATACTGTTCATACCAGCTCGATTCGAAATGTTATTGATTTATATTTTCTTAACGTGACCCTGAATTCCTGTAGAAGTTGGGTGCGCACTTTTGTTCGGCGTCTCTAATTGATTGTATACCACTAAACAGTCCAATGTCGGCGGGCAAACATCAAACTGGTGTAGTAGCAGTAGTAAATTATTGCTTTACGTCACTTTTTCGTTGTTTTTTAGGAAAGCTGAGATGCAGCTGTTTCACAATTAAGCAACAAATATATTGGTCTAAATGAGGTGTTGAATCCGACAGTAACTAGAGCATCGTCTATGAAGCTCGTCCAACATTAATGCCACATCCGGTGAATGTTTGTTTTGTTGGGCAGTGAGTGGCCGATAGGCATATTATATAGGCCTTATACATGTGTATTGGCAGGCCAGCAGAGACAAGACGTTAAATCAAAGTTGGCTTAACGTTGGTCCAACGTTGTAGATGGTGAACAAACGTTGAACCAACATTGATTCAACGTCTCCTTGTGTCAGCTGAGTGTTGTTGTGTATGCCTCTGGGACAGACTGACCATACAGGCGAGCACGCATACCGCTGGACAATCACATGCAGGCAGCGTTGTTTCGATGCTGGCACACCGTCCACCGATATATAGGGTTATTTACATTTCTCCACTTTGAGAGTGCTGGGAGGCCTAAGCGTATGGGTCATAATACATTTAGGCCGTGAGCCAGATCTAGCCCTCGTTTTTCACAAAAGCTAAGAAATTTTCATTGCGATTTTTATTCAGCTTGACCATTGCATCTTCCTTCACAAGGCCCGCTACTCCCGACGTCGTAGACGGAGCCTTGCTGAATTGATGTGGTTATCAGCCTATTTGTGGGAGGGGGATCAGCGTGAAGATTCCGAAGTGTATCTCATGAATATTGATGAGTTCTGAAAATTCCGACCAATCAGGTGCGATCTAACAACAGCAGATGGCTCTCTGATATTATCTGACCCGGCGCCATTTTTGTTGTCAAAGCGGAACGTGTCTTTTTGTTGCTCTTTTAAAATTGGAAATTCGACACATCAAGTAAAATGACAGACGACAGGTGTTTACTGTGCGGCACCTGGACAACCGTAAGGTCCAGTAGATGTAGGTTGTACAGCAAACAAATCGCAAATAAACCGGAGGAGAAACTTTTATTGGAGGTAACATCTTGCGAAATTTTGAGCCCACACGTGACTGCTTGCAGATATTTATGTGGGCAGTGTCATTATAAACTCATCAAAATTAACAAATTAGACAACGAAATTAAAGCCAAAAAATTGCAAAATGAAAGAAGATCTGTTTTTGAGAACTTGAAAGCTAAACATACTAAATTACAACAGACATGTCCTACCATGATGATGACAAAATTCAAATTGTCCGGCGGAACAGACACTGTCAGTGTCACTGACCAGCCTGCTGACAGCACATCTGCACACAGCACAGCATGCACACGCAGCACAGACATGACAGAGTCAAAGACAGTCTCAGACATGTCCATTATGTCAGGGACCGAGAAAGCTCTCAAACAAGGAGGTTTGAAATTGAAAAGACTTATCACATCGCCTATTAAGGAGACACGAAAACGTGTGGATTCAAGACCTACACCCACCAAGCTGAAGCCTGTGGCTGTGAAGGCATCATCCCTATCAGTATCATCTTTGACGTCAAGCACTGCCACTTCAAAATCAATGTCAAGCCCATTGGTATGTATTAACCTTTTTATACTGTCAAGACTAGAGATAGATATTTAATATGTCAGAAACTAGAAAGGAAGGCCTACATACTAGCCTCATATATCTCTAGACCCATCAGGTCTTTGGAATGTTTGAGTGGGGAAGTCAAAAAGCGGTGGGGGGGGGGGGGGTTAGGCTAGACCAGAAGTTCACTCCCAGGAGAAAAAAATTGAGTTTTTAATATTAGTGCTTAGAATGGCCCATTTTTACTGAAAGACAGCAAAATATGGAATATATAGCATAGACTATCTATAATAGACTATCCCCCCCCCCCATTTAACCCTTAATTGTGTGTACCAATTATATTCGTTTTTTACATTTTTTCTCTGCACATTGTCTTTCAGCTTTTTAAACATGTTGAAAATAAAACGTAACGCCAATTAACAAGATTTGAAAATAGAATACCTCCATTCTGTCAAATCTGAATAATTTTATTCACTTGAAGTTGTGGATCACATCTGCGAGATACAACTTCAAGTGGGTGAAAATTCAAATAATTTGGCGGTTATGGGATTAATGCTGAGTGAGGCTATTTTCACAAAAAACTTGCCACCATTACATTATATTGCATTGAATGGGCCACCATTCAATTCCCAGAAAGAGGGGCTAGAATATTTTTGAAATTAAATAATTTTGAGCAGACTCGGAATGGAATAAATATTTTACTTCAGGAACTTTTCTATATAATTTATGTTATTTTATATGATATTTGATAGGGTTTGTAATTGTGGATGTTCTGTGGCACTGGGTATCATTTTATTGCACATTACAGGTGACTCCAACCAAACCAAAATCTGATAAGTCCTACACTAGCTCTGGCATGTCTGCTAAGAAAAAGCTACATTTCATTTCATCAACTAGCTCACAAGAAGCTGTACAGGTCAGTTGATTTTGTAATTTACATGTGCATATGTATGAATAAAGCCCTCATTACTACCATGACCATACTGACCGCACAGCTTTTAAGAATTAAAATTATTCAAATAATTTGGCGGTTATGGGGTTAATGCTGAGTGGGGCTATTTTCACAAAAAACTTGCCACCATTACATTATATTGCATTAAAGGGGCCACCATTCAATTCCCAGAAAGAGGGGCTAGAATATTTTTGAAATTGAATAATTTTTGAAATTAAATAATTTTGAGCAGACTCGGCATGGAATAAATAATTTACTTCAGGAACTGTTCTATAATTTATGTTATTTTATATGATATTTGATAGGGTTTGTTATTGTGGATGTTCTGTGGCACTGGGTATCATTTTATTGCACATATTACAGGTGACTCCAACCAAACCAAAATCTGATAAGTCCTACACTCCTGGCATGTCTGCTAAGAAAAAACTACATTTCATTTCATCAACCAGCTCACAAGAAGCTGTACAGGTCAGTTGATTTTGTAATTTACATGAGCATATATATGAATAAAGCCCTCATAAGGCCAAAACAAAAAAATTGTTTGTTTCCGGTAACCCGACCGACCCACCCTATTTTTAGGTGTCGTCCCTAATTTTTTTTCCAAGATCTGCTGACCCTAATTCTTTTTAGCAATAAATAACAGAGCCAAAATTTTGATCGGCGCTCAGTATGAAATACTGTACAGTATAAGTACATACTGTTTATGCAGAATTTGTTTATTTTGCTTTGCTGCACAAAAATAACCACCATGTGCATCACCTAATAGGATGTAGCAAAAAAATATTTAAAAAAAAATCCGACCTACCTACCCTATTTCTAAAAAGTCTGTTACCGGAAACATACAATTAATTTTCTTAGGCTTTACTACCATGACCATACTGACTGCACAGCTTTTAAGAATTAAAATTATTCACTTTGTAAGTTATCAAGAAATATTTGTATTATATTTTGTCAATAAGCAACATTAATATTCTAAAATAACACTACGGCTATAATATTATATTCATATAGCATGGCATCTACATTTAATTGTGTATTTCTACCCAGACTTTACACTGGACATCTATATTATAATCTGATAATAGCACATGTAGTTGGTCATTTGATCATGTCAAACTATGGGACATTTATTTTAAAGGGACTGTCCCTTGGGAGCTAAAATCATCAGAAAAATCAGTGATTTTATTTTGGCTTCTTAATATGACCATATATTGTGAACATGTCCATAGACTAGAACTGCAAAAGTTTTTAAATTTTTTTGCTGCGCATTAATCAGCTAGGCTAGATATAAGAGACAAAATTCCTGATTTCTTATTTTGGACAACCATGTCAAAAATAAGAAATATGTAAATTAATTAATTTAATAATAGGTGCATATCCAGGCAAGGGGTATATGATCAGAACTTATATATATGTAGTTTTGAATAGAATAAATCTAAATAGTTCCAGCCTTATTTATTTATTTTTGTCACTGTGTATTACAGGTCACTCTTACAAAACCTTCTGCATCTGCCAGTGTAGCAAAAAAAATCTCGAGCTTCACCACACCAAATGTCCAGCATAAACTGTCACTCGCCGTCTCAAGAGATGCTAGAAAGGTTGGTAGATTTTAAATTCATGTACATGATTGACTATAAATGTTAAATCACATCACCTGAATGTATATGTCTGCTTTCATGAAGGTAACCAAGGATTTGTTGTGAAGATATAAAATATATTTATTCTTCTCAACATGCTCAGACTCAATAATTACAAATTTATGTATTTAAAATGGGTGCTTCACTTTAAAAAATTAAATTGCTAAAACAATTTTATGCCTACATGTCAAAATATTTTATACACTCTTTTTTTATTTTAGGTCGACATGCCTAAATCTGTACAAAAACCTCCAGTCCATCATGTATCACAGACAATAACTCCAGGAACTGTGCAGGTCAGAAAAAACTTTGCTTATCATGATTGCCAATTCTTTCATGTGAGATTATGGTAACTTTCGACATAAATGTAATCCAAATCACATCCCAACAAACTACTCTCCTATCTATAGTTTTTTTTATTTTTGTAGGTTAAGATTGCATATCCAAGCCAAATCAAGACCAAAATTATCAAAGATGAGGAAATTGTGTCAATTCTCAAATGCATCATTAATACCAACAACAAAAAACAATTAGCTAAGCGTTGTTACTCGTCCCAGTCACTGAAAAATCATTTTGCAGAACAGTTTTTGGCTGAGTTGCAAAAACAGGTCCGAAAATTATGCAGTAAAAAATTTAATTCAATTCTTTTTTCACCAAGAAGTCAAGACCTGTTGAATTTTCAGTTTAAAACACTTCTAAATGAGTGGGAAACTAATGCTCCCCTCTTTATGAAAATATTGTCGGCACTCAGCATCAGTCAACAGACAAAAAGTGGCAAAAAACATGATGCTGCTTTGGGATTTCTCGGTGCATCTGCTTTGTTTCTTCGAAACAATAAACTATCACTTCTACACCACATAGTAGGCCAGTTATTGGATAGTGGGGGTACAACTGATCAGGTGAGTCAAAAGTTTTGGATGTTAAATATTACATTTGTATTTATTTTTAAATTCTTATACTCGGTGTATATCTTTTTATTTTTAGCTCACATTTTTGGGCTAATGTAAATGAAGTTCAGCGGTGTTGACAATCACTTTTACTTGTGCGACTAATAAATACACAAGATTTTCATGTGTCCTGCTCAAATTTTGTTTGCATGTTTTAATCAATTCTCATATAAGTTCAATATTGGCTGAAAAAAAGAATTATTTATTGTGATTTTTCACATTTTATATCAATAATTTACATGGTAGGCATGTTAACTTCAAAATTTGTTCAGGTATTCTGCCCAATTTGTTTGCATTTGACTAATAATCAGTTCTCGACAGACTACAAAACTCAGCAGCTTATTGTCGAGTGTGCTCTTGTTTCCATTAACACATTGTTAACAACTGTTTTAATCAGAGATATTTAAATTTCAATGAATTTATATAATTTTTTGTTAGTAATATTTATGTACTCAGGACTATTACCATGATTACAGATTAAACATATAATAATAGTGATTTAATCATGTTAATGAAAGGTCATTAGATGAATTGATTTTGTTGTACAGTTTATTCTGTTGACATTCCTACATATAGTACCTTGTAAATGTTTACTCAAAATAATGTCAGTGGATACTATTTTTTCAAAAAAAGAGGTTCTATTTTTTTGTACATCAATGTTATGAAGTAGCTGAAGATAAATGATTCTTACATGTGTCCTGTTGCAGATTATTCAACTATTGAATAAACTAGGGATCACTGTTTCACCCAAATCTATTTACAATAAACGGAGAGAATTGGCACAATTACAGCAACAATCCATCAAGAACACTGTAGTAGAAGGTAAGAAACTAACAGAGTGTCTGGTAGCTGAAAAATCTGTTGTGGCAGCTCTAAATTTAGAAAAGGGTACATTATCATCTACTATCAAATGTTTTCCAACAAAAACTTTGGGAACAATCAGCCAAAGTAACATTCCCACCAGTGCAGCAGGGAATCATAATGTTCTGTCCCTTGAAAGAAAACAGGCAGTAGGAAGTGGACTGCCTATATTTACAATGGCATCTCAATATACCAGTACTTCTACAGATGTAACTTCATCAAAAGTATACTTTAGAGATAAGCCTGTTGAAAATGCATCTCATATGAATTCAACAGCATCTGCGACAGATATTTCATTTCCGATCGTGAATGACACTGCATATCAGCAACATGTAAAGTCCATCAATTTACATCACCAGTCAGTGAACCAGTTGGCTAACATTGAAAAAAACGAGAAGTTGATATTAGAAAGGATTAGAAAATCTGAGCAGATGCGCGGGAAATGGGACATTATTGGAGACAATTTGGACTTTGAGAAAGGCCACTCCAGCTACAGTCTGGATAAGCAACGGGACAGTATTCATTGGTTTCTAAACATAGGTGTGAAAAGGAGAATACTTGCTCCGCATTTGTCGGAAAAAAATCCACGACGAGAAATTGATAATGTAAACTCCAGTGAATTTTTCCCTTCAAAAAAAGATTCGGATAATCTACAAAGTAACTTTAAACACCACATTGGTCAAATAATTGTTAAATACTTGTCCTTTTTATGTGATTTCAAAAATTGCGTAGAATCACCAATTTCACACCCGCACTCCGAAGAAGTCTCGAAAAAATCAGAGATTATGATTTTAGGTCTTATGGACAAAAATGAGAACAAAGATATGATAGATATAATGAAAGAATTACATGAAAAGTTCATTCCTCAGGTTCAGGGCGAAGTTGCAGAACCTATAACATTTGGCGGTGATGTTCTCACTAATGAACGTGGTTATGCTGCACAGCTTAATATGATGAATGAAACAAATTCTATGGGGAAGCTTGCGGGTATGAACCATAGGCCTGAAGGACTCCACAGAGTTATGAACCTCACACTGGTAACAACTTAGTCAAGACACCAGTTGCAGTTTTTGTTACCAGTTTGGTCTATGTTCTTGCCATGCTGTTTGCTGGCTTTCGCATGTTAGTATATAATCCCATCAATGATCATGCATGCCACACATGTCTGTTGACATGTCTGATTATAGAATTAAAAAAAAAGAAAATGTTATCTGTAGTTATTTTTATAGGCCTACCTCTGTTTTTTATCCCCCGCCCAACAAAATTCAGGGTTTGTACATCTTGCTAAATAAAAAAATCAATAACAGTGCTGCTCTAACCATGCTAACCTTGGAAATTGGCATTATTTGGAAAATCATGATGATTATAGTTATCAGTACACTTTTTTAACTTTTATACTGATCCAACTTTTTAAAGCATCGGACATTTGGTCCAATAAGGAGCTATGATACACCGGACTGGTCCATTTTTTACCATATATCTCAATGTTCGTGACTTTTCACGATGCCTGCATTTTTGCTAAATTTTCCATAATAATAATTAAAAAATGCACTTATTTTCAAGCAAATGTACAAAGTATGGAATTTGAGGTGAATGCGGGGTGTAGTGTGTTTGATATGTCCATCATATCTCATAACTGAGCGGATCCACTACTCATCTTTCCTAAACACATTACTTAGGGGTGCAAATGAGCATTTTACATGTTTTAGGGGTTATGACTTTTGAACTATTTTTTAGGCCTCAGCCAAAATTTGGTGAATGGCTGTTCTTGTAATGCAGCACAAATTTAAAAAAACATGGTTATGAGGTATAGAAGACTATAGTTATAGAAGTTATAGTCTGTATAATTTGTAGCTGCGACCTAGGGGTTTTGTCAAGTTAAAAAAAATCTAAAAATCCGAAAAAAAACTCGGATTGGTCAGACCAAAAACCACCCACCCCCCTATCCAATTTTTTTTTTTTTTAGAAACATTTGGAAACATGAAAACAACACAAAAAAACACAAAATTTCCCCGCCAAAAAAAAAATTCACCCACCCACTTCAGAGTTTTTCTTGGATTTTTTTAACTTGACAAAACCCCCTAGCAGCTCTAAAAACGCCGTTGTCTGTCTGTCGGTCGTCTGTAAAACTTCGTTTCAGGGAGTTATAGTAAAAGTTTCTCGACCAATCAACTTCTAACCTGGCACTAATACTCATGGGGGTTAGGGCCGGGACTGATAATTTTTTCACATAAATCGGTCCATTATCGGCCCTTTGGTGGCCAAATAACATAAGAAAATCAGCCAAAATTGAGGTTTTTGGACGCTTATGTGAAAATTGTTTGAACTATTAACTTCCAACCTGGCACTAACACTCATGGGGGTTACATGTCGGGCCAAACCTGATTATTTTGTCACAAAAATCGGCCCCTTATCGGCGCTCTGGTGGCCAAAAAACATAAGAAAATCAGCAAAAAATGACTTTTTTTCGGACGCCAATGTAAAAAGTTTTTAACTAAAGGACTTATGGGCATGATCTGCGGAACAGATTAACTTTTTGAGAATATCGGGCCATTTTTGGAACTTGTTTTTTTCTTAGGAAAATCGTCACAGCTACCAAATCCCTCCAATTTGCACTCGTTTCAAGTTATTGTTGCTGGTAAACAATGATTATAGGCTGAGGGACTATTTCGCTGGCGAAGGCCTTGTTATTTACTTTCAATATTGCTGATATCTGGCAAACTATGCTAGATAGTTTGACATTTTTATGAGCCACATTGATGCTCTAACTATGCTAACTACTTCTCTCTAGCTTGTCTATATGGAATAAATTGTGTTTGCCAATTTTACATGGCGTAATTAAATTGAAATAAATTCTACACTATCATGAGTATTTTAATATATTTATCTTTTATTTATTATAGGCTTGAATACATTGGTATAAGTATTGCTAACCTGTCATTCCTAATTTCATGCAATGTATACAAAATGAAATGTACAAGATGTAACTGGTATCTTGTATTTTTTCAGTTTATGTAGCAAACATATTACAAAATTTCATCGGCCGCGGAGCAAGGGACACTATCTCAACTGAGAAATATACTAAAGAGAAGGGATGTACATGGATCCGAGTCTGTGACTAAAAATTTCAGGTACCTATCCCTTTTTTGGCTTCAGCTAAATTTTAGCTGATGCCTATTGTCATTATTCAGAGCGTCCGTCCGTCTCTCTGTCCCAAATTTTTCACTTTACTGGAATGCACAATAAACTAAATATATACAGGTTAATTATGACTAAGCCTTGACTGAGTTCACATTAGACTTTTTGTGACTCCTATGACATTGATTTTTTCACAATCACGAAATCACTCCGAAAAGTATACCATATATCTATTTCACCAATTGCTTCTAAGATGAGTAGCAAAATGGGTGTGCATCAGCCAAAAAAATAGGTTATTGTGGCATAATCAAATATTTTTTTAATATGCGTAATATCTGGAACACAGAGCCACATATATGGACCATCACCATTGAACAAAATGTGCGGTTTCAAGTTGATTATTTAATATGCATGATATCTTGAGATATATCATGTATAGGCTATCTAACATGACCAATTTGAAATTAATGGTCATGCCGGGTATAGTGAAGTCAAATTATAGTTCAAAAGTATTTTCAAATGATATTCCCTTTTAAATGATGATTAGAGGTCGAGGCCTAATTCCTTTGCCACTGTTTGAATTCAAATTAACATGTGTGACAACATATTTGAGATATTGCATATTTAAAAAATATTGTCCTGTTTCAGGTCACACTACTCTTTCATACAGGATGTTATTCATGGTCTTGTGGTGGCAGCTGCTTTGAAGCATTTTGGTCTGACAGAAACATCAGGAAGTCCAACGAAAAATAAACCTGGTCCATTATTGAAACATGCAGGGGAAGAACGCCAGAGGCAATGGTTATGTGAGCAGTCTACTTCCATAATGAACATTCTAATCACGGACCCTAACCAGGTACATGTAGTATTATGTTGCCAGCATTTTTTTTCAAATTCCCCTACAGTACTGCTCATTTTGAATGGGAATTTACCCACCCATCATTATTTTTATAATCACACCATGTACTTGAAAGCCAAACTTACATGTCAATCTGTCTGTGATGTACAATGGTGTGTTTCAAATTGATAAATTTCTCCAATAAAACTACCTCTGGCAAATTTTTGAAATATTGGTGACAATTTGAACAAAATGTCAAAACTTCAGAAAATGTTATCATCTATGCAAAGTGGCAGATTATGGAGGTCACCTGCCTCTTGTTAGGTTTCATTATCTTGGGGACATTTTGTGGGATAACTACCAACACATTACAGGGACAATTTAACAGCAAAATTCAATATCAGGGCAGTAATGTGCAGGGCTCAAAGCAGGTTTATAATCACACCATAAATTTGACAGCAAAACTAAATGGCTTCTCTTTTCTTTAACAAATTTTCCAAATATTGGTGATATTTTTCCAGGGCCATATCCGACATTTTGGCATCAAGAGTGGACCATGATAAAGATTGTTCAGTATAAAAATTATATTGTTACATGGGAAAAGCCCATCCCCCATGTGACAAATTTAAAAGAAATACATATCAAATGGTTGACCAGGAATTTTAAATTTAGCTCAATATCTTCAAATGTTGAAGATAATTTGCAGAGCATTGATATAAAATGTCATGGTTTTCAACTATTGTGTTGCACCTGAATTAATAATCACACTTTTTACAGTGTGTGTGTATCAGTGTGAAATAATGAATGGCGTGTATCAACACAAGGCTATTTGGTGCTTGTTGTACCAATTTTAGTTATGTAATCAGCATGCTTACTCTGTATTTTATGTCAATATAATATGAAATATATTTTGTGTTCTCAAGGTAAATGTTATGGCTAAAACAGTAGATGAAATTAAAGTGCAGCAGGACAAATTGAAAGAAATGAAAACACCAGATGGTTTATATAAGTGTCAAGACAGTACCTGTTCCAAAAGAAAACCGTACATAACTATTGGAAGGTGAGTGTATACTGCATGTGAATTGCCAGGACACTGGGGCAGATAGCTTCAGGATATTAAAAGAAATAACATAGTTGCAAATTAGGAATTTGAAGACAAAATTATTTTTTTGTCTGTGAACAATTTTGCTCTTTATATATGTCATTAAATGACAAATGAACAAAAGACAGATTATACAATTTTTTTAATATCTCAATTTAGTATTTAAAAAATTGTGGTCCTCACTATCAAAAATCAAATTTGCTTTAAATTTAAATTATGGACTTCAGTAATTTTGATAATTGTTTTAATTTCAATGAAGTAAACACTAGACACACTAGGTACTTAACATGCTTAAAATTGAACTAACTTTTGTTTAAAGGTTCAAGACACATCTTCAGAAATGTCATAATATTGTTTATCAACAACCCGGCCACACTGCTGTGACAGGAAGTGCATGTGCAGAAACTGAACCATGCGATCAAGACGACATTGGGGAACTGAGATCATCATTTGCCTTTTGTGGTTTACTACTTCTTGACACTTACGACTCATATCGCCATTGTGACGGAGACCGTATATTCCGCAATGCCAAATTTGAATTTTTACTGTACGATGTATCACATCACTACAAATACCGTTTGAACATATGGCGGATGATGGCGAGAGATATGGCACTGCTTTCAGCGAGAGAAGCATACGAGTATAAATGGAATTGCTCAGTTAACTTGCAGGGTGGAACTGGCAACAATATCCCTAATGACAATATGTTGGAGTTGAATATTGACAAAGTGAAACGACGATTGAAAGCCCAGGGTTCAAATATGACATATGAGTCAGCAAAAGTTGCATGCGATACTATTCAAATGCACCAGCTCCTTTCTGATCAAATTTTGAGAGAATCTAAGAGCCACAAGGGTTCAAAGAGACCTGACATCTCAAAATTAAAAGACGTACAAGTCATAGCGAATAATTTGAGAGATGCTGGTTATATGCAACATAAATGTAATAGAAAATCTGAATATTTCAGATGTTTTACTCATCCTCTCAAAAGAGTGAAAGTGCCCGAGTTATGTCAATGGATCGATGATAACAAGCGTAGAGCAGCTGTAGAAATGTCTACGCATTAATTAACCGAAACTACCGAAAACATTTTTGACAAGTTTAATAGTGTGATGAATATAACAATGATAGAGTAGTAGTACAAAGAACTGTATTGGTTTTAAACATGCATCATATGAATATTTGTAAACAAAAATGATTTAATGGTAGCTTAGTTGATTTTACATATATATTGAAAAGAAGTTACAAGTTTGATATTGAAGTAATCAGGTGATTACATTTTACTATTACATCCTTTTTTTATACAATTCACTTGTAGGTTGGAATTGCAAAGGCAATTCACAACTGTAAACATATAGTAATTGAATGCAGATTAAAAATTAAATCTGCAGATTAATTCTTTCAAACTGCATTTACTTACTCACCAATCAATAAACAGCACCACAGCATTTTTAGAATGTGTACAAATGTGAGATAAATCAATGATATTATATTTTAAAGGGACTGGCCCAGGCTAAAATCATAAAAAAATCGGTGATTTTATTTCGGGTTCCTAATATGTCCATATGATGTAAACATGTACATAGACTAGAACTGCAAATTTTTATAATTTTTGTGCTGCGCATTGATCAGTTAGACTAGATATAGAGACAAAATTCCCGCATTTCCTATTTTTGACATGGTTGTCAATAATTAGAAATCAGGAATTTCGTCTCTATATCTAGCCTAACTGGTGAATGCACAGCACAAAAATTATAAAAATTTGCAGTTCTAGTCTATGTACATGTTTACATCATATGGTCATATTAAGAACCCGAAATAAAATCACCGATTTTTTTATGATTTTAGCCTGGGCCAGTCCCTTTAAGCTTGAATGTATTGAACAAATATAAATTCCAAAGTTTAAGAAAATAATTGATAGCAGCACATAGAAAGTGACAGAAATTATTATTAACCATCGTGTTGTTGAATTATTTGTTTCTGTTTTTCATTCATTTGAAGCTGAAGTTGCTAACACACTTTCCAGCTGCAAATGCTGAATAACATTCCCATTTTTTTAAATGTACATATTCTGAATTGAATTATTTGACTTACTGAGCATCTACCGCGAACTATGTTATTCATTTCAGTAACATATTATTTGATTTGAAATCTGCTTAAAACAGCATATCACGATATATGGGAGTAGCAACTTGCACAAGAGACTCGAATTTAATTTGGGACTGAATTACTATTTTCCAAGTATAATATCTTAATCAATATTTGACATATTTTTTTTCTTGGCATGATGTATGAAAGGCACTAAAAAAAGGACCAAACCTATGTTATGTTAATTAATCATTCTTAAAAAGATATATTTCCTTATTCATTATTATGTAAGTGTGACACAAGAATATTATGTATATTCAAAATAACCGCTAAGAAATATGGTGGGATTTATCTCCAATGTGAAAGGACAATTTTAATGTGTCAGCTTCAACTCGATAACATCAAATTTCAGTGAATGAATATTACCATCAAAGTTCTAAATAAAATATTTTTAATTTCCATGCACTTGAAGCTGTGTCTTGCTACTGCAATCCACAACTTCAATTGGATGAAAAGTAGTTGTCATATTTGTTTTCCAGAAACATTTGCAGATCTTGATGTTTAAACATAAATGCCATAACTAATAAATGTGATTTAACATTGTTCTTCTAATCAATATGATAGAACAGATTAAACATGTTAATGGTTTGCTGACCATTTATTTAAACGTTTATTCTTACATTTAGGTTTTTCTTAATTGCTATGGTAATTATGTTATTATACAGCTAGTATGTGAGAATATGATAGAAGGTATGATATGACAAATAAATACATAATTACAGGTATGTAACTATTATTGATGTTTAGCTCAATTTTCTGATATTTCACACTTTAAGGGTTTGTTAGATGTGCAATTTCTTGGTATGCAGCCATACATACTAGGACACAGAATTGTTTATCTAAATAAAATAGCCACATCATAAAATCAGATTGGATTTTAAACTTAGTCTGAATCTTCAATTGGAGTTGTGTGAACATCATTAACATCTGTAAACACTTCTGAGAAAGATTTGAAAATTGCACAAGCCATATCATATGAAAAAATACCATATTGTTCCAGCAAGTCATCCTCACAGGTTATATAATCACAGTTTTTCACTATATGATCAACTGAGGAGGCTGTAAGTCCATGAATGAGGTCGTAAGCCATCAGTCTAGATAGATCAGTACTACTTTGTTCCAAAATTGACAGCTTAAGATATTCCAAGTGCTGGTGTAGTAATGCTCTTTCATTCTCAGTTGATTGACGTACACAAATTTTTGATTCATCAGATAGTTCTTCAGGCAGCTTACACGCAGGGTGAGAGTTCACTGGACAGCTATCTCCAGCACACTTGCATGACATATGGCAGATGTCGCAACATTCATGTGGAAACACAACGTTACTGGTTTCTTCTGTGGCCATGTAAACAGACTTGATAACTTTTCGTCTACATGTATCTGTTCTGATATACTCCAAAACAGGAGCTTCAATTTTCCTCAGGTGTTTTCCAGCATAAACAAGAATGGCGTTTGATTTCTCTCCTAAACGACCTACTCGTCCAAGTTGTTGCACAAGAGTATCAATGTCTCTTGGTGGACCATAGTTGATGACTTGTGTGAATCCTTTAAAATTCACACCCATTCCCGCAGAATTTGTAGCCAATAGTATTCGAATGTCACCATCCTCTTTCTTCATATCATGAGCAATGGCATTTTTGGTGGAGTCTAGTGTGTCTTTATGAAAAATTTGGATCACAGGATGCCTTTTGGTCTGGTCAGTGTAATAGTTTGAGCCTAATAGCCTAAAGAGTGCAGCATTTATTTGTCCAGTGTCGTCTTTATTTTTGCAAAAAATTAATGTTCTAGGAGATTTCACACCATTTTCTTTAATTTCCGTCACAATCCATTGAAAGGTGTCAGCCACATCTTCACTTCCATACAGCTTCCTGACATTAAGCTTAATGTTTGGTCTGTCAGGAGAATCAACTATTTCTGTAGTTTTTAGTGATAGGCACAACTGAGTTCTAATTTTTTTTCTCATGAGTGGTGTGGCTGTTGCTGTTATCGCCATCATCATCGGTTTTTTGCCATCTTCAAAACAAAGTGATCTTAGTTCTCCAATTCTTGAAAATGCGTCCCGAAATGCAGCATCCTGGCCATGGCTATATCCCCTGCAAAAAAAAATGTGACATTAGGCCTAATTCAATTATTAATTAATAACAATAGTTATCGCTTGTATTTCTTTTATCGAGTTCTCATTGATTGATCTGGCTAATTATTGCAAAATAAAATAATCTTGTTATCCCTTGTTTGCGTAGTAGGGTGCTGATATGTGATCACCAGGTCTGGCCATCCGGCTTCAGCCATACATCCATGCAACGCTTCTGGACTATATCTTGATAACAGTCAGCCAGATTGGTGTGAAATTACATATCGCGAATACATAGGCCTCATGCAATTTCAAACAAATCTGACTCAAATTAAAGATAAAAAATATTTTTTGCCTTTGATTTTGAGGTTGTTATTGATTTAATATAATGTTGAATGATAAGTTCAGTTTCTGGAAGATATCTCGGAAAGTGTTGGGCTGTGCGCCTTACTGTTACGCTTCTGGATGATGTCCTAACTTCACAACCGTTAGCTGGATTGGTTTGAAATTACATACGCGAATACATATGCAATTTCAAACAAATCCGGCTCAAAATAAAAGATTAAAAAAATTACGGGTGAGTGTATGCGATACACACATGCCTGATATTTTTTTTTTGAGGCCATTATGGACTCAGGGTTCGAAATTAGTGGTGGTCCGGTGGCCAGAGGCCACCAAATTTCCAGCAGGACCACCAGAACACTGGGTAGCAGTGGTCCGACAGGCAACTAAAATTTTCCAGCACAAAATTGTTTAAAAGAACTAATGATGATTTCTCTGTTTAAAATATTGTTTGAAATTGTAGGACTATAAGGCAGATGATAAGTTCAGTTTCTGGACGATATCTCTGAAACTATTGGTAACTATTGATTGTCTGCCACAAATTCTGGTTGTCTCCGACAACTGGAAAGGCCCTTATTTCAAACACTGTGTTTCAACTTTGCGATACACACATAGATCTCTAATTTTTATACCCTGCCCATAGGGGAAGGAGGATTATAATCTCGCCTAGATTCTGTCCGGCGGTTGGCGTAGGGCGTCACATTCTCTTGTGGGCGCAAAAACTCAAAAACTAATGGTCAATTTTTTTTGAAATTTTAAAATGACATTCCTAGCAACATAGGGATGTGCAAGTGGTTTTCTAAAGATGCTACCAAAATTAATAATGGCCGCTAGAGGTCAACTCAAAAAACTTTTGTGGGCGCAAAAAATCCATCAGAAATTATTTACATTTTACAATCACTTTCCCCACAATATGAGGTGTGCATGTTATTTTTTGATGTTTTACTGAAATTAAAAATGGCCACCAAGGATGAACTTACTTTTTTTTTTGTGGGCGCAAATAAAGTCAGAAATAATTTACTTTTTACAATCACATTACCCACTATCTGGAACTTTGCAAATGATTTTACTTAAATTTAAAATGACCACCACAAGTCGACTTTTTAAATATTTGTGACAAAAACTCTTAACTAATTTATGGCGGCGGATTATATAGGACTTCATTTTGTAAACCCTATTTTCTAAGACTAAGTCATTTGGTATCTTTCCTGAAAATCTATTAAACAAATATAAAATATTTTAAATTTAATTGTTTTAGATAATTTATGAAATTAATAATTATGACGCCCCTCTATAAACCCATTAGCCTAGCCTACCTCATTATCTTCATTTCAGTTCATTCTCAGAATTTTGTTATGCTAGGCCTACATGTCAAATGGTCTAACTTTTGATACAGAGACTCATAGTAGGCCTATAGTCTACTCACTGGAGTTTCGCAAAATTTTCAAGGATAAAATAGTTGCCAAATTTTAAAAAATCGCTTCAAAATTGACTGAGCTGCTCAATACCAGTCTATCTCTCCCGAGCTCCATATGCGAGGGTGTACACATGGGTCCTGGAAATTATGGATTCTTCCCAGTTCACTTTTTACTGATGGCCTTGCTATCCGCTTTTTACAAAGGAAAAATGATATAAAAATAGATATAATTTTTTCGGTTTGTTTTTCACACTACACCCTATTTATAAGCTGAAATCCTGGTTTTTTAACCCATAGCATGTCATTGTGCACACTCGTGGGCCTATGCAGCTCGGGCGGAATTAATGTCGCCTTGTTTTCAAGGCTAGTCAATACCAGAAAAGCTCACTTTCATTTTGGACAATAGGCCTATGTCGTGTTTGCCTACAGTCTGTTTCACCAGGACCTGGGAGTAGCCTTTTTCCAATTTGCTCTGTCGCTCTTTAAAATTTTTGAACAAAATTTTTCTCAGATTATTTTTTCACCTTCCCCCAACATCCCTGTAAATTTGGTAGATTTTTTTTGTGTATTAGCGAAGTTAGACCATTTGGCATGTAATAATTTTTTCAAAATGACAGCTCTCTTTAACACCATTGCTGTGAAACAAGAATCCTATTACATGCCAAATGGTCTAACTTCCAAAATACACAACAAAATTTCACCAAATTTTCAGGGATGTTAGGGGAACATGAAAAAAAGATCCGAGAAAAATTTTGTTAACAAATTATAAAGAACGACCGAGCAAATTAGGAAAAGGCTACTCCCAGGTTCTGGTGAAACAGACTGTAGTCTACCTAGCAAACACGACACATCGATCCAATGACCAATGACGGCAATGTGGCAATGAAATTGACATGTTGGAACAATGAATGTTGGGCCGACGTCGTAGACGGTGGGCTAACATTGAACCGGCACTGGATCGATGTGTCGTGTTTGATTGGTAGGCCAGTCTACTCTCTGTACTCACCATGTGTTAACTGTGTGTGCCTCGTCCACCACAATAACTTTTATTCTGTGGGCAGAACTCTGGACCATGCTTCTCCATTTTTCATCATCGACGAGAGCCTCTGGCGTTCCGAAAACAACCTCCATGTCGCCTCCAAATATGTCCTTTGGGGCCTGGTTGGCCCTCTCTCCGATGTAGGCGGCGTTTACCCCTAAAACCCGCAACATCTCAGTCTGTTCTTTCATAATGGAAACGAGTGGGGAGACAACGATTACCAACCAGTTTTTATTTCTCAGTCTTCCGACCACTGGGATTGATAAATAGGTCATTGATTTCCCACCACCTGTTTTTGTCGATAGAAACACATCCTCATTTCTTAAGCAACATGTAATTGCTCTTTTTTGAATGGATGTAAGCTCCTGTACACCAAAAAAGCGAGCAATTTCATGAAATTCGTGTTTAATTTGTTCTTCCATCTCTTCTGATAAGCGGTCCGCCATTTTCTAACTTGGGTATGAAAGCTGGTATTTCATTGGTCGACCTTGATTTCGGAAATATCACGGAAACTACCGATCTCGGTTCGTCCAAACTCGGGCGAGGGTCAAACAGGGGTCACGTAGAGAAAATATTTCTTGAATATGGCCGTGAGCCAATCACATCCAGCACTAGTGCCACACCCCCAACCAGGCCAATAGACAGAAGTGACCCTGTTTCAGCAAGGCTCCGTCTACGACGTCGGGAGTAGCGGGCCTTGTGAAGGAAGATGGACCATTGGGACATAGCGAGTTTTGGTTTTTTTTTGCCAAACAGGACGCTTTAAGTCCTAGGGCCAATTTTACAATTTTTTAGAAGGACACTAAAATAAAATTGACAGTAATTCGAAAAATTGTTCAAAATAGTAGTAGTTTTACTTATTTTCACTATTGTTTTATCCACAGCCCTCGGCCATATATACACATGTAGGTCAGTGAAAAATATTTGTGCCCAGATTTCTTTTTTAATATTTTTTTCAACTCTTTTATCAAGACGGGCGCCTAAAAAATACAAACATTATAAAATATGAGTTAAGTTTGGAAATCTGTTACTTTTTGTTGAGTGCTACTTAGAAGCAAGCTAATTGGCAAAAAGTGTCCCCATTATGTCCCCAGGGGACTGGAAGTTTAAAAGTTAAAAAATCTAGGGCCAATTTTTTTTCATAACTACATATTTAGGATACGTGTGTCATTACCGCTAACTCTAATTTGCGGTAAAATTCAAATGTGCTGATATATCTGCCTCCAATAGGTTAATTTGATCAAGTTAACTCATGCTGTGGATATTTATCATTGTATTTATTATGGATATTTTATGAGAATCTCATATTGATGTTTATGTTTACATGTTTATGAAGAAAAAATATATGAAATGACACTTTGAATGCTAAGACCAATTTTTTGCTTACAGTGTATAGGCCTATATATTGTGAATATTTGATATTGTATGTAATATAAATATCTATTATTAGTCTCATATTGATGTATATGTTTAAATGTTTGATGGAAAACCAAATAATATGTATAATGACACTTTGAATGCCAAGGCTGAGTTTTTTTAATAAATCCAAAATAATGCATAATAAAGCACAATGCTTAAAGACTTGTTTGTTGGCCAATTTGACGTTATCCAGATATCCATAGAAATTAGAACAATAAGCACAGGATAAATATATTATATTTAATAACTAACTGGAAGAACAAGGTAATATTTAATTGTTTCATACAGTTTGAATGCTAGGGCAGATTTTTTGTTTGTAAAATACTATAAATAATCTGGCTATCAATATGATTAGTATACATATTTTATGTTAGTCGCATATAGTTTAATTCCATGTGGAGAACAACAGTAATATATATAAATACACTTTAAATGCTAAGGCTATTTAGTTTTATTTTAATATAGGGAACAATGCTTGAGATTTAATATGTTGTATATTGAGCATTATGGGCGGGCGGCGTGGTGCTGTGGTTAAAGCTGCCTGCTTGGAAAGTAGCAGATCGCGGGTTCGAACCCCACTCTGGCTTCCGAGTTTCAAAGAGACAAAATGTTTCTTCCCTGGTTACTCATAATGAATCAATCTTGTGTAGAGCCTCCGTGACGAAAAGGTAGCCTGCTCGACCTCAGACCGCCAGGGCCCGAATGTGTCTGGAGGGCAGTCAGAGTGTCATCTCATGTATCAGCTTATATGCGCACAAAGGTGGCCTAAAACCCAATTCAGTTCATTTCATATTGAGCATGTTGTCATCAATCCGAGCATCCCTACAGATTATAATTAAAAAGACAAGATAAATATATTATATTTAATAAGTGACTAGAAGAACAAGGTGGGGTTAACATTTAAAGGTATGCGCCGAAGCAAAAAAACATGGGTGTATCGATACAAATTACCAGGACAGATGCAAATTCGGTGCTAATAAATATAAAAACCATTCTACCAACTTTACTGAGCTTCGATATGTACCCTCATATGTAGACTCAAAAAGTTCTTGTTGTCCAATACCATAAACGTCAACTGATGAGTCTGCGTAAACTCAAGTTGTACTATAATACCAATGCTTTAGAACTTTAAAAGCAACATCTTTCGCCATCTAGAGGTTACATGGTTGTTTTCAGATATTTCAACAATACCATTATCTGAACTAAATCTTAGCTCTACACAGCACAGAAAAAACACGATTCTCGTATCATCAAGCGTACACATTGCATATGTTAAAAAGACTGGATTCACCTCAGAATCAAAAGGGACTCAATTGCTTCTGTATTACCAAAATGGGCTTTTTGAAATAAAACCAGCTAATTTGATTGAGCAGGTTCTGATAATAATACAAGCAACATTGAGCAGCTTTTAACCGCTTGATGTATTTCACTTGAGCAGGTTCTGTTCTTGTCATTTGCTCTCCTGTGAGCTTTAAAACCTGCTAAAGTTGATTGAGCAGGTTCTGCTTTCACAGGTAGCAATGCTGTTTCATTTACACGATGGGGTAAAGTTAAAGGGACTGGCCCAGGCTAAAATTATAAAAAAATCGGTGATTTTATTTTGGCTTCTTAATATGACTATATGATGTAAACATGTCCATAGACTAGAACTGCAAAAGTTAGTCTAGATATAGAGACAGAATCCCTGATTTCCAATTATTGACAACCATGTCAAAAATTAGAAATACGGAAATTTTGTCTCTATATCTAGTCATAAGGTCATCTGCTCAATTAACTTGTTGGTGACATAGTTTTCTCATATTATCATGATTATGTTGGTATAATCAAAGTAAATCGACATATCTTTCAGATGCACATCTTTTCATTAAATTTTGCCTGAATTATGTCTGGACAATATGAACATACATAGCGTACATACACACTAATACCATGTGAGGAAAGATTAATTATATGGACATAATACCCCCTCCTTGGTGGATATGCCCACTCCACTGTCAGTTTCTGTTATTTTTGTTTTTACAATAATTTTAATTTTTTCATATGCCACTAGGTACCCGTAGGACTATAACTTTTGGGTACAGATCGAAGCTTAATAAAGTTGGTAGAATGGTTTTGACATTTATTAGCACCAAATTTGCATCTGTCCTGGTGATTTGTATCGATACACCCATGTTTGTTTGCTTCGGCACATACCATTAAATGTTAACCCCACCTCGTTCATCTGGTCACTTATAGTCAATACAGTCAATATAATATCTTTATCTTGTGTTTTTATTATAATCTGTAGGGATACTCGGATTGATGACAACATACTCAATATGAAATGAAATGAATGGGGTTTTAGGCCACCTTTGTGCACATAATAGGCTGATAAATGAGATGACACTGCCCTCCCAACACAGACTTTGAAATTCGAGCCCTGGTTGTCTAAGGCCGAGCACGCTACCTTTTGGTCACGGAGGCTCTCCACAATATTGAATCATTACGAGTGAGCGGAGAAGAAACATTTTGTTTTTTTGAAACTCGGAGGCCAGAGTGGGGTTCGAACCCGCGATCTCCGACTTTCCAAGCAGGCAGCTTTAACCACGGCACCACGCCGCCCGCCCATAATGCTCAATATACAATATATTAAATCTCAAGCATTGTCCCCTATATTAAAATAAAACTAAATAGCCTTAGCATTTAAAGTGTATTTATATATATTACTGTTGTTCTCCACATGGAATTAAACTATATGCGACTAACATAAAGTATGTATACTAATCAAAATAATAGCCAGATTATTTATAGTATTTTACAAACAAAAAATCTGCCCTAGCATTCAAACTTTATAAAACAATTAAATTTCACCTTGTTATTCCAGTCAGTTATTAAATATAATATATTTATCCTGTGCTTATTGTTGTAATATTTATGGATATCTGGATAACGCCATATTGGTCAACATAGAAGTCGTAAGCATTGTGCTTTATTATGCATTATTTTAGATTTATTAAAAAAAACCTCAGCCTTAGCATTCAAAGTGTCATTATACATAATTTTTGGTTTTCCATCAAACATTTTACCATATATAGTCTACATCAATATGAGACTAATATTTAATATGTATATTCAGGGTGTGACATTAACATTTTGTATCACTAGACCAGCAGGTCTAGTAACCTTAGTTTATCACTAGACCTGGTGACATGTCACTAGACCAAGTAAGCTCGAATCTGATACGGTATGGACTTTAAAAAACAAACAAATTATGTACAAGTGATGTACAACCCGCAATCATTGTGATTTTTATAAAAGTTAAAAATAACAAAGACAAACATATATCATAATACCATAATAATCACTTGTCATTTCACATTGAAGAGTCAGTTTAGATGATATCAAGTCACATAATCAAATAATATAAATAACAAATTTGCAGTGTACTTGGCTCTAGATGGTGTAAGCGTTCCGTCTAAGCATATACCGTATTATCCCTAATAAACGCACCCCCCCCTTTCTAATAAACGCACCCCCCCCTCCCGATTTCGTGGTAGCCTGTATTACCAGAAAATCTGCTAGCTCGAAAAAATCTACTCGACACCAACCTGCTGCATGTAGCCGTGTCAACATGGTTGCGCCACGGTCAGCGTGTTGTGAGCGTGGGTGTAAACGCGGTATGCTACTGTTAAATGTAGCCTAGTTGTTGTACATCTTGTTTTAACACTGGGCCAGCGTCGTACAGGTGTACCAGCATTGAATAACACCTGTGTGCGTTGGGTAATTAATCGTTGAGTTCTGTCAGAATGACGACACCATGTCATACTTTTGCTTACAACAAAAGAAATGACTGTTCATAATCATTGCACTGGTGATCACTGATTTACAGATTTACAAGCGCCCCTGTTAAATTCTCACCGATAATGCGACGTCAATGTATAGGCTTAATGTTAAGTAAGATTTGAAGCTGTTTTTCGCGCTAGCTCATGTTTTGACTGTTACCAGTTGGCGTCCACTGGTCATCTAAATATGTGAGGTATGGATCTTTTTCTACCATAGTAGCGCCAAGAGACACAGGACTTGACACGTGATCAACCCCAAACGAGCTGTTGCAGCATTGAACCAATGTTTAGCGCACATGTATACACGATGTCCCTGCAGAGATGATAAACCACCATTTGATCAATGGCGGGCTAAGGGCGGCAAGAGTAGATGACGTCATCGGGACGGTCTGCTTAAGGCTTACACACTGTGTGAAATTAGACCAAAATTTAATCAGTTAGACCTACGTCTTGTAAAAGCATTCATACAGTATGCCGACGCATTTCTATTATTCTGATGTGTCTAAAACAAATACCATATTTGGATATTGTCGTGCCCAAATGAGAACATTCAAAGATGAAATGTGATGGTAACTGCGTTGTCTAAGCCAATAAAGCGGGCCGTGGCTGCATGGGGTTTCAGCCTGTGTTAACACACCAGTTACAACTGCTGCCAGCGCGTTCACATTGGCGGCGTGAGAGTGGATGGAGGCTAGCACGTGCAGGGAGCTCTAACCAATTTCGCGTGGCTTAATACCGCTACTGCATGCAGACTATCCATGCACTGGTCAGACATGCTGACAATACTAGTATAGGCATAGTAACGTTACATAAGCAGATAAGGCCTTGAATATATACTCGACCAGCAGGTCCAGTGCCTGAGAATGTGTACTCGCCCGGTGCCAGGATTACTGGACTGGGTCGAGCGGTCGAGCGTTAGTGTCGCACACTGTATATTACATAAAATATTAAATATTCACAATATATATACACTGTAAACAAAAAATTGGTCTTAGCATTCAAAGTGTCAGTTTATATTTTTTCTTCAAAAACATGTAAACATAAACATCAATGTGAGATTCACATAAAATATTCATAATAAATATAATGATAAATATCCACAGCATGAGTCAACTTTATTATAATAGCCCATTGGAGGCACATACTGACATATGAATTTTCCTGCAAATTAGAGCCAGCGGTAATGACGCGCGTATCCAAAATATGTAGTTATGAAAAAAAATTGTCCCTAGATTTTTTACCTTTTTAACTTCCAGTCCCCTGGGGACATAATGGGGACACTTTTTGCCAATTAGCTTGCTTCTAAGTAGCACTCAACAAAAATAAGAGATTTCTAAACTTGGCACATATTTTATAATGTTTGTATTTTTGAGGCGCCCGTATTGATAAAAGGGTTGAAAAAAATATTCAAAATGAAATCTGGGCACAAATATTTTTCAGTGACCTACATGTGTATATGGCCGAGGGCTGTGAATAAAACAGTAGTGAAAATAAGTAAAACTACTACTATTTTGAACAATTTTTCGAATTACTGTCAATTTTATTTTGGTGTCCTTCTAAAAAATGGTAAAATTGGCCCTAGGACTTAAAGCGTCCTGTTTGGCAAAAAAGAACCAAAACTCGCTATGTCCAAATGGTCACGCTAAATAAAAATTGCAGTGAAAATTTAATAGCTTTTGTGAGTACGAGGGCTAGATCTGGCTCCCGGCCTAATGTAAGTTTAGTGGCGGATCCAGGAATTGACAGACGGAGGGGGGGGGGGGGGGGGCGCCTATTTTTTTCACCACAGCTGGCAAAGCCAGCCTCTTGTATGCTCTGGAGGGGTATGACTATGGCATGCTCCTCCGGAAAATTTTGCTATCTAAGCCTAGCTAAGGCTAAGGCTAAGCCTAAGCCTAAAGCTAAGGCCTCAAATGACGCATTCTGGAGCATATTTTGGCCGATATCCGGTGTTTTTTTGTGACCCTGAACAGGGGGGGGGCGCACGCTGGCTGCGCCCTCCTCTGGATCCTCCACTGAAGTCTAGGAGACGGGTATTATGTGTGGCGAGACGTGAAGCCGATACACTGCATTATACAGGACTGAAAGTGAAACCCCTTATTATCGCTCGGATATGACAAAGTTTATTAGAATAATTTGTGAAACGTATCTAGTTCTATTGAATACACATGGTCCTGACATGGTGATATATGCACAACTCTGAATCACAAAAAATTAAATGTCATACTTTTTCAGTTTCTTTACGAACTAGAATAGAATAGAATAGAATCTTATCGACCCGCTGCGAGCTAATAAGCAGCTGTCTGTGGTGACCTGCTCCGCAGGGCTACAGCGACCCAAAGCCTCCATGGGCCTGGAGAAGCGAGCATCCACCTATTTCCCCACTCCCGTACCCCCTCCCACCTTCTAATTTTTATATCTACTTTACTCTCCCCGCCTATTTTGCTTTAATGGGGTCCACACCCTTAGATCAGTGTTTCTTCTCTGATCATGAGTTATACCCCCAGTTAACCTGAAAGTTAAGCACCAGATAAATCTGGGTACAGGACTCCCACGGCCTGGCGAGTGCTTGAACTATCACAACGTTTTTATCCCCAGATATGATTTGAAAAAAAATAATATCAGCTGTTCTGCTAGATGTGAAAAAACAAACCAGTCATGAATTTAAGTTTAGAAGCAGAATCATTTGTTGAATAAAAACGCAGTTATTGTGTACATTCACAAACAACAAAACAAACCATTATTATTAGGGATACCCTTAAACAAGTTACCAAGTTCCGAAGGGTCCAAGTTCCGGGAACTTCAAGTTCCGAGTTTCAAGTTCCGGGAACTTCAAGTTTCGAAATTCCAAAATAATTGAAAAAAATATTAAAACATTATTTGCAAAAATCGTTTTTGGTCGGAAAAACGGTTTGGTACCCATTATTAATTTTAAGTGCTGTAGACTAAAGTTAGTTTCTCACTTATTTATATTTTGTTTATAGGCGATCTTGGCAAACATTTCACGATGTGAAATTAAATAGGAGCCTATATAGGCCTACAGATATGAAATAAAATTTACAATAGAACAACAAATTTATTATACAAAATCTAAAATGAAAAGTATTACAATACGATATTTTCCTAGATATAGGCCTAACGCTACTTGTAGGACTAATTATGTTCGAGTGGTGGTCGCAGACGATAAAACAACATTATTAAACGATTACTAGTATTGGGTCTTTGTCGTGTTTGATGGGATATATTATTTATTAGCCTGTAGAGCTTTGGAGGTCTTTCCTCCACGCTCGACGCTGTTTGCACCCCTCCCCCCCCCCCCCGGCAATCAACAAGCATCACGACCCGTGAGAAATTATGACATGTGACAGTTACGTTAGGCCTACTTAATTAACAGTGAAAACAGTGTCGATGATATTTTAAGGACCAACGTTGAGACTACATTGATTCCTTCCCAACAAACACGACGCATTGACCCAATGCTGGTTTTTATGTTGGACCACCGTCTGCAACGCTGGCCCAACATAAAACCAGCATTGGGTCAATGCGTGGTTTTTGCTGGGTTGTCATCTGTGAGGTGTGATTTGTAGGCCTATCATTAAACAACTGGGCCTACTCAGATCAACTCTTCTGTGGGTAACTGCTTATTACCAGCTGTAAATCTCCCCTTGGATTAATGCTGCTGTAAGGTCGCAGACGTTGGGCAAACCTTACCTCAACTTTGGGTCAACGTCGGGCCTACACATGGAGGCCTAATTCGTCATTTGAACATAAAAATGAGTGTGTGCGGTCTCTGGTGCAGTGGTTGAAGCCTGGAAATGAGAAATCGCTGGTTCGAACCCTCCTATGGCATAGGCCTATGTGCACAAAGGTGGCCTGGTCTAGAAAACCACATTTAATTCCATTTATGCGCGCAGGTTGGCAATACTATGATGCGTGGAAAAGCAAAAGGCAGTAGTCTATCTAAAATGTTTTTTGTTGTTATTGAAATAGGAAAAACATTTTTTTGTTAATTTGATTTTCAGTATTTCGGAACTTGAAGTTCCCGGAACTTAAAACTTGAAGTTCCCTGAACTTCGAAACTTGGAAACCTTATTATTACCATTATTCACTTTACTGACAGATCATGATTTAGTGCTTTAAAACAGAAGAGGGCGCGCCACCTTAACAATTCTTCATTGACAGTTATAACCTTGACCATTAATGATGATATGACCATATTTTACTAGACACCATTTAAAAGTTAGTCATATTTGCGAAAAACCTAATATCTTAAGTTTCCCATGTAGTGGATTTACAAATCCCATTTCTAGTCTCAAAAACTTCTATTAAAAATTTAGCTATCATAATTATGTGTTTTGTCCAGCATTATTAAATACTTCAACAAATTTTGTGGTATAGAATCATAATTACCATGTGTTTCTATCAACCTATATTTAACTCTTGGTTCATAATATAATAAACAGTCAACAAAAAAAATGTATTTCATCTTCAACTGAGCCACATTTGCAATTATTTTTTCAATCGGCGTTTTTACAATGCCTGTTAGTTTCTATACATATGCAAATTATGATCTACAACTCTGAATTTACTTATTTGTATTTTCTCTCTTCCATTAAATAGGCTCGATTTTTAATACCTTCTTAACCTGCATAAGTTCTTATTTTATAACCTTCTGTAGCCTACTACTACCAGCTTTATCTAGATATTCAACAATATTTTGTTTATGTACTTCAACATTTTTTGATGCTACTAAATCTATATATTTTTATTTATCTTGTCAGCATCACACATACTATCACCCATTGTATTTACAATTACAGTATAGGCCTACCACGATGACATGTTTTGAATGTGTACTGATTTCTTCGATAATAAACAATTATATAATATTGACTATTGTGGAAATTTCACCAACTTCTTCCAATACTTCAAAACTTTTTTTTTTTTTATTAAACATGGATATTGATAACCTTCCCAATTCTAGTCTAGCCGCCAAATAATTGTTATATTTCCCCACACCTAATATCTGCTTACAAGTTGTATTATAAAGCTTTTCAAATGCCAAACTATCACATTTATGTATGTTAGCATTATAAATTTGTTTTATAAATTGCTGACACCAAACATCAGATGCATATGAAAGAATGGGCTTTACTATGGCATCAACCAATTTCAATACAACTGCTGGATTATTCCATAATTCAAAATGTATTTTACTTACCGAGGCATACCAGGATTGTTTTTAGTACCAAATCTGCAATACCATTTGTGAAAGATCTATTTGAAGTCACAATAAGTCCTAAATCTTTGTAACTATGAACTACTTCCAGTAGATTGTTGCCAATTTTAAAACTTTCTATATTCTGTACACCTCCTACTAAAAATGATAACTTTTGTTTTAGTTAAGTTTACTTGCAACTTCCACACGTTAAAAAAACATTTAGATTATCCAAACATCTCTGAAGCCCCATTGCATTTTCAGAAATCAAAACCAAATAATCTTCATTAAGTAAATGATTCATATATATATATAACCAATTTTACAAGGTGAACATGATTGATCAAATTTTTTTTTAAATGATCAATAAAGAGTCAAAATATTAATGGATGTAAACCACAATCCGCTGTGAATGATTCAAAAATACCATGTGATGTTTTCACACTAGTTATTGTGTTTGAGTACATATATATTCTTTCATTCTCCACCCATAGATGTCGCTCAGTAAAACCACACTGCATCTCTGTAAGCAGGCGCCATGTTTTAACAGAAACTGCCCATTTCGAGCAGTTTTGTTGTAATACCTACTGTAAGCTTATACACACGCTTGTGTGTCCTAGATATATATGTCAAATATAAAAGACCACTACTCCGCCACGTATAAGTTTTATATTCACAGAGAAATAGAAAAACATCAAGGGATTACTTTCTCTACCTACGCGCTGTTGTGAGAAGGTTTATGTTATTGTTTTCTGACATAATTTTCAATTGGATTCAAAACACTGGCAAATATAAATTACTGAATGACATGCGAATTACGATGGCTCAATTTATCAATAACGGAACAGAGTAAATATCTATTACCTGCAGCAAACTATTAGATTAAATGGAATAGTGTAAAAATGATCAATAATCAGTCCAGGTGAACATGTAAATAGCTCCGTGGTTATAGCAATGGGTATTCAAAACCTGATTCTCGCGTGGTAATGGCTGATACATCAGGTTAATCGCCATGCGTGCTTACGGAAAGATCGGCATGTGGTATCAGAGATATAATCTCTGAGGTCAGAATGATATTTTTTATAACACGATGCATTTTACTATTCACTCCCAACTTAAGAAGTTTGATAAACAAACCTTGCCGCTTTACTGTATCAAAGCCTTTGGAGAAGTCAACAAAGCAACAATAAACATTTGTTGTTTTGAGATTTCAAATACTTGTTCAATATACTTTTTATGGTAAACAAATGATCGGATGTACATCTCCCTTTTCTAAAAGCACTCTTCTGATTATCACTGAATTTATGTACTTCTTCTACATAAGTTAGTAAGCGTGTTTTAAAATGTTAGTAAAAAGTTCAAATTTCCCAAACAAATACTAATCACGATTCCTCTATAATTGTTACAATCCATCGAGTCACCAGATTTGTAAAGTGGCACTTGATATGTCTCATTCCAAATCTGAGGAAAAATACCTGTTTTCAGTACTATATTGAAAAGTTTACACAATACAGTTGGTAACAATACATTGGAACCAAATTTGATCATTTCATTCAGTATCTTATCTCAAGCTGCAGTCCTGTTATTTTTCAGATCTTTTATGTGTTTTTAATCTCTCCAATAGTAAAATGTCTACCTAATGTCTACCTAATACAATATTTTATTCACTTTCCTGTTCTAAATTTATTCCTTATCATGATATAATGACATTTTATCAATCACATCTGAGGATGTATATATCTGCTCGAAATGTTCCTTCCATTCATCTAACCTAATATTATTTACATTATCATTTTCAGACCTGGATTTCATTTTGTTCAATAACTTCCTGGATTTGATGATTCCAACCCACATAATTTCTCCAACAAATTTTTATTAACATCTCTTTTCTTCTTACAAATCAAACTCTTATAGTAGCCGTCCTGTAGTGGTATCAGGTAAGTTCGCTACATGGTCAGTCCATCACTTGTAAGTAGGCTAAGTTCACCACAAATTCATTGATAAGCTCACCACAGGTAATTTATCACATACATAAATTTACATTATTTAAACATAACCCCTAACCTCATGAACCTGCACACGGGCTTAAACGTTCTACCAGGGTTACACACTACGTCTACAGTACAATCGTACTATCCGAAACCTAAGATATATCGTAACTTGTAAGAGAATACGGGCCCAGGCTACAAATTGGGCTTGTGAGCTTGGCCTATGTGTAGGCCCTATAGCCTACACATTATATGAATTACCATCTACGCCAAGCTAAATGAGGAGCATAAGTCAATCTGTCACTTCTATGTTTTTCACTGATTCCTCAGGCAACTAATAATTTCGATGGAATTTTGCAAACAATATCTTGTCCTATCAGAAAACTGAAAAGTGTACTTGTAGCCTTGTAAATTTGCAAATTATGATGTTCATCAAGAGCCTGCTAAGCTGATGATTTTTTTTGAAATTTCAGCACATGTCAAATGGTCTAAGTTTTGACATGATCACTCAAATTTTAATAAATTGTATGGTTCTTGCAAAAGAGTGATTGCAAAGGGAATTGCTTCAGAAATATGACTCGAGAAATTAACGAAAAACGTGCAACGTAGTTATAATGATTGTGACTTGGTTATATTGGAAAGGCAAACTTTATTTTTAATTCTTTCTGGGACGCCCGACATATTGTTATGGCCAAAACGTACATTAAGACATTGCATTATTGGTAAAATCAAACAATAAATTGATATTATTTTCTACAGTTTCTACAGAATAGAAGCAGAATCGTGATTTGGTGCCTACCATGGGGTTTTCTGTGACGCCCGACATAGTGGTATGGCCAAACGTACTTTAGGACAATGCATTGTGGGTAAAATCCAAGATGGTCGCCATATGTTTAGGTCAAACAATAAATTGATATCATTTTCTTCAGAATAGAAGCAGATTCATGATTTTGGTGTCTACCGTGGGGTTTTCTGGTAGCCTACGCCCGACATAGTGGTATGGCCAGAAAATACTTCATGACATTGTGTTGTGGGTAAAATCCACGGTGGCCGCCATATGTTCAAGGTCAAACAATAAATTGATATCGTTTTCTTCAGAATAGAAGCAGATTCGTGATTTTGGTGTCTACTATAGGGTTTTCTGGAAAGCCCGACATGGTAGTCGGTCAGAAAGCACATTAGATATTGTATTGTGCACAAAATCTCAATCAATAAATTTATATAATTTTCCACAAAATAGAAGTAAATACATGAGCTTGGTGTCCACGATAAGATTTGCGGGTATGCCGACATAGTGTTGTCAGAAAGTACTTTAGATATTACAGTATGCCTATTGCTCAAACCCAAGATGGTCGCTTTTCATTTTGTGCAAGGTCAAACCATAAATTGTTATCATTTTCGACAAAAAAGAAGCAAATTTTATGTCTACATAGTGTTTTCGGGCATGCCCGACATAGTGGTGCGACCAGAAAGTAATATAGAAAACCATCTGTTCAAGGGCATGTTTAGCCATTTTGAGGATATGTGAGGACCAGCTACAGGTTTCGGCGAAGTTCGGCATCTGATAAGAGGCTTCCCCCTGACGGAAACTGTCGACGCTAACCCGCGCAGTCTTGAAAAACCTTCATTTTGATCTAGCATTTATAGTTGATAAATTGATTAGTTGAAGTATTAATTACACATAAACATGACCAGAGAAACAGTTCATTGTATTTATTTATTCAATGACAAATTTGAAATCCAAGATGGTCGCCAAGGTGGCCTCCAAAAATTCTGCCAATATCATGAATATCTGGCATAAATAACATTTTAAGAAATATATCTAAAATTACAAATAATACTACCATTTTAGACCAGTTTCACATGGGTAATTCATTTTTGAGGTCATTTTTTATTTCAATGTTCAATATAGAACTCATACTAATCTGCTTCACCTCATTTGTATGAATATACCGGTCGAAAGACAAATACATCTACGTTTTTTAAAAAAAAATTGTAAATAACCTTAAGAGTGATAATACATGTGTTAAATTGTGTGATTTACCGTGTTTACGTGGAAGCCGTTCCGAGGCCAGTAACAACCTTAATTATATCACAAATCTGTACAGCCTGGACAAGTTCAATATTGTTGACATATCTTTCATGAATAGAATAATTGATGTAAATAGTCCCATATCAGCCGATATGATGTCAGCAGGAGCTATTGTGCATGCGGGACCAGAAAAACACCAACTTTACATCGAATGAACTGAATCATTTATTATCTTTTTCTTGATAATTAATTGTATCATACACTGAATTGTATTACCTAAACTATAAATCATCCAAATACACACTGCATACTATGTTCATGTACTAAGAGTACGAAATAAAGATTATTATTATTATTATTATTATTATTATTATTATTAGCGGTGAATTTAGAGGTCGACAAATATGCAGTGCTAAAGGGCGATTGTACAAGTGCCACAGGGTGCGTTAAAAGGTAACAGGGATGCATTAAAGGGCGATGGAGAGGCGCTGAATGGCGACGCAGAGGGATTAAATGGGAGGGCGTTAAGAGGTGAAGGGGTATGTTTAAGTAGTAGTAAATTATTGCTCTACATCATTTTTCGGCACTAATGGTCATTAAAGTGATATTGTAATATGATAAAAACAGTGCAGTCCATTGATAAGAGTAATGATGAACAAATGATGACGTGAGGGTGGGGTGCTAGGGCATTGTGGGTTGTAAGGGGTTCAGTTATGTCTAGAGGATTTAGACATGCCCAGACGTCCATAGACTCATTCTTTTGTTCAAAACATAGTGCTATCCTCGGGTCGGTTAGTCCGATGCAGAGTGACAACAGGGTAACTCCATTCATCCCATGTCAGAGAACTAATGTTAAACACTTTTCCCAACATCATTGGCGAACAACACTCGATGGGTATGTTTAAGGGCGACGGACAAGGGCGAACAAGAGGCGTTAAAGGGAGACGTGCAAGTGCAATGGGAAAGTGTTGAAGAACGACAAGGCAACAAGGGCGGTGAAGAGGTGTTAAAGGGCGAAGAAGAGGATTTAAAGCATGTAATGCGTGACAGGTGCATTAGAAGGCAACGTGGAGGCATAGGCAGGGGTGAACGAGAGGTTTTGAAGAGCGATGGGAATAGAGAGTCATTAAAGAGCGAAGAAAATGCGTTAAATCTCGATGGAATGTGTTTAAAAGACAACAGAGAGGTGTTATAGGACGAGAGAAATGCGCTAAAGGTTGATAGGGAGGGCGTTAATGGGAAATGGGGAGGAGTTAAAGAATGATGGAAATGCGTTAAAATGTGACAGGGTGTGTTAAAAGGTGACGGAGAGGCATTAAATGGCGATGGAGAGGCGTTAAAGGGCAAATAGAAGGTGTTCCGTGGCGATGAGAGGGTGTCTAAAGGTTACGAGAAGGTGTTAGAGGGTGACTGAGAGGCGTTAAAGGGCTATGGATAGGCATTAAAGTGGAATGTAGGGGCATTTATGAGTGGTATCAAAGGATGAGAAAGAGACATTGAAGGGCAATAAAGAAGCCTAAAAGTGTAACACTTGTGTTAAAAGGTGACGGGGAAGCATTAAAAGGCAATGGGGCAAAGAGGGGCTAACGGGGACTGAGTGGTGTTAAAGGGCGACTGGAAGGTGTTAAAAAGAGTGATGGGAAGGTGTTCAAAGGCTATGGAGATGCATTATAGGACAAAGAGGAAGCATTACATGGTGACGAAGAGACAGTAAATGACAATGGGGATGTGTTAAAAGGCGACTGGGAGGCATTAGTGGGCGATGGTAGGTGCTAAAGAGCGATGATGAGGTGTTAAAGGGTGATGGGGAGCCGTTAAAGGGTGATGGAGATGTGTTGGAGAGTAACAGAAAAAATTAAAGGGCAACAGAGAGCAGTTGATATGCGACGATGAGCCTTTAAAGCGAAATGGAGAGAAAATAAAGGGTGATGGAGAGGAGTTAAAGGGTGATGGAGAGGAGTTAAAGGGCAATAGGAATATTAGTGGTCTAATGTATCTACATAATTTCAAAATGAAGATTCCCCTGTGTATTTTATCTAGATAACACATATTGCTACAGAAAATGGATTGTTCCAGCCAATGATGACGAAGATGCATTTATGAGAGATATTAAAGGGCAACGGCAAGGCATTAACCCTTTAAACGCGGCCTCGAGTATACTTGGGGGCAAAAGATGTCACCCTGTCACGGGTGCATTGTGTGTTTTTTAGTATTTTTGTCTGTAAAATCAATGTGGTCATGGGGGTAGCCTCGATAATCATGGGGGCAGCCTTGTTTTTGCTGATAAAAGTTTGTTTCTCTTTTGATTGTGCATGGATAGCACCCCATAATAACATCTGGGCCGATGTAGAGCTGTCACTCTTGAATGATTTTTTTGGAACGAAAAATTCAACATGACCACCATAAAATGAATAAAATTATCATAACTTTCTCAATATTTGAGATAGAGACTTGATTTTTTCACCAAACCATATATTTTTGTTATCAAAGAATACAATAAAACAAACCATACCTTACTTTGGCATCATCATCATACTTAAAATGCTATAATAATACTTAGATGACAAGATATCGCCACACTGCGGATTGCATGGCACACTTAATCATTACGCATTACATAATCATTACACATTTAGTAATGGTATAATATAATAGTTTTATACATTGTATTTTAAAATAATGTTTGGAACTTCCAACAACAGTAGGCCTATATAAAAAAATTATCCGATAAGGCTAAGATATAGCTAGAAAAAATAGTTGTCTTTATTATTCAAATAAATGGGCCGAATTTATTAGAATTAAATTAATGGATTGTCATTAAGTGTTTGTTTTTCTCATGTATATATCTTGTACATTTATTCTAAATAAATATACAAAAAAATTAAAGATTTTTTGTAACATTTGTGGATATACATATACAAAAATAATCAAAAAGTAACATAGAACTTAAATTATTAGAAAATTAGGCCTGTAACATGGACATTACTCCTGATTTATGATTGAACAAGACAAAACGTCATCAACGCTGAATTCTTTTATATAAGCCAATAGACTAAAGGATTTGAAATCATTATAAATGTCTTGGTTGGCTTTTTCTGCTTCATTTGAATACCTATGGTGTGGGTTTACAACATTATAAATATTTTACTCTTTCACTGCGGGGATCAGCTTTAGACGTCGGAATCTGACGTCTATAGACGTCAGATTTAGATGTGTAAGTTGGTCCTGCGGTGAAAATGTTAAAAAACGTTACAAAATATACATTAACGTAGCACAAGTTTATTTGCTATTATTATTTTTCATTAGGTAGAACATCAAATTGGCTTAAACTGGATTGATAGGTAGAATGCTTTACCTGGGAAACAAAAGATAATAAAAACAGTTCAATTAGCTACACACTGTCTTAAATATGAATGTCTGTCTGGACAAGCTTGGGAAATTGTATCATGAATCGAATACAGCAATTCAATCTATGCATAGAACAGTTCAGCAATTCAATTGAGAATTTCACAGTAAATCTGTTAAAACCAGAAATGTTTCTGCGCTGACTTCTTCACCTGTAATAATAGATGTCTGCTCGTCCATAGCCTGCTCCCTGTCATCGCCTAGAATGTGCATCAACCCTACATCAGCTTCAGTTTGAGATTCGTCTTCGCCTACATGCATCAATTCTATAATCAAGCCAGTTTGATGTTCGACATCAACTACACCATGCATTAATCCTAAATCCGCTTCACTTTGATGTTCGTCATTGCTTACATAATGCAGCAATATTTGCTCTTCATCATCACGTACAATAGGAAAACGCTCTAAATCCCCTTCAGTTTCTCTCATTGCAACATCAACCTCTGCTTCGTTCTCCTCGTGTTGCTGAAGGGTAAGATTATTAACATGCTTCTCCAACGATTTTTGGTCACGATAACCTCTTCCACAAATTTTACAATGTTTTTTTGGAAGATGACTTTTTTTTATGACTATTATAGCTATTTTTTCCCTCTGAAGCTCTGACCACATATTGTACACACAAATGGTCGTTCACCCATATGCTTTCGTTTGTGGGTCTGTAAACTTACTTTACATTTATATTTCTTTTCACACTTGTCACAAGAAAACGCCCCCTGATCCGCATGTGTCGTCTGATGAACTTTTAAGACATCCCGTCGTGCAAATTTAGAAGGACACAGATCACAAGCGAAGGGTTTTTCACCAGAGTGTGAGCGCATGTGGATTTCAAGCTGGATTTTAGATGTGTAATTTTTTTCGCACAGATTACAGCTATGTGATCCCTTTGGCTTTATAATATCTGGTCCAGTGTCAGTATCCTTCATTAATTCTTTATCTGACTTTCTATCACTGAAACCAATGGGAGTCGTGTCAATGAAGTCGTTGTCATTTGTCCATCGCATGAACCGCAACATGTCTCTTCAACGTCTCAAGCTGACGAAAGCGCCTCCCACAAATTTTGCACTTGTGTTTCATTGGTGCGTGAGTTTTTTCATGTAATACCATTGCTCTTTTTGAATCAAAGCGTTGGCTACATATACTGCATACAAAATTCAAATTGTTCTTTCTGTTAATGTCATGTTTTTTCTTATCATGTTTTTTCTTATGACAATACAAAGCAGCAGAGCTTGTGAATGCCTTTGTGCATAGATAACAGGTAAACGGTTTGTTGATATGTCTGCGTTCATGGCTTGCTAATACTGTCATGGTGGGGAAACATTCACCGCAATACCTGCATAAATTGTTTGTCAATTATCAGAGTGTATCTGCTCATGCAAACCTAATCCATGCTTGCTAGAAAAACACTTACCACAATGGCTACATAGGAACTCCTTGTGCATGTTATGGACCGTTTTGTGTATTCTTGTATGGTGAGCTAAACTTAAATAGGTTCTAAATGTTTTGGGACAGAAATCACATATATTTTTTCCCAGTATGTAAACATTCATGATTCTTCAGTTGGTAGTTGAAAGAAAAATATTTTTCACAATAACAACAAGTAAACTTTTTTTGTGTGTGTATACGTGTATGTTCCTTCAAATTTAGATCTCAAATGTTTGCCACAATAAGTACAAGTGTGTCGTTTAAGATGAAGTTGATAGTGACGCCATAAGTGTGAATGATTAGGAAATTTTGCGCCGCATTTATCACATTGATGTTGCAATCGAATGTCGCCATGCTCAGAATTCTGGTGATCAAGCCAATCTCGTCTTGTTTTAAAGTTCATTAAGCATAGCGTACACCTCCGTGTCAAAATATCACAAGCGTGCACTTTCTCATGGCTGCGCAGAGCATCAGCACTATCACAAACATCACCACATGTTGTACATTCATAAGGATTGTCTCCAGTATGTTTCTTCTCATGGCGATTTAAGAAATTTTTGCTCCAGTAATTTTTTTCGCAATATGAACACTTGTAACATTTAATTACTTCATGCATGTTTTCATGCTCGACAAGCCTGGCTTTGCCACCAGCCCATTTTAACCCACAATATTTACAACAGAAAGACTTTTTAGAATGCTTAGCACTGACTTCCAGGCTTGGCTCACTTTCTAATATCATTATCCGATTCCGTTCATTGTTAGACTCATTGTTAGACTCATCACATATATTATCTTCTGCTGGAGACTCATTATTTGCAAAGGTAACGTCATTCTCGGCGGCTTTGTTTTTTCTTTTATTCGCCCCTTTTTCGTAAAAACTTTTGGATGCTCTTCCACTTCTTGTAATATAAATATTCTCTAGAACAGGCCTATAGTAGTCAATATTACTTGTACTTTTGTCACACATATTTTTCTTCCAGTTGGTTTTCTTATCCTTTTCAACACCTAATAATGTTAAATCTCTTGTCAATGTGTTTTTTTCGTTACATTCTGTTATTTCCAATTTTTCTGGTAAACTGTGTTCATCACCAGATATACTATTTAGAAATTAATCATCCAACGGATCTACATTAACAGCATGGGTTTTAATAGGTTTAATATAGTCACAATATTTCTGGGTATGATTAAGATTTATTTTATGTTTTTTATTTGATAACGTCTTTTTTTTCTTGTATATATCTGTACTAATTCTTTCTCTACTTCAACAACATCTTTTACAACTTCTACAGCTTTCACAGCCTTTACAAGTCTACATACACAGAATCGTGCAGCCAAGATCTTTAAACTTTCAAGCTGCACCAAGTCACAGGATATTTTACCAGTATACAGAAAATCAAGGAAACTCTTTACAGTTGAATCATCTGCAGAAAGATATAGAGTGTATTTATGTTTGGTCTTTCTACATAAAGCTTAATCTAGTTTATCACTACCAGCTGCCAGTATCACAGAATGTGCTCGGAAAGTAGTTCCACGGAAGCTTGTTATTATGGTGTCACAATGTATGCCATGACTTCTCAGCTGATTCATTTGGCTGAGTAAGTCGACAGCCCAATTAGCCTCTTCAGTGGGAATATCTTCTTTTATTTCTAGCTGGCTGGAAACATCACTACTACCAGTAACCGTGATGTCATTATCAGATTGCGGATGTTGCGGGGTATTCTATCAGTTGTCGGGGTGGACATCGTACTGACCTGCAACACAATATATTAAATAAAAAAACAGCAAAACATAGATATCATGGTTCTAACCAGACCTTTTAAGCGTGTCGAGCCGACTCGCTTAGTTTTGCTCCCGCTATGCGACTAATATCGCCGACACGCTGCGATACGCTGAATAAAGAGCGACACGCTGCCGATACCCTTGAAATAATCGTTCTTTTCATTTCACATTGCATATATACATGCGATCGAGTGCATACAGCTTTACATCGTCCTCATGTGCATAACTTTGTCCACAGGGCAGTGCTATTTGCAAACTGTCAACTACAATGCCTTCACACCGGTTCCATCGTCTAAATGATAGGGCTACACACAGGCTAATGACCAAGCAAATGTCGCATTCTCCTCATGTTAGTTAGGCTACATTATCCTAATACAAGGTAGCTTACATTGACCAAAGCAATGTCTCATTGACCTCATATTAGTTACATTGTCCTGGTGAAAGGTACATTGACCAAAGTAATGTCTTATTCACCTCATGTTAGTTACATAGTCCTAATGACAATGTATATGATAATCAAAGTAAAGTTACATTGTCCTAGTGACAAGGGTCAGACTGATGTACCACATCTTACATTGAGCTAATCAGTTTTGCACTGTCCTCATGATGTTTTAATTGTCCAAATCACACCATTTATATTGACCGAATCTATATTGCATTAATCAAACAAATTTAGCATTGTCCTCATGTGTGCTGCATTGTCCTAACGGCAATGTATGTAGTGATCTAACAGATTCTACACTGTCCTAATATTGTTGGACTGTCCTCATGCAAGTGTTGTCTTTTTTGCGGACTTGGCGCCCCATACAAAGGCCTACATTCATTATTATTATTCCATTATCATGATTATAGCGTGTCTTGAATTTAAAGGGACTGGCCCACGCTAAAATCATCAAAAAATCGGTGATTTTATTTCGGGTTCTTAATATGACCATATGATGTAAACATGTACATAGACTAGAACTGCGAATTTTTATAATTTTTCTGCTGCGCATTCTCCAGTTAGGCTAGATATAGAGACGAAATTCCTGATTTGTAATTATTGACAACCATGTCAAAAATAGGAAATGCGGGAATTTCGTCTCTATATCTAGTCTAACTGATGAATGCGCAGCACAAAAATTATAAAAATTTGCAGTTCTAGTCTATGTACATGTTTACATCATATGGTCATATTAAGAACCCGAAATAAAATCACCGATTTTTTGATGATTTTAGCCTGGGCCAGTCCCTTTAATGTTCAAGACAAATATTGGTGCATATTGCTGATAGCGGTGGTTATTTAGGTAATTCGCTGCTGCTTCTATTTCTTTGTTATTTATACTGTGTAGGCCTACTGTTACGCTGTTATATTATATGTGACAGCGGTTAATTTCTCTTCAAATAAACGTGATTGTATCAGCTCGCTGTTGTGTGTATACGTTGGCCGCGTTTTGTCTGTGATCGTGTGTCTTTTGAAAGCTGTGAACGCGGTCACGAGCTGAACTGCTCTATACAGCGACGCTGACTGTGCACCCTTTTATTGCTAGAGCACTCTGTATCGAATTTGAAATGCAAGCGTCTAGTCAGATGTCTGGAATGTTTTATTTTATATAGCCTAATTCTATGTCTTGTCTTGTCCAGTGTCCGCAGTGTGTGATTATTCCGGCTGAGATATTAGTTTGTACTATTTTGGTACCTCAGCCATATTCGTTGAGTGTTGTTTGCATATTTAGTGGTGTTTGCTGGTCTGACTGTCATTCAGCTGATTGATCTCACTGGTGTTGTAATTTGTGCACGATGTATTATTATGTCCGCTGATTTTATTATGTGACTGTTGTAGTACTATTGTAGCACATGTGCTTGAATGAGCCGGTTTAGTTGAATCTGTACAACGGGGAGGCTGCGATAGTAACCCTTTCAGTTTTACACTATCCGGTTTAATCATCTGGCGTGATCATTGCGTGTATATTATTTTATCATTTATCTTTTATTACTACTGTGGATTGGTTCCACACTGTTCTGATCATATAATGGCGTCTGGTCATTATGTTGCAAATTACTCAGCCATCTCCGGAAATGAACTTCGGAGATTGGAATTCTTATTTCGTGGTGGGCAATTTCATTCTGGCGATATAGATCACTTATCCACGTGGGTGAGAAATGTGGCACATATAGGACTACGAGTAGCGACTTGGTCAAAAGGCTTAAAGCCCACCTGGAAGCTAATAACAAAACTATCAAATCGAATGAGAAAGTAATATTGTCTAAGTCTGAGCGAATTTGTCAATATGATAAAAAAATCGCTTACTTTAAATCTGGTGACTCATTAATTCCGGTCACCGACTCCCGGTAAATTAACAGTTCATGCTATATGTCCACCGGCATCTGGAGTTGGAGACGAGCTGAACAGTCAACACTGATACAGGACGAGAGATGTGACAAGACATGCGACATCAAGTCAAGGAGGGTTTTTTACCCGGGGCTATTTCCACGTTTTTTTCCTCCGAACACGCACTATTAAAAATAATGCAGCAGCACTCACACAGATTTGTACCATATTATTATAAGAGAAGCAGACAACACATTAAATTTAGAAGCCGTTGTGATTCGTGACTTTCTTATTATTCTTTCGGCTATCGTTGGTCTAAACAGGTTTTAAAATATCTGTGAATTTTGCCCTAACTAAATATATACCATACAAAATAATGTTTCGCTATAGACCTACTGTTTCTGTGGTAAAATTTCAATATTATACCTGGTGTTTCAGAACTGTCTCCCAGTGTTACTGAGTTTTATTTGTTCTGGAAAAACCGATTACACATGGTATTTATTTACTTAGCATTAGTTTCTGAAGGAGATTGTAGACACACTCCTTTTATAAAACGGAGAGGATTGTAGGCGTGGTCACAATGAGGCCAAGTCTGTGTTGTGCGTCACGTGATACAGTTGCTTATGGGGCCGGTAAATACGGTTTCCCGGCAGAGTAACACTGAGCACTGAAGAGGCAAGACGTCCCAACTATAGGATTTATAGGGCGTCGTGACTACAGTGCAATGCTCTCATTTCTCGTATATATAGACATTGTGGCTTTTGGTCATGTCAACAATACGCCCATTCCCAGAAAAGACACAAATCCTTCTTACACCCTGTATCCATCCCAAAATCTCACAGCACAGTATACCCCATGCCATGCATGAAGAAAACAATGTGGGCTTCTAAATTACCCACACAATTACAACATTAGGTAATTTTTTTTATTAAACCAGAAGTGAAACAACCATGTAAAGCAGTAATTTATGACGGACTATCTAGTCAGTAGCCACCCTCCTTTGATTTCGGCTCATTTAGGGTGGTGAGACCACGTGATTAGGCCCTATATCATTTTGCCTGGCGAGCCCGGCCAATTTCATTATTGGCCAGGTCGAGGCCAAGGTTCTTAGTCACGTGACTTTCATTTGTGTGCTATTGAGGCCGGTGGATAATTTTTTTAGGTCAAGTCATAGGAAATGCGTCAGAGGGGAAATGCAATATTGTGAACAACTTTTCATCAGCGGCAGTGACCTTCCAAAAATGCCTGAATTCGGGGATTACCTTATTTTCATCTAAAAATAGCAACAAGTCACAAACATTCCCCACTGGGGCATACTACAGGCTACATGAAGCTTGGCCATGCCACGTAGTGTGGCTCTGGGAACCAGAGTATAAATCATTAACCCAATCACGCTCTTATCTACTCTGGTTCCCAGAGCCACACTACGCGGCCACGTGTTTCGTTTTGTATATACTGAGCACAACTTCCTAGTTTGGAAGACTAACGGCTCAGGGTGCTATCGCATAACCTGTGCAACAGTCCTCTCATGGCTGTTCACTGTCTAAATTTACGCTAGAGATTAAATTTCTGTCTAGCTATGGCACCACGGGTGCTATCGCACCACATTGTGGTTTTTCTGGAGTCTCGCTGGATGGAGACTGCGCTTACGTCCATTGAGGTTCTTTTACGTCCAACTCTAGTTCAATCAGATGAGCCATCTGATTTACGTGGTTTTCTGAGGCCCACGATACGACATCGCTGCACGCATGTCCTATAGTGTATATAGCCCCTGGCAGGCCCAGGCGGTCACCCATCCAATTATGAACTGGACGCGACATTGCTTAACTTCAGTGATAGAGCCAACATGATGAACTAACGCTGTATTCCGTATCCAACTTCCCCGAGTTGTTCACAGTATTGTATTTCCCCTCTGACACATTCCTATGACATGACCCAGAAAATTATTTGCCGGCCCTAATTATTAACAATTATTAACAATTTCTATGAAAGTCATATGACCAAGGACTTGGCCTCAACCCAGCCTCAACCCAGCCATAAATGAAATTGGTCAGACTTGTCAGGCAAGTTCTTATCAGAAAAGCGGGTCCCGTTCTGTTACGGGATACCTACATTAATGTTTTGCATTTGAGTAATTTTGAGAAAAATTGCTGATCTATAATAAATTTGAAATGGCGGACTGGCGATAATGGAGGGCTGCTTTTGTGTTCGTTTCCAACCAATCTTTCTAGTTTCTGTCATTTTTGAAATATATACTCTAATATATACAGCATCATTCACCAAAAAAAATTAAAAGTATTTGTTTTAGTATATTCTAGATCAACACCACTTAGAATAAATAAATCTGTCCTGTGCATAGGCCTTTACATCTATAAATAAGATTGGTAAAAGGTGGACGATAATAGGTCATTTTAACGACTATTGAAAAAATCAGTCAGGTGTGATATTATTTTATTATCATAAATCATAATGTATAAATTACAGGTGATGAGAGTGTTTTATCTAGCTCCCAGTATTATGACATTAAATTTTTTTACGCGAATGTATAGGTTTATTAAATGATATATATGATCCAGAAGTAACCCTCAAATTAGACTAATGAAGGCAAGGAAACATAGGAGGCTAGGAGGCCATGACTTTAAACTAGTCAAAATCAGGGCAAAAACGGAGATAAAAATAATAAAAGTTTTCCCAGGCAGAATAATAAACCTCCGGAATCCCTTACCACAGGAAGTAGTGGAGTCATCAACATTGAACACATTTAAATTGAGGCTGGATAAATAAGGAAATTGTATTCAATTACATACTAGTAGGGACCCTGAATGTAGAAACCGGAACTACATAGTAAGACATATTAAGTATATCACACTACGTGAGGCCAGTGGGGGTTGTTACATGTGAATTCATTTTTCTGCCTTTAATATTTGTTTTAACATGTCGATATTTTACTGGTTAAGTGTAGGCATATTAAAGGCTATTTTCCACGTTACAAGTAAGGAATGAACCGGTACGCTTATATTGCCAATTTGTTGACAACAAAGGTTAGTTAACATTTGTCTGTCATGTCTGCATTTGCGGACATGTGATTTCTTGTGTCTCCATTATTATTTAAATATTTTTTTATTCACAAATTATATTGCTTTAAATTAGTCAAGTTATAAGACAATAAAAGCAATGTAATTATTGTGTATTATCAACATTTTGAAATTTTAATATAACACGATTTCAGTTCAGACAAGTGGTTGACAAATACTCTTTTTTTCGATGTATTTGTAAACGCAGAATAAACCGAAACATTTACCTGCATATCTATAATTATATTTTTTAATTTTAACATTTTTTCTCGTATATATGACGTGAATGCTGCCTTCGTTTCTGAGGGTACCTGCGATTCGATATTTCATTTGATTATATTATCATTGCTTCAAAAGTTCCAAGGTCTAGCTACATGTGTTATTCAGATGTCTTTCTATTTTATTAGACATAAATTACACAATCAATCTGATTATTATGTCAATTCTAATATTTGTGTGTTTTTGGTCGAAACTGCTATTGAATTAAAAGGGTCAAGAGACGGTAGGCCCACAATTGGGATATTGGCCAGTCAGTCAGATACAGGTGCCTTTTGTATTCCCGGAAGTCGTGACCAGCACGTGCATGACAGAGGCAAAACTTCGTTGGGCCAACATTGTGTTGATTTTCGTTCAATGTTGCATGCGTTTGGCCTGAATTGGGGGAACGTTAGCTCCGCATCCAGTTTTTGCTGTCTGATCATCAAACACGAGACGTCTGAACTATCGTTCTTGTTGTTCGACCAGCATCGCATTTGTTGAACCAGGCTTTGATGAGTAGGGCCTACATATATGTCTGAAGTGTAATGAACAGTAATGAATAGAAATACGACTTGTGTAGTAGGCCTATATACATCTGACGTGTAATGAAAAGAGTAGTAATGAATAGATATATACATATATAGGACATGACTTAAGATTGTCTGACATATGGCTGACATGTAATGACCATGCCGGTAATGAATAGAAATTGTGGTGGGCCTACAGCAAGTCCTATGTTATAGCGGCCTACAGGGATCAGCCCTGGTATTTAATACATAATTATGGTTGCTTAATACTGATCTAAGTGACTTTTGTCGAAAGCCGCAGTTGTTGTAGTGCATTCACCACGTTATAGTGATGCTTTTGTTTCTTCCATCCTAAGTCGCTAAATAAGCCGAAATCCAGGGAGGTGTCTACTAATGATGGAATCATAACACAAAATATTTTTAATGCGGCTGTTCCAACCTCTAGTGAAACAAAATAAAATGCAAATAAGTTATAATTCTGTGAATTTTTAATAAGCACACTTTACCTTCTTCGTGAAGGTTATCAGATATATCTGTTCCATGGTAACCTCGCAGGGATACAGTGGGTTGAAATGATGTGTGTCTGCTCTGTGAAAGAGTGTACGGATTTCAGCCCAATTTGACCAGTGGTGACCTTTTTACACGCTAGGGGACGAAACTCAAAAACTGTCTGGTAAGCATACACATAGCGGGCCTGTTTTTGAATAAGGACATTTCAAGCTTTATCCTGATATGTCACACTAAATATCTAATAAGTTGAAAAATGGTGAAATCGGCCTGCGGCATTGAGGCATTTTACATGTGTTTCAATGGGACTGTGTTTTTGGGGTGACCATGGTTCCTTCAAGGAATCCATAACCTCACCAAACTACCCTAATGGAATTAACAGAAATACTGGGAGACGAATAAACTGTGAATCAATAACTTGTAAAGAAGGTGGTTGCCTGGCGAGCCCGGCAAATTTCATTTATGGCCGGGTCGAGGCCAATGTTCTTAGTCACGTGACTTTCATGCCTGTGCTATTAAGGCCGGTGAATAATTTTCTGGGTCAAGTCATAGGAAATGCGTCAGAGGGGAAATACAACACTGTGAACAACTCTTCATCCTGGGAAGTGACCTTTCAAAAATGTCAGAATTTTGGGATTACCCTATTTTCATCTAAAAATAGCCGCTAGTCACAAAAATTTACCACTGGGGCATACCAGAGGCTACATGAAGCTCGGCCACGCCGCGTAGTGTGGCCTTGGGAACCAGAGTAAGAAGGTACGTGGCCCCATGCTGGTCTCAACCTTAACTCGATGAGGCCAGTAATATTAATGTGATCGCTTACTCTCATTGAGAGGGTAGAATCAACGATATTTCTCTGAAAGACCAAAATTGGATCAGCAGAGTTTGAACACGGACAGGACATTTACACGACTGGTGAGGCAGTCAGACACTTTACCAATTTAATAAGCATTTGCAAGTTGTGAACTTAATATATTGAGCTTAAAAAATCATATTGCAAATTCAAATATCACTTTCAGGGCTTCGTAGATTTATGATCAAATGTGTTCCTCATATGTTTTGTATTAAAAGAAAAATATCTAAACTGACCCAAAAGTGACAGTTTAAACTATATGCAACTGTTTTCGACACAAACACATTAGTATAGTCAGCTGTCCAAATTCACAGGACAAGGGCCCCCAGAATGCAATAGTTCCCATGGGTAGGCCAAGGCCCTATTCCATAATAATCCTAAATATGCGTTTCATACCGAAAGCCTCATTAAGAGCAAGTTCTTAAATCACAGCAAGTTCATGTATACTTGAACGACATCTAGGAGTTAATAATTCAGAGCCCTTAGCCCTGGCCCTTAGCTTGTCGTTGGCTTGCAAACATACTGACTGTATTACTGCGGGGATGTCGAAACAGGCTGACCCCGAGCTTGTATTGACCCTCAGTAAAAAAAACACATTTGTATGACTTTATACAATGTTAGACCAACACCCAATGTTGGGTCAATGTTGGGCCAGCATTGCAGACGTTGGACTAACAATAAAACAGCGATGGGTGAGTGTTTCGTTGGAGTAGTATCCATAATTTTATAATAGTGGTGTTATAATCAGGTTATAGCTACTCAGCTGAATGCAATTAACATGTGGACCTACTGTGTATACCGAAGGCTTATACAAATGACCTATGTATGCCCATTCTGAAGATGACTGTCGGTTTAAAAGCATCGATCCCCGTTACATGACTCAAACTTGGAGAGATGGCCACAACACTTATAAACCCATACCCAGGCAAATAGCATGTTTTCTGTTTTAGTTCTGATTACGTTGCAGGCCTGATTATTATGTCAATTCTAATATTTGTGTGTTTTCGGTCGAAACTGCTATTGAATTAAAAGGGTCCATCCTAAGTCGCTAAATAATCCGAAATGATGTGTGTCTGCTCTGTGAAAGAGTGTACGGATTTCAGCCCAATTTGACCAGTGGTGACCTTTTTATACGCTAGGGGACGTAACTCAAAAACTGTCTGGTAAGCATACACATAGAGGGCCTGTTTTTGAATAAGGACATTTCAAGCTTTATCCTGATATGTCACACTAAATATCTAATAAGGTGAAAAATGGTGAAATCGGCCTGCGGAATTGAGGCATTTCACATGTGTTTCAATGGGACTGTGTTTTTGGGGTGACCATGGTTCCTTCAAGGAATCCATAACCTCACCAAATTACCCTAATGGAAATAACAGAAATACTGGGAGACGAATAAACTGTGAATCAATAACTTGTAAAGAAGGTGGTTGCCTGGCGAGCCCGGCCAATTTCATTTATGGCCGGGTCGAGGCCAATGTTCTTAGTCACGTGACTTTCATGCCTTTGCTATTGAGGCCGGTGAATAATTTTCTGGGTCAAGTCATAGGAAATGCGTCAGAGGGGAAATACAACACTGTGAACAACTCTTCATCCTGGGAAGTGACCTTTCAAAAATGTCTGAATTTTGGGATTACCCTATTTTCATCTAAAAATAGCAGCTAGTCACAAAAATTTACCACTGGGGCATACCAGAGGCTACATGAAGCTCGGCCACGCCGCGTAGTGTGGCTTTGGGAACCAGAGTAAGAAGGTACGTGGCCCCATGCTGGTCTCAACCTTAACTCGATGAGGCCGGTAGTATTAATGTGATCGCTTACTCTCATTGAGAGGGTAGAATCAACGATATTTCTCTGAAAGACCAAAATTGGATCAGCAGAGTTTGAACACGGACAGGACACTTACACGACTGGTGAGGCAGTCAGACACTTTACCAATTTAATAAGCATTTGCAAGTTGTGAACTTAATATATTGAGCTTAAAAAATCATATTGCAAATTCAAATATCACTTTCAGGGCTTCGTAGATTTATGATCAAATGTGTTCCTTATATGTTTTGTATTAAAAGAAAAATATCTAAACTGACCCAAAAGTGACAGTTTGAACTATATGCAACTGTTTTCGACACAAAAACATTAGTATAGTCAGCTGTCCAAATTCACAGGACAAGGGCCCCCCAGAATGCAATAGTTCCCATGGGTAGGCCAAGGCCCTATTCCATAATAATACTAAATATGCGTTTCATACCCAAAGCCTCATTAAGAGCAAGTTCTCAAATCACAGCAAGTTCAAGTATACAGTAAAAAAAACACATTTGTATGACTTTATACAATGTTGGACCAACACCCGATGTTGGGTCAATGTTGGGCCAGCATCGCAGACGTTGGACTAACATTAAAACAGCGAAGGGTGAGTGTCTCGTTGGAGTAGTATCTATAATCTTATAATAGTGGTCTTATAATCAGGTTATAGCTACTCAGCTGAATGTAATCAACATGTGAACCTATTGTGTATACCGAAGGCCTATACACATGACCTACGTATGCCCATTCTGAAGATGACTGTCGATTTAAAAGCATCGATCCCCGTTACATGACTCAAACTTGGAGACATGGCCACAACACTTACTAGAGCCTGACGGCACTGAAATAGAGCTTGTGTCGGGCTTCAGGGTCAGTGTTTTAAGGAAAGCTAAAATGCAGCTGTTTCACAATTAAGCAAGAAATATATTAATTAATATCAATGAATTGTTTTTTTGTTGGTTTAATGTTAGAGCATCGTCTACGAAGCTCGCCCAACACTAATGCCACATCGGGTGAATGTTTGTTTTGTTGGGCAGTTAGTGGCCGATAGGCATATTATATATACATGTGTATTGGCAGGCCAGCAGAGAAAAGACGTTGAATCAATGTTGGATTAACGTTGGTTCAACGTCATGGACGGTTGAAGAACGTTGAACCAGCATTGATTCAACGTCTTTTCTTGTGTCAGCTGAGTGTTGTTGTGTAGGCCTATGCCTTTGGGACAGACACTGGACAGACTGACCTAGCAAACACTATAACGCTGGACAATCACATGGACTGACCCAACATTTGGTCAGCGTTAACGTATTACTATTAAGCCAGGTGCACTTCCCAGCAAACACGAGACGCTGACCCAATGTTGATTTAATGTCGGGCCGACGTCGGAGACGCCGGGCCAACATTCAAACAACATTCACTTGGATCATAGTATCGTGTTTCCAGGGTTGATGTTCCTTACAGGTCATGTCTCTTGTACAGATATGTACACACAGGGGTAGGTATATGCATACTGCATACATTTATGGGGATAGCACAGTGTATCAACTGAGGCCTACACTGTCAGGTTGGTATTGCTGGTGTATTGCTAAGGTCACGTGCCACGCGTGAAGTCACCTAACATAGCCAGATGCACAACCTCGCATGACTGACATGGTATTAGAGACGTGAAAATAAGGCGTCATTTGTATCAGTGTTCATCGGACCATCTACGCTGAAATCTCAAAATGTGGCTTCGTGGTGCAATGAGAAAAGTTATTCGTAACACACACATGGAGATAGATATGTTCTCAATTCGATAAACTTAAAGTTATTGTCGTGAAATAAATCATACAGAAAACCACTCGGACCAACACTATGCTAACAGTAGAGCTAAAGCTCTACTAATAAACCCATACCCAGGCAAATAGCATGTTTTCTGTTTTAGTTCTGTTACATCTTGTTGAGTGTTTGAATGAGTGAAGGCAACATTCCAATAGATTACAACTTTTAAAAACATCCGTTGGCAACGTAATCAGGTTTCGAAAAAGACGAATTATGACAAAATGTCGGTCATTGCATTTTTGTCTTTTAGATCCACCAGTTTTTTAATGCCATGTTTTCCGGTTGCTATGTTTGACAGGAAAGTGACATAAGAATTACAGATTTGATTATTCCTTACTAAAGATGTTTTTTTTATATAATTTACTAGTCGTAATCAATGACAAAAAGTTCTTAACTAGTATTAGGATAAGTATGTAAGGTCTCAGATGTATCACATCGTCAAAGACATTGCTATTTTAATTACAATGTCATTGGAATATCGGCGCTTTCCGAACGGGTCTGACATTTGCAAACACGAAGGGTCAACACCTCTAAACTTAGCTAATTGACGTGTTTTACATCTTTGGGGGACATCGTGAACATCGCCAAAATACACAGGTAATATTCATGGGATGTTCGTGGCTGGTGTATTGACAAAAAAAGGGAGGGATTTTCCTCAATGTTGAACCTTTAAAAAAAAAATCAACATGGGACCCTTCATCTAGACCCTCAGCGGCTTGGTCAAACACAATATAAATAAGGGATGGTTGTTAAAAATTGTATGAGCATCCCAAAATACACATGGCATGGCATAACAAAATTTTTAACTTTGAAACTTTTTAAGTGTAAGGCACTTGGGAATAGGCCTTTAATTGCTCAGATCTGATACGCCTAATGCTCGAGTTAACACATCCACGTAAGGATCAGTGGGGCCGTGCTATAACTCGTGGCACTAGGTAGCCTAACAGACCCATTAACTGTTCTACACCTACTTCACCTTATTGTCCAGAGAAAGATTAAATGGCACTACTAAAATATAGCAGTAATTGCATCACCAGGTAACCCGTCCCCCCCCCCCCCCCCATTTGGTGTTGCATAGATTATATTTGAGTATTGTCACTAGCCCCTGAGGCTGCCTTTCCATTGACGTGATTAAATGGCCGCTTGGGCCAAACCTTTCCATTAGAGCGTTGAAACGCGCAGGATATGTGGCGACATTGTTCCAGACTGTCCCTATTCATGAAGTCCAATTTTTGCGCAATGCATTTATAACGTGTCATTCTACAGTAAACGTAGGCCAACATTTACGTGCCGAAATAGGTCTTTCTAATGCTTCAGACATTCATTACGCGCACCCTTTAAATACCGCATGTATTCAAATTAAGTGTGACTTATAACTAACCTATATGGAGAGGGAGGTCAAGACTATCTAGGCGTGCAGGTTTTGTGATAGGGCCTACATTATGATTAATAATGTAAATATATATATATTACTGTACTCCCAGTAAACACAATAAAATTGTATAGGCTTAACATGTATGCAACGTCGGCCCAACTTCTTCGACGTTGCTCCAACATTGTATAAATGTTATAGAGGCCTACTGGGCTAGCGTTCAGTGTCACAGCAACCTAGCAAATATGAGACGTTGCAGAGAGCCAATTTTGAATAAAATTCATGCTCGGCCAGCATCGCAGACGATAACCCAGCGTCTCGTGTTTGATGGGCTGCCAGACATGACGGGAAACAACCAGAAAAAAAAGAAGACAAATGTGGAGATGAACGCGCGGTGGATGAACGCAGAAATCGCTACATGCGCGATTGCTGGCCGCGCGGCAGCCAATCGCGTCCATGGAAAGGTCACATTGTGATTGTATCAGATCGATTTTTAATTCTGCTGCGCGGCCGTCGTAACGCGTCGCGCACCCAAACGCATCAATGGAAAGGCAGCCTAACACTAGTGATTTAGAATCGGGTTAGCTGTTTCTCACCCGGTCATTTCTTGGTGTTGCATAGATTATATGATTGTGTATTATATATATATACATGTGTTATATTTGTGAGTGCTGGGCCAGTGTTTCAGAAGTTGGCCCTAACACTCTAACAACATTGGGTCAACGTATTCAACTAACAGGCATTTATTTGAGGCAATGGAAAGTCTTTATAACTGTAAGGCTTTATAACTGTAAGCAATGAGCACAAAGAAATATCACTGTTGTGGATAGGCCTACACTGGACAACAAACAACATATATTTTCATATTTTTTAATGCAGAAATAACATACACCACAAATTATTTCAGTCCATTATACATCATATTTGCTGGAAACAAAACTCATATGACTTGGAGCTGATTTTATCCATAATTTTTAACACAAAACACAATTGAATTACAAAATACACGAGCATCAAGATCACGTTGTTATGCTTCTTAAATCAAGCCTTGTGCTACTGAATAATTCGCTCTTTTTCAATCATTTAAATGTTTATTGCTCTCTTTCAATTGTTTAAATATTTAAACGACAAAAAAAAAGTTTATACAAATAGACATATTGATGAGTTGAGCATCTAACATAAAAAAATATTATAACTTTAGGCTACATTTTTGTGGTTGATATCATAATTATATAACCTATACAAGTACACAAGGAAAAATAGGGGCATACTTTCCTCTGTATTGCAGCAGTTGTAAAAGTAACTAGTGTACAATATCGTTATGTGATTCATCCAGTGTCTAATTTATCTCATTTATCTATCCATGCCTCAAATCCACTCATTCGTTCGAATACATTTATCCATTCATACAATCACTTCTTTAATTATCTATCTAACTATCTATCTATCTATCTATCTATCTATCTATCTATCTATCTATCTATCTATCTATCTATCCATCCTTATATCCAAAAACCTATTAACCCTTTGACTTCCAGGCCGGAGTGCATGCCAGGATCCAGATATACTGGTGTAGGAGTTCTATTTTTCGTCATTTGAAGCTGGAATTGCTAACGCAATTTCCAGCTTCAAATGACGAAAAATACATAAATGTAGTATATATTTGACGAAAATTTGTGTCATTTTATGGTTACGTTCATTGACGAATGACGACGGAAATTTCCGTCACGTATGGTAGTGAAAAGGTTAATCTGTTATCCATCCGTCAACAAAGTCATCCGTTAATATATTCACATAATCATCCGTCCATCTATGCCCATATTTCATCCTCCTATACATCCATCCAGCCAGCAAATCATTCATTCATTTTTCCATCCGCCATCATTCCAATTCATTTATTATTTATTTATCCATTACTTGTATCATTCCTTTAATTCACCCATTTATCCACAATCAATCCTCGATATTCACTTATGCATTCTTCCATTCATCATTCTATAAAAAGAGATAGATTTATGTTTCAAACACCAAACGTCAAGATTAACCTACATCGTGTCATCATGTGAAATCAGGAGTCAATTGTCTTCTAGTTGTCGCCAGTCTGCTTTTCAACAGTGTCTACTTTACTCAGTAATTCTGAATACGCTTTATCATCTTTCACTACAGCACCTGCTTCTATTTTTTGCTGTAGGGAATGCGTATTAACATGTTTCTCCAAAGATTTTTGTTGCCGAAAAGCTCTCCCACAAATCAAACAAGAATGTTCCTTGGGAAGATGCGTTTTTTTATGACCAACAAGGTCTTTTCTAGACATGAATTTTTGATCACAAATTTCACACACAAATGGTCTCTCACCTGTATGAGTTCTTTTGTGATTCTGTAAATTTAATTCTCGTTTATATTTCTTCCCGCAAGTGTCACAAGAAAACTTAAACTGGTCCGAGTGTTCCATTTGGTGAAGTTGCAAAAATCTATTCTGTTTGAATTTCATTGGGCAAAAACCACAAGCGAAAGGTTGTTCTCCGGTATGTGAGCGCATGTGGATCCTGAGTCTTCTGTCACATTTATACGCTTTGTTACAATACGTACAGACATGTGATTTCTGGGAAATTATCACTTCAGATTCATGACGATCACCACCTGTTATTTCATCACCAAATTCATCAGGACTAGCCTGAGGCGGGTGTTCGTCACTTGTTCCCAAGTCATCATGCACTTCTATCACTATTATCGGTTCATCATAGGTCACTGCTTCTGTTGAATCATCATATTTCACAGCATTTGTCGGGTCACTATAGGTCACTGCCTCTGTCAGGTCATCACATGTCACTGCTTTTGTCGGGTCCTTGTAAATCACCACTTCTGTCGAGTCATTATTGATCACCGCTTCTGTTGAATCTTCATATTTCAGAGCGTCTGGCGGATCATTATAGGTCACCGCCTCAGTCGGGTCATCACATTTCACTGCTTCTGTCGGGTTATTATAGCTCACCACTTCTATTCGGTCATTATAGGTGACCACTTTTATCTCGTAGACTTGACATGAATTGTCCGTATTTAAGACTTGATCGGGGGGTTTTGGCGACGGGTGACTTTTGACATGTTTCATTAACACCTCAAGCTGACGGAAATATCTCCCACAAATTTCACATCTATGTTTCTTTGGTACGTGTGTTTTCTCATGTTCTTTTAATTGTTTTGTAGAACCAAAGAATTGACTACATACAGAGCACATGTAAGACAAGTGTTTTTTTCTTTGGTGCTTTTGTAATTGGCTGTATGTTACAAATGATATTTTGCAAACATCACATTTAATCCCTTTTGTTGCAGGTATTGTATTATTGGACAAAGGATTATGTTTATGTGTCTTATGCCAAGATAAGGCAGTAGAGGTTGCGAATATTTTTGAGCATATAAAACATTTTTTTTCCACATGACTCCGAGCATGACCTTTCAATCCCGCTTTGTTGATGAAACGTTTACTACACAAGCTACAAGAGTAAATAGATGGTTCTCTCATGTGTATTTTCTCATGTCTAATCAAGTCTTTTTTGGTCCAAGTACACTTACTACAGTAACTACATAAATAATTTTTCTGCCCTGTGTGCATCTTTTTATGATGAACCAACATACGGGCAGTTCTAAATCCTTCCGGGCAGAGGTCACAAGCATATGGTTTCTCCCCAGTATGGGTACGTTCATGATTCATAAGAGCAGATTTAGTGGAAAATCTATTGTCGCAATAACTACATGCATTTTTTTTGTCATGACATTTATTGTGCTTCCTTAGCAGAGATTTAGATACAAATGCCTTTGGGCAAATATCACATTTAAATGGCTTTTCTCCTGTATGTGTACGTTGGTGGTTCTCAAACATACATTTGCTGGTATAAAGCTCACCGCAGTAACCACAAACGCGGCTATAAGGTTTTCCATCAGTGTGTGCTTCTACATGTTGCTCTTTATGGCTGTGCAAAACAACATCACTTACAAAGGTTTTACCGCATGTGGTACATTCATAAGGCTCGTCTCCTGTATGCTTTTGCTCATGGAGATTAAAAGAATTTTCACTCCAGTAGATTTTATCACAATATGAACATGTATACGATTTAATATCGTCATGTAGATTTTCGTGAGCAATAAGCTTTGATTCAGTTAAATATATTTTTTTACAGTATTTGCAGGTGAAAGATTTTGTCTCTTCCGTCGCAGTAATTTTCTGGTTTGATTTATCTGTCATTTTATATGATTTTTTCTTTGGTGTTGACCGTATTTTTGATGGTATGTTGTTGTCTTTATCAGAACTGTTCTCTGTTTGTATTATTTCAGCTGAGCATACAGTGGCTTTACTTTGCTTTTCTCTCTTCGTTTTAGACCTCATTATTTCACAACCTGACTTTAGAGATTGATTTTGGTCAGATGCAACCTTTACATTGTGATTATCTCCCACCTTATTAAAAGAATCGCCCCTATGTAATTTTTCACACATCTTGTCTGACATAATATCTGATGGTGTAATGAAATTTCCAACTGTTTTCTTTGTTGAATTATTTGCTGTCACACTATCCACAGTTTGTATTATTTTGGCGGAGCATACAGTAGCTTCACTTTGACTTTCTGTCTTTGTCTTAGACCTCATTATTTCACAATCTGACTTTAGCGATTGATTTTGTCCAGATGCAACCTTTACATTGTGATTATCTTCCACTTTATTAAAAGAATTGTCCGTATGTAATTCTTCACACACATTGTCTGACATAATATTTGATGGTGTAATAGAATTTCCAACTGTTTTCTCTGTTGAATTATTTGCTGTCACACTATCCACAGTTTTTGTTTTCTTGTACGAATATTCATAAAAACTGATACGACATGGTGTTTTCGTCGCCCTTCCACTTCTTCTCACCTTCTCTTCCACACAAGACTTGTATTTCACACAGCTGAATTTCTGATTCTGTCCTTTAGCCATTGGTTTTTCATCTTCCTTAGTTACAGCATCTTCTGGTTGTGTGTGGTCATCCTGGTTACTATTTGTACCAGCTGCGTTGGTGGTAACCTCACTATTCATCTGAAAATAAATAAATTTTACTCTAAATAGATGTTTATTGTTATCAATAAATTCTCAATTGGCTTTTCTCGAATTATAATTTGTTAAAGCCACACAATCAGGCTTAAATCATCAAAATATCAGTATATTTATTTTGGCTTCTTAATATGACCATATGTGACCCGTCACGCGAGAAGGTACCTTCCCGCGGGTTTCTTACAATTATTTATGACGTTATTAAAATTTAAATTTGATGATTACATAACTAATTTTAAAATATAAAAAATCTCATAAAACAAAAAGTTATGGATATTTTTCAAAAATTCTTTCAGTTATCCAAGAAAGGACACGGCTATCATATCAACTATAAAAATCAATTTTGAAAATTTTGACTTAAAGGCCCTTTTCGCGTGGCGGGTTACATATGATGTGAACATGTCCATAGACTAGAAATGCGTCTTTTTTAAATTTTGGTGTTGCACATTTACCAATTAGGCCTAAGCGAGATATATAGACAAAATTCCCGATTTCTTATTTCGGACATGCATGTCCAAAGTAAAAAAATGCGGGAATTGCGTCTTTATATCTCAATAAATGCGCAACACAAAAATTTTAAAAAATTACGCAGTTCTAGTCTATGGAAATGTCACGTCCGAAATAAAAAATCTGGAATTTTTTTCAGACACTTTTTTAGTGGGTAATATCTTAAAACTAGTTACACAGTAACATACATAACAAATACAAAAAAAGAGAGGAGCCTAGTATGTTCTTTGGGTGGTGCAGCAAAGTCTAGATTCAGATTAGTTCTCAGAATCAGCCCCGGGACTAGAATAAACAACACAAGAAACGTACCTTGGCATTTGGGTAAATAATGAACTAAATTTCAATTAACATATCAACAGAATATTTAACAAAGCAAATTCCCAGCTAGTAATAAGAAGGCGCAGCTAAACCTGTCTTGACAGGCCCAGTTTGCTTCTTTTATACAATATGCGGCCAATATTAGAATATGGAAATTTACTGTGGTAGCCAAATCTTAAAGGGGAAATTAAAAAAGATCAAAGCTGTCCAGCACCCTAGTCACAAGAATGTTCCTATCACTGAAAGAATTGCCTTACAAGCCGAAACTGAAAGCATTCTGACCTCAGTGATTACATCTCTGACACTAGCCCCAGTGGCCCAAACAGGTTTCAGCCACAGATTTACCCCGTACAAAATCGTGGGACATTTCTTTGGACTGTGATATCAGAAAATATCGGGGAGTAATCAGGCCAAAAATATTTTTTTTAGAAACAGTAACATTTCAGTTCCATGCCCGCATGCTCAGCTCAGAGTTCGCACAATCATTAAAAAGTTATGGACATTTTTCTGACCTTGGGGTCGGGATCGCTCTCAGTCACCGCCATGTTGGATTTTTCGGGTAAAGCAAATACATCCATCCACGGCCTGACACCACCCGCCGATATGTTGTATGCACACATGGCCATCGACCTGATTGATCAGCCGTTTCGATGTCTCTTTAGGTTTTCAATAACCATTCATTAATATAACTACGGAACAATAAAGGTGTTCACTTCAAGTTCAACTCATTATTTCTCGCTTTTTTGCTATTTCGCTTAAAATCTAATTGTTTGCTGGAAGTAAGAGCTATTAACTGTGATCAGATTTGGATAAAATTAAGCCATCGTGTCATTCAGTAATTTCCATTCACCAGTGTTTTGAATCAGATTGTAAATTCTTCTAGAAAAGCGATAACAAAAACCATTTCACAGCAGTGTGTAGGCGAAAAAAGTAATTCATTGATGTTTTTCTATTTCTCTGCAAATAGAAAATCATATGTGGCGGAGTACTGGTGTTTTATATTTGTCATCATATTTAGGACACACCAGTATGTTTATAATCCTACAGTTGTTATAATAACAAAACTTCGCAAAACAGTCCTCCATATAAAGAAATAGGAGGAGAGCTAAAATACTCTCCTGAGAATTTCTAGGAGATCATTGAACTTTCCACGAGGAGTGTGAAGCATGCGGACAGCGATTATTATTTGGCTTTTAAAATTTAACTTCTGGTAATCAGCAGGGACCCTGTTAATTGCTCTCCGTGCACTCGGTTAAGGATCACAAGAGGAGCGCGCCAACGCACTCCAGTGTCGGATTCAAGGGGGGGGGCAGCAGCAGTCGCGCCCCCCCTCTCCTATTCTCGGGAAAATACTTGTAAAAGTCTCCTGAATTGGCTGAAATTTACCAGAAAAATCTTCCCCCATAACACCGGGTGCCCCCCCCCTTTCTTCAGATCTGGAGCCGCCACTGCAATTGCTCTCCTTATAATTAGAGGACTGTCAAAATGGGAAGTTTAAGCCAATACATGGCACCTGGGTACAAAGAGAGAGCAGGGGTTTAGCGTTTACCTGAGCGACATCTATGTGTGGAGAATGGACTGAAAGCACAAAATTTACCAACACTAGCATAACGGAGATGGAGGGCAAGCATGACATACAAATATCTTCAAGGTATAAACCATGTTCAGTTGCGGATCCAAGGGGGCGGAGGCTTTGGAGAGTTCAACCCCCCCCTCCATCAAAAAAAATCATCACCTTATTTATTTATTTATTTATTTAGGGGTTTCCTTATGATTTGGTGATATACTGAGTGAGAAACAGTGCTCAATATGCCTTAGATTGCATGGGAAAGCCTTTGGAAATAAAAAATTTCTACGGGGGCGGGCCCCTCGACCCTTTTACAGCAAAGTATTTTTTTGTCAAATTTTAAACTCCCCCCCCACCTCACTGAAAAGCTAGATCCGCCCCTGATGTCGAGACCCCTTTCCTTCTACTCTCCACAGAAGATAATACTAGAAGACATACATTAACCCTTAGATCACTTGAAGTTGTGTCTCGCTACAAAACTTCAAGTGACTGAAAATTTATGTTCTTTGTGAAATTTAAGTCCCAATAGTGTTTCAAGATTGAAGGCATATTTTACTGGGGTTAGCTCATTATCAGGGGTTATACAGGTGCTGATAAAAACACAGAATGTCTACTGTAGTTGACATCAGTGCTCTAAGGGTTAAAATCTAAAAAAAAAAGATGCACAACCAGAAGGTGCCAAACGTGTACAGATTACAGGATGGATGGGCGCTCATTAGAGTATTTTTTAATGATCATTTAGTACAGTGTTTCATCTAGCTATTTTTAACATGGTGCATCGCCATGTTGCCTTTTCAGGGCTCGAAGTTGGCCCCGTCCGGTCATCTGAGACGACCAACAATCTGGGAAGGACGGGTTCAGCTTCACTGAGCTTGTCCGGTACTCCTGCTTGACAATTATTAGGAAGGACAAGTGATATTTTTGGGAAGGACTAGTCAATTTTTTTAGCCAGTTGTCCGACCAGACAACTGGAAATTTAGTCCAATTTCAAGCCCTGCTTTTGTGAGTGCCATGTTGCCCTTAATGAGCGCCATGTTGCCCTTCATCAGTGTTCATGAGCGCCATGTTGCACTTCATTTGCGCCATGTTGCCCTTCTAATATTCAGACAGTGAAATGCCTCTTTGAACTGTTGTTACATCATATTCAACCCACCCAGTCTATTGTGATAGTGGAAGACACCCCAGTCACTGATGTCAGATCAGTGTTGGCTCACAGTCTGCGACGCTGGCCTAAGATTGGTTGAATGTCTCCTGCATGTAGCTAAGTCCAGACAGGAAGAAGCCATGAATCCAAGGGCGGATCTAGCTTTTCAGTGAGGGGGGTTTAAAATTTGACAAAAAACATATTCGACTGTAAAGGGGTCGAGGGGCCTCCCCCGGGGAAATTTTTGATTTTCAAAGGTTTTCTCATGCAATCTAAGGCATATTGGGCACTGTTTCTCACTCAGTAGGCCTTTATCACCAAATCATAAAGAAACCCCTAAATAAGGTGATTTTTTTCTGAGTGGGGGGGGGTTTAATCCACCCAAGCCCCTCCCCCCTGGATCCGCCACTGGAATCGATGTTGGATTAATGCTGACCCAAGGTCTGTAATGCCCACCGTCTAAGATGTCGGTGACACCTACAGATGAAGGTGACTGTTGAAGGTGACAAGTGTTTGTTACCGCCCAATAAACACGTGTTTTTATCAACCAAAAATAGATGTCTGTCCAACGGCGGAGGATTTTCCACTCAGTCAATTCTCAAGCGATTTTTGTGAAATTTTATAGACATTAGGCATCTATCTTAAAAATATTGAATATTTCATTTTGAATATTTCAAAAGTTAGATCATTTGACATAATACAATTATGACGCCGCTCTATTCTCAGAATTGTGTTACGTTAAATGATGTAACTTTGAAATACCCACTGGAATTCCACGCAATGTTGCCAAATGATTAGATAAGAATGGTTGCACAATTTCGTAAATATTGCTTCAGAATCGACTGAGCAATACTTGAATTTGGCCGAAAAGCTTACTTTTATTTTGGACCAGACTCCACTGTCGAACAGACTGTAGGTCTAGTCATTGCACTCCCTTCTACCCAGACACCTCTCTCATGCTCGCAGCAGTATATAAGTTTTCAGAATGTTATTATACAAAAGCTATAATATAAATAATGTAATTATACAAACCAAAGAAAAAACGTATTAAAAAATAAAACGTCGAGGCGTCAAGGTAGGTCGTTTCAAAAAGTCATTTTGATGGTTTTGGCGTGTTTTTTTCAGGATTTATGTGAATTTGTGAGACACTGCAATAAAAGACATACTTTTCTCTGTTTGTTTCTTCTTTTTGCTCACTATTACTGGTAGAAATGAAATTATTTCGACTGTTAGAAATATTTAAAAAATTGGGATAGATTTTATCTGCCATTTTTGACGTATTATTATTTTTTTTTTTCGAAATTCAGACGGGTGCTATACAAAATGTATCATACCTTTGTAATTTGACTTTTTGTATAATTTTTTTTATTCAGTCATGAATATAATGGACCATCATATGTGAACAAAATTTCAGGTCTCTAGCACTAAAATTTTAAAAAAAAATGGCCTGCCATCCTTACCGGAGGATGGTCCGAAATGAAAGTTAACTTTTCGGTATCCAGTCAGTCAATTCTTAAGCGATTTTCATGAAATTTCTTAAACCCTATTTTCTAGTCATTTGGCATCGATCCTGAAAATTTCTTTAAAAAAATATTGTAAAATTTAAAAGTTGGACCATTTGACATGTAGTAAATGTCTATTTATGACACTCCTATAACATGTATAAACCAATTAACTTCATTCGGGTTTATTCTCAGAATTCCATTACATGTCAAAAGGTCTAACTTTTGAAATGCTGATTGGAATTTCGCGAAAATTTCAGGGTTGTTACAAAATGACTAAATGTATAAGGCCACAGAAATTTATTTAATTGTTTTACCGATTTTTTTCAGCATTGGGGCTGTAGGGTGGCGGCAAAAAAAAAAAATCAGATAAAGAGGTGTTTAATTTTTTTTAGATTGGTCCACAATACAGTAAGCGACGAGTTTCCCAGGTTTGGGCCAATTACGATGCTGACATACTGTATTGTCCCTGATAAACGCCCCCCCCCCCCCTAATAAACGCCACCCCCTGTTTTTCTGGTAGGCTTCCCTATAAACTGGCTTGAAAAAAACAATGAAATTTACTCTTCTGTCCTTAATATCAACAAACCATTTTGTTTGCTAAAACAGCGGCCGATTTTGCATACAGGTTCGTTCGTTGTGGTCAGGTTCGTTTAACAGAAAATTAGTCTTAATAAAGTCAAGAAAAAAACATGTTTTTCTATTTGACTATTTCCCTGGACAAATTGAGAGAGATAAGACATGAATGAATAGCCGCCGCAGCCATCTGGATAACTGCACAACAAGACGCTGTGAATCAGGTCTGGATTCAAGACGGGATTTGCACACGACACCACTAGACGCCAAACCGATGCCGGTCCAATATAGGTCACCATTGACGACAGTGGCCCAGCATTAGAAAACACTGCCCCGACGTCTTGCGGCGACAACATTCACGTGCATACAGATAGCGTCTGTGTGCGTGCGCTGTCTTCAACTTCAATGCTGGGTTAACAACTAAGATACCGGCCCAGAGTTGACACTGCCTGTTTGCCATTGAATATATCAATGAGAATCATGTCATCCATTACATTTGTTTTTAAATTATTATTTGGCAATGTATTATCGATCAATCCAGGTGTTTCGGGTTGAGTTGGAGTGTAATGTGTGTGACACATTAACAGAACCATAGCTTGCACAGTGTCAGCCTTAATTTGTCAGCTATTTTTCACACCTGATGTCGGCACCTGGCTGCACGTTGAGTTGTGTCAGACTGACCGCAGCGTGTCAGTTTTGCTTACAACGAAAGTAATGACTGTTTATTGCATTGGCACAGTAAGAAAGAAGCACTTTTAATTTTTTTTAACTTTGAAATGAATAAATCCAACACGACGGCGGAAAAAATAAAAATTTTGAAATTTCAATATTCTTTTTTTGCCATTTTCGGAAATTTTCGGCGGCGATTCGGTGAAACAATTAAATAAATTTGTGTGTCCTAATAATGGTACAAAATTTTGTGACAATAACTTGAGTAATGTCTGACTGGATACCGAAAAAGCTAACTTTCATTTTGGACCATCCTCCACTGTCGGACAGACTATAGGTACATTACATAAAGTTTAAAATTGTCCAATAAAATCATGTTGAGCCTTTTTACGTAACTGCCGACAAGCTAAAAGAATTATACAGGCGCCTTTTTTTTGTAAAAAAATGCAAAAAATGAAAATAGACATGTCCACTGCCCTATGAGGAAGTTCTGGAGGACATCATGAAGACCGTTTGGACAAAACAATGTGGAAATCTCGAAGAATTGAGATACTCGGGGAATTAATATAGGCTGCACACATGGTAAAACATTGGTGAAGTTTTGTTTGCCTACCCTGCACTTCTCCAGGCGGCGCACCGAGGTTAAAAATTGAAGTTTCATGGCTATAAGGAAGAGAATCCATCAAAATTTTTCTTTTTCGATGACCCCCTTGTAGACTGAAAAAAAAAACTGGGGCCGGAGGCTATGCCCAAATTTCTGATTGTTATGTGGTACAGTAGAACCTGCTATGAGCAGCCACTCTTATGAGCAGCCAACCTCCTATAGGAGGCCACTTAGCCATTCCCCAAAATAACATTTCCTATACAAATAAACCTCCTATGGGCAGGCACATGCCTTAAAAGGACACTTTTCCTGTGTCACAAGGGTGGCTGCTCATAGTGCTCAGGTTCTACTGTATATTATTTGCTCTGTTACAGTATTGTGGGCACTCATTGGGTGCCCTGATGTATCTTAAAACCTGATATAGATCTATATACAGATAGCACATCTCAGTAGTTTTATTCAGCTGCTTAAAAAAGTTAAAGTGTCTGGGTGATGTGTTGGCTTCAGTACAGTATACCTGCCGGAATTTGCAAAATTATGGTCACAGCTTTTGTGTATTTGGGCGTTTTTATAATTAGCTCAGATTTTGATTTAACACAGCATTTTTCTTGTCCAGTGAAAACTGTGGAATGAGGTCAAATATTTCTTTTAGCATGCATGGCGGCAGTTACGGAAAAAGGCTCAGCATAATTTTATTGGACAATTTTAAAATTTATTGAATCCATCTATTATATAGCTCTCCTCCTATCTCCTTATGTGGAGGACTGTAAATAGTTTTATAAATTGTCAACGTCACCTGACACTCCGTGAGGAGGACTGCGAAGTTCAACATTTAGGCCTAAAGATTAAAGATGTGTCTGTTGTCTTGCGTAACTTCGTAAGGGCGATAATACATGTAATTGTAAGTACATAGGATTATAAATTAGTTGTGCGAGACCTTTAACTGGCAAATTTGGGCGATAAACGGTGAATTTAAGATTCTAACAAACGTTGACCTCATGATTTTAATGAAAGATGGTAGAAATGATTCACAGACTATATTAGATAACATAGATCGACTCAGCTTGAAAACACACGGTTAGAATGTAGAATTGTCACTAATACAAAATGTCATGTTTCACAGTAGATTTATCACCTTTTCATAAACTTTCCAGTTCTAGGCTTCAATATTTGTTTGGGATAGTTAGCCCTGAAAACAGGCTGCTAGTACCTTCAGAAATGACACCCATGTACATCGATCGTGAGATCATCCACAGTTACTCGTCATGCGGCCCCGAGGGGCCAATGCACAGGCCCACATTTTAGTGTAGGGAGCATTTAATATTCAACTCAAAATAAACATATTCAGTGTGTAGCGAGCCCCGCCTGCTCATCCCTGACAGAGGAGGTTTACCCAGTGTGCAGCGGGCCCTTCATCCCTCTTGAGGGAGGAGGTTTACCCAGTGTGCAGTGGGCCCCTCATCCTTCCAGAGAGAGGAGGTTTACCTAGTGTGCAGTGAGCCCTTCATACCTCTTGACAGAGGAGGTTTACCCAGTGTGCAGTGGGCCCCTCATCCTCCTTGAGAGAGGAGGTTTACCTAGTGTGCAGTGGGCCCTTCATCCCTCTTGACAGAGGAGGTTTACCCAGTGTGCAGTGGGCCCCTCATCCCTCTTGACACAGGAGGTTTACCCAGTGTGCAGTGGGCCCCTCATCCCCCTTGAGAGAGGAGGTTTACCTAGTGTGCAGCGGGCCCTTCATCCCTCTTGGGAGAGGATGATCACCTAGTGTGCAGCGGGCCCTTCATCCCTCTTGAGAGAGTAGGTTTACCCAGTGTGCAGTGGGCCCCTCATCCTTCCTGAGAGAGGAGGTTTACCTAGTGTGTAGTGGGCCCTTCATCACTCTTGAGAAAGGAGGTTTACCCAGTGTTCAGTGAGCCCCTCAGCCCTCTTAAGAGAGGATGATCACCTAGTGTGCAGTGGGCCCTTCATCCCTCTTGAGAGAGAGGAGGTTTACCTAGTGTGCAGTGGGCCCTTCATCCCTTTTGAGAGAGGAGGTTTACCCAGTGTGCAATGGACCCCTCAGCCATCTTGAGAGAGGATGATATCACCTAGTGTGCAGTGGGCCCTTCATCCCTCTTGAGAGTGGAGGTTTACCCAGTGTGCAGTGAGCCCCTCATCCATCCTGATAGAGGAGGTTTACCTAGTGTGCAGTGGGCCCTCCATCACTCTTGAGAAAGGAAGTTTACCCAGTGTGTAGTGAGCCCCTCAGCCCTCTTGAGAGAGGATGATATCACCTAGTGTGCAGTGGGCCCTTCATCCCTCTTGAGAGTGGAGGTTTACCCAGTGTGCAGTGAGCCCCTCATCCATCCTGATAGAGGAGGTTTACCTAGTGTGCAGTGGGCCCTCCATCACTCTTGAGAAAGGAGGTTTACCCAGTGTGCAGTGAGCCCCTCAGCCCTCTTGAGAGAGGATGATCACCTAGTGTGCAGTGGGCCCTTCATCCCTCTTGAGAGAGAAGGTTCACCCAGTGTGCAGTGAGCCCATCATCACTCTTGAGAGAGGAGGTTTACCCAGTGTGCAGTGGGCCCCTCATCCATCCTGAGAGAGGAGGTTTACCCAGTGTGCAGTGGGCCCCTCCTCCCCCTTGAGAGAGGAGGTTTACCTAGTGTGCAGTGAGCCCCTCAGCCCTCTTGAGAGAGGATGATCACCTAGTGTGCAGTGGGCCCTTCATCCCTCTTGAGAGAGGAGGTTTACCTAGAGTGCAGTGAGCCCCTCATCCATCCTGATAGAGGAGGTTTACCTAGTGTGCAGTGGGCCCTTCATCCCTCTTGAGAGAGGAGGTTTACCCAGTGTGCAGTGAACCCATCATCACTCTTGAGAGAGGAGGTTTACCCAGAGTGCAGTCGGCCCCTCATCCATTCTGAGAGAGGAGGTTTACCCAGTGTGCAGTGGGCCCCTCATCCCCCTTGAGAGAGGAGGTTTACCTAGTGTGCAGTGAGCCCCTCAGCCCTCTTGAGAGAGAATGATCACCTAGTGTGCAGTGGGCCCTTCATCCCTCTTGAGAGAGGAGGTTTACCCAGTGTGCAGTGAGCCCCTCATCCATCCTGATAGAGGAGGTTTACCCAGTGTGCAGTGGGCCCTTTATCACTCTTGAGAGAAGAGGTTTACTCAGTGTGCAGTGGGCCCCTCATCCATCCTGAAAAATGAGGTTTACCTAGTGTGCAGTGGGCCCTTCATCACTCTTGAGAGAGGATGTTTACTCAGTGTGCAGTGGGCCCCTCATCCCTCTTAAGAGAGGAGGTTTACCCAGTGTGCAGTGGGCCCCTCATCCCGGATGCCTATAGTAGGCCTATTCTATCTCACATCTCTGAAGGTTAGTCTCATGTATTAACCCTTTGTGATCTACATTATCATTTTTCTTCCATATTAACCTTTTGATGCCTAGAGTATCATGTCCTTTTTATTAATCCTCCGCAGACTAGACTATCATACTTCTTCTACATATTTCTTCTACAAGAGTGTCTTATTTTTAATTTATTGACTCTCTGCGAACTAGAATAATTAACAAATGCATAAAACATCTGGGGTTTAAAGTCTCACGTGTCTCAAATATTATTCCACTTTGTCTAGACTGATATATTTGTTATCTATATATATTTTTTATCTTGTTGCCTAGAGTTTTATATGTCTTATTTATCACCAGTCGGGAGAATCAATTGCTTTAACCATCTGCTGTCTATAGTATCACGTACCTCTAATATCGACCTGGACTAGAGTATCATAATTCTCCTATGTTGATTTTCTGATGCCTAGATTGTCATATTTGTTCTTATATTAACCTTCCGATGACTAGAGTATGTCATGTCTTATTTTACCCAGTGTGCAGTGGGCCCCTCATCCATCCTGAGAGAGGAGGTTTACTCAGTGTGCAGTGGGCCCCTCCTCCCCCTTGAGAGAGGAGGTTTACCTAGTGTGCAGTGAGCCCCTCAGCCCTCTTGAGAGAGGATGATCACCTAGTGTGCAGTGGGCCCTTCATCCCTCTTGAGAGAGGAGGTTTACCTAAAGTGCAGTGAGCCCCTCATCCATCCTGATAGAGGAGGTTTACCTAGTGTGCAGTGGGCCCTTCATCCCTTTTGAGAGAGGAGGTTTACCCAGTGTGCAGTGAACCCATCATCACTCTTGAGAGAGGAGGTTTACTCAGAGTGCAGTCGGCCCCTCATCCATTCTGAGAGAGGAGGTTTACCCAGTGTGCAGTGGGCCCCTCATCCCCCTTGAGAGAGGAGGTTTACCTAGTGTGCAGTGAGCCCCTCAGCCCTCTTGAGAGAGAATGATCACCTAGTGTGCAGTGGGCCCTTCATCCCTCTTGAGAGAGGAGGTTTACCCAGTGTGCAGTGAGCCCCTCATCCATCCTGATAGAGGAGGTTTACCCAGTGTGCAGTGGGCCCTTTATCACTCTTGAGAGAAGAGGTTTACTCAGTGTGCAGTGGGCCCCTCATCCATCCTGAAAAATTAGGTTTACCTAGTGTGCAGTGGGCCCTTCATCACTCTTGAGAGAGGATGTTTACTCAGTGTGCAGTGGGCCCCTCATCCCTCTTAAGAGAGGAGGTTTACCCAGTGTGCAGTGGGCCCCTCATCCCGGATGCCTATAGTAGGCCTATTCTATCTCACATCTCTGAAGGTTAGTCTCATGTATTAACCCTTTGTGATCTACATTATCATTTTTCTTCCATATTAACCTTTTGATGCCTAGAGTATCATGTCCTTTTTATTAATCCTCCGCAGACTAGACTATCATACTTCTTCTACATATTTCTTCTACAAGAGTGTCTTATTTTTAATTTATTGACTCTCTGCGAACTAGAATAATTAACAAATGCATAAAACATCTGGGGTTTAAAGTCTCACGTGTCTCAAATATTATTCCACTTTGTCTAGACTGATATATTTGTTATCTATATATATTTTTTATCTTGTTGCCTAGAGTTTTATATGTCTTATTTATCACCAGTCGGGAGTATCAATTGCTTTAACCATCTGCTGTCTATAGTATCACGTACCTCTAATATCGACCTGGACTAGAGTATCATAATTCTCCTATGTTGATTTTCTGATGCCTAGATTGTCATATTTGTTCTTATATTAACCTTCCGATGACTAGAGTATGTCATGTCTTATTAATTAATCCTCTGCAGACTAGAATATCAAATATATTCACCCTCTGGGGTGTAGAGTATCTTGTATCTTATGTATAATCATCTGTGGACTAGATGATCAGATTTCTTCCATACTACCTTTTGGTGCCTGGAGTATCATGTCTTCTTTATTAACTCTATATGGACTATACTATTATATTTCTTCTATGTTAACCTTCTCATGCCTAGAGTATCATGTTACATTTATTGACCCTCTGCGAGCTACAGTAACATATAATTTACCCATCCTGGGTCTTCAGCATCACGTGTCTCTAATATTAATTCTCCGCAACTAGACTGATATATTGTCTTATGTTATCTTTTGTTACCTGGAGTATTACATGTATTACATTTCTTATTTATTAACTCTCTGGAGGCTGGAGTATCAAGTGCGTTGACTATCTGGTGTATATAGTATTACGTGTCTCAAGTGTCAAATATGTGTGAACTAGAACAGCATATTTCACATATAATAACCTTCTGATACCTAGAATCATGTCTGATATATCAATATTCTGGTGGCTAGAGTATGAAATTTCTCCCATATTAACCCTCTGGAGCTACCCTGTCATGTGTCCGATATAGTACACTTCTGTAGTAGACCCCACAAAAGCTACAAAAGTGAAATATATTTAAATGAGATATTTACGAACCTAACCTAGACTTTAATTTTAGATCTCTTGAAAATAATACTAGAAAAGCTGGGTAGATAAGTTGGAGAGGGAGAGAGAGAGAAAGTCAACAAAACACTTTGAATGAAATAAAAGTTTCAAAGATCATTGTTTTATTATTTTGTTTTTATTTCATTGAAGGAGAGATGACAGGTCCGTTGGCTCTGCAGCTACACGTATAAGCCATGACTGAAAAAGTAGAAAATGTATAAATCAAGTTCTGGCACATACATTTTGTTTACATTGTATACAATTACAAAATATACTACATTAACATGTAAATAAATTATTGTTAAAAATAGGAAACATAAATAAAAACAGTATGTATTTATTTTAACGAAATAAGTGGGCCGATAAAATTCGCTGGTCCCACGTTTTATGCCCACTCGATCGTATGCGCAGCGTGGCGGACGTTCTCATGAGTGGGGCCTAATTAATATTGATCAGTGAAGAGAAATGACTTCTTAATTACTTTTCATTAGACGTAAATGCTTTCAACCCTCACGATGCATCAAAGCATAATTTTGCTTCTCTGAAGAATGATTTAATTTCCTAAAACATAGGGGATTTGGAACGAAAATTGCACTGTTACTGTTTTAATAATAGTAATATCTTTCTTCAAATTACAACACACATCAAGTCATATTCGTCACATAAAAATCGAGAATTGCGACAGCAATTTTCGGCTTGTAGTGGATAAAGATGTAATAATTATAATTGATTAATTTTGGAAATTGACAATATAATAAAATAGAAAAAATAACAGATAAATTAGAACATGTATTAATACTATCAATACTAAGTAATAATTCAAGCCGTTGGTTTAAGTATTGTAGTTTGTGTTATTATAAAAATGGTCGAAAAGTATAATATATTAAGGACAAGCGTCATCCTTGCCAGTGTGGTTACAGTTACAGAACAGTTATTAGAACTAAATAGAGCCTTCAGAAAATACACCATGATACTCTAGCCTATGGATGGTTAATAAATAACATATATGTGATACTCTAGGCATCAGTGGGTTAAAATAAGATAAACGTGATAGTGCAGTTCACAAAGGGTTGATAGACCTACATTATAAATGTGATACTCTAGATCACTGAGGGTTAATAAATGCGAGTCTAGTTAGCAGAAGGTCAATGAAAAAGACATGTGATATTCCAGATATCAATTAAAAGGTTAATATAGAAGAAATATGTTAGTCTGGTCCACGGAGAGTTAATATTTAAGACACATGAGATTATCGGTTCTCTGGACCTCAGAGGGTTAATACAGGTCATACTCTAGCCTATACAGGGTTAACAAATAACATATGTGATGCTCTAGGCATAATGAGGTTAAAATAATTTAAACATGATAGTTTAGTCCACAGAGGGTTAAGCCATTAGAAACGTGATACTCTAGATCACGAAGGGTTAATAAATGCGATAGTCTAGTTAACAGAGGGTCGATAAATAAGACATGTGATATTCGATACACCAAGAGGTTAATATAGAAGAAAAATGATAGTCTGGTCCACAGAGGTTTAATATTTGAGACACGTGATAATATCGACTCTCTGGACCTCAGAGGGTTAACTCATTCACGACGGCACTCTCAGTACATACATGTTTCTGTGGACGGGACATTTTTTAAAATGTACTTTTTATGACGTCATATAACACGAGTTATCTCGGGCTCCGTCTTGTACCGTAGAAGTACCTTGCCCGAGATATCTCGGGCTCCGTCTCAAATAAGTTATTACAGGTCATACTCTAGCATATAGAAGGAAATACATAACATATGTGATGCTCTAGGCATCAAAAGGTAAAAAACGGATGAACATGATAGTGTAGTCCACATAGGGTTACTGTATTAGAAACGTGATACTCTAGATCACATAAGGTTAAAAAATTTGGTAGTCTAGTTAGCAGAGGGTCAATAAATAAGATATGTGATATTCCAGGCATCAAAAGGTTAATATAGAAGAAATATGATAGTCTGGTCCACAAAGGGTTAATATTTTAAACACGTGATAATATCGACTCTCTGGACCTCGAAGGGTTAATACAGGTGATACACATGTGATACTCTAGGAATTAATAGGTTAAAAAAGGACAAACATGATAGTGTAGTCCACAGAGGGTTAATACATTAGAAACGTGATACTCTAGAATGGAAGGGTTGATAAATAGGGCAGATTATACTCTAGGCATCAAAATGTTAATATAGGAAAAATCGTATAATCTGGAGGGATGAGGGGCCCACTACACACTAGGTAAACCTCCTCTCTCAGGAGAGATGAGGGGCCCACTGCACACTGAGTAAACCTCCTTTCTCAAGAGAGATGAAGGGCCCACTGCACACTAGGTAAACATCCTCTCTCAGGATGAAAGAGGGGCCCACTGCACACTGGATAAACCTCCGCTCCCAAGAGGGATGAAGGGCCCGCTGCACACTAGGTAAACCTCCTCTCTCAGGATGAATGAGGGGCCCACTGCACACTGGGTAAACCTCCTCTCCCAAGAGGGATGAAGGGCTCACTGCACACTAGGAGAACCTCCCCTCTCAGGATGAATGAGGGGCCCACTGCACACTGGGTAAACCTCCTCTCCCAAGAGGGATGAAGGGCCCACTGCACACTCGGTAAACTTCCTCTCTCAGGATAAATGAGGGGCCCACTGCACACTGGGTAAACCTCCTCTCCCAAGAGGGATGAAGGGCCCACTGCACACTAGGTAAACCTCCTCTCTCAGGATGAATGAGGGGCCCACTGCACACTGGGTAAACCTCCTCTCCCAAGAGGGATGAAGGGCTCACTGCACACTAGGTAAACCTCCGCTCTCAGGATGAATGAGGGGCCCACTGCACACTGGGTAAACCTCCTCTCCCAAGAGGGATGAAGGGCCCACTGCACACTCGGTAAACTTCCTCTCTCAGGATGAATGAGAGGCCCACTGCACACTGGGTAAACCTCCTCTCCCAAGAGGGATGAAGGGCCCACTGCACACTAGGTAAACCTCCTCTCTCAGGATGAATGAGGGGCCCACTTCACACTGGGTAAACCTCCTCTCCCAAGAGAGATGAAGGGCCCGCTGCACACTAGGTAAACCTCCTCTCTCAGGAAGAGTGAGGGGCCCACTGCACACTGGGTAAACCTCCTCTCCCAAGAGGGATGAAGGGCCCGCTGCACACTAGGTAAACCTCCTCTCTCAGGAAGGATGAGGGGCTGGTTGCACACTGGTAAACTTCATTTCTCAGGGATGATGGGCTGTTTGCACACTGGGTATACTTCATCTCTCAGAAGGGATGAGGGGCTGGTTGCACACTGGACAAGCCTCATCTCTCAGGAAGGATGAGGGGCCGACTGCACACTGGGTAAACCTCCTCTTTCAAGAGGGATGAAGGGCCCACTGCGCACTAGGTAAACCTCCTCTTTCAACAGGGATGAAGGGCTCACTGCACACTGTCTAAACCTCATCCTTAGGAGGGATGAGGGGCCTACTGCACACTGGGTAATTAACCTCCTCTCTCAGGAGGGATGAGGGGCCCACTGCACACTGGCTATACCTCATCCTTGGAAGGGATGAAGGGCTCGCTCACACTGGGCAAACTTCATCTGTCAGGGATTAGGTGATACTATTGCAAGAAATGCTCCCAACGTCACCTGTCCCCGGGGATGATGTATGTGCCAGATGGAACATACTCCACTCATCGATGTAGCTGCTTTTGTCAGAAATCGTTCGTCGCTCTCTAGCTCACGGTACAAAAAATTGAATGTATCTATCAGGAGACAGGACCGGTAAGTTAAGTGGACAAGCCAATTTACGAACAGTGATTGCAAATATGCCTCATAAAATTCTCTGTTTGAGTTTCTCCAAAGTGCAAATTACATTTTATGGGTAGCTGTGTCGTTTTGTTTCACGTAGTGAACCATAATATTAGAATAATATTATAATATAATGTAATGTTGATATTAAATACTTAATTGAATAAATTAGACTCTGTAATTAATTTAATCATAGGCTCTAATTACAGGAATCAATGTTAAGAAAATTTGGATGAAGATGAGGGTTATTTATTAATTTGTTTTCAACATGTAAGAAATATGAAATAATCAGACATACTTTATTTTAAGAATTATAACCTTCAGCGGATAATTAAAAACCTTCCGTGGAGAATTATAACCTTCCGCGGATAATTAAAAACCTTCCGCGGATAATTAAAAAACCTTCCGCGGACAATTAATTGTTCGCGGAAGGTTTATTTACTTATGAGGGTGATGGCCAACCATAGTCCTCGAGGATGACTGGTCATTTTTATTTTTAAGTGACATAATCAAACCAAAAATCATAATCATACCAAAAACACGCAAACCAGTCATGTGCAGGCAAATACTTAAAAAAGACGTCTAAACAACTACCCCATTCGGGGGGGGGGGGGGGGGGTAACAAGCTGTTTTTTTCAGGAAACGTCCCCAGAGGTATCTAGATTCACATATAAAAACAAAAGACCCTGAAAATCCAACTGGAGCGTTTCGAGAAATTCAAGACGACCACCAAGATGACCAGTAAATCATTATGATAATACAACGGCCATCTTGGACAACATCTTGGATTAGAAAAGCGCAAAATATTTATCAATATTGTCTGGGAGTAGTCTAGATGGACTTACTGACCAAAACACCAGTTGAAATGGTTCGAGTCACAACCCGATGAAATGAGCCATCGTGGCCGGCCGTCCTGGACAGAGGTGTGCCTGTTGAGACAGTTAAGCGTTTTTTGCACCTGGCAACTAGACTTATGTGATAAATGCAAATATTTTCAAAACAAGTTTTTTTCTTGAAAAAAAAAAATATAATCAGTGGCGTGTCCAGAATGTGCAAGAGGAGGGGGCGCAAGCCGAAAAAGGGGTATTAGCTTCACTTTATTCCAAAAATACATGAGAGGGGGGGGGGCGTACACCGGGTACGCCCTATGCTGGATCCGCCACTGATAAAATTCACATTACGATGCCAAGATGATGTATGAATAAGGTTATATGTACGATAATTGTCGTTACAAAACAAATAAGTTTACCAATTTGATTTTTCTATGTCAAACTATTTTTTATCAAGGTCATTTCATGCTCGAATATAACTGCATGCCGTTTTCTTAAAATATTTTTTTAAGTGCATCTTCAAATATTAGTTCATGTATGCAGGTTTGTGCGCTGAGATACCGTAGGCAATGCTCCATATACATAGTATCTGCTTAGAGGAATATGGAAAATATATCAACTACCGAGCTATATTTCGTTCGAGCATTCCAAATGCATCAGAAGGCAGAATTGCAAAGTGTCAAACAAATTCCTAACTTTATGCGCATATATGCTAATAACCCCGGCTTTAATTAAAATGTAGAAAACAAACAAAAAATATTAGTATAATATTTCTTTAATGCAAAAATTACATAGAACACAAATTATTCCAGACAATTTTATATCACAATTCCTGGTTACTATACCCCATGCATATAATATAAAAACTAATTTTCAACACAAAATACAATCAACAAAATACAACAGTATCAAGGTTTTTGTTCATGTTTGACAAATTAATAATTGTGCTCATTTTTATTTTATTCATTTAAATCTGGAATGTCTCGTACAAGTTCTTTAGGCTGCTTTTCCATTGACATAATTAAATATCAGCACGGGTTGTGGCTTATAACTAGACTATAGAGAGTGAGATCAAGACCACATTATGATGCATGAAGTACATATCACTACATGCACTCTAGCGTTTAGCATGTTTAGTGTCACAGCAACCCAGCAAATATGAGACGTCGAGCCAATTTTTATTTAATGTTCGGCAAGCATCGCCGACGATAGTCGGCATAAAATCAGCTTTGGTTCAATGTCTCATGTATGCCGGGTTGTCAGACATGACGGAAAACTTTACAATGGAAATGTTACGTATAAGAAAAATAAATTTGGTGACATTCTGATTCTAATAGCGATATTTATATAGATAGATAGATTTATTCAGCATTCACATAAAATAGGGTTAACAATCAGTATGATAAATACATTAAGTATTCAAAATACAATGTGACCACCATTCTGGAACACCAGGGATAAAAACACTGAAAAGTATCCTGGTGCAGGTCACTTATTTCCGCAGTGGTCCCTATATGCTGTTCCAGAGTGGCGGCGACAAGAGCAAGTTATTTTATACTTTCAATAAATACATTAGCTATATCATTGATTCTGTAGTTAGCTACACGTCAATGGTTATATCACAGATAAACTGGTGACTAGGAAAGTCATAGCATTTTCACAAAAAAATACAGGCAGAAACTGCCTCGACTAGATGAAATATGAAAAAATTATGAAAGTTTATAAATAGTGCATATGATGAAATATATTTTATCGATGATAATATACACAAATGGAACCCTTATTATTTACAAGGGTTTCTGGAGCAATTTCCAGACTCTGCTTGTTATAAATTAATTAAAAACATTGTAAAAAACGAGCTGAATAAAATGGCCTTATAATCTCTTAGAGCACATGAATCGGCAAACATACCTGCCTATATTTATAAGGCTGTATGATTGTAAATGTGATTAGTAGAAATGAAAATCACTCCGAGCTTCAGTAATTAGCTCTTCTCTGAGATGCTTATTGACTCCTTTCTTAAACGAAAGTAAGTCTTCAGCTGATCTCAGAGAAACTGGGAGCGCATTCCATATCTTACCGGCTGAGAATCTAAAAGTCTTTTTCCCCGATGATTTTACGTGGGGTAGAACAACTGATAGAAAACTATTTCTGGTGAAAAAAGAATGTTGATCATTGACCATGGGAATGTCCCGCTTTAAAAATTGAGGGGCATTTCCATGAACAATTCGGTACATATTGTTTAGCTTGATTTGTTTAACCCTTTGACAAACTGGGATCGAGTGCAACAAAGTAAACTCTTCTATGCCAATGTGAGACCTAGGGGGGTAGCCTAGAACAAATCTCATAGTTTTGTTTTGCAAAATTTGTAGTTTCTTTTGTAAGTTGACCTGGAGACCCTCAAACCATGCGGAGCAGGCATAATCAAAATGACATAAAATTAAAGATGTAGCCAAAAGTTTCCTAGAATTTCTATTCAAATATTTAGCCTGTCTCCATAGAAATTTGAGTCTAGAGTTTCCCTTTTTTAAAATACTTTCAGCTATATATTTCCCTCCCAGTGACTGGTCTAGGCTAACTCCCAGGTATTTCATGTGAACCAAAAAGAATACTTTCGGTCTTTCCCAAGTGAATGGATAGCTTATTATCCACTAGCCATTCACTTAGGAAAGTCAGTTCATGTCCAAGAGTTTCCTCTACGACAGAAACCGATGTACCTGAGACCAATAATGCTGAATCATCAGCATAAAGAATTAATCTGCATGATACAGCTGCCTCCATATCGTTTACGTAAATTAGGAATAGTAATGGTCCCAAGATGGATCCCTGCGGTACTCCGCAGGGAACCACCATGGGATCTGAAAAAATACCATCAACTTCAGTCTTCTGAAATCTATTTTTTAAATATGATGAGAACCAAGATGTTGAAAGATCATCCAAACCAATAGCTTTTAGTTTATTTAACAATATTTCATGATCGACAGTATCAAAAGCTTTTTGAAGGTCGATCATGACCATGCCAGTATAGTTTCCTTTATCCATATCAAATCTGATTTGGTCTGTCAGTTGTGTTAAGCAAGAATCGGTGGAATAAGAATTCCTAAAACCTGATTGATAATCATACAGTAGTTTTTCAGATCTTAAATAATTTTCTAACTGTTTATGTACAGTTTTTTCTAGAATTTTTGACATGACAGTTAAAATAGAAACAGGCCTGTAATTCCCAGGTTCTGACTTTGAATTTTTCTTATAAAGAGGAACAACCCTTGCTGTTTTCATATCATCGGGTATACGGCCTGAATATAAAGATAAATTTATAATATGTGCTATTGCACTAGATATTTGATTTGCCCCATCCTTGAGAAACCTAGCTGACAGCCCATCCAGACCAGTAGCTTTACTAACATTCAAGCTAAGCAAAGATTTTAGAATGTCTTCCTCTCCGACAGGAGAAAATTTAAAAGAGTTTTGTTTAGCACCTTTATCTTGGTAATATTTATAGACAAAAGTTTCAGCATAGCCACCAGTTATGTTTGGTAGTTTGCCAACGAGACTAGCTGCCACCGTAGTAAAAAATGTGTTGAAAATATTTGCAACAGTCGTTTTATCAAAAGTGAGTTTGTCTTCAGATAATAAACCTATACATTTTGCACTGCTCTTTTATTTAGTAAAACCTAGAGATTTCACAGCTTTCCATATGTCTGTAGATGAATTCTTGCATTCTGAAATTTTGTTGTAAAAATAGTCTCTTTTAACCTTCTTTATGTTGTACTGGACCCTGTTTCTCAAGTTACAAAAATATTTATAATTTTCATCAGTTTTATTTTTCCGAAAAGTTTCAAGGGCTTGATCTCTTGCCCTGATATCATCAAGTAATTCAGATGTAATCCATGGCCCAGATCTCTGTTTTAACCGTTTTTCTTTGAGAGGTGCAATTTTATCAACCACAGACATAAACAGATCTTTAAAATTTGACCACGCTACATCAACATCATCACAATTTATGACTTTGAACCAATTTATTTCACTGAGTTTTTCATTAAAAATTTCTGTCGAGTAATTCTTCATTGACCTGGAACGTATAGTGTTATGTTTATTAAATTTTGTTTTAGGACTATGCCTTGTACAATACGTAAGAAAATGATCACTGATGCCAATGGGAATTACCCCAGATTGGCTGATCTTTTCCTCATCAGAAACAATGATCACATCTAGTATTGAGCTACAAGTAGGTGTAATTCTAGTCGGTTCTTTGATAACCTGAACCCAGTTACAAATATATAGAAAATGTTTTAAAGCCTGATATAAGGGTGACTGTGTTTTTGAAAAATCAGAATTTAAATCCCCTAGTAAAAAACATTCTAAATCTAAAACACGATCTTTTTGTGTACACACATTTTCAAGAATATCATAGAAATTTTTTGTTGTCTGCGGTCTATAACAAGTGCACATCAAAATAGGTCGAGTATGAGGGAGAAGCAGTTCAATCCATAGCATTTCCAGCTGGTCGTCCGAGATATCGTTACGTTGGTTAAATGCCAGGTCGGTTCTAATGTACATACATACACCACCCCCTTCTCGGTTTCTGTCCTTTCTGATCACTGTATAATTGGGAATAATAATTTCATGGTCAGTAACAGAGTGATCTAGCCAAGTCTCTGTTATACCTATCACTGCTGCATGCGAATTTTGCGCCACTAGTCGAAGTTCTTCAATTTTAGGTAATAGGCTCCTAGCATTAAGATGTAAAAAATGTAGACCTTTAGATTTGAAACAGTCAAAAAATTTAGGGTCAGACTCCGATGGAAAAAAACCTCCTTCAATTCACGTTCTTCTTCAGCATCACCAAACAAAGGCTGGGCCAGTAAAATACATCTGTTACACGTATGAGAAATTTCTGCGCCGGTGATGATGGATGACCTGTACTCACGAGTCGAGATTGCAGAACATGACAGGTGAGTCCACTCATCACAGCCGTCACAAGAAACAGCTTGTTCAAGTACAATATTCACACTTGAAAGATTTATGTATCTTTTGGTGATTAATAAGATTTGATTTAATGATGTACTTTTTAGAACAATATTTACAAAAGAATGACTTTTTAGAATTATTAACATTTGATGTTTTTCAAGGGGAGGAAGTACAAGTTGAAGGAATGGCATTTTTACCTATGGTAACATCTTCGGATGAGATTTCTGGTATCATTATTTTATCTGCTTCTTTATTCAAGTGTTCTGTCTGCTCATTCAAACTCGGTAAATCTAACGTAGATGTTTCATTGTTTGATTTTTGTGTGGTTTTCAACTTATTTGATTTTTTCTTCAGTGTAGACTGTCGTTTTGATAGCATGTTATTATCACAATTGTTTCCTGTTTGCATTGAAAGTTTAGAACTCATTATTTCACGACCACATTTCACCTCCATATTTTTAGTATCTGGTTTTGTCTGATTTTCACGCTCTAGATCTTCTACCTCATCAAATGACATGTTTTGTAACTCACTACATTCATCTTGTTCATTTCCTATTCTACTATCATCATTAACTGCAGTTTTCTGTTCTGCCGGTTCTTCATTAAATATCACACGACATGATGTTTTTTGTAATTCTACCACTTCTGCTCACACATACATTACTGTTCTTTTCTTCAGATTCTGAATTCGTATCTTTCTTTCCTGTGGTCATTTGGTCACATTCTCCTGTTTCCAATTCATGTTGTTCATCACTTAACATGTTCTTTCTTACTCGAATATCTACAGAATTGTTGTCCATAACAGTGGTTCTATTTTTTCCAATGGCCTGATCATTGCTACTGTTGTTTTGAGTTTCTTCATACGATAGATCATCATCTTTCCCACCAAATAGTTCAGCCTGTACCTTGTCAGCAGCTTTCACAACTCTATCTAAACACAATTGTGCTGCTAATATTTGTAAACTCACAGGATATTTTACCAGTATACAGAAAATCGAGTAAGTTCTTCACTGTTGAATCATCTGCAGAAAGGTGTAGAACGTATTCTAGTTCGGTGACTCTAGCAAAAGCTGTATGTAATTTGTCACTACTGGCTGCCAGTATTACAGAATGTGCGGGGAAAACAGTTCCACTAGAGCTGGTAATTACAGTATCACAACGCTCGCCCTGGTTTCTCAGGTGATTCATTTGGCTGAGTATGTGGGAAGCCCAGGCAGCTGCTTCAGCTGGGACATCACCGTCTGCTTCAATGCGGGGTACACGATCACTAACAGCTCTAGTGGGGACATGATCGCCATCTGCTTCTATGCGGCGTGCACTAATGGTTGTACATGATGTAGTGGAGACATCGTCATCTGCTTTTATGTGGCGTGTACGATCAGATACGGTTTCAACGAGGGCATCACCATCTGTTTCTATGCCAGTGACCGATCACTAACAGTTCCAGGTGGGACAGGATCACTATCTGCTTCTATGCTGCGTGCACTCATGGTTGTACATGTTGTAGTGTGGATATCGTCATCTGCTTCTGGCACTTCACTATCCACCTGCATCGCCATCTACAACAAAACACAAGCTGTAATTTTCACTCCCGAACTCCCAGGCCCTGCTTTAGGCTGTAGCAGTGTATGAGTGCTATAGACAAAAATTCGGCTTAATATTTTGTAAACATAACTGTATTGGTAGTCCTCATGGGCCAAAATCCGGGATATATGTCCGGGATATAATTAAGGAAAGAACCAAGAAGACAAGTTAAATATCTTCAACGTTTATTCAGTCCACCACCATCGCCGGTGCTGGCCAACATCCATTCGATACTTGCCAATGAATCGTGCTGCACGTGTCTCTACAATACACATGATGTAGACCTACCCACCCAATTTCGGTTCAATGTTGGGCCAGTATCGCAGCCCCTGGCCGGTTTAATGCAGACAAATTGTCTCAACGTTGGCCCAACACTACTCCAACACTGGGTCTGCTGCATACTTAGCGGCAGCACCCCAGCAAACACGTGCCATTTACCCAATACTGTTTCAATGTTGGCCCAACGTCTTCTATGCTTGCCCGACATTGAAACAACATTGGGTGATTGTCTCGTGTTTGCTCGGGCTGCTATGCGGGTGATGCTATGCTTCTCCCATCGCCAGAAAAGCCACTACCCAGATAACACAATACATTGGCCCAATGCTGATGTAATGCTGGGCCAACATTATTCCAACCTTATCCCTTAAAGCCCTAATCACGAATTTAATCATAAATATATTTTTTTTCTTAGAACTTTTTAAACAGCCAACTACCTAACGACATCAAACTTATATTTGACTTGTTCATAAGGACTGTTCCTCAGAAATGGCAACTGTTTCCCACACACGGCACCCCTCTTTCCGCAAATCAGGACACAAATATTATTGCAATAAACTTAATAGTCTCCTGGCCTTCGGCCGGGCCTAATAAATCTAGTTATTGAAAAATATAAATGTGTTTTATTTTCACTGAAATATCTATCTCGCAAAATAGACATCTCTCAAAAAAAAATTTGTTGTCAACTGAGCATCAAGAACACAACTAAAAATTCAATAACATGTTACATCGCTTGAAAATTGGATATATAACCAGGATTAGAGATAAATATCTGTGGTGAAATATCCTGTGGAGTGCACCATTTAAAGCCTTAACTTTCAAAATTTTCCCCGGACCACTCCACTAGCTGTGTTGCTTATAAATTCTAGCAAAATATTAACGCCTCTCGCTTGGATCTGCCATTTGGAGTGTTGTCAGCAATTGTTTGAATTGTTTTCCCAAAAGAAAAAACTTTCTGTTGCATCCATTGTATTTCCATTCTGAGCTTTTAATTTTGATAACATACTTGGGTATAATTTTGATAAAAATAAGCAGCATGCTGCTGCTTATTTTTATCAAATTTATACCCATTTTTATTCGCCTTGAGATGTGAATTGCAGGCGAATAAAAATGGTTGGGAGAGTTAAAGACTGACCGGAATTTTCGTTTTGTTTAATGAAACCTTTACCAGGTAGCGCCGGATATATTTCCGTTCCGAACTTTCCTGTATTTGATGCAGTCTAGGAATTAATACTACTATGCAGTATGTTGAATATTGAGTATATTGGATAAGTGGCTTATCAGGATGACAAGGTCCTAATTTGACGAAAAAAGATCAAATATGGCAGCCATGACCCGGATATTTTTCAAAACTTCTGAAAAATTGATGCAGCTTTATGAACTAATGGCAGTTATCAGTATCTGGAACACTGAATAAATTGGAGAAGCGGTTTCGTTGATATGAGGGTGACAAGGTATGCCACACGCGGCTGCACAGGCGGCGCCGGCAGACGAAACCGTACAAAAACAAAAAGCCTTAATTAAACAAAGAGCCTTAATTACTTCAATATCTACATGCCCTGCACCATATTTGGTCATCAATATTTCCGACAATCCTACCACACCCCTTTTCTTCCAACTCTCCACCTGCGCTGGTCTTAGGCAATGCTTCCCTTTGTAGTTTCTTCTTGCTAGCTTCTTGATAGGGTTGAAGCAGGCATAACACATGTAGACACGTGCTCCTTTCTGAGACGGGTAAATGTCCTTCAGAAATGGATATACAAAAAATATTGTAAACTTATCAATTTCCCTTGCCACATTCACACTCTGGACGTGGTTCCTCACTTTGGAAAAACTTTTGCGGCAAACAATGCAGAGGCTCAAATCAACCTGACGAGTGCCATCAACTGAAATCACAATGAAAACTAATCATGAACCCTTTTCTTACTAATTTAACCCTTTAACCCTTAAAGCGCTGAATTATTTTTGTATAACCCATGGAAATCAAAGGGTTATTTTCAATTTGAAATCATCATAAATGTCATAAATGTTCTTTCCGATTCATTTGAATACCTATATCATGGGTCTACAGCCATTAGAAATATTTTTACTCTTACAGTGCAGGGTTGACTTTAGTCGTCAGAATCTGACGTCCACAGACGTCAGATTCTGACGACTAAAGTCGATCCCCGTGCTGTGAGGGTTAAGCCCTCACGATGCATTAAAGCATCATTTTACATCCCTGAAAACAGACTTACTTATCCTAAAACTAAGGGTTTTAGAACAAAATTTTCCATGAAACTGGTTTACAAATACATGACAATTTTCTTTAATTTTTAAACCACATCAAATCATCTTTATTCACTACAAGTCGAGAATTGCGATAGCAATTCAAGGCTTGTAGTGGATGAAGATGACAATGATAAATTCAGGCTTGAAAGGGTTAATTTATTTAAATTTTCGTGATCAATAGTAGTGATCAGCAGGATAGGGCATTAGCACTCTGTGAGTGAATCCTTACATCTCTCAGCTCTATTATATATACATTGTCATTGACTTGAAATCATGTCTCTGTAATGCGAAGTGGCTGTTGACGTCATTGTAGCGCGACCTACGTGTTTCTTGCGATACACAATTAAATTGGCTGAAAACCACTTTAACTTATTTCAATCAATCAATTTATCAATAAAATCCCTTAATCCTCAGAAGACTGAGCTCAGAGGTGTCAAACTCCTCAGCACAAAACCTTTCATGATCATGTGTCAAAAGCCAATTTTAATACACAATGTATGGCCATCATCAACGTCAGATATTACGTTAGTGATATTAGGCCTAGAAAGAAACAATACCGCAAAATACGGGCAATAACGCACCCTGTTGTATAACGGGCAGAGGGGTAAAAATGACCCTTTTGGGGTACAATCCTTAACCCTTCCAAGGGGGGGGACGACTTTATACGTCATAATTTCTAAAGTATAAAGACGGTTACCGCAATGAAAAAATTAAAAAATGTCTAATGGCCGTAGACCCATAACATAACACTTAAATGAAGCTTAAAAAGCTAACTAAGTCATTTATGATGATTTTAGGTTAAATAAAACCCTTTAGTCTCTATGGTTTATACAAAAATATTTCAGCGTTGGAAGGGTTAAATAACGCATACCGTTATATAATGCACTGAATCTCAGCGAATAACCAAACATTACAGTATGTGTTATGGTCGATTATGTCTTAGTTAGCTCTTTTCGATTCATTTGAATACCTATGTCATGGGTCTACTGTCATTATAAATATTTAAATTCATTCAGCGTGGGTACCGTCTTTATACGGCAGAATCTGACGTCTGTAGACGTCAGATTCTGATGCATAAAACAGTCCCCGCGCTGAAAGGGTTAAAATCAGATTGGTTGAGTGTCTCTGTAAAATTATGTAGGTAAACATTGCCAGTGATGAATATACTAAGTACCCACCACTACCAGGCTTTATGGCATAGGTGTGAACGCACTACTCTCAACTGGCGAATAAACGTGGATATCTAGATATATTTAGCGTGGATATCCTCCCGGTATCACCCTGCCCAGTCAGGTCAGACCGTCAGACTACCAGTCTGACCTTGACAACAGGTGTGTGTAAGGCCTGTACGAAATGGAGGGGGTGCGAGCATCATGAATATTCATTATGACGTCACCGGCTGACTGACTGTGGTATGGAGGTCACACTCAGGTCAAATTGTCTGGCCAGCAGGAGTTGGGCAGGGAAGAGGGGGGTTCTAAACACATAACACATATACGTGATATCAAGGAGTCTGCCGGTAGCAGACAACTGGATAGATGAAGATGCCCGGTATGGGCTTATTACAAACAGTATGTTTATTGATTTTTTCACAGGCCAATTAATGTGACCTCACTGCAGCCCAGCTATTCTAATTGCCTAATTTGGTGTCACAGTATTCTCGAGAGATTATCAACATTATCGTCATCACAAGAGATTGGTTAGGATGTCGCTCTCAACCAAATAAAGGCTTGCAAAGTTGTTCTTTTGTCATACTGGTAATTTACAGTTGTCCCGCAGGTACTTTTATTCGGGTAGGTAGGCCTACTTTTATTGAATTTGGAAGTTCTTTCCGATAGGTATTTTTATCCTGTTAGGTATGTTTATTCGGCACTTGATAGTACATCAGTGTACTGAAAGCATTATCGAGGTGTTAATTAACTTAGGTATAATCAGTTACAATAGCCTGGGTTGAATGGATGCAACATAGCAATAGATAACAGGGGCATATATGACACTATCTAAATATTTGAAAGGAAACATAGTGTTTACCTTTTCAGTTTTGGGACCGACTTCAGATTCTAACAGTTGGATTCTGACGTCTACAGACATCAGGTTCTGACATCTAAAGTCGATCACCGTATTGAAAGACAAAAATCTTTATAACGGCCCTAGATCCATAACATAGGCAATCGAATGAAGTGGAAAGAGCTAATTAACTTAAGACATGATGATTTATCAGAAAATAATTTATGGATTTCAGTGGCATTTTATTTGTATTCAAACCCTTGAAGCGCTGACAATTTTTGTATATTATTATACCATGGAGACCAAAGGGTTTTTTTCAATTTGAAATCGCCATAAATGTCTTAGTTAGCTCTTTCCGATTCATTTGAATACCTATATGTTATGGGTCTGTGGACAATAGAAATATTTTTACTCTTAAAGTGCGGGGAGAGACTTTAGTCGTCAGAATCTGAAGTCTGTGGACGTCAGATTCTGACATCAAGTCTATCCCCGCACTGTAAGAGTAAAATTATTTACAATGATCATAGACCCATGACATAGACCTGTATTCAAATGAATCGGACTGAGCTAACTAAGACATTCATGGCGATTTCAAATTGAAAAAAAACCCTTTGGTCTCCATGGTTTATACAAAAATTGCCAGTTAAACTTACTTAAAAACATATATACATATTATGATAGCAGCTAAAGTGTTAGTAAACATAATATCAAGAGCTGAGTAGATATTACCATTATCAGAGGCTGTAGATGGCACTTCACGATTAGACGCAACAAATTCTCTGCCAGAATCAAGGTGAATATTTCTGTTATCAGATGTTTTACACATAGAGTTTATATCACCCTAAAACAAGAAAACATGAGGAACAACATTAACCACGGGCTTCAAATGCTACATTATTTAATTTACATCCACCATTTGAAGAAGTTCAAGTGGGTTAAAAATGATAATTCGAATTCGAATCAATTCAAATCAAAATATGTATCAACTGAATTTTGCAAATTTAACACTTACCATGGAGACCAAAGGGTTTTTTCAAATTGAAATCGCCATGAATGTCTTAGTTAGCTCTTTCCGATTAATTTGAACACCTATATGTTATGGGTCTGCAGACAATACAAATCTTTTTACTCTTAAAGTGCGGGATAGACTTTGGTCGTCAGAATCTGACGTCTACACGTCACATTCTGACGACTAAAGTCAGATTCTGCGCTGTAGGAATCAACATATTTATAATGGCCATAGACCCATAACATAGGTATTCAAATAAATCAGAAAGAGCTAACTAAGACATTTATGATGATTTCAAATTGGAAAAACCCTTGGTAGCAATGTTTTTCAGAAAATTAATTCAGCACTTAAAGGGTTAGAGGGGCTTTAAGGGTCTACAGAAGGTCTTTTTTGAAGGACAACTATATATGTAAACGGTTACAGATGTGATTAAATGATTAAAATACAAGTACATGTAACCAAGACCTAATTATAGATGTCAAAACAAAAAATATCTTCAAGAACTAGATTTGCCTCAGGGGCAAAGCTTGCGTCTCCACCCCGCCCACATATATTTGGCAGCCAAAATACATAAATTATAGAGAAATGCAGTACTGTCACTTATATTTGAAAACGTTAAAAAATGAAAGTTTTTATTATCAGATTCAAACAAAAAATCAATCAACACACGTGCAGTGTAGGGTATTTCCTTTAAACCAAACATGAAACAAATGCATGAAGCGGTTCAAGCTCTAGAGAGCGACATAGGATTTTGGCGGCCATCTTGGATTTTGTTGAAAAAGCTGAAAAACGACAAAAAAAATTTACAGGGCATATTTCCAGGTTTGATATGCATACTGGAAATAATTAGAAATAATCCAAGCAGAGATGTATGGCTAGATTGCCAAATTTTGATGATGTCGAAAATGAGCAAACTGAAATATCCGCTAAAATTATGAGACGTAGAAAAAATCAAAGTTTTTATTATCAGAATCAAACCAAAAGCGTTTCAATGACTGATACGCTTGCGTTTTGACAGCTCGGGAGGAGATTTTTAGATTTCTGCGGTGAAGTTTAAGGATGCTGTTAGCTTTCGCTGTAATATTGTTGATGTGGGTATTGAATTTAAGATCTGAGGTAAGAGTAAGGCCAAGGTATTTAACAAAATCAGTAATTTGGAGAGGGTGGTCATGTAGTTTGTATGATTTATTAATTATTGTTTAGCTTCTGTCGGCCCTCGTGGTTAAACACTTGTCCGCATTAAACTGCATAAGCCAAGTATTTTCCCAAGAGCTGACAGTATCAAGGTCAGACTGGAGAAGTTCAATGTCTTTTTTGTTTCTGATAGGGCGGCAAATGATACAGTCATCAGCAAATAAGCGGACTGTACTGTTTACTACCCCATCAGGGAGGTCATTGATGTAGATCAGGAAAAGTATGGTTCCCAGGACAGTTCCTGACAATAACAGAGGACTGTCCGGGGTAGCACTGTCCAGGACTACCTTTTGGGAACTAGAAAAGAGAAAGTCAGTGATCCACTTATGTGTATCCCCTCGGATGCCATAACAGTTAAGTTTGTAATTTAAACGTTTGTGCGGAACCTTGTCAAAAGAGAAAGTCAGTGATCCACTCAAGTGTATCCCCTCGCATGCCATAACAGTTAAGTTTGTAATTTAAACGTTTGTGTGGAACCTTGTCAAAAGTTTTACTTAAATCCATCATGAGCATGGCTTTTTGGGTTGTACTACTGGCTAGGTCCTGGAAGAGAGAAAGAAGCTGTGATTCGAAAGAATGATTTCGACGAAAACCATGCTGGAGAGGAAAGAGTATAATTTATGTTCTGAATTTTAAGATGTTTCATTAAATTACTTACAATGTGTATTACTTACAATATGAACCATCATTTAGGATGCTATACATGTCAATGAGACGGGGCGATAGGTACTAGGCTTGTGCTTATCACCCTTTTTGAATATTGGAGCCACATTAGCTTCTTTCTAGTTGCCCGGTACATCTACAGTTGTAAGGGTAAATTTGAAGGATAATTTGTAGTATTGGAGCAATTTCGTTACTTAATTCCTTTGAGACCATCGCAGGTATTGAGTCGGGGCCTGAAGCCTTAGTCATGATTAACCTGTATGTGAAGTTTAATGTGCATTCCAGTTTCAAGAAACAAGTTATAGTGCTTAAAGTGGCGGACAAAAAAATGGAGGGATGGCCGCGCCTGGTGACAACAATAGGCACCTGCCAAAAGTTTGGCTGAGGCCTGAAAAGTAAAATATAACTTCAAGCTTGAAACACCGGTATGCATTCTCATTTATCAGATCCACTAACCTTCCACAGTTTATTATCCCCTTATCACCCCAATACGTGAAACTACATGCCTTTAGTCTTTACTGATTTGATTTTAGATTTCTCATCTAAAACCGAAAAAAGTGCCCGTGGCATAGAGTAGACGTAGGCCTATAGTCAGATTCACATTAAATTCTTTTTTGATTCATTTCAGTAAACAGTACATGTAAGCATGATATAAAACAATCAGGGCCACCATACTGGTCACCAGGGATAAAAGACACTATAAAGGGTCTGGTGACCCTTATTTCCATAGTGGTCCCCGAAAAGTAGACCAGATGGCGACTGGAAAGGTTTACAAAAATTTAATTGAAAATACTTGTAAAAAGTTTATATAAAATAAATTATAAATAAAAAACATTTCTCCATGATCACAACATACACTTCTAGTCATAACATTATCACATAAATGACTAGACTACAGCTTTAATATATATATATAATTATTGAAAAATTTAAATACAACTCAGGCAAGCTAGTAATATAGAAAGTCTGAGTTGTATTCGCTAACTAGTCTATCTATTAGGTAAAGTCTCACAGCTTGTTTAAAAGATGCCAATGAGTTCAGTTTTTTTATTTTCAAAGGCAGCTTATTCCATGATTTAATACCATTTAATTTAAAAGCCTTAGATCCGTTTCTCCCAGTGGATGGCAGAGAAACAGACAACGTTCTATGTCTTGTCTCAACATCATGCACCTGACTGACCTTACCAAAACTCTCAGTAAGATAACATGAAGCTCCGCCATGGACAATCCTGTGCATAATGTTGAGATTGAATTGTTCCACTCTGACATCCACTGGAAGCAACTGCATCTTTAGGAAATGTGTGATGTCTAGATGTGTCCGGGGGGATAAATCAAGAGCAAACCGTATTGTTTTGTTTTGTAAAATTTGGAGTTTATGTTTCAGGGGTTTTTTGGAGGCCGCTATACCAGGCTGAACATGCATAGTCGCAATGGCAAAGAATTAGGGCTGATGTTAACAATTTTCTAGATCTGGTGTTCAAATATTTTGCCTGTCTGTACAAAAATTTCCGTCGCAAATTTCCCTTTTTTTAAATATTTTCAACAATAGCTGTGCCGCTAAGTGTTTGCTCTAGATCTACCCCGAGATACCTAATGACAGTCTTTGATGTAATTACATTATTTCCACAAGAAATAGCTAATTTGGAATGTTTTGACAGCATATGTTTGGTTCCAAATAGAGTAGATTCTGCTTTACCTAGGTGGAGAGACAACTTGTTGTCTATCAGCCAATTGCTGAGAGACAAAAAATTGTCCCCCAAAACGTTTTCAATAGTTTTTATGTGTTTTCCTGATACTAACAGGGCAGAGTCGTCAGCATAGAGTATTAGTTTGCAAGAGACAGATGCTTCCATATCAATAACGTATATCAAAAAAAGAAGAAGCCCCAGGATTGATCCCTGTGGTACTCCCCAAGGAACAACCCTGGGGTTAGAAAAAATTCCACCTACATCAGTAACCTGCATCCTATTTGTCAGGTATGCATCAAACCAAGCGATTGCATTTCTATCAAGGACTATAGCTTTTAGTTTATGTTCAAGAATAGAATGGTCTACGGTGTCAAATGCTTTCTGCAGGTCAATCATCACCATCCGGATATAATTTCCAAAATTCATTTCTGAACGTATATAATCCATAAGAAAAGTAAGACAAGTACCAGTAGAAAAAGATGGTCTAAAACCTGATTGCCTGTTATATAACAAATTATTTTCTTTCAAATAGTGTTCAAGCTGGTTGTACACTATTCTCTTAAGAATTTTGGAAGTAACACTGAGAATGGGAACAGGTCTGTAGTTTCCAGGCTCAATTTTACTTTGTTTTTTATAGAGTGGTACCACCCTTGCATTTTTCATGTCTTCCAGAATTTGACTAGAGTACGAAGATAAATTTATGATATGAACCAATGGACAAGCAAAGACCTCTGCACCATCCTTCAAAAACCTTGCAGGTAAACTGTCCAACCCAGTGGCTTTGCTTGTTGTTAGTCCATTCAATAGATTTTCAATTTATTCTTCGCCGACGGTCGAAAAATGAAAAGAACTTTCTACAACACCTTTTCCCTGGTAATAGACTTTTAAAAATCGTTTGGCGAAATGTATTGGTCTTTTAGATAGTTTGTTAACCAGTTTTTCTGCCACTGAAGTAAAAAAGTTATTAAAAATATTTACAACTTTAAAATTTTCATATATAATTTCTTCTCCTTCAGACAAACTAATTTTGGAAGAGCCAGCAATAGATTTCAAGGTTTTCCATAAGTGGGAGGATGACCCTTTACATTCTTCAACCTTGTCATTATAAAAAGATTTTTTGGCTTTTTTTACCTTATTTTGTATCAAATTTCTAATTCATCGGTGTGAGAAATAGTTTCACGGGTTATCTGTAGGGGCCGAAATGCCAATGGATATGTCATTGAAATTTACAATTTGTAAAGAATAAAATAACTTTATTAGCAAATCAATATAAATTTTAGTTCCGGTACATAATATATTATCATACATTCATATCAAATTTATATTAGTGGCCTAACTTTTTACTGTACATTATGTACATTTCTTGAAAATATATTTCGGATAGAATCTATATTAAATTATTTTGATGTTTCATCAATGTAAATAACTTTTCAATGCTTGGTTTTATTTCTATAATGTTTATTCCTGTAAAATACCATCACTTGCTGACATATCACCAATTAGCCTACTTCACAACTCATTCTTTCACAGCTCAGCTTGTGTCAACTGCCCTGGACTAACGCCGCCTACTGTTCAGCTTCTCCGAGGTGTGACTTGTCAATTCTTCTCACCTGGCAATAAACAATTACAATTATGTATACCAATGTTCCGTAACGTTTTGTCAACAATGAAGTGCTCTATATTGCTTATTCTAATGCACCGTGACGTTATTGATGCTCTTTGGACCCCCTACCAACAAGAAGGTGAATATATATATAAATGAAAGACAAGTCTGTAAGCATTGACCTGGTGTTTGGTCAACGCTTTGATACTAAAACAAATTAGTAACGTTGACCCGGCGTTGAGCCAACGCCTTGTTCCTATTGTAAGACAGAAGCGGTCAAGCAATCTCTGTGGAAATGGGTCAAATACAGGTAGTATAATAACTGGACTAATGTTGTCTCCTGCACAAGCGTTGGTACGATGCCGGGCCAGCATCTGAAAATGTTGGACCGGCGTCGTACCAATGTGGGACACCACAACGTAAGTGGGAGCTGTATTCAGATGGTACAATAATTGGACCAACACTGTGTCTTATTGTAGTTGGCGCGATGCCGGCCCAGTTGTGACATTGTGCCAATGCCTGTTTAAGATAATAACACGATATCTACTGTTGACAGATGAAGGAAGGTATGCAGCTATTAGGTTTGGGCGAGATATCTTTCTTTTACCTCTCATAATTTAATTGTAGGCCTAGTGTTTATATATGACTTGGCAGAAGAGCGGTAACTGGTTACTGAGTCGTAAAGAGTTACCATCTTATGCCTCAGTGGCAAATCCAGAGCGGGACGCAGCCGGCGCGCCCACCTCTCCCCCCCCCCCCCTGTTCAGGGTCCCCAAACCAAAAAAAAGACCAGATTTGGGCTAAAATAAGCTCCAGAATGCGCTATTTGAGCTTAGATTTTAAAATTTTCCGGGGGACCATGCCCCAGACCCCATTTGAGCATATGGGAGGCTGGTTTTGCCAGCTGTGGTGAGTATGAATTCTTGAAAAAAAATCGGCGCCCCCCCCCCGTCTGTCAATTCCTGGATCCGCCACTGTGCCTGGTGATAGAGGAGATTCTGTCTGGGCGTTAATGGCCTTGCGTCCTGCCATGTGACTGGATCCTGGCCATTGATCCGCTCAGGCGCGAATCAACAAATGTACACAGACTACTTTGTGAGGCTGAGAGAGCTTTTGAGCACTGACACTCTCAGCACCCAACACTGGTTGGTATTGATGCCAACCAATAGTTTACTCCTGCAGACCCAAGGACCCGGGGAGGCAAATCAGATTTTAAACATATCCCGGCCAAATTAGAACAAAGACAAAATTCATTTTTTCCACGAACTATCAGAGACTGGAATTCACTCCCAAACAACATCAGGGAGGAAACTAAATTAGACTCTTTCAAGAGAAATTTAAATTCCATACCATTATAGGGTTCCACACACACACACTTTGAGCACTGTTGAAGTCAGATCCTAACTGAGAAGGTTTTTTCTTTGTTGTATATATTGCTAATCAGCCTGCATGTCCCTCCGTATATATAATAGAACTGTATCAAGCCTCAGGTGTTCAGGATTCCTGACTTGCGTCTCTGGGCCTCTCTGCCAAACTTTCCGAAAGTCATCACGAGTCATGAGAGGATTGTAGGCCTAGTGTTTAGGCCTACAACCCTGACTTTAAACAAAAGTCAACATGTAGGCCTAGCTTACCTGACCTACAAAGGCTGTAGGCTAATTGATAGTAAATGTATCTCATAGCTCATATCTGGATAGGTTCATTACGTTTTGTGATATTGAATTTCGTTTCGCTCCGTGATTCTCCGCATTCCGTTCCGTTCCGTGATTCAGCATAGGCCTACGTACGCTACCGACGCCCAGCCCCAAGGTCGGACAATCCGCCTGTAATCCACGGCTAACATCGTAGCGCTCGTAGCTACTTACGAAATACCCCATTGTACACATTCTGAAACAAGGTCTGTGCGTTTATTAACATTGGTCTTGCTTATGCAAGGGCTCAGTGATACACGGCTCTGAGAAAAAAGCAACTGTAGGCTTGGAGCGATTATTGTCGGAAGCCTCGTGTGGCCCGCATGCGAGCTAGCTAAACTCTGAACCGAACAAACAAACAAACATGTTAAATTTGCCAATTTGCAAGGATCAACGAAATAATTATGATGATTATTGTCATATAATTGTGTTCCAAGACACAGACACTATATACGAATGATTGAAAAGTGAAACGCTTTTTATCCGTGGCAAAAGTGAATGAGTTTTGATATTAAGTTGTCAATGTTCTTATAAACTGCAGCGTTTTGAAGTTGGCGTTGACCATTAAAATCACCTTTCATCGCTCACAAACACCGCCACCGATTCAGTGTGCTATGCGGACTCTCAGGTTAACTGGGGGTAGCAAACACTGATAAGACGTGCTGAACACCAGGAAAAGAGAGAAAAAGAGCTCCAATATTTGAAGAAAAGCTACTGTAGTTGAACAAGCACTCGCCAGGCTGTGGGAGCCCTGTACCCAGATTTATCTGGTGCTATGCGGACTCTCAGGTTAACTGGGGGTACAACTCATGACCAGAGAAGAAACAAAGAAGAGGGAGAGGGAATGACCCAAGGGTGTGGACCCCATTAAAGCAAAATAGGCGGGGGGAGTAAAGTAGATATAAAAATTAGAAGGTGGGAGGGGGTACGGGAGTGGTGAAATAGGTGGATGCTCGCTTCTCCAGGCCCATGGAGGCTTGGAGTCGCTGTAGCCCTGCGGAGCAGGTCACCACAGACAGCTGCGAAATTAGCTCGCAGCGGGTCGATAAGATTCTATTCTAGTCTATTCAGTCAGTCAGTGACTATCTAAGTTACATTGACTGTACTCGATTACATTTTTTTGAGTAGAGGGTCTATTTGTGTGTATTCAGTAATCATGACGAAATAGGAACTGCCAGCCCACACTACAAGTACAACTACATTGTCTACAAGTTGCGTAACGTTATTCCGTATTTATTCAAATACTTTTTTTTTTAAATATTTGTAGGCGGCCAGTAGCCTGAGTAGGAGTGTAGGGGATAACCGTCAAATGCTGGACAAATTATTATACACTACACTCTACAGTAGAATCCCGTTATAACGCAGTAGTTGGGGTCCAAGAAACAGGACCGCGTTATATGTGGATTGTTTGATCCCATATTACAGGGGTGGAAATTAGCTCGCCATCCAATCGCTGGTGATTTTAGCTTCGGTAAAAATGACCTGTGACCTGCCCAAATGGCAGGTAGAATTTTAACAGTAGAATATAATGTTTTACTTTCTCGCTCATTTGATAAAATTTGTTGCTTTGTAAAGGTAGTTACATCCAATTTTTCACTTTGCAATAAAAAAATGACTCAAAAGTTATTGGAATAAGCTTTAAAGGCGTAATAATGAAATTATGCGCAGGTGAATGTGTTTGCGGGCAGGTGAAAATATTTTTTTACCAGCCCGTCTGGCTTCAATAGAAAAATCTAATTTCCAGCCCTGTTATTATCAACCCTTTAGTTACTAACGTTAGGGCCACTAACAAGAGATACTTGTTAGCACATTTCAGGAAAAAGTTCCAGCAGATTTTCTTTTTCTTTGGCAAATATGCACAGCAATGTCAGTCAATGACCTGATTAACTTTTGGGAGCAAACAATTTTAAAATGGCGGTCTAGCGGCTATTTAAATTTGAGTAATTTTGTAAAATTTGAGCAACTCAAAATCAAAGCAAAATAGCTGGACCATGAATATAGAACAACATTTAAGGACTCGCACAAGGTTAACCCATGATAAATTTAGCAAAAATAAAGTCCAAAATGGCCGACTGACTGTCATTTTTAATTGTTTTTTTCTTATTATCTTGGAAATGTGGCATAATAGCTAAAGCGGTAATATATAATGAACCTTGAGAAAGTTTGCTGGTCTATATCAAATTTGAAATGACTGACTGGCGATAACGGAGGGCTGCTTTCGTGTTCGTTTCCTAACAACTCTTTCTAGTTTGTAGTGTGTCTGACCAACAGTTAAAGGGTTAAAAAATGATGACAAGTGAAGCAAGACAATGTTCCATTAGATTTATTACAAACTATTTGGTTGTCAGCAAACAGTCTTATTAAACAGTTAATTGATCATACTTATAGGAAATAAGTCATTTTTATTTTGTACTTTTTTTCTTTCTCTTTGATACAAGAAATTACTGATTGACCAGGGAAGAAAAATCCGATTTAATTGATTTTCCCTTCCAATTACCCCCAAGAATAGGAACTGCTGTCCACAATATCTAGCCTTTCCCTTAATCCTTCTCAAGACAATGCAATGGAACATGATAGCAGACCTGTGCACTACTACGTTTCTACGCTTAAAATTACAGACTATGTTCTAGTTTTCAATTACCATGGTTTTGTCTGAGAGTGGAGAAAAAAAGTTGAACATAGGCCTATTTTTACAACAGCCATATTTTTGTGGGTTACCGTGCATTATTCTGTAGCCTGATAACTGTTTGTTGACTGGCCTGGCTTATCGCAAAATGTAGTGTTATTGTCATCAATGAATTTTAGCTTTCATGTGTAGGTAATAGGGGCGTTTACAAGTCAAAGTGTTACTCTTTGGATACAGCTTAACGTCATTCCGATCATGTGCCAGCTGCAGAGATGGTGGCCCTGTATCAAGACAGCGCTGGGTGTGTCAGCGTCTGCTGACTGAGAGGCCAGCTGTAAAAAAATCAATGTTTCTGATTTGAGCCTACTTCCCCTAAGCCATGACAAGCTGTTCAAAGTAATTAGTTGCTCAATTTAAAACCTATTAATCCTATCATTTTCAAGCGTTCTGGGGGTTGTGAGCAATTTCACAATGTAACAGTTTACTATAAAATTATACATTTTGTCCATCCATACTAGGCTAATATTAAAGTTAACCGCACTAAAATAAAAAACGAACAAATTTTTAAGGATGACCTGATGCCGCCAATAACAAACATGCAATCCCTACACTGGCGTCAGCATCTACAATTAGCACACACGTTTCTAGCAAATGGTACATATTGGGCCAACGTCGTAGATGTTGGCCCAACATTGGGTCAAACATTGGGTAGATGTGTTGTGTGTGCACACAACACAAAACGTTAATCTACAGTGCTGGATTAATGTTACGCCAGCATTGCAGACGTTAGAACAACATTGAGCAAGCAATGTTAGCGATCTTTTTTATTACTACTCTACTCCCTAGCAGACACAAGAAGTTGAATCAATGTTGTTTTAAGGTTGGGCTGACGTTGTAGAGGGTGGACCAACGTTGAACCAGCATTGATTGTTGGCCCAACATCTGTGTTACTGGCCCATGCCTTGAACCAGCCTTTGTTGAATGTGTCGTGCTTGTTCGGTACAGCACTGCTGGTACTAGATAAACATTAAACAGACCAAGATACAGGGGCCAAGATACGTACAAAAACTCTGGTAGCCATGTGGGTCCCCCAGATGCTAATTTTAATCGCCCACATCAAATTCCAGTAGCCCACTTAATCGTACATTTTGTCTATGAAAACCTGACCCCTCATGACACATTCACTGATTCAGAAAGTACTCATGAAATGCAGGTGCAGTAGTTAATAGTTCATTCACTGAATAGTGGATTATCTGTTAACAATGCATTTTATCCTGTAAACCCATAGGGTTTTACATAAATCCCAATTATTTTCAAGAATATAATTTTTACATTTTTTGTACATACAAGTTCTGAAGGATAGCTCAGCACTTATAGGCCTACATTCACAATGTGGGCTAACTTTAGCCCACAGCAAAAACAAGGGGCCAATGGTGAGTGGGCGGCTGGGTATCTGGAACCCTGACATTGGCTGAATGCCGCTTGCTCGTGGGTCACCCAGTGCACTGGACAGGGCCTTGATTAACGTTGCCACAGCCACAGATTGTCCAGTCTGCCCTTGATCACTCGTGACGCTGTAGTCTAATATGGATCCAAACATGTTTGTGTGAAAAAAAAAACGTAACTGACCAATGATACACTTGAATCTCTCTCAATATGAGATCAACCACCAGTAGGGCCTAAAAGAGCACCGGGTGATTATTCAAATGACAGACTGAACACTAATTGATTTGTGCATTAGGTTTAGAAATTATTCATTCACCAATATGTTTCCATTCTTGTACGCGAGTTATTCTCAATTAAATATGTTTGAACAAATTTTTTAATATTTATTACATTGTTTGATTAACAAATCAAACGGTATCCACAGTAGACCTAGGCCTACCATTTAATTTTAAGTTTTGTAAATATTCTGCTGAATTATGATTGACAGACACCATAAACTACTGACAGTCTTGTATCAGACTACTAAAAGCACCAATTGATGGGTGCACAGGTCTGTAATAGTCATTTTATGTCAAATTATTCCTACAGATGTCCGTCTCGAGCCTTGGTAAAATTGGCGTCGATCTATCCAGCGAGAACTACCTTGAGCAACTGGAGAAAGTCAACTGGGCGGAATTCACAAAGGGCCACTTTCTTGAACTAGCATGTCATGCGAAGGACATCGGAACTTCATGGAAGGCGATCCAGGAGAGTCTGGGCCGGATGTATGGTCAGGACTGGTCCCACATGACCACAAAGGCACTATCTAATTACGCCGCAGGTATTATTATCTGTATGTCTGTTGGACATCATGATCATATGATATATATTCTTAAATCCTTTTACACCATATATACTTTTTCATCCATCTTGAGGTGAGAATTGCTGGTGCAATTCTCACCTCAAGATGAATAAAAATCATCTTATATTATATAATACACAGTAGCCATCCTCTTCTCCACTAGTGCGAGCTCTGACTAAAATTATCCATTCATCTATCCTATAACATGGAGAAAAGTAACTAATTGTAACTAATATCAACTGACTACGCTTTAAATTGTGTTTTCTATTGTCAGGAGTTTGGCGTCCCCGGGATTATTTGAGTTTTTCACTAGGTCCGAATACACCATCAGTGATTGATTTTAATGTCTGAAAAATATTGACTGATCATTATTTTTATTTGCAGACCTCAGGAAAAAGAAAAAGAAGCTACGTTCAAAAACAAAGGTTGTCGATTTGCTGGATTTACCATTCAATCCTAAAAGAATGAACATGAAACGAGCATCAACAGATGGTGTGGACCCTGAAGCAGCTTGTAACGCTAACGCAGATCCTCTGAAAAAAACATTTTTTGATGATTTCCAATCAGATGTGGTTAAGCTGGCATCAGAAGGCCTTGTGAGGGATGTAGCTGTTCAGCGAAAATTGAACACTAAACTGGAGAAAGAGATCAAAGAACTGAAGGAAACAAACAGAAAACTGGTGAGTGGGAATGGCCGTCTGAGACAGTAAATGATCACACTTAGCAAACCATGTAATGGGTAAATTTCTCAAACCCATGTGGACCTAGACAGCCAGTCAGTCAAACAGAGACTGCAAACCTCTGCCAAAATTAATGATCGTAAAGCCTAGTTGTAGTATTGCATTCAATTTATAATGGTGGTATAAAAAGGTAATTATGACATCATAGATTCAACCTATTTCATACATTCATTGAGATATATAGGTAACCATACACAACAGTTGTGAGACTATGACATCTTATATAGTCTTTCTATATAGTTAGATTATTTGAAATTTAGTATTTTATAGGCCTACTAATCCACGTAATTGGATCGTGATGCGGATCTCGCCTCTGGGTAGTAATCCAGATCATTCCCAAAGATTAATGCTCATCTCCAAGCTTATAAAATGCCACTAAAATTTATGAATGGTTTTGTGGTGAATAATTAGTCAATTAATTCTTTAAATTTCGGAGATACCCCTTTTTCATAATTATCCCTTTCAAGCCTTAGTTTAACATTGTCATCTTCATCCACTGCATTTCTTTATTAGCTCCCGCCGTCACCGTAGGTGAGATGAAGGGAGCTATGGATTCTACCTCCGTTTTTTTTTTGGCCTCTTCTTTTGCCTATAACTTTGTAAGAAAATTAGCTAGGATAACAATTTTTGGTATGTGGGTTACTTCCAGGTGGCTAATGGACAGGTTAAAATATTTTTGATCTGAATTCAATACGCAAGGTTGCAGAGGAGAAAATGATGATGTTACGGCGTTGGGCCGTCCGTAAACAATTCGTTTCCGGAGCATATCTCTGAAAGTACTTGTCCGATTGTCTTCAAATTTTACACACAACACCCCTAGGGGGTCTAGTTGTGCCTTTTGGGGTATTTGAACTTTGACCTACTTCTGGTTCAGAACTATGACCTATTTAGATGTTTTGACGCGCACTTCGTTTCCGGAGCAGATCTCAAAAAGTACTGGGCCGATGACAGTCATATTGCACATACATGTTCTCTAAAGTCCCTAGTTGTGCCTTTTCAGGTTTTTGGACCTTGACCTTGAAGTTGACCCAGCACTTTGACCTCATTTATAACATCGGTAAATCCGACTGAAAGATTTTGCGGAATATCATGAAATCCGCTCAAGATAGCTACACCATTACTATAAAACAAATTGTGAGGTTTCAGGAGAGGATGCATCTTGAAAAATTTGAAGTTGATAAAATTCAAAATGGCCGCCTATCGGCCATTATTCACCTCGACAGGCCTGATATTGCGGAATATCATGAAAACCGCTTAAGATAGCTACACCATTAATATCAAAGAAATTGTAAGGTTTCAGGAGAGGATGCATCTTGAAAAATTTGAAGTTGATAAAATTCAAAATGGTCGCCTATCAGCCATTATTCACCTCGACAGGCCTGATATTGTGGAATATCATGAAAACCGCTCAAGATATCTACACCATTACTATAAAACAAATTGTAAGGCTTCAGGAGAGGATGCATTTTGAAAAAATTCAACTCGTCCAAGTTCAAAATGGCCGCCAATCGGCCATTATTCACTTTCACATGGCCGTTATTTGGTAAACCGTGCTAGATGGCTAGACCATTACTATAAAACAAAATGTGTGATTTCAGGAGAGAATGCATCTTGAAAAAATTTGACTCGATAAAATTCAAAATGGCCGCTTATCGGCCATTATTCACTTTCACATGGCCGTTATTTGGTGAACCGTGCTAGATGGATAGACCATTACTGTAAAACGAAATGTGAGATTTCAGATGAGGATGCATCTTGAAAAAATTTGACTTGATCAAATTTAAAATGGCCGCCTTTTCGGCCATTATTCATTTTCACATGGCTGATATTTGGTAAACCGTGCTAGATGGCTAGACCATTACCTGATTACTATAAAACAAAGTGTGAGTTTTCGGGGGAGGATGCACCCTGAAAATTTTTAACTTACGAATTCAAAATGGCCGACAATCAGCATTATTTACCTCGATAGGCCTGATATCAGGTAAACCGTGCTAGATAGCTAGACCATTACTATAAAACAAAATGTGACGTTTCGAGAGAGGATGCCTTTTAAAAACTTTCGACTCAATCAAATTTAAAATGGCCGCCTATCGGCCACTATTTACTTTCACATTGCTGATATTTGGTAAACCGTGTTAGATAGCTGGACCATTACTATAAAACAAAATGTGAGATTACAAGAGAGGATGCATCTTGAAAAAAATTGACTTGATCAAATTCAAAATGGCCGCCTATTGGCCATTATTCACTTTCACATAGCCGGTTTTTGGTAACCGTACTAGATGGCTAGACCATTACTATAAAACAAAATGTGAGATTCCAGGAGAGGATGCATCTTGAAAAATTTTGACTTGATCAAATTCAAAATGGCCTCCTATCGGCCATTATTCACTTTCACATGGGCGATATTTGGTAAACCGTGCTAGATGGCTAGACCATTACTATAGAATGAAATGTGAGATTTCAGCTGAGGATGCATCTTGGAAAATTTTGACTTGATCAAATTTAAAATGGCCGCCTTTAGGCCATTATTCACTTTCACATGGCCGATATTTGGTAAACCGTGCTAGATAGCTAGACGATTACTATAGAATGAAATGTGAGATTTCAGCTGAGGATGCATCTTGAAAAATTCTGACTCGATCAAATTCAAAATGGCCCCCTATCGGCCATTATTTACTTTCACATGCCCAATATTTTGCAAACTGTGTTAGATGTTAGTCCATTACTATAAAACAAAATTTGAGGTTTCGGGGGAGGATGCACCCTAAGTTTTTAACTAGTTTATATCGAATTCAAAATGACCGTAAATCAGCTATTAGTTACCTCGATTGGCCTGAAATCGGGTAAACCGTGCCAGATAGGTAGACCATTACTGGGATACTGATTTGGATCATTAATTTCAATGGAGGTTTGCAATCTCTGACAGACTGTCTAGTTCTTATCTTACTCTTAGACTGAGCTTCTTAGACCTAGTTGTCTTGCGTCTTGATTTTTGACCTAGCCTAGGACTACATTAAAAACCCTACACAAAATTGCTTAAATCAAATTCTAATTCGTCGCGGGAGCTCCTGGACTTATGTAGTCTTGTTAAATTTGAAACCAAACTCTTGAGGCCATTTTAAAAAATATCCTTGTTTCCGATTTCATTGTGTGAAAATTTCCATGCGGGAGGTCGGAAAAAAGTTTTCTTTTAGACTGCCAAAAATACCATGAGGCAAGTTTATTTTAGACTGCCAAAGATTCCATGTTTAAAAAAAAATTTGTATTGATAGGCCTATAAATCTTTTTTGCACGAATAATTCTATTTCGTACAAAACACGCTGTTTTTTTAAAAAAATTGAGAAACACAGAACACAATCTTCATCATGTACGGCCATTTTCTCAACATGAGCCAGACTAGGCCTAGTATTCTGGAGAAAGATGCGTGATCGAAAATTTGACAGCAATAAAAACGTTGTTTTTGACTGCAATAAAACCTTTATTCATGCGCTGATTTGGAAATGTGCGGCGGGAAATGTCTTCTTTTACTACATGGGCTATTTTTACCCATGCAGTCGGAAATCGGAAACAAACATGCCTGATGTTTGAACACATTCATTCTCAATAATAATGATTTAATAGGCTCATAAAACAGATTAAAAATGACTAGTACCGTATATCCCCGTGTATAATGCGATGTTTTTTCTTAGCTATTCATGTCACAAAAAGGCACCTCGTGTTATACATAGATGTAGAATTTAATACAATTTTTTAGCTCTCTAGCGGTAAGTTCAGCGGTAAGTTCTCTAGCGCTAGAACGTATCTTTAAACATAGGCCAGTCAGCGTGTTTGGTAAGCAGGCCTATACACATGATACAACAAGACTGTGCCTTACCAACTAGTAGCAAACAAGAGACGTTCACCCAATGCTGGTACATTGTTAGGCCACCGTCTGCGACGCTGACACAACATTGTACCAGCATTGGGTGAATGTGTCGTGTTTCCTGGGAGCCCCCGTCTCACATTCCCGCCGACGCGCGTGGCACCTTTGACAACCACGGGCAGATAAATGACGCCGTTAGTCTGCAACCAATTCACACTTCTGACCTGTTCATTTATAATAATAATGATTTAATCTAAGATCGCCTTTCATATGGGAGTGTTCTATTGTGTACGACAAATCTGAACATGACATTTGAATGAGAGAATGCGTTGACGAAATATAACAAGATATCACTGATTATATCTCCTATCGCAAATTCTATACATCTAGGCCTCAGAATGTCCATATTGCTGGGATAACATTAACGCCTGTAGCTGTAGTTCATGGAGCGCTGCTGTGTTATTGCACCCTGACACTTATACAACCAAACACCTCTTGTGTCTAGACAATGCCGCTAGTCTGCAAATGTTTTACAATAACATTTCATCTTGGAATGTTCTTATTTGAGCACGACGATAATAAAATATGCTGATATGGTCTTTGTAATAGATAAATTAAAATAATATAAATTTGTCCGCGAAATATAAAAACGGGTATTTTAAAATCTGTGTGTATATATAAGTAGCCTATGCAGGCTTCAGAATGTCTGCCGATCGAGACAGTCCCGATGACATCCACTACTCTGCCGTGGAAAATAAAAATACAGTATCCGCTTACTTTATAAGTAGGCAGATACTGCCCTGTGGTTTTGCAGAGATGTACTGTTGCCGCTGTTCCCGTCATTGAGCATCGTCTATGCAGTCACGGCGATAATATCCATGCCTCACATTTAGATGGCCCGGAACGCTGCCGACCGGGACGCTGCCGACATCCAAAATTTGAGGTCGTATTATACAGAGGGGTAGACGTTTTTCAGGTCATCAGAGGCCTCAAATCTTAACTCGTATTATACCAGGCGTCGCACTATACGCGGGGATATACGTTAATGTTATCGATCTTAGGAAATATATGTTAATAAATTATCAAGGGATGTATGGAATAGTTTTGTCAATCTGTCTAATTTTCACTAACAATAGGATACATGTATCTCAATATCATTATCCCAGCTTGAAACTTAACTCTACAACGGCTTCAGACGTGAGAATCTGACGTCCAGTATTGATCCCACCGCTATAAGAGTAAAAACATGTATAATTGCCCTAGACCCATAACATAGGTATTCAAATGAATCGAAAATGCCGAAACTAGGACATTCATGATGATTTCTAATTGAAAAAACCCTTTGGTCTTCATGGTTTGTATAAAAAGATTTTGGCGCTTTACGGACTGAACACTGACCTATTCAATTTAAATTTTCAGTCACTAGAAGTTGTGTCTTGCTACCGCGACACACAACTTCAAGTGACTGAAAATTTGTGTTTTTTGTCAAATTTAAGTGTTCCAAAATTGAAAGCATTTTTTACTTTTGCCAACTGGTTATACAGGTGCCAATAAAAACACAGAATGTATGGTGTAGTTTACATCAGTGCTTTAAGGGTTAACTACACCTATATCAATTGCACTGGCATTCCGAGACAATAGGCCCAGCAAACACGAGACATTGAGCCATTGTTGGTTTAATGCTCGTCCACCGTCTACGATGCTAGCCCAATATTAAACCAACAATGACTTTATGTCTCGTGTTTGCTAGGACGATGCCTGGTAAATCAGGAAAAACCTGGTTCCAACTGTGTCCAGTGACTTGTTTGTTGTATTGATTGTACTGTACATAATAATGACATCATTCCTAGTGTCGCCAGTGACTTGTGACATACACGTCATTCGTAGTGTAGCCTGTGACTTTTTTTTTATTGTAGACGTCTTACATACACTCTGATGACGTCGTTCCTAGTGTCTCCGGTGACTTGTTGTTCTGTTTATTGTAGATGTCTTACGTACACTCTGATGATGTCATTCCTAGCGTAGCCAGTGACTTGTTTGTTTTATTTATTGTAGATGTCTGACATACAATCTGATGACGTCGTTCCTAGTGTTGCCCGTGATTGGTGCTCATATCTACTAGCAGAGATAAACCAGCAAAGATTGAATGAAGAGCGTCTGTGTGATACAACACTGGTTTTGGATTGTGGACTGTGTTTTTATGCGCATTCTTTTATACTGTCTGCAAGTAGTCCTGTATTGTGTACATCAATCATTAATGGCAATCAAATGGCGTCAAAGATGAATTATATCATTGAGCTCGGAGACGTGCCTGCATTAACCATATCACACGTGTTGGAATTTTTATACACAGGAAAATTACATTGTGACCTTGTACATCTTGATGATCTTCATTCATTGGCAACAAAACTAGATATTAAGAAGCTTGTGGATTGTGTGAAACAACTGCAAAGTGAATATGATTGTATAAAGGTGGAAGTAGATGCCTCAGACAATGTATCATCCGACGGAAGTATTGGAGACGAGTCTGCGGAAGTTATGTCAATAGAGTTACCTGATGGAAATATTATTGTAAATAGGCGGACCGATGTTGAAATTGAAGATGAAGATGCATTTGAAGATGAAGATGCATTTGAAGATGATGACACAATGGAAGATGAAGATGGAATTGAAGACGACGATGCAATCGAAGATGAAGATACAATCGAAGATGCAGTCGAAGCCAAAGATGCAGTCGAAGCCGAAGATGCAATCAATGATGAACATGCAGTCGAAGATGAAGATGCAGTCGAAGACGAAGATGCTATTGAAGATGAAGATGCAGTTGAAGATGAAGATGCAATCAAAGATGAAGATGCAGTCCAAGATGCAATTGAAGAAGATGAAATTGAAATTATGCGCACACTTGAAGATGATGAGAAACATCAAATTGAAGTTGAAGATAGAATTGAAGATGATGATGATGCAGTTGAAGAAGAATATACACTTGAAGATGGTGAAGAAATAATTGAATATTATGAACATACTATTGAAAATGAAGATACAGTTGAAGATGAATGTGAAATTGAAAATGCAATTGAAGATGAACTTCAAATTGAAGATCTGCTTATAAAGACAATTGAATATGAAGATGAGCATACAGGGAAGCAATCCAACATATCAGTGTCTCATACGGATATTACTGTGGAGCGACCAGCAAAAAGATCTGAAATATCCCGACCCCAAGCCAAAAGTGATAAACCACAAATATCTAAAAGCGATTCTGAGGCTGATATTATGATTATTAAGGGAGCGCATCAGGTGGACGAGATGTCTGATAAAATGAGTGATAATACAGTTTACATCAATTTAGCAGGTGAGGAAATACACTGGGAAATAGAGTAAGATAGTGAATTGTGTTCATGATTTCATTATGTTTTTTTTCTATAATTCAACAAATATATGTGATTGTATTGTCTAACATTTGTATTGCCTCTTTATAATTTTGTGTTCTGGGATAAACCAGAAGCCTTAAGTTGTTAAGCTTATTAACCAAAATATATTTCACTCTTGCCATAAATTGTGCATTACAAAAATAGAGTGTGTTGCTGGACCTGAATATATAAGATATAACCCTTGTGCTGCAAGTTTCTGACAAAATTAAAATTATCTGAAATTGATAAAATTATTTGTGATAGAAGCTAAAAAAATCAAATATTACAATTTTACAGATGACTATTTTTCATGAAAAGAAATAGTTTTCATCGTTTAACCGTTAAGTGATCGACTTTAGACCGTAAGAATCTGACGTCTGTAGATGTGAGATTCTGCTGTCTTAAGTCGATCCACGCACTGTAAGTGTAAAAATATTTATAATGTCTGTAGACCCATAACATAAGTATTCAAATGATTCAGAAAGAGCTAACTAAGACATTTGATTGATTTATGATGATTTCAAAATGAAAAAACATTTGGTTTCCACGGTTTATAGAAATATAATTCACCGCTTTGAGGATTAAAGCTGGAAATTGCATTAGAAATTCCAGCTTTGAATAAGGAAAAATCAGAAGGAAAAATTTAGCAGCACAAGGGTTAATTGCTAATTATGTTTATAGGTGTTATGTTGATAAGTTTATGTTTATAGGTGTTATGTTTATGTTTATAGGTGTTATGTTCATAGGTGTTATGTTTATGTTTATAGGTGTTATGTTCATAGGTGTTATGTTTATGTTTATAGGTGTTATGTCTGGCCAGGACATTATTCCTGCTTCAGTTGAAGCTAGAGTTCACGTGCCTCCTTACATGATGAGCTGGCCTGACCTAACACAGACCGACGGATGCAGTGATAAGAAAACCAAGAACAAGAAAAGGGCAAAATCAACCAAGACTAGTGACAGTACACAGAAAGGTTCAAAGCCAACCAAAACTAGTAAAAGTACACAGAAAGGTTCAAAACCAACCAAAACTAGTGAAAGTACACAGAAAGGTTCAAAACCAACTAAAACTAGTGACAATGCACAGAAAGGTTCAAAACCAACCAAAATTAGTGACAATGGCCAGAAAGGTTCAAAACCAACGAAAACTAGTGACAGTACACAGAAAGGTTCAAAACCAACCAGGTCTAGTGACAGTACCCAGAAAGAGTCCAAATCTTCGAAGACCAGCGATAGTGGCCAGATAGGGTCAACGCCAACCAAGACTATTGACAGTGCTCAGAAAGAGTCAACGCCAACCAGGACTATTGACAGTGCTCAGAAAGGGTCAACGCCAATCAGGATTAGTGACAGGGCTGGGAAAGGGATAAAACCTTTGAAGTTTAGAGACATTGCACAGATAGGGTCAACACCTAACAAGACTAGCGACACTGTCCAGCAAGGGGCAAAGCCAAACAAGACATGTGCTAGTGCCCAAAAAGTGAGTAAAACTGAGATGAAAGTAATATAATGTGATAAATTAGTTTCCTAAAAGATGAATTGAGCCATTAAGCTTCCCGGTCGCATTTTATGCACCAGATATTTTGAATAAGTAATTCATTAAATAACAACTTGTTTTATCCTGCAAAGTAAAGTTAATGATACAATAAACCTTCGTATATATTTACTCTTACAGTGCGGGTATCGACTTGGACATGTGTGACGTCTAAAGTCGATCCCCGCTCTGTAAGGGTTAAACCTTTCAACCCTGACGATGTATTAAAGCATCATTTTGTATCTATGAAGAATGACTTAATTTCAAAACGAAAATTTCGTGAAACTGTTTTAATAATAACAATAATTTTTTTCCATTTACCAGCCACATCAAGTCATCTTTATCCACTACAAGTCGAGAATTGCGATAGCAATTCGCGGCTTGTAGTGGATAAAGATGAGAATTATAAATTCAGGCCTAAGGGTTTAAAGAACTGAATCAGTCCATGATTTCATTTTTCATAGATAATTTCTTATTCATGCTCATATTTTTTTAGCCTTATTTATATTTATTTCAGCCTACAAAAGAGAAATGTAAAGAGAAAAAAGTGCAGTCACCATCAGCTTACGTGTTGTGGTGCCGTGAGAAACGTCCTTTCGTTGTTACAGACAATCCTGGCTTTGGTAGGTTACGATAGCTGCATTAACCCTTGTACATTAATTTGCACGTTAATTTGCATTGAAATTTGATTGAAGTTGCGTATTTATGGTACCAGCGGCACAAAGTTTATCAGTTGTGCTGATAAATGTTTTTTATCAGTAGAGTAACTGTATTTGTGATTAATAATATTCATAAATCTTTTTTTGTAGACTTTACTGAAATAAGTAAACGGATGGGCGAGCTGTGGCAAGAAACATCAGATTCAGAGAAAATGGTGAGCAATGTCCATCAACATGCAGCTTTTGGACTGAAAAATGATATATTGTGTACCCTCGTGATGCCTCAAAACATCATTTTATATCAAAAAGTCTTTATTTCTTATGCTTATAAGGGCTTTAATGCAATAATTTCATTAAATTGTTTTAACAAAATATGATGCATCAAGACTCAAGGTACCGTCACTTTTTATAATTAATAAATTTATTTTGAGGTACTCTGTGCAAAGCTTGTGACTGCAAATGATAGTTACTTTCTTAGTTTCATTAAACTATGCCGATATAATATGAAGAAATGAACAGAGTGAGAGCTGGAAGCTGGAGGGAGCTAGCAGATGTTTCACTTTCAAAAGCAAATCTAATATAATATTGATAATATTTTGCAATGTTATATTATTGCCTCTCAAAATCTCACACTTGGGCTTATTAGCATCTAACGCTTTAGCAACAATTGTGATACAGAACATTAAAGCGGCTGACTAAGGTCTTGGGCACATCATTGGATGAGATAGTCATCTGAACTAATCACATCACAATATTTAGGTCAGGCACTGGACCTTTCAACATTCACAACATCCCAGCTATCACAAGACATTGATCCAGTTTTGGTTCAACGTTGTAAATGGTGGTCCGACAAAGCTGTTCATAAACAAGAAACATTGCCCGGTTACATCATTAGGCTGGGGCGCTTATTTATCAACGTAATTAAATTTTTTATCGCCATCAAATTTAATGTCAATGTTGCTAAATTTACCAATGTTTTTAAATCCATGTCCATTAGAAAATGGCTTTTCTAGTCAACAAGTTCTTTAAATGTGTAGAATGAGTAACGCTAAACAACAAAGCGATTAGTTTGATGTCCAGATCTGACTATAAGAATGAAAAAATTCACAAAAACTAAATTTTCTAGCTTTACCCCAAGGTTACGCTGTCAAGCTGAAAAATGAATAATTTGCTGAAGATACATGAAAATTTTTTCATGTATCCTTCCCAAATTTGTTATGCATGTTACTAATGACTAGTTCTTGGACATAATGGCTGAAAAAAAATTAAAAATGGCCGACTTATTGCGATTTTTTGTCAATAATTTGACCTTGTGGCGCGATAACTTGAAAAAATTTTCATGTATTATATCCTCTTCAAATTTGTCATGCGTGTTACTAATAAGCAGTTCTCGGACATGTTCAATAATCGCTGAAAAAAAATTCAAAATGGCTGATTCATTGTGATTTTTTGCATTTTACGTCAATAATTTGACCTTGTGGCCGCAATAATAACTTCAATTTCTATAATGGCGGTGGGCTATTGTCGAGTGTGCTCTTGGTAAGAAATTAACCAGTTCTCTGGATAAACCATGGTGAAGAAAGGGTCCCTGTTTGATTTGTGCACTTAGCAGCAAAATGTTAGCTGTTATAGCGTTATTTCTGATAGATCTTTCAAAATGCAAGCTTAGATTTTATTTATAAGCAAAACAATTTATTGGATCACAAGCTCTTTGCCACAGATTCTAATAACTCCTGAATGACGTTATTCGAGGGCCGAAGTTAAATTTAGATGTGATAATAAATTTATTAACATTGATAAATAAGGTTAAATTTACCTGTGATAATAAATTTATTAACATTGCTAAATAAGGCTACGCGCCCAGACCTGATGATGTAACAATATCATATAATCACTATGTGTTTAGTTTTGTTTATGTCCATTTTTCATGTAATATTTTTATTTAGGAATGGAGAACGAAAGCACAAAAATTAGCAGCCGAAGGTGTCACATATCTAAGTATCAAAAACGACAAGAAGACTATCGGAAATCAGAAGAAATATGGGAAACCAGGCAGCCCTTTCAAAGAAGTCCCTGAATCACCAGCAAACCGAAAGGCAGTGTCCGACCAACAGTCTGCTGAACCTGACAAGGTAAGAATGTCAGAGTTATCAAAACATAATCTTTGATTGATTAGCAGATGCCATTTTTAGGCCTTAGCCAAAATGTTGGCGGATGCCTATTATCGCAACAACTGTCCGCCACTTTCAGCACCAAAAAAACTTCATATGCAGAGGAATTCTGCCTAACCCTTCATCAATTTCATTTTCGACCTGTCTTTGACCCCCATGACATTTTTTTTACTGATCACTAATTTTCTGGATGACACAATTCACTCAACAATTTTTTTATGTATCGCTCCAAAATTTATACCATATATAGGGCCAATGATTTTCCGCGATTGGGGAAAACGGAAGGAATTCGCGGAATATACCCTGTGAAACGGAATTGCATATATTTCAAAGTTCAAACGGGAACGTCACTTTATGAGTCCAAATCCACCTATTTTACTCTGTTTTCCATTGACTTTAACCCTTATCCTGTTGATCACGGCATTTGCCGCGACTTTGACAGTGCTGATTGCGGCATATGGCGTGTCTACATGTGATCGCCGCATTTTACGTTTCGGAAATCCATTGCAATGACGTCATTCAGCTTGACTATATTTAGCCATTTTTATTTTAGACAATTATTCCCGCTAGTACATGTAGTATGAGATCGGTTCGGGTACACGACGCATGCGCAAACATTATGTAAATGAGCCGTAGCTTGTCGAAATAGGCCGAGGACTCCCGAATCACAGAATGCGTGCTATGACTTAATGTTGGGCCAATGTTGGGAAATGAGAGTACAATCAATACCGCCAAGACCACCGCGTGTGCGTTGATGAGGGGCTGGATGGGTCAGCACTTTTTCTATCGGCGATTATTATACTAGTCATTTTTTTATTATTGCTTGGCATTAGTAAGATACTAATATATGCAGTTATATTTTGAAAAAATAATGTTTTTTCGTGTTTCGTTCTGTTGATGATTTTGGCAATCAACAATAGTGTTGTTATTCAATTACAGATCCGAGTTACTTGTACATGTAGCACACTCAGTCACTGTATTTTAGTCAACAATCTGTGAAAATCGCGCTGAAACGGAATCTCACTAATGGCTTAATTAGGTTTAAAATTTGGGCGATGTTCGGACACAAATTAGGTTATGATGGCTAAAATGGATGATTATTTGTAATTATTTTTTAGTACAGTAAAACCTGCTATGAGCACCCACCCTTGCGATACAGAAAAAGTAGCCTTTTAACAAACGTGGCAGTACATAGGGGGTTCATTTGTATACAAAATGCCATTTTGAGGAATGACCAAGTGGCCTTCCATAGGAGGTTGTGTGCTCATAAGAGTGGCTGCTCATAACAGGTTCTACTGTACTGCAAACCTGTGCCAGATAGGTAATCATTAATATCGAACAAAATGTGTATTTTCAGTTGGGGATATACTGTGAAAAATTTCAACTTGATCAAATCTTAAATGGCCAACCTGCTGCCACTTTTGACTTTGAAATGCGTAATAACTGGAAAACCATACCAGATGGCTAGACCATTACTATTGAATAAAATGTGCAGTTTCAGGTAAAGGAAACACCGTGAAATATTTCAACTTGATAAAATTAAAAATGTCTGAGCTAGACCATTACTTTACAAGATGTGCGTTTTCAGGAGGGGATATGTTTTTAAAAAATGTAACTTCTAAAATAGAAATGGCAAACATGCAGCAATTATTTACATCAAAATTCGTAATATCTGGAAAACTGTGCCAGATAGCTAGACCATTACCAAAGAGCAAAATGTGCGGTTTCAAATGGAAATATGCTCTCCAGCTTCAAATGAATGAAAAATAACATAATTTTGGAAAAATAAACATCTCTTAATTTGATTAACAGAGCATCTACATTGATTAACAGAGCATCTCCAAAAAGATATGTGACAAATTTTAGTGATATTTAATATGCGTAATATCTGGAAAACCGTACTAGGCATTACTATCGAACATAATGTGCGCCTCAACTCCATAAAGTAAAGTGCCATTATTGACTATAACATGCGTAATATCTAGAAAACCGTGCCAGATAGCTAGACCATTACTGTACAACAAAATGTGTGATTTCTGTGAGGATTATGCCCTGAGAAATTTAAATTTTAAACGGCAGGCTTGTTGTCATTTTTCGAATGATTTTCACTTTTAACTCTTACAGCCGGGGATCAACTTTAGTCGTCAGAATCTCCCGTCTAAAGTCGATCTCTGCACTGTAAGAGCAAAACTATTTCTACTGGTCGTAGACCCATAACATAGGTATTCAAATGAATCGGAAAGAGCTGACTGAGACATTTATGATGATTTCAAATTGAATAAAACCCTTTGATCTACATGTTTTTTACAAAAAATATTCAGCTCTTTCAGGCTTAAATGATGAGGCTGAGGTCTTTTACTGTCTTTGATGGGCCTTGTTAATTTTTTCCTGCCACGCCTATATATATATATATATATAAATATATACAGTTTCAAGCAGATCGTAAGCCAAGTAATATGCCACTGACATGGCAGTTTCAGGCAAATCGTAAGCCAAGTATTTCGTCACCGACATGGATAATATAGTTTTGGGTGTGGCAGATACTATTTTTATCCCTTATGCTTCTGGAACCATATATACCGTATCCCCGCGCATAAATGTGCATGCACTTGTATTTGAAGATGCGCTTAGTTTTCGAAAACACGTGCATGCACTTATATTTGAACATAAAAAATATTTTAAGAAAAATACATGCACTTATATTCGAACATGAAATGACTTTAATAATAAACAAATGATAAATATTTTGACATAAAAATGCAATTTTGTAAAATTCTTTTTTAATAAATGTCATTTTTTAATGACATTTATAGTACCTATAGCCTTATTAATGCACCATCTTAGCATCGATATGTGCATTATATACCCTTATTTCAAGAAAACAACAAAATATTTGCATTTACTATATAAATATAAGTCTAGTTGCCAGGCGCGAAAAAATCTTCACTGTTTCAACAGCCAGCAATCATTCCATATAGTGCATGTTTGCATTGTCACAGCTATCGTCAAAAGTGGCGTCCACACCTCTGTCCATGAGGGCTTGAGACATCATCATTGTTGTAAAAACATAACGTTCTCATTGAATGACTTGTCCAACCACGGAGTTCCTCCCCACTGACATGACGCCTCCCCACTCTCCCACCCTTTGTGAACTGCTGTCGCCCACTTGTGCAATATTTTTTCTTCGCGGATTTAGTACTCCACAAGAATTTGTTTAGATAAGTGCAAAGTTTATTTCAATAATTCGGCAATAATTGGCTAAATGGGGGCGGGTGTTACGGGGGTGATTCTTTTAGACTAATTTCTTCTTGTCGTTTAAGGTGTCAGATTTGGTGACACAATTCCTATTTATAGGGGTGCACTTAGTTTTCGAAAACAAGTGCATGCATTTATATTCGAACATAAAACAATTTAAAAACATCCCTAGATTTTCACTTATAAGTGCATGCACGTTTATGCGCAGGGATACGGTATATGGTTATAAACAGATTTAAGAGCAAAAGAAAAATCACTCTATCGTACTCAAAATAGTTAATTTTAGATGCTTACAGCTGAGCATAACTTCCCTGTTGTATAACGCACCGACGGGTACAAATGAGCCTTTAGAGGGTAAAATCCCTAGCCCTCACAATGCTGAATTAATCTTATTTAAACCATGGAGATTAATGGGTTTTTCATAAATGCCTTAATCACCTCTTTCCGCATTTTTTGAACACTTATGTTATGGGCCAGCGACCATTATAAATATTTTAATACTTTTATTGTGGAGATCTTTATACGTCATGATCTGACGTCTACAGATGTTGGGTCGTGACGTGTAGAGACGGTCCCCGCACTGAAAGGGTTAACACCATGATCAAAATAAATTATTTCATTAACAATACGCCCCCTTTGGATATGAAAGGGTGTATCTGCCACTTCACAAAGTGGCAGGATACACCCCTACATATCCAAGGGGACGATTATAGTTGTGACTTGCTGCGGGTGAGTGCGCACAAGCCAGCAGTTCACTCAGAAAAAATCCATGATTTCATTTTTCATAGAGAATTGATTATTCATATTTAAAATCGATCATCATTTTATTTTAGCCATATTTATATTTATTTTAGCCTAAGAGAGAGAAAGGTAAAGGGATGAAGGAGCAGTCACCATCAGCTTACGTGTTGTGGTGCCGCGAGAAGCGTCCTCTCGTTGTTACAGACAATCCTGACTTAGGTAAGTTGCAATAGCTGCAATAACCCTTGTACTGCTAGGACTGTATATATATACACCCTCACGATGCATAAAGGCATCATTTTGAATCCCTGAAAACAGACTTAATTTTTCAACAAACTAAGGTTTTTAGAACAAAAAAATCATGGAACTGCTTTAATAATAACAATTTTTTTTTTTCATTTTTAACCCATTTCAAGTCATTTTCATCCACTACAAGGCGAGATTTGCGACAGCAATTCACGGCTTGTACTGGATGAAGATGACAAAGGTAATTTCAGGCTTGAAAGGGTTTTAAGCCTTGTACTACATGTACTAGGAACGTATATAATTATATACAGTTTCGAGCATATTTTAGGAAAATAAAATGTTGTTGCTTTAGTTTAGTAATAGTTTTGTAAATTGGCCTGAGGCCTCGACAGTAATTTATATTTTAATTGATAAAATATCATTGGTTAAGTGTGATTTTAACCCTTTCAAGGCTTTATTAGATTTTTAAGCCACTTGAAGTCGTGTCTCGCTTCCTCGACCCACAACTTCAAGTGGCTGAAAATATGTTTAATTTGAACACAAATATTTGCAAATATTTGTGTTTAGACACACGTTTAATTTCCAGTAACAGCTATTTGGTTGACTAGTAAAATAAATTAAATATGACAAAACGGTTAACAATATAAATTCAAATTTAATGATCTTTGATGAACCTGACAATGTTGAATTTGTGACAACCATCATTCATAATCCGTGTAGGGCTAATTCTTTTTATCAAATACTTTAGCAAATTTATCAAATGTTTTTTTCCACAAATAGAAATATTTTTCATCTTTTAAAGCTTGATATCACACGTTAATTTTCATTGAAACTTGAAAGAAGCTGCATATTTACGGTCCCAGTTGCACAAATTCAACAGTTGTGCTGATTAATGGTTCTTATCAATAATTGTGATGTATTTGTGATAATTAAAGATAATATAATCATTATATATTTTTTTAGATTTTTCTGAAATAAGTAAACGGATGGGAGAGCTGTGGCAAGAAACATCAGATTCAGAGAAAATGGTGAGCATCACCGTTCAGCTTTTAAACGGCAAAAATTATACTTTGAAGCCCTGAATGTTAACCCTTCAAACCCTCATACGAGTAATTTTCAGCCACTTGAAGTTGTGGGTCGCGGCAGCTAGACACAACTTCAAGTGGATGAAATTTTAAATAAATTACCTAAGCAGGATAAGGTTAAGGATTAATTATTTTTATTCTATTTTACGACTAGGTGTATCATGATTGTTTTTTGACCTTTTTATTTTAGTAATCCAGAGTGAGGGGACCATCTTTATACGTCAGAATCTGACGTCTGTAGATGTCATATCTGACGTATGAAGACGGTCCCCTCACTTTGAAAAATTACATTATTTCTAATGGCCGTAGATCCATAACATAGATATCAGATGAATTGGAAAGAGCAAACTAAGACATTTATTATGATTTCAAATTGAAAAACACCCTTTGATCTCTATAATTTATACAAAAATAAACTGAAAGAGAGTGTGCATGTATGCATCGGGTCATGACGTAGCTAGATGGAACGTTTGGGTCTTGCAAGTCAAATAAAAAGGATGAATAATTTCCCTAATTAGTTTTTCACTTGCTGGCTAACAGGCAGTGTTACCCATAATTAATTAATATTCCTGGGGTAAGTATTTATCATAAATACTCATTTATAGCATTTATAAATTAAATTTTGTTTGATTATAAATTGCCAGTTACATAATGTTACAAACACAGTGTGTTTTATTTTCTTTGTGTCAGTAATTCCCCTGTTTCAATGATATTATTTAGGAATGGAGAAAAAAATCACAGCAGTTAGCAGCTAAAGGTGTCACATATCTAAGTATCAAAAATGACAAGAAAACAAATAAAAAGCCGAAAGAATTTGTGAAACCAGGCAGCCATCTAAAAGCAGTCTCTGAATTACTGGAAAAGCGCAAGGCAGCCTCAGAACAACAGTCTGCTGAACAGTCTTCTGAACCTGTTGAGGTGAGAAAGTCAACAGTTGTCAACAAATACGATCTGGGTGTGGTGAATGCTATTTTTATCCCCCGCCCACGAAGTAGGGGCTCAAGGTTTGTGCATCCGTGTTTCTTTTCTGGACGATATCTCTGAAATCGTTAGCCGGATTGCTTTCATATTGCATACACACATCCCTTAGGGGGTGTAGATGTGCCTTTTGGGGGTTATGACCTTTGACCTGAATTTTTACCTTTAATTTTGAGGCGATTATTGACTTTAATTAATTTCGGATGATAAGTTCAGTTTCCGTACGATATTTCGCAGAGCGCTTGCTGGATTGTTTTCATACCGCACACACACATCCCTCAGGGGGTGTAGATGTGCCTTTTGGGGGTTATGACCTTTGATTTTGAGGCGATTATTGACTTCAATTGATTGCGGATGATGAATTCAGTTTCTGGACGATATTTCGCAAAGCGGTTGCTTCATTGTTTTCATACTGCACACACACATCTGTCAGCGGAGTGTAGATGCCATTATTGCCATTGGTGCCATTATTGACTTTAATTGATGGCAGACGATAAGTTCATTTTCCGGACGATAGCTTGGAAAGCGTTTGCTGGATTGTTTTCATATTGCCACACAAATCCCTCAGAGGGTGTAGATGTGCCTTATGGAGGTTGTGACCTTTGACCTAATAAATATATTGCATGCACTTATATTCGAACATAACTACTACCAGACTGTCCAACCAAATTGCCAAACATAGTTAATAATTAGGGTCGTGATCAAAATTACAGTTTAATTTCTGTTCCCATTTTTGGACGGACAACTAAATATTGTGGCGGACAACCAAAAGATTCATGTTGGTTGTCCGCTGGACAATCAGCATTTTAAACCTTATTTCCAGCCCTGATTATAAGGAAACAATAATATTTTTGGAGCCATGCCTAAAACAGTCGATTTTCACAGATAATTTTAAGCGCGGGGATACAGTATGATGATTTCAAATTGAAAAAACCTCCATGGTTTAAATTAAAATATTTCAACGTTGTAAGGGCTAGTAGGCCCTATAGTGAAGTATAATAAACCTAGCTACTTAAAAATAAATGTCAAAACCAACTGATTATGTTTTATGCTGTCAAATTATCACTTTTTGGCTCAAGAATTACAAGAATGGCTTTTTCAATGCAACCTGAATTTTGCACATCAGTAAATTACTGCTAAGGTCAGGAAATTCCATAATTTGTATATTTCACAATTTTGTTATTTTTTTGTTCAATATATGTACTCAATTACCATTCCCCTGTGTATAAGTTAATTCAGCCTTGTCCTTGTTTGTATTTATTTTAGCCGGTCAAAGAAAAGAGCAAAGAGAAAATCAAAAAGGGGCCGACGGGTTATGATCTGTGGAGCCGTATCCACCGGCCTGTGGTGGTTGCAGAGAATCCTGGCATAAGTAGGTTACATAGAGCTCTTTAAGTAGGTTACATAGAGCTCTCATCTAAAATAATTGAACCGTAGATACACGGTTTTAAGCCTTTCAACCCTGAATTTACCATTGTCATCTTCATCCACTACAAGCCGCGAATTGCTGTCGCAATTCTCGACTTTAGTGGATGAAGATGATTTGATGTGGGTGAAAAATTTAAGAAAATTACCATGTATTAGTAAACCAGTTTCATGGGAATTTTCATTCAAAAACCCCTAGTTGTAGGAAAATTAAGTCTGTTTTCAGGGATGTAAAATGATGCTTTATTCCTTTAACCCTTTCACCACTGAAGCCCGTTTTTATGTGCTGAATGCCATAGCATTCAGCACATAAAAACGGGCTTCAGTGGTGAAAGGGTTAAACCCTCACGATGCATCTAAGCATCATTTTGCATCTCTGAAAAATAACCTAATTTCCTAAAACCTAGGTTTTTCAGAAAGAAATTTGTATGGAACTGCTTTAATAATAACAACATTTTTTTTCATTTGCCACCCACTTCATATCATCTTCATCCACTAGCAATTCGCGGCTTGTAGTGGATGAAGATGACACTGGTAAATTCAGGCCTGAAAGGGTTAAAGCATCGTCAGTGCCTAAAGGGTTAAGCAAGTTTCAATTCAAATAAAATATCACTGCAATTTAAAAAATAGTTTCCGGCATATTCTCTGTTACTCTTTTTTTTTCTATTTGAACGTTGTCTATTTTCCATAAATAGTAATATTTACTCGTTAATTGAAGCTGGAAATTACGTTAGCAATTTAAGCTTCAAATGAAGGAAAAATGGATACAAACTATTAATCAGTATAAGAGTTACATAGAGCTCTCATCTAGAATAAAGTAGCGTTTCTGTGTCTTGACTGTATAACTGAATTCTTCATTCAAAGTCATTCTTAACCCTTATCTTGGTCAGTTATTTTCATTTTTAACTACCTGACGTTGTGTCTCGCTACCGCGATCCACAACCTCAAGTGGTTAAAAATTACTCATATCTGTTTAATTTTAACACAAACATTTACAAATATGGATGTTTAATCACACATTTCCATCCCAATAACAGTGATTTAATCGGCTAATAAAACAAATTAAAAACGACTATTGTCATGATCAGCAAGCAAAGGGTTAACCCTTATCCTGGTGATCACAACTATTGTAGTTTTTAATCTGTTTTAATTAGGCGACCAAATCACATATATTTGGGAATGAAATGTGTGTCTAAACATCAAAATTTGCAAATATTTAAGTGCTCAAACTAAACAAATATGAGTATTGCTCTTTATTGTATTTTAGATTTTGCAGAAATTTCTAAATGCCTAGGACAGCTGTGGCAAACAACATCCAATGAGCAGAAAGTAGTGAGTATCATGTTTTATGTTAATAAGATCACTCTAGTAGTCACCAGTTGGCACAGCAAGATGTGAATTAATTAACTTTTTCTATGCATGTTTAAATTATGGAATACCTGTACTTTTTTTTTTTAACATAATGTAACCCGTAGGACTATTTAGCAATACATTTATTGCTTTTGCTAATTGGAGTCTGTAAGATAGATTGTACCATGTGTAAAATACTGATATTAAATTAATATGTCTTAGCAATGGAAAAGAAAAGCAATATTATTGGCAGCGAAACGTGGCCCAAAAATGATCAGCACAGGTAAAAAGAAAAAAGGGAAACCTCACAAGATAATCAACACAGGCAAAAAGAAACCAGTGACACAATGCAGCAAGGAAGCCTCTGAACACGATTCATCCGAATCTACAAATATGGATGACTCCTCCCCAGAAAAGTCGCCTTCCCCGAGTGTCGATGACATGTCTACGCCGATTTCTGTCAAACCCAGGCCATTTCCTGTAATAATGAAAGAATCTCCCACGAAGGTAAGCGACAGTTAGCCCACCTAATGCTAACTCATAAAGTGTTGACCCTTTAAACCTAAAGCACTATGCAAACACAAGACGTTCACACATTTGTTGGATCAATGTTGGGCCAGCGTCGTAGACGGTGGCCCAACATTGATCCAGCAATGGGTCAGTGACTCGTGTTCGCTGTGTTTCACACTTGTTTAGCCAGTTTCTAGAAGTAAAAATTGTCTCAATTGATACAATGAGTAATTTTTCATTTATTTGAAATTGTGGATCGCTGTAGCGAGGCACAGCTACAGGTGACCCGAAATTTGCATTGTTAGATAAGCTCTGTCAGGGTTCCCACAGTCATGGAAAATCATGGAAAACCATGGAAAATGAAAAAACAAAATCCAGGCCTGGAAAAGTCATGAAAATGAAAATTTTCAAAAAGTCATGGAAAAGTCATGGAATTTTGAATTTTAATAAGTGTCTATCACAATTTATTTAAGAAAAATGTTTTGATTACCAGTACCTACATTTTTGACACACAATGACACTGACGATCATCTATAGCTGTGAAATATTATACATTCAAAAAGTAAGAAACTCTGCGACACCAGCTTCTGCTTTAGAACGCGCAGCTGTGGTGGTGGAGGTTCTACAGTTCTAAATGTGCATTTTTATATTCATTTACGAAGTCATGGAAAAGTCATGGAATTTCATTCCCAGATCTCTGTGGGAACCCTGTCTGTTTTTCATATCTGAGGCAGAAAACGTGTCATTTTGTGACCACATTGACAAAAAATATTTACGTTTAAGAAGACAGCTGTTTTTGAGTGCTCAGTAAATTTGGCTGGAAGCTATTGTCTTCCATAAGATGCCCACCTGTCTTATCTCTTGTAAACGAGATTGATTCTTATACTTTTATTTTATTGTTCTAATTGCCTATTGTTGGCCCTTAGGGTTATAAACATCCCTGGTGGCCAATTTGTAACCCGTAAAATACCCAGGTCAATCTTTTATTTCTGCGATTCGTACAATACTTAGGCCATTTAATCTTTATTGTTTTGACATTAACTGTGGAGAGCAAAGGTGTATTCACTTAAAAAAATATAAATATGAAATCATCATGAATGTCTTGGTTAGCTCTTTCCGCTTTCTTATTTTATTTTTAGCCCGCCTTTTCATTTTAATTAAAAAGGTGGGCTAAAGACTCTTCTTTGTCTTTCCATCAAGAAATGAACATGACATTTCATAGTTTGGCATTTGTTTCATTTCAAATTTTATGTATCACAGATGCCAGTTTTCCATATTTTTCCATATTTATTTATGTGTAATGTGGACTAACCATTGTTTGTGATTTTGTTTTAGAAAAAGAAAAAAGAAGCTGACACGGTTTGTACCATGTTTATTTACTCTCATGTTTTACACACTTCCCCCCCCCCCCCTCCTTCTCTGCCTATGCATCATGAGCATGTTCAGGCCACCTGTTCATATTATTCTACATTAGACAAAAATGTTTTTTTCTCGCTTAGTATTGTTAAATATGTGAAATTTAATGAGGATGATTTTTGTTTCTACTCCGATTTAACCTATAGATCACTGAGGAGTTCAATTAAAATTTCTAGTTACTTTAAGCTTTATCTCACTACAGCGATGCTAGGTGATATCAATAATTGAATCAAAATTCAAAGTGTAACTGCTCTTATTGAAGATCTAGGCCGTACTGACAACAAACTATGAGAAAGAACTTTTAGATAGATTAATCTATGTACCTGTCTGTGACCTCTTAACCCCAGCAGATGAAGAAATTTAGGTTGACAAAAGCAATCATTCAAACTCATTTAAGCTAACACCATGCTGGGTCAAAATTTCTTTTTGTACAAAACTATGTCCTATTGTAAGTATCTTCCACCAGCTGCTATTGAATCCAGATCAACAGCAGCTCTGCAGAGCCAGCTGAGCGATTATTCTGGTCTGCTTCTCGGCACTGCACCTTCACCTGATACTCCGTTGAGGAGGACTGTGAAGTATTAAAAGTCAAAAGATCCACATCCGCGAATGACTGAAAAGTAATTGGATTTGTGACATTTGATTCACAAAGTTGTTCTTTTTCACAGATCCAAAACCTGCTTTACCACGTGTCCTGATGAATTGTTTGCGTCTATTTGTCATCAATTCGAAGCTGGACACAATTTCCAGCTTCAAAAAAATGGAAAATAATATCATTTATGTAAGATAGACATCTCCCAAATTAAACTAATGGATTTACCAAGAGTTTGTACCAAGAAGTATTTTACCAAATTTAGCATATTTCTATTGATATATATGTAGTCCTGCTATGCCCATACATAACGGTTCACTAGCAGGTTTAGAGGGGTGACAGCAGCACCATTTTTTGCCAATTTTTAGAAGCTCCTGGAATTGGCTTGGATACACCAAACCCCTTCTGACCCCCACTCTTCAGATCCCGCGGTTTCAATCATGTTTTTAGATCAATAGAAAAATTACAAAATTTTGATTTTTTAATAGATGCTTACTATATCCAATAATTAAATATTATATTGGACAGGTCTGTTTTTCATAAATGTGAATTTTTTTTTTCATTTGAAGCTGGAAATTGGGCTAGTAATGCCAACTTTTAATGAATGTGTGGTCTTCAACATTTTTTGTATTTATCTCTCTGGTATTTACAGAAAAAATATCACTAACCACCTTTGCTTTCTGAATTGTTTGTTGCTTTTCGTCAGTCATTTTAAAACTAGAATTGATTAGACAATTTCTAGCTTCTATTTTCATTTATTTTTTATTCCATTTTCGCTGAATTTACATTTATTTAAACTTGCCTGACAAAATATATAATCATATGTGCCTAGCAGGACATCTCATCTCATCCATTTGACTCTTCATCAGCGATATATCTAGTGCTGCTGAAACCATATATATATAATATTTACTATTTTTCAGATGAAGAATAATTTTATTTTTTCGGATGAAGAACTATGTTTCTATTTTAGAAGTTATTATCTAGAGCTGTGGAAATTTAATTAGCAATTCTATCTTGCTTTAACACTTATCCTGGTAATTTAATTTATTTAAATTTTCACCCACTTGAATTTGTGTCTTGCTACCGCGGCCCACAACTTCAAGTGGGTGAAAATAACTCATATTTGTTTAATTTGAGATCTATCCTTTGCAAATCTTAATAATTAAACACACATTTTTTTCCTAATATAAGTGATTTAGTCGACTAAAAAACAGTTTAAAAACGACAATAGTTGTGATCAGCAGGATAAGGGTTAAATAAAGAAAACAGCAGAAGATCGGGTAAAAAGGGCTACAAATGACGTATTTGCCTCAGTTGGTATTGTGGGGAGCCTCCGTGACCGAGAGGTAGCGTGCTCGGCCTCAGACCACCGGGGCTCGAATTTCGAATCCTGTGTCTGGAGGACAGTGTCATCTCAATCATCTCACTATCCTCAGGAGGTTCTCCTGGCCCAGTTTAGCCTATATGTGCACAAAGGTGGCCTAAAGCCCGATTCATTTCATTTCATTTCATTTTGCCTCAGTTGGTTATGAATGCATTCGTATTCTGATTGCAGATTCACACTACACCTTTACTTCCTATGCAAGATAAATCACCTGAAGAGAAGTTATCCCCGGTCAAGTGGAAGACACAGACAATGTATGATAATGTGATGGAGGACCACAATTACCTGGTGATGGTAAAAGAAGAAAATGAAGATAATGACGTGAGCACGTCAAATATATACGACGATAACGGCATCGCGTCAGATAACACAGGCAATGCGGAAAATGAACAGCAAATGCAGTATGCAGAAAATACACGACTAATACAGTACGTAGGGTACCTCGATGATGGCCAAATTCGTAGTAATTGTAAATTTTGTGACAGAACGTTCAACAAAAGAGCAAAATTATTTGAGCATGAAAATCGACATCAGAATATCAGAGCTTATCAATGTTCTTATTGCGATAAGTCCTACTTTTATAAAAATAACCTATCAAAGCACGAGAAAAACCACTCTGGTCCGAAGCCTTATAAATGTAATATATGTGGGAAGTGTTTCTCATCTAACAAAGTGCTGATCCTACACAATCAGCGCCATGTTCGGGACGAGCAAGATTGGACATGCATAATTTGTCAACTGAACTGTAAATCTAAACAAGGTCTTCTTGATCACCAGAAGTCTGACCATGGAGATATCTACATGCCTCTGAAGTGTGAATTATGCACGAAGCGTTTCCAGCTGCCGGAACAACTTAAGATGCACATGAGATACCACAAAAAGTCACATCTCTGCTCTGAGTGTGGGAAAGGTTTTATATCGGGAGAAAAACTGCTCGTTCACGAGAGGACGCACAGGTATTACACTTGTGATTTTTGTCCACGTATCTGTCTCGGACTCAACTCCCTGAAAAACCATACCAGATGCTGTAGATATCGTCATATGAAAAGTGAGGATGCAATAGAACACTACGAAAAAATGGAAAAGAAGAAAAAAGACGCTGTTGCTTCTAGCAGACCTAAAAAGCCACAAACAAAGAAAAAAATGCTTAGCTGCATTGGATTGAAGACTAACAGAATTCGTCACAAATGTGAGGTGTGTCCGAGAACTTTTGCTAGTCATCGACTCATGAGAGGCCACTGCAACAAGATGCATGCAAACTGTAGATATTCCTGTGACAACTGCAAAATGAAATTTTGGAAAGAAGATAGTTTTGTGACTCACAGAACTATCCAGATATGTGCGACTTGCAACAAGCCATTCAGCTGCGCATCATTTTATAGACTTCACCAAAAAAGACACGTAGTTCCCAGTTTCGCCTGTGACTTATGTGATCGAAAATTTGTGCAAAAAAGTCATTTGATGTTACACAGGAAGACTCATGATGATAAAACATTTCCTTGCGAACAATGTAGTAGAGTTTTTAGATTCAACAGTCATTTAGATCAACACATGAAAAGTCACAGAGAAAGAGAATTTAAATGTACCACATGCGATAAAGGATTTTGGAGAAAGTTTGATTTAGAGATACATGAGCGAACACACACGGGAGAGAAGCCTTTTATGTGCAGTGTGTGTGCCGCATGCTTCATATCCGCCAGGGCTTTAGATGGTCACGAGCAGGTTCACGTGCCAATGCCACACATATGCGAGACATGTGGAAAGGGATTCCGAACCCCGGAACCCTATGAGAAACACATGAAGGAACATTCAAAAATAAGAAAGAGAAAAAAGCCAGATCCAAATAACCCGACAAGGAAAAGAAAAAAGGTGGATTCAGAAGGCACGGATGGAAATGAGGTCAGGACGAAAAGAAAGTATACTAAGCGTGCTGATAAAATTTTAGAACCTCAGAGGCAGAAAAGAAAATATACAAAGAAAAAAGAGAAAAAAATTGGAAACGAGACTAAGAAGAAAGGAACTGTTCAGTTTGTTGATTTGGTTGAAGAAAACTCTGGGACGGCGGATACCAGTGAGACCGAGGAGGAGAAGCATGTGGCAGATCAGGTGACGATTGATGCGGCTATCAGTCAGGGGATGGAGGTGGAGACGGTGGACGGAGAGACGTGCTTCACGTTCACAGAGGGGGCCGTGATAGAGATCATGGACCAGAAGATCTCTCTGGATAACATGATGAATCAAGATGTGAAGGTGGAGACCCTGAATGGACAGACGTATCTCACGTTCACCCCCGGGACAGACACAGAGGACGACGAAGAGGATGACAAACCGGAGCTGTCTGTCGCTATAGAGAATATACCGCAGCTGTCGGGGGAGATTACTCTGCCAGCCGACCAGAGAGACAACAGACCAGCCGTAGCTACAGAATATGCCACATTTAACACATTTCAAACTTTAACAGAGATGTAATCAAGGTTGTACTCGGCTCGCAAAAAAATTGTTGAACTAATCAGCTCTATGGATTTATTTTTACTATGAGGACCAAAGGGTTTTTCAATTTGAAAACATCATAAATGTCTTTACTTACCTCTTTCTGTTTAATTTAACTCTTAAAGCACTGGATTAATTTGTAAAAAAACATCGCAACCAAAGGTTTTTTTCAATTTGAAATCATTATAAATGTCTTAGTTAGCTCTTTCCGATTCATTTGAATACCTATGTTATGAGTCTATGGCCATTATAAATATGTTTACTCTTACAGTGCGGGGATCGACTTCAGTCGACAGAATCTGACGCAATTTTAGTTGTCAGAATGTGACGTCTATTTTGTTGACTAAAGTCGATACCAGCGCTGTAAAGGATAAATAACTATTTTATCGATCAATGCCCATTTAAAAGTTTTTCTCATTTTTTTAGTGCGGGGTCTACTGTTGACATCAGATAGGGTTCTGCATCCTTCTCGCATTATGGACAACCTGACATATTTTAAATTATTTTGTATAAAAATGATATCCATTAAAATAGTGCTTTTCTGGACCTAAATTTGAAATATTTTTGTAAAAAAACATGGAAGACCAAAGGGGTTTTTTCAATTTAAAAGCATCATAAATGTCTTAGTTAGCTCTTTCCGCTTCATTTAAATACTTATGTTAACGGCCTACGTCCATTATAAATATTTTACTCTTTCAGTGTGGGGCTCTAGGTCAGAATGTAAAGTCTTGTCTAAAGTCGGTTCAGGCACCGAAATAGTTAATTTCAGTATTTTATTAATGAGATCATTGTCATTCACTTTTGAATAGGCAATTCACAATTTAATGCGTCGACTGAATGTTGTTTTAATGTTGGCTTACAAACTGCGACGCTGGCGCAAGATTCAACCAAAATGTGGTTATTGTCTTATGTTTAATGGGACAGTGTTTGAACCCTTCTTAATTAATGTCTATAAAGTGTTGTATATAGACCATATTTTCTAGTGTATTTCTCGCTTCAAACTATAATGGCAGATAAATTCACAAGAAACCTCTGATTTCAGCATGGATAAACCACCCTATGTGAATACACTGCAACTTGTAGCCAGTATATTCTAAAATATTATGTGTTTGAATCATGTATGCATCAGTATATATATAAGATACATATATGTGGAATAAATTTGGAACGCGGCAACTTTTGAGATTGTGAATAAAGATTCTTAATCAATAATCTAATATCAGATCAGATCCCCGGGATGTAAGTATGTTTTCACGAGATTGATGCTGTCGTCGTATTAAACCTATTTTAATAAAATTTGTGCCAAAATGATTAGAACAATACATAACTTTTTCGAAATGGAAAATCTATTTCAAAAATTAAATTCTCGCATTTCGCCTAATTTAGATATGTCAAATAGGGATATATATAATTCTATATATATATATTATTAGTGTATGTATCTAATTTAAGTGTTAGTTACAGGAATTAGTTAAGTTAAGGCTGCATAAATGAAAGTTTGATTTGTTGTACATTAACTAATGTAGTGATCTTTAGGAGTGATTTTTGTCATACTTTCCAGTATAAGCCCTTTAGCTGCCCAATTATTAAATCTGAATTTTCACCCACTTGAAGCGGTGTCTCGCTGACGCGATCCACAACTACAAGTGAGTGAAATTTATTCAGATTTGACAAAATGGAGGTCAACTCTTTTCAAATGCTGCTGGTTGAAGTCACATGTGCTAATAATAAATGAAAATCTGAATATATTCGGCACCGGCGGTTAAAGGGTTAAAGCATTTACATTAGTAGAATTTCATCATTGCTATGTCAGTGTAACATACCAATTCGAATTGATTACATAACCATTGGACACAACCACCCACGCACTGCCGTCACTTATAAATACCAGCTCTAAACGGTGGGTTATCATTTGAAATATTTATAATAATGTATCCTATTGTAGACATACTATTGTATTCCAATCTTTGAAGTGGGTTTTGTTATAATGAACCATTTAATAGCACTACGTTTGTGTATATATCCTATGAGATCATGCTTCTTTTGTTGTGCAATTTACAATAAATAACTATATTATTATAACTGTTGCTACTATATCTTTTTTAATCATCCCCGACAAATATTGTGATGCTTACAGCGTTGAGCATTTTCCTGTCCCTGCCGCAATCACAGGAATATCCGCAATTTAGTTAACTGATGCATTTTAATCATTTTTTTTGGGGGGGGGGGGGAGGGTGAGGTGTTTTATTTAACTGATCAATTTGTTTCACATGTAAAAAAAAATTAATGCCTGATTTATATCGATTTTTCGCATTTTACATCAATAATTTGACATTGTGGGCGCTCCAAAAAGTTTTCATGCATCCTGCTCAAATTTGTAATGCTTCTTGCTCATAACCAGTTCTTGAACAAGTTCAATAATGGCGGTGGGCTATTGTCGCGCTTGTTATATACTGCAGTGGTCTCCCAAGTCTCAGGCGTTACCACAGGGGTTGAGGGGCGTCACCCATGTGCAAGGTGATGGGCGGGGCTGGGAAGCGTCACCCATGTTCAAGATGATGAGAGGCATGACCCATTTGCAAGGTGATGGGAGGGGTGAGGGGCGTCAGCCATGTTCAAGGTGATGGGAGGGGGTGAGGGGCGTCAGCCATGTTCAAGGTGATGGGAGGGGGTGAGGGGCGTCAGCCATGTTAAAGGTGATGGGAGGGAGTGAGGGGCGTCAGTTATGTTCAAGGTGATGGAAGAGGGGTGCCAGCCATGTTCAAAGTGATGTGAGAGGCGTCATCTATGTTCTAGCTGATGGGAGAGGGGCGTCAGCCATGTTCAAGGTGATGGGAGGGAGTGAAGGCGAGAGCCATGTTCAAGGTGATGGGAGGAATGATGGGCGTCAGTCGTGTTCAAGGTGATGGAAAGAGGGGGTCAGCCATGTTCAAGGTGATGGGAAGGGTGAGGGGCGTCAGTCATGTTCAAGTTGAGGTTAAGGGTAATGGGCGTGTTCAAGATTATGGGAGGGGTGAGAGAATTGGAACAAATGCTAGTATTTGATTACAAAATATGTTGTAACTGATGTGTACTAATACTAATATTAAAATTACACAATGAGGGTAGACCTGAGGTAAGGCAGTCATTGTATTGATAATCATTTCTAAATACACACAAAGATAATTTTTCCACCTGCTTAGGTGGGGATTGACCGCGGGGGGGGGGGCGGGCTTGACTTAAAATGTCCCCCTGGTCGTGGGGACAAATCCCCCACATACAGCATCATTGACTGCTGCATTAGTGGAATGTACATTAAGCTTCACATACAGCATACAGTCTCATCATGAGTAAAGAGTTTCATTTGTTCCCTGTTTACACGTTTCACTCAATAATTTTCTGTTTCGCTTCAAAATTGATATCATATATTTATTTCACCACCATCTCGAATGAGTTCGAAAATAGGTAAGCATCGGACTAAAACTAGGTTGCTGCGGCCAAAATGTCAGACTATCGCCAATTATTTTTTTAAATAAGGTTGAATATACACTATCTGGAAAACCCTGCCAGATAGCTAGACCATGAATTACCATGTACGGTTGCAGGGGTTGAAATGCCTTGGAAAAATTCAACTCGATAGAATTCAATATGTCCTATTTTGCATTATGGCCATTATTGACTTTAATATGCATAATATCAGGAAAAGCGTGCCAGGTAGCTGACTATTACAATAGAAAAAAATGTGCTGTTTTAGGGTGGGGGGGGGGGGGTGGTATGCCCTGAGAAATGTCAACTCTATAAAATTTTAAATTGCTGATTTGTGGTCATTATTATTGACTTTAATTAGTATGCGCAATATCTAGAAAACCGTGCCAAATGATTAGGCCTACTATAAAAACAAAATGCGAGACTTCATAGAAGGATGCTCCCTCAAATATTTCAACTCGCAGCCATTATTGACTTTAATATGTGTAATATCTGGAAACATGACTAATTTGAAATGAATGGTCATGGCATGTAATATTCAAAATTTAGTCTATATTGGAAGTTAGCCTTTTTGTGACTTTCGCTTTTAAACGCTGGCCTAGGTTTCTGTGAGGAATCCATTAACCTCTATGGCACACTGATGTCAACTACAGCAGACATTCTGTGTTTCTATCAACACCTGTATCACCCCTGATAACCAGTTGGTAAAAAGAAAATATGCTTTCAATCTTGAAACAGTGATATATATTGGGACTTGAATTTCATAAGGACACAAATTTTCGGTCACTTGTAGTTGTGGATCGCGGTAGCGAGACACAACTTTAAGTGGCTGAAAATTTTAATTTCTTTGGTCAGTGCTCTAAGGGTTAACAACTGACGACAGCCATCGTATTTTTTTATTGGACCAACCTGGAAATATCTAGCGGGGATGTCTTTAATAAAATGTTTTAGTTCTAAGAACAGTCACATCTAGTTTATTAAAGATATTTAGTTTAATGTTGTTTTTGAAATATGTTGCATTCTTCAATAACTACAGTAAATGTAATTAAGTCTCTTCATCCACTGGATGGATGCGTACAGGCCAGGAATTTCTAGATCTCCTCATGACGCCTGTGACCAATATTATTAATCTGTCAATGGAAACTTAAATTTATCCTCATGAAATAAATTCAAAGAAGTGTACGTCCCACCATTGCTCAAAAATCTTCCCTACCTATATAAAAGCTATAGACCAAATTCAAACTCTTTCTGTAGAAAATTAAAAAAAAAATGTAAAAAATACTCAGCTTATCGGAATTTTAGCTCAATTAAGTCAGCTTTGGTGAAAGTTCAAAATGATATTGCCCTTTTTCCAGGCAGCTTACAAATCACTGCCATATAACCCGTCAGACTTTTGACACTATTGCTCATACTATACCAGGTGGCGAATTGGTGTTTCTGGTGTGGCTCTGGATTTTTTCTTTCTATCTGAGAGACAGGTGTAAAAAAATACACATTTTATACCCTTTCTAAAGGTACAAGGGCATGTACTGGGTCCTTTGCTGTTTACTCTTTACACTTTTCCACCGAGTTCTATTGTATCTGGACATGGTGTCAGATTTACAACTCTATCTATGGAGAATGCCCAACAGTCCTTGGTGGGTCATGAGTGTGATTGACTAGATGACTCAAGCCAATTAAGTTAAAACTCAATTCAAATAAAACATAATTCCTTTTAATTATTTCAGAATTTCAATAAAAGCAAATTATCCATATTTCCCCCCTTCCAATTTTTCATACCAAACAAATCCAGCAGACTCTGCCAAAAACCTGGGAGTCCTATTTGACAAGAATTTTATTTTTTGCCAACGTATATCTCAAGTAGGCCTATTATGTAATGCCTGTTTCTATCATATTCTGAATAGTCGAAGCATGATCAGGTAAAGTTTATCCCTGGCTCTTGCTAAACAGATCGTATTAGTTACCAGTCAATTGGACTATTGTGATTCCATACTACACAACATATCAGAAAAGATCTTTAAAAATTACTGTGTGTCCAAAATTTTTGACCAGGATAGTCACCACGCTTTATTCACCTCATCACTATATTAAATTCTTTATCCAGTTTAAAATATGCACATTTGTTTTCCGCTGCTCAACTTCTAATCAACTGAAATATCCATCAAACCTTTTGGTGTCAATCAACAAAAGCTCCGATCGAACTTGCCATAAGACATCAACAACAATTTAAACTTTCCCTCAATTATTTTATTTGGATTTTCTAACCCTCCCATCATCTTGACGACATTTCTTTTATATGGACACTTCTTCTTTTTAGGAATGTATATTTTTTGGATTGTGGCGCCTCTGAACTCTGTTTTCAAAAGAGTTAAATGCCACAGAAGATGTATCCCGTAGGGGAAGGGGATTTTAGTGAATTTAGCGACAGGATGGCGTCTGGAGTCACGTTTTTTAGTGGTCAATTTCTTTAAAATTTAAAAATCCCATGTGCAAGTGAGTTTTTCAAATATGCTACTAAAACTCAAAATGGCCGCCAGTGGCCAATTTTCAGAAATTATTGAAATTTCACAATCACATTCCCCATGATATGGAGATGTGCAGGTATTTTTTTCTAGGTCTTACTGAAATACAAAATGGTCACCACAGATAAAATTGTGGGCGCAAAAAAAAACAATTTTGTCAATAATACTTCCAAAATGTCGCCATTAAAAAAAAAGATAGCATAATTTTACACAGACAATAAGAAAAAATCGGTAATAACACCATCTTGTTAAGCGTCAACTAATATACCAGTAGTCGTCCAGAACATTTTGGCCAATAAAAATGAATCTCAATTTTGGTGGGAAAAATGTATACAGCAACCTAAAAATCCTAGAAGGGCGAGAGGGGTACTCATCATACCATAGGGGCCTACTCCCAGGGCTAATGTCTAACGTCCGAAGATGGTGGGCGACTGGATAAAAAAGGTACTAGTTTTGGAGCAGTCCCAGCAAACACGACACATAGATCCAATGTTTGACAGGCTCCCACAAAGATCTGGAAATGAAATTCCATGACTTTTCCATGACTTTCCATGACCATGTTTCAAGAGTTACATGACTTTGTAAACGAATATAAAAATGTCCATCACCACAGCGGTCTGAACGAAGGAGAACTGGGTGTTGCGGGTTTCTTACTTTTTGCATGTAAAATATTTTACAGCTATAAGTGGACTGCCAGTGTGATTGTGTGTCAAAAGAAAAGGTAATCAACACATTTTTCTCAAAAGTACTGCAATCGACATTTATAAAAAGTCTAAATTCCATGACTTTTTGTGAAATGTTCATTTTCCATGACTTTTTCAGGCCTGGATTTTATATTTTCATTTTGCATGGTTTTCCATGATTTTCCATGACCGTGGGAACCCTGTTTGACCGATGTTGGGCCGACGTCGTAGACGGTGGGCAAATATTGATCCAACATTGGGTCTATGTGTCGTGTTTGCTGGAGTAAGTGACACAAGACTTGCTAGGTACAGCGTTTTTTATTCTTTCAAGCCAGCATATAGGAGGGGACTTAGCAACCGGAGAGGTTACACAAAACAGGATCCCATTTAAAGTGCAATTTAATATTATTTTTCTGTCTGCCGCCCCAAATTAAGCAGTTGCTTGCTCACTTTGAAAAAGGCATAGTGATTTCAATAATACAAAATTATTGAACTCCCGGATATGACTACAAGCCGATGCGAGAGAGTCACAGTCGTAGAGCCAGTCGTCAACATATTCGTCACGCAGAAAGTGATGTAGCCCACATCTTGCTCAGACTCGTCAGTCTGTATGCGTTTCCTTTTTCGGAGCAGATCTGGGGGATTTCTTTCATATTGCACACACACATCTCATAGGAGGCGTAGATGTGCCTCTTGGGATTTATGAACTTTGACCTACCTAAATTTCCGACCATCAGCCATAGGCCTATCAGTAATTTATTTTAATATGCCTGATATCTGACAAAGTTTGTTTTTTCAGAGCAGATCTTGGAAACCCAAGGGGGATTTCATTCACATAGCACACATACAACCCTAATGGTTTTTTGTACTTTGATCTAACATAGGCCTACTTGAATGGTCGACCATCGACTATAATCAAGTCTCCACCCCCTGTGGTTTTTGCCGAGCCCGCCCGCCGCCGCATTTTGGTTCTGCGCACTCGAAAACCTCCTGGGGAATTTGCCTGGTCATTTTTTTTGCGTTTTTCAGTTTCTTCAAGAAATCCAAGATGGCCGCCAAAATCCTATGAAGCTCTCTAGAGCTTGAACCGTTTCATGGATTTGTTTCATGTTTGTTTTAAAGGAAGACCTTACCCTGGCTGAAAAGCTTTTGGTAAGATTCTGATAATAAAAACTTTGATTTTTTTTTTACGTTTCAAGAGTTTTTGCGGTTATTTCAGTTTTGTTTCTTTTTGGTTATCATCAAAATTTGTTAATTTAGCTATACACCCTAGCTCGGATTATTTCTAAATATTTGCAGTATGCATATTGGCCCTAAGAAAATTGCTCGGTAATTTTATTTGGATTTTTTTCAGCGTCTTCAACAAAATCCAAGATAGCCGCCAAAATCTTATGACACCTTCTAGAGCTTGACCTGCTTCATGGATTTGTTTTATGCTTGGTTCAAGGAAATAACCCTACCCTGGTCGTGTGCTGATTAGTTTTTGGTGCTTCACCGATTTGTCCCAGGGAAGCAACTTACCCTGGACAAATGTTGATTAGATTTTGATGTGATTCTGACATCACATTTTTACGTGGTTTACATAAAAAAATTGGTGACAGTACTGTATTTCTCTATAATTAATGTATTTTGGTTGCTAAATCTATGTGGGCGGGTGGAGACCAAGCTTTGCCTCTCAGGCAAATCAAGTTAACTCTGATATGGTTGATATCAGGGAATCCGTGCCCGAAAGCGAGACAAATATTTCGAGTAGCCCACGTATTAAAACTAGGCTATTTTCTGCTGGCGAAATCTAGTCATCGAATTAGAACTATTCAGCATACGGAGCTGTCTGTGTCTCATCAGGGCACTTGTCATGAGGTGTTATACAGTCAAGATCTATATTAAAAAAACGTGTGTGAAAAAACAATTTATTTATTACAAGATAACTTTAATAAACAAGAACCCTTTGGTTCCCAGCAGTATTGCGAGTTTTATCACTTACTAAGCAGTCGTATGCCAAGCTTTTATTAACCCTTGTGCTGCTAGGGCAGTATATATATAACCCTTGTGCTGCTAGGACAGTATATATATTAACCATTGTGCTGCTGGGGCAGTATATATATTAACCCTTGTGCTGCTAGGACAGTATATATATATATTAACCCTTGTGCTGCTGGGGCAGTATATATATATATTAACCCTTGTGCTGCTAGGGCAGTATATATATAACCCTTGTGCTGCTAGGGCAGTATATATATTAACCCTTGTGCTGCTAGGGCAGTATATACATTAACCCTTGTGCTGCTAGGGCAGTATATATGGTAACCCTTGTGCTGCTGGGGCAGTATATATAATAACCCTTTCAAGCCTGAATTTACCATATTTATCTTTATCCACTACAAGTCGAGAATTGCTGTAGCAATTGCAGTAGCAATTCTCGACTTGTAGTAGATGAAGATGATTTCATATGGGTGACAAATTAAAGAAAATTGCCATGTATTGGTGAAAGTTTCATGGAAATTTTTCATTCTAAAACCCTTGGCTGTAGGAATATTAAGTCTGTTTTGAGGGATGTAAAATGATGCTTTAATGCATCGTGAGGGCTTAACCCTTACAGTGCGGGGATAGACTTCTGAATCTGACGCTGTAGTCAGATTCTGACGACTAAAGTCAATCCCCGCACTGTAAGAGAAAACATATTTCTAATGGCCATAGACCCATAACATAGGTATTCAAATGAATCAGAAAGCTCTAACTAAGACATTTATGATGATTTCAAATCGAAATTAACCCTTTGGTCTGCAAGGTTTTCATAAAAAAATTCAGCGCTTTGAGGCTTTAGGGTTTACCATTGTTCTGCGGTCCCTATGTACGTTTCCAAGAAAGCTTCAAACAAGAAAAAAATATCACTGAAATGTATATCGAAGTAAAAGTCACTTTAAATCTGTCACTTTCTTGTTGCATGTTTTTTGCTCATTGCTCAAGCAATTTTCATCCGATTGTCATGAAATTTGACAAGCGTTAGTTTCTAGTCTTACGGCACCTGCCCTGAAATTTCAAGACAAAATATTATGTAGTTTAAAAGTTAGACCATTTGACATGTAGTTTTTGCGAATTATGATGCTCCTCTATAAGCCCATTGAACACTATCAGCTTCAATCGCGAAATTCCACTACATGTCAAATGGTCTAACTTAGTCCAACTCATTTCACGAAATTTTCAGGGTAGGCGCAGGAGTACTTGCAAAAAGTGCTTGCAAAATTTCATGGAAATTAATTTAGAATTGAATGAGAAATCAGCGAAAAACACCCAACGCTGGTGAAAATTGACTGCAACTATCGTTCTTATACAGTTTCCAGTTGGTGCTCATTAACCCTTTAAGCCCTCAAGATAATAAGATGCAATAATCCTCACAGCGCTAATTTTTTTTACGATTTAAAAAAAAAAAATTATGAAAATCAGGGAAACCAAAGGGTTTTTCTAGTAAAACCCCCAACAGCCCTGAATATTTGGAAAAATTCTATTGAGTATTTAGGCTACAATTGTTCTGTTAAAGCACGGAATGTGTCAAATGCAGCATATTCTGTTTCATCTCTGTGATCAAGTGGGAGAGTTATTCCACTAACATCATACAATTGTGGTATATCCTCGATGGCAACAGAGCGCTTACTATCTTCAGATTCTATCGTTGTCCCCTCGCTAGAATACACCTCATCATCCAGTGTCTGCTGTGCATCCATCCCGCCACTAATGGTTGCATTAACAGAAAGATGTTCATCTTCAAAATCTGGAGTAACCTCCGACATATTGATATTTTCAGTTTCACTGTCATTAATCAAATCAAGCTTTCTTTTTTTCCTCATTACTCTTGCTTTATTATTCACAGATTTCGCATTTAATCTCCTTTTCTTCCAGCTCGTATTTCCACTTTTATTGTCGTGTTTTGAAGCAGCCTTTTGTTTTGTAACATTTTCATGTTCATTAATGTGTTTCTGATAGGGTTTCAGCAAGCGGAACTCCTTACCACACGTCTCACATTTATGTTCCTTAGGTCGGTGCATCAGCTCATGGCCTTCCAAAGCTCTGTTGGATATGAAGCATTCTGCACACACACTACACATAAAAGGTTTCTCTCCTGTGTGAGTTCTTTCATGTACCTCTAAATCAAATTTTCTCCAAAATCCTTTATTGCATAAATGGCATATATATTGTCTTTCCTTGTGACTTTTCAGGTGTTGCGCCAAATGAGAGTTACATCTAAAAGCCCTGGGGCATTTGTCACAAGAAAAAGTTCTTTCGCTGTGTGTCAGCTTGTGTGAGACCAAATTAGTGTTACACGTAAAAGCCCTGGGGCACTTGTCACACAAATAATTTCTTTCGCCGTGTGTCCGCTTGTGCCAAGATAAACCACTGACACTTCTAAAAGCCCTGGGGCACTTGTCACACGAATAACTTCTTTCGCTGTGTGTCTGCTTATGCCAGGATAAAGCACCGACACTTGTAAAAGCTTTGGGACATTTAGCACAGAGATAAGCTTTCTCATTGTGCACAGTAAACTTGTGCCGGAGTAAGCGAGCAGAGCAGGAGATTATTTTGGAACATATATCACATTTGTCTGGCCTGATGTGATCTTCTAAAACTTCCTTGTTTGAAAAAGACTTTTTACATTCGGAACATTTATATTCACTGTTCAATTGTTTTTTTTTCTTTTTGCACTTCTGTTCTTTTTTAGTTGGTGGACATTTTCTTCTGTGCATATTTAGACTGACCTTGCCTTTAAAGACGAGTGAACACAAACTGCAGGTAGCAGGTTGATGTCTTAACATGTGATGTTGTAATTTAGATTTGCTGACGCACATCTTCCCACAGTCAGAGCAAATATGCTCTGTTTTTTTATGGTGTCTCATATGCATTCTCAACTGCTCTGGCAACTGGAAGCTCTTGGTACATGACTCACACTTAATCGGCAAGTTTTCACCGCCGTGCTCAGCTTTCTGGTGATTCGACAAGTTTTGTTTTGATTTACAGTTCATTTGACAAATGGTGCATGTCCATGAATTCTCATCACGGATATGTAGCTCTTTGTGTTTTTCGAAATTGCTTGAAATATTAAATCTCATGTTACACACATCACACTGATATGGCAAAAATCCAGTGTGCTGCTCGTCTTGATGAAGTAAAAGGCGGAATCTTTTGAAGAAGGCTTTATCACAATTAGCATATTTACATTTATAAGCTTTGATATTCTGATGTCGATTCTCATGGTCAAACAATGTAACTCTTTTTATAAACTTTTTTGGACAGAATCTACAATAATAAGACCCCTCCCGAGGAAATTTGAGAGGGGCTGTGTTGTTTTCCACATTAGAGGTGTTCCCCATATTAGCTGTGTTGTCTGGGGTACTTGAAGTGATTGGATCATCGTCCTCCGTTTTTACCATTGGATAATTGTGATCTGTCAGCACATGTTGATACATTGTCTTTATTTTAGTGTTTACTGGAGGCATCACCGTCTTCCCCGTCTGGTTTGCACTGACGCACTGTTGTCTATGGTTGGTATGTGTGGCATCACCGGTGGTCAGCGGATCAATACGTGCCATGTCGTCACTGGATGCTTGGTCGTGTGCACCATTTCTACCATTTGTAATACTTTCTATGTCACTTCTAACATCTGCTCCTACATGCTTAACTGATCTTAGTTGCATTTGTAATTTCGTCACAGATTCTACCAGTTTCGTCACACCCACTTTCTCCGCCAGTATCCTCACATCATCAAGGCTATCGATGCCACAACGCAAATTACCAGTGTATAAAAACTCCAAGACGTTTGTTACAGTCAAAGATGCCACATCACCCAGGCTGGAAGAATAGCTGCTTTCACATAGAACATGAACAGGTAGCTCAACATTTAGCAGAGGACTACTGGCGGCAAGTATAATAGAGTGAGCCGCGAATGATGTACCACTCGTTGTTGTTAATATTGTGTCACAGCTTCCGCTGTCGTCAAATCTCTGCTGATTCATCATGGCCATTAGATGGCAGCACCAGTTAACAGAGCCGTTGCAGGTCCTATAACTAGAGGATATATCTTTTATCTGTAACAAAATAAAATAAAAACGCGATGAAGTTTATTAGGCCTATTCTGATATAGGGTACTTATATCTTGGCACTAAAGTACAGGCAAAATACAGGTAAAATGCTAATTGTGGACTTACAGCGCGGGGATCAAACTGAAATAAAACCTTTGTTTGCGATTTTTTTTACAAATTAAATCAGAGCTTTAAGGGTTAAGGTAATCGTCCGAACTTAAAATTGTCAAAATGGCCACCGCTTCCTCAAAAATAAATGCTTTCATATAAAATTCGGTGATTAAGAATACTTTTCTCAAATTGATGCATTCACGAAAGACAATTAAATTTAAAAAAATGTCTCTACAAATCACTGCACTGTGACCAAAAACTATTTTTTTCGCGATCAGAAAAGGAAGTGCGTGCATGCAAAATCTTTGTTGATTTGGTCTAGCGCATTATCGTATTCATATGGAAAATCCTATCAATATGTATAGGAACCGACCAAGCACACAAAATCCAGCACCATAAAACTGACAGAAGGCTGAAAGTGTCCACACTTGTGGAATCAGAAGAAAATTGTATGTCGTTCTTGAATGAGATCACAAACTAGTCTTGTGATGTGAAGTAGCATTTTCAATTTACTGAACACATGTATAATATTAAATCTTATTCGAAAATAAGTGCATGCACTTATATTTGAAAATAAAAATACATTTTAAATTTCTTCAAATTCGTTTAAATCGTAATTATTTGATTTATTCCAATCTAAAGTAAACTAAGCCAACGTTAGTAATCACTGACTGTTATTTCGAAGTTAACTTTAAATTTCGAGACCGACTCCAGACAATAGGCATTGGCACTACCTGAACTGTCATATCACATCTCATTATTTTGTCCACTGTTTTCAGCTATCACACCCCTACACTATCGCTTTGACAGCTTGAGCTACATGATGAAGCGATTATATCCTAACCCGTTGATAAATAAAATTAATGGAGTGATTCTCTCTTAACCCATTAACCCTTAAAGCGCTGAATTTTTTTATAAAAACCTTGGAGACCAAAGGTTTTTTTAATTTGTAATCATCATAACTGTCTTAGTTAGCTCTTTCCGATTCATTTGAATACCTATGTTATGGGTATGCGGCGATTATAAATATTTTCACTCTTACAGTACTGGGACCGACTTTAATCTTCAGAATCTGACGTCTACAGACCGTCTAAAGTCGGTTCCGGCACTGTAAGGGTTAATAAATAAAAGTAATTATGTAGTTTGTGCTTGAGACTAAATTTTTTTTTTATTATCATGGACTTATATTGGTAATGGTTTCTATAAGTCAATATATATCAATATTATTCTCACCTGCAGTATGTCTTGAATAAGACATTGGTACGCGTAGTAAATATATAAACAAACAAGAATGTTTTTGGAGCCATGCTTAACCCTTTCAAGCTTGAATTAATCATTGTCATCTTCATCCGCTACAAGCCGCAAATTGCTGTCGCAATTCTCGACTTGCAGTGGATGAAGATGGTTTGATTTGTTTAAAAATTAAAGAAAATTGCCATATATCGGTAAACCAGTTTCATGGAATTTTCATTCTAAAACCCCTAGTTGTAGGAAAATTAAGTGTGTTTTCAGGGATGTAAAATGATGCTTTAATGCATTGTGAGGGCTTAAAGGGTTAAAACAATCAATCACTGAATACATCAATGATCATGGGCTGTGTATTATTACCAGCGTTCAAAATAAGGCCTTTCCGGTTGTCTGAGACAACCAAAATTTGTGGCGGACAATAAATTACCATAAGGTTGTCCGAGCGGACAACCAGCTTTTGAGAATGATATTTTCACATCACATTATTATTTAAAGGCATTTATAAGTGAAGTGACTGTCAGGGTTGAATTTTTTTATTACAGTGGTGAGCTTCCACTTGTTACTTGCGGACAATCAGAAATTGCAGCGGACAACCTGAAAATCTGACCTGATTGTCTGATGGACAACCTTATTTTTAACCCTTGTTTCGAACGCTGATTACCATACCTTCTCGGCATGAGAATCATTCTCTTCCTTTGTGACGTTATCATCTTCGTCATCTTCTTGCAACAACTGCATCTGCATCTTAATATTTGTCACATCGTCCACTAACTTCTTCACCTCAAGTTTATCCGCGAGCAGCCTTATATCTTCAAGATGTTTGATATCACAACTCATTTTCCCGGTGTAAAAAAAATCCAACAAATTTGACATAGTTGATTTAGTCACATCCCCAAGACAATATTCAAGCTTCTTAGTTTTTGATTTTCTTCCTATAGATAAGTCATCACTCAACTTAGGACAGGCCAGAGAGAGTATTGCTGAATGAGTGAGGAAAGTAGATCCACTGTCAATGGTTAGAGACGTATCACATCGCTTGCCGTCACCACTCCGCTGCTGGTTAAGCGAGGACATAACGTGGCAGCACCAACTGGTAGCACCGCTACGGACGACATCATCACCAGCTTTATGCTTTTTCTGAAACAAATTAAAAACAAAAACACAATTTTTCAGTTATGTGACCCAAGAACAAATGATCATTTCTAAGGGTTAGTATACATCTGTTGACCACCTACCTTATCAGGACGTTCCTCCAGCTTTACAGCCGATGGTCGTTTATACTCGTCTCTCGAGGCAGATCCTGATTCAGCAACAATTGTAGATTCACAAGGATCTTGCCTAGGATCTAACTCTGGGCTTGGATGTAGTTCTGAAACCTCAGTAAGCTGGTTGGCATGGTTCCCTTTCATTTCCCATTCGTGGATCAGACTTAGATCAACTTGTGTCGTTTTAGTGGAGTTTAAGGTGTCATTTTCCCCTTGTTCCATGTTTTCTCCTTTGATGATATTTGTAGCATTTCTCCCTTGTTTCTTTTTACATGAGTTGATCATTTTTATGTCATTTTTCCCTGGGATCTTTTTGCCTGGGCTCAACATATTGCTGATTAGATTTCTGCTCGTTTTCACTTGTTTCTTCTTGGTGGGGGTTGTTATATTGGTGGCCAGTTTCTCTTGTTCTTTATTGTGTTCGCTGATCAATTTTGTGATGCTTTCAGTTCGTATTCTTTTAGCTTCTCTTTGATACAGCTAGATAAACAAGAGGAAAATTGATAAATTTTACCATTGCACAAGTAATCGAAAAAGATTATGAAACCCTACAATTTGTAACAAATAGTCAGAATTTTGCAGTTATACTTGCTGAATTCAAGTAAACTCTTACAGAGCGGGGATCAACTTTAGTCGTCAGAATCTGACATCTGTAGAAGTCAGATTCTGACGTCTAAAGTCGAGCCCCTTACTGTATGAGAAAAAATATTTATAATGGATGTAGACCCATAACATCGGTATTCAAATGAATCGGAAAGAGCTTACTAAGACAGTTATGATGATTTCTAATTTTAAAAAAACCTTCAGTCTAAAAAATTCAGCGCTTTAAGGGTTAAACTATGTCACAGAAATGCAGGTAACCCCTTTAGCGTGGGATCACAGACTTCACCGCAGGGACGGTCTTTATAGGTCAGATCTAGCATATAAAGATGATCCCCGCACTGAAAGAATTAAAACATTCATAATAGCGTAGACCCATAACATAGGTATGCAAATGAAGCGGAAAGAGCTAACCAGTATATTAATGATGATTTCAAATTGAAAAAAAATGTTTGTTCTCTATGGGTAAAAATATTTCAGCATTGCAAGGGTTAATGTCTGAATTGTCAGCTGGTATAATTTAAAGCTGGAATCGCTGACCCTTAACCCTTAGAGGGCTTAAAGCAAAGAGTTTTACTCAATTCGAAATCACCATAACTGTCTTAATCAGTTCTTTCTGATTCATTTGAATACGTATGTTATTGGTCTACGGCCATTAGAAATATTTTTATTCTTACAGTGAAGTCTATCCCCGCGCTGTAAGGGTTAAAGAGGTGAATTACTTTTTTATAAACCATGGAGATCAAAAAGTTAAATTTAAAATCATCTTAAATGTCTCAGTTAGTTTTTTCCGCTCCCTTTGAATACCTTAAAGGTCTACGGCCTTTAGAAATATTATTACTATTACATGGTCAGATTCTGAAGAGTAAAGTTTTTATTCTGACGTTGATCTGTTCGAATTTCAGATTAAATTGGTTTATTTAATCCCCCTGGGCAAACACTGAACAGAGCCAAAGCAAAACCCTTTATGGAGTACAAAACAAGTTGTATTTTATGAAAAACAAGAATTCAACGTGTGTATTTATAATATTTTCTCACGTAAAATATCATGGAAGCTTTCATAACTGAAAATGGAAGCTATTCATAAAAAGAAAACATAAAATCACTACAATAAAACAGTGGATGTCAATAAAAATAACAACATCACTGCTCCCAGTTTTGTCAAAAACAGGCAATTAGACACAAGAAAATAAGAATGTTTTCATGCCATTAACAATTTAGAACAAACTTCCATGTTGAAAAAAGACATAGTATAGGCCCCTACACATAATTATAATACTATAAGCGATATCAAGGTACTTCACAAAGGTTTAAACAGTCACAATGCAAAGCAATCAAGGCACCGTCTAAATGTAGAAGCACAACAGGGTGTTCACACACCTTGGTAAGCAGCTTGATAATATCATCCCCTTGGAGTTAGAAGGTGCTAAACTGCCACTTTGTAAAGTGGCAGTTTAGCACCTTCTAACTCCAAGGGGGGGCGATATATTATTTGTACTCACTAATTTCTGTTTTTCAGGCATAGCCTTCCATTTCTTGGCCATTTCTTTCCAAGATATAAAGAAAACTGAAAATAAAATAAAGATATTTATGACGTACAATTAGTTACAAATTACAGTAGTTATTCGTTATAACACGATCGGTGGGGTCCATAAGTACGAATCGTGTTATAAGCCGATCGTGTTATACGAAATGGCCCGATTTTATCTAGTACTACTAGATACGATATGACTGGAGATACACGGGATGCGGTAATATAAATAACTGACACGGGACAATATATCAGCTTGTAGCATAACGTTGTTTCCAGGCCTTATTTACTGTACAAATATCCGAGTTTTAGAAGTTATATTAATTATTATTTGTAAATAATAAAAATGTGAATTGGTTGAATGTGTCTAATATAAACAGTAGAAGTAAAATTAGTTAAATCAGGAATACAGAACTTGTGCGTGAACAGAGTGACGCTGTGTATACAAGTCCGTGTCATGTACAGTGTTTGATGACGTCATCGTTTTGAGAGTAGAGGTGTCAAAATCTCGTGAAATATCACTCTCAACGTGAGATCATACGAGACTGTCAATCATCCTGACACGGCCCGGTGCGATGGGAGGCGGGTGTTGACCAAGCAGCGTTTGAACACAACAAACACGATGTCTTTGCATTTTTTGTATCGTGCAATCAATTACTACAACACGACTATTATGTTTTTTCCACATCGTGTAATAAAACAGCATATCACTGATGTTATATTATTCATAGGATAACTACCAGGCCTGTAGGCTTTAAATGGTTTGATATGCTCACGTTTACTTGCGGCGTCGATCATCGCGTAACTGCCCGCAAATGAACCAGTGCTGATTTAATGCTGGGCCAGCGTCGTGGTCAGGTGACATGGGAGGGAGATATTGACCAATCAGCGTTAGAACACGCTTGTCAATCAAACTTGTCGGTGAGCTGTCCATACTGACAGTGATTTATGACTGATAATATCGGCATAAAAATATATTTATGCAGCACCATTAAATCTAATATATTAACTTAATTTATAAATTATTTAACAAAATGACTTGTTTATCACGAACATAACACCTTGCAATACAAACGAGAACGCTGCTCGACATTGCACAATGTGAGCTGTGAAGAAGTGGCATTCATCAAACGATCGGCGTGTCATCACCTCTGGCTACCTATTTTATTACGTGATTTAAAAATAACCATTTTTTCGGTTGAACCTGCTAAATTAAGTTAATTTTATTTAATAGCTAGGATTACTGACATCAAATCGTGCACGTCATATTCGTGTTATAATATTTTATAACACGATATAAAAAGCACCATATTCGTGTTATAATATTTTATAACACGATATAAAACACATGATATAAAACACATCATATTCGTGTTATAATATTTCATTACACGCGATTTTAAAAACTTGCAGAATCACCATAATCGTGTTATAATATTTTAGAACAGATTAAAAAAATATGTAAAAACATTATTATTCGTGTTATAATATTTTTATTACACGATTTAAATAAACATGTTCTTTTGCTAAACACGCCATATTAAGTTAAGTTGGTTAAATAAATACATTCTCTGAGATCAAATCGTGCACGTCATATTCGTGTTATATTATCTATTACACGATTCGTGTTTGAATTGAAGTTAAGCTCAAATACGAAATGAGATACTCTTGTTCTAAAAGGGTGCCGTTATGTGCTGTGCAATACCACTTGCCGGCGACCTTGCGTGAGCGTCATGCGTGAAGGATTAGGCCTACCGCTACGGCACGATTAACATGTGACGTTGGCGGACAATTTCATGCTTAATCATGTTAATTGTATGTTCAAATATTTATAACACGATTTTTCCAGAAAAATGGCAAAAAAGATAGTGTAAAATTTTGGGATCCATGGTTGCATCGTGTTATATCCGATTCGTGTAGTAACGATTCGTGCTATAACGGATAATTACTGTACTATGCTCTATGAAGAGAATATTTTTACTTGAAAACTGGTAGAGTGGAGCCTGTCACTGTGCAACAAAGGTGGCCGGTCATACCAACAAAGGTGGCCGTCATACCAATAAAGGTGGCCTGTCATACCAACAAAGGTGGCCGTCATACCAACAAAGGTGGCCGGTCATACCAACAAAGGTGGCCGTCATACCAACAAAGGTGGCCAGTCATACCAGCAAAGGTGGCCGTCATACCAACAAAGGTGGCCGGTCATACCAACAAAGGTGGCCGTCATACCAACAAAGGTGGCCGGTCATACCAACAGAGGTGGACGGTCATGCCAGGATTGTGGAGCCTGTGACTACGCAACAAAGGTGGCCGGTCATACCCAGGGGTCAATATACCCACAACAACTTTGGTAGCCATGTTGGGCCACTCAAATGCTAATTTTGGTCACCCACATCAAATTCTAGTAGCTCACTTAATCGTGTATTTCTCCTATAAAAACCTGACTACTCATGACATTCAGAAGAGATTCAGGTGCAGTAGTTAATAGTTCATACACTGAATAGTGGATTATCTGCATTTTATACTGGTAAACCCATAGGGATTTTATATAAATCCCAATGATTTTGAAGAAAATAATAATATGTTTTTTTTTGTACTGAAGGATAGTTTAGCTTTTATACATTAGCAATGTGGGCTACCTTTGATGTCAACTTGATTAGCCCACAGCAAAAACAAGGCGCCGATGGTGAGTGGGTGACTGGGTATCTGGAACCCTGCATGCCAGGTTTTTACTGCATTATGATTATCACAAGCAGAAATATACATTAGAGACAAGTCATGTTGAAAATGAGCACATGTGGCATTACATATTATCTCTTTGAAGTAAATTAGAACCTGCTATCAACGGCTGTGTTAAAGGTTGCTAATAGTGGCTGTTAGGGAGGGGTTGGTCGCTCATAGAAAAAAATTGAGTCAGGGGTCATTTTTAACTGCCGTAATATCGAATGATATAACTATTTACTCTTCATAAAACAACAAATTAATCAAATAACACTAATAATTTGTATGTTTATATTATTCTTTCAGTGCGTCTTTATACGTCAGAATCTAACATCAAATGAAGCGGAAAGAGCTAACTGAGATATTTATGATGATTTCAAATTGAAATAAATCCTTTGGTTTCCATGACTTATACAAAAACAAGTCAGTGCTTTAAGGGTTAACCCTTACAACGCTGAATTAATTTTGCATAAATCATGGAGAATAAAGGGTTTATCTTAATTTTAAATCACCATAAATATTCTTGTCAGCTTTTCCTGCTTCAATTGAATACCTATGTTATGGGTCTAAGGCCAATAGAATAAGTTTTACTCTTTCAGTGCGGGGATAGATGTTAGTTGTCAGAATCTGACGTCTACACACGTCAGATTCTGATGACTAAAGTCGATCCCGCGCTGTAAGAGTTAAGCATGTGAACGCACCCATGCGGGAATTGTCAGGGTCATATTAAGCTATGTGAACGTACCAATACGGGGATTTTCAGGATCAACAATAACGCGGTTCCTACTGCACCACAACTTGTAACCTGAGGGTCCCAATTTGTTCTTCTCTTTAATCCGCTGAAATAAATGAAAAAAGGGATAAATGAACAAATTTAGCCAAGTATGAAATTCCACACTTTTTCAAAGCTTTTGAAAATCCACATTTTACATTTTAATGCCACCAAACATATTAGAACATGTTCTCACGGTGTGTAGGGCTAATATTATAGCTAACATCTGTGGAATGTCATATATCGGGCTACCATACATCACTGAGTGCGGGTAGGAGTTTGGATACAGGGCCTATGACTATATGTAGAGAATTTGAATCCTAGTGAAACTTGTCCTCACAAAAAAATCAAGCTTGGTTAGGGTATTAACTGTTCTCTGGGGTCAACTGGTCACTAGGGGTTAGAAGGTTAACTGGTCTTTGATGGTTAGCAGGTCTCTAGGGGTTAACAGGAGGTCTCTGAGGGTGAACTGGTCTCTGGGGGTCAACTGGTCATTGGGGGTTAACAGGTCTCTCGAAAGTTAGATGGTGTCTGAGAGTTAAATGGGGATTAACTGGTCTCTGGGGGTTAACTAATCTCCGAGGGTTAACTGGTCTCTGGTGGTTAACTGGCCTCTGGGGGTTAACTGGTCTCTGGTGGTTAACAGGTCTCTGATGGTTAACTGGTCTCTGGGGGTTAACTGGTCTCTGTGCGTTAACTGGTCTCTGAGGGTTAACTGGTCTCTGAGGGTTAACTGGTCTCTGGTGGTTAACTGGTCTCTGATGGTTAACTGGTCTCTGGGGGTTAACTGGTCTCTGGGCGTTAACTGGCCTCAGGGGGTTAACTGGTCTCTGGGGGTTAACTGGTCTCTGGGTAATAACTGGTCTCTGAGGGTTAACTGGTCTCTGGGGGTTAACTGGTCTCTGATGGTTAACTGGTCTCTGGGGATTACCAGGTCTCTGGTGCTTAACTGGCCTGTGAGGGTTAACTGGTCTCTGGGGGTTAACTGGTCTCTGAGGGTTGACTGGTCTCTGAGGGTTAACTGGTCTCTGAGGGTTTAACTGGTCTCTAGGGGTTAACCGGTCTCTGGTGGTTAACTGGTCTTTGGGGGTTAACTGGTCTCTGGGGCTTAACTAGTATCTAGGGGTTAACTGGTCTCTGAGGGTTACCTGGTCTCTGAGGGTTAAGTGGGATCTGGTGGTTAACTGGTCTCTGAGGGTTGACTGGTCTCTGGGGGTTAACTGGTCACCAAGGGTTAACTGGTATCTCAGGGTTTAACTAGTATCTAGGGGTTAACTGGTCTCTGGTGGTTAGCTGGTCTCTGGGGGTTAACTGGGATCTGGTGGTTAACTGGTCTCTGAGGGTTAACTGGTCTCTGGGGGTTAACTGGTCACCGAGGGTTAACTGGTATCTGAGGGTTTAACTAGTATCTAGGGGTTAACTGGTCTCTGGTGGTTAGCTGGGCACTGGGGCTTAACTGGTATCTGGGGATTAACTGGTCTCTGAGGGTTACCTGGTCTCTGAGGGTTTAGTGGGATCTGGTGGTTAACTGTTCTCTGAGGGTTGACTGGTCTCTGGGGGTTAACTGGTCTCTGGGGTCAACTGGTCTCTGGGTGGTTAACTGGTCTCTGGGTGGTTAACTGGTCTCTGGAGGTTAACTGGTCTCTGGGGGTTGACTGGTCTCTGGGGGTTAACTGGTCTCTGGGGGTTAACTGGTCTCTAAAATGTTAACTGGTCTCTGAGGGTTAACTGGTCTCTGGGGGTTAACAGGTCTCTGAGGATTAACTGGTCTCTGGGGGTTAATTGGTCTCTGAGGGTTAAATAGTCTCTGAGGGTTAACTGGTCTCTGGGTGGTTAACTGCTCTCTGGAGATTAACTGGTCTCTGGGGGTTAACTGGTCTCTGAGGTTAACTGGTCTCTAGGGGTTGACTGGTCTCTGGGGGTTAACTGGTCTCTGGGGGTTTACTGGTCTCTAAAAGGTTAACTGGTCTCTGAGGGTTAACTAGTCTCCAGAGGTTAGCTGGTCCGTGGGGGATAGAGGGCTGAATGCTCTGGGGGTTAACTGGTCACCTCATGAAGAGACTGTACAGCAGAAGATCCCGATCCGACCGCCTCTGCAGATTTAGGCTGACGTTTGGCCGTAGATCGCGCTATGGCCGTTTTTGCAGGTTTAAGCTGTTTCTTGGCTGTAGGTTTCCTGCCAGGTTTCAGAGTTGTGACGCCTTTCGCTGCTCTTCTTTCTGCTTTTCTTCTCCATAACTAAACAGTATCATCAGGACTTTGCACACAATATGATCGATTTAAAAAATGAGGCATAAAATAAATAAAAAATAATAAATCCGGAAGGAGAAATAAAATCATAAAGTACAACGTCATTTTCTCTCTCTCACTTTGTTTCTTAAGAATTTATTTTAATTTACATAAAAGAAGTAGAAAAACTGGGTACTGTATTTATTCGAACATACCCCCTGAGACTACAGTATTTTTTTAATGATCATACTGTGTCCATGATCGTGTGTTTTATTTTCAAATCAGGAGAGCAGGGTGGAGGTGGGCGTTATTAAAACAAGACTACATAAGTCCAGGAGCTCCTGCTCCGAATTAGAATTTGATTTAAGCAATTTTGTGTAGGGTTAATAATGTAGTCCTAGGCTAGGTCAAAAATCAAGACGCGAGACAACTAGGACCAAGAAGCTCAGTCAAAGAGTAAGATAAGAACTAGACAGTCTGTCAGAGATTGCAAACCTCTATTGAAGTTAATGATCCTAATCAGTATCCCAGTAATGGTCTACCTATCTGGCACGGTTTACCCGATATCAGGCCAATCGGGGTAACTAATAGCTGATTTACGGTCATTTTGAATTTGATATAAATTAGTTAAAAACTTAGGGTGCATCCTCCCCCGAAACCTCAAATTTTGTTTTATAGTAATGGACTAACATCTAACACAGTTTGCAAAATATTGGGCATGTGAAAGTAAATAATGGCCGATAGGGGGCCATTTTGAATTTGATCAAGTCAGAATTTTTCAAGATGCATCCTCAGCTGAAATCTCACATTTCATTCTATAGTAATCGTCTAGCTATCTAGCACGGTTTACCAAATATCGGCCATGTGAAAGTGAATAATGGCCTAAAGGCGGCCATTTTGAATTTGATCAAGTCGAAATTTTCAAGATGCATCCTCAGCTGAAATCTCACATTTCATTCTATAGTAATGGTCTAGCCATCTAGCACGGTTTACCAAATATCGCCCATGTGAAAGTGAATAATGGCCGATAGGAAGCCATTTTGAATTTGATCAAGTCAAAATTTTCAAGATGCATCCTCTCCTGAAATCTCACAATTTGTTTTTTAGTAATGGTCTAGCCATCTAGTACGGTTACCAAAAACCGGCTATGCGAAAGTGAATAATGGCCGATATGCGGCCATTTTGAATTTGATCGAGTTAATTTTTTTCAAGATGCATTCTCTCTTGTAATCTCACATTTTGTTGTATAGTAATGGTCCAGCTATCTAACACGGTTTACCAAATATCAGCAATGTGAAAGTTTATAGTGGCCGATAGGCCGCCACTTTGAATTCGATTGAGTCAAAAGTTTTTAAAAGGCATCCTCTCTCGAAACGTCACATTTTGTTTTATAGTAATGGTCTAGCTATCTAGCACGGTCTACCTGATATCAGGCCTATCGAGGTAAATAATGCTGATTGTCGGCCATTTTGAATTCGTAATTTAAAAATTTTCAGGGTGCATCCTCCCCCGAAAACTCACACTTTGTTTTATAGTAATCAGGTAATGGTCTAGCCATCTAGCACGGTTTACCAAATATCAGTCATGTGAAAATGAATAATGGCCGAAAAGGCCGCCATTTCAAATTTGATCAAGTCAAATTTTTTCAAGATGCATCCTCATCTGAAATCTTACATTTTGTTTTATAGTAATGGTCTAGCCATCTAGCACGGTTGACCAAATATCGGCCATGTGAAAGTGAATAATGGCCGATAAGCGGCCATTTTGAATTTTATCAAGTCGAATTTTTCCAAGATGCATCCTCTCCTGAAATCACACATTTTGTTTTATAGTAATGGTCTAGCCATTTAGCACAGTTTACCAAATAACGGCCATGTGAAAGTGAATAATGGCCGATTGGCGGCCATTTTAAACTTGGACAAGTTGAATTTTTTCAAAATGCATCCTCTCCTGAAACCTTCCAATTTGTTTTATAGTAATGGTGTAGATATCTTGAGCGGTTTTCATGATATTCCTCAATATCAGGCCTGTCGAGGTGAATAATGGCCGATAGGCGGCCATTTTGAATTTTATCAACCTGAAATTTTTCAAGATGCATCCTTTCCTGAAACCTTACAATTTATCTGATATTAATGGTGCAGCTATCTTGAGCGGTTTTCATGATATTCCGCAATATCAGGCCTGTCGAGGTGAATAATGGCCGATAGGCGGCCATTTTTAATTTTATCGACTTGAAATTTTTCAAGATGCATCCTCTCCTGAAACCTCACAATTTGTTTTATAGTAATGGTGTAGCTATCTTGAGCGGTTTTCATGATATTCCGCAAAATCTTTCAGTCGGATTTATAAATTAGGTCAAAGTGCTGGGTCAACTTCAAGGTCAAGGTCCAAAAACCTGAAAAGGCACAACTAGGGACCTTAGAGAACATGTATGTGCAAAATGACTGTCATCGGCCCAGTACTTTTCGAGATCTGCTCCGGAAACGAAGTGCGCGTCAAAACGTTTCAATAGGTCATAGTTCTGAACCAGAAGTAGGTCAAAGTTCAAATACCCCAAAAGGCACAACTAGACCCCCTAGGGGTGTTTTGTGTAAAATTTGAAAACAATCGGACAAGTACTTTCAGAGATATGCTCCGGAAACGAATTGTTTACGGACGGCCCAACGGCCCAGCGGCCCAACGCCGTAACATCATCATTTTCTCCTCTGGGACCTTGCGTATTGAATTCAGATTAAAAATATTTTAACCTTTTAACCTGCCCATTATCCACCTGGAAGTAACCCACATACCAAAAATTGTTATCCTAGCTTATTTTCTTACAAAGTTATAGGCAAAAGAAGAGGCAAAAAAAAACGGAGGTAGAATCCATAGCTCCCTCCGTCTCACCTACGGTGACGGCGGGAGCTAATAAATACCAAGTATGTTATATAAAAAAGTGTTATTTTTTTTTTTATGCCTGTAACAAATTTTGTAACATCACATTACATGTATACCACATATGCACATAACAATGCCTGATAACCTGATAACCAGAATTTGTCATTATATTGTCTAAATTGCAGGTCCTATAATCATAAACATGCAGGGATTGTTAAATGCTCTCTTATTAGTGCTAAGACTGTATATAGACGGTTTCAAGCCAGTTCGAAACCAAATTAAATGACACTAAAATTTGAAAAAGAGTTTGTGGAAATGAAATGAATCGGGCTTTAGGCCACTTTTGTGCACATATAGGCTAAACTGGGCCAGGAGAACCTCCTGAGGATGGTGAGATGACACTGTCCTCAACAGGATTAGAAATTCGAGCCCTGGTGGTCTGAGGCCGAGCACGCTACCTCTCGGTCACGGAGGCTCCCCACAATACTGACTTTCACTCGTGGATGGGGAAGAAACATTCTTGTTTCTTTCAAACTGCAGAGACCGGGAACCGAACCCCGAACTCTGGTGTGAAAGGCAGCAGTGCTAACCACTACCCTAGGGCTCCCGCCCCCAAGTTTGTGGAAGGCCAGCAGGTCATTAAAAAATTCAAAGGATTTTTTTTTCAATTTTAAATCTTCATAGATGTCTCAGTCAGCTCTTTCTGCTTCACTTAAATACCTATGTCATGGGTCTACGACCGTTATAAATATTTTAATTCTTTCAGTGCAGGAACAGTCTTAATACATCAGAATTTGACATCTACAGACAGTCTTCGCACTGAAAAAGTTCAATTTTAAGAAAAAAAACTACCAATTAGTTCAAATTGCATATATTCAAAGCAAATGCCTTAAAGGCATGTCAATAACTGATGCAAAAATGTGACACTCACTATTTTCTCTTTATGTGGTGTTGCTTGCCAGAGCTGTCCCAGTTGTTTAGTTATTACAGCGAAATCTAAAACAAAATATGTAGATTATGAGATATTATTAGAGGGGACTTTTCTATTTTTTATTGTGAAGTTTTGGAGATGTGAATCAACTGTGATGTTTCAGTAATGGTGTCATTTGCGGTGGGGATTTTTTCTAAAACATCTTGGCACCAACTGAGGTGTTTCTGGCTTTGCCACACTAAATAAATCAACCAATCAATTGTTAATGCTACAAATGTTTACTTGTATTAACTATTATCACTGTAATGCTTTGGTCGTTTATTTTTCAAGATAATTCATGATTTTTAACTACTTACCAACTAACCCTTCAAGACTTAAAGCATTAAGTAAAATAATTTAATCACCCACTTGAATTTGTGTCTCGCTACCACGACTCATAGCTTCGAAAATTAATTATATTTGTTTAATTTGAGAGTAAACATTTGCAAATCTTGATGTTAAAAAACTTATTCAATTCCCAATGACGGTGATTTATCTGCAAATAAAATGGAGCAAAAATGATTATAGTCATCTTGAAAATATGTTATTTGTGGTTCTAAGAATCAATAAGATAGTAGTAAATTGTACTAACTTTGGAACTTTGTTTTTCAAACTTATGATGTTTCGACTTATTGCGGCTAGCCTTGATCACATTCTTATGTCCTGGTTCAGACCAACACCAAAGTCTCAAAAAGAGAGGAACTAGACTGGCATAGACATGAAGTCAACGAGGCTGCCATTTCACCGCAGGACATCAGTATGTGATCAAGGCAAATAATTTCACCCCGCCCTGATCTCCGTCTATGCCTATATACTTCTTTTGATGTTTTTTTGTTTTGTTTATCTTATTCATCGTTTCGATACTTGTCATCACCACAATGTTTTGTGAGAAATCACCAATCATCAAATTTAATCATTTTTACGATTCGCTTTTCACCCTTAATTTCGTACCTAAAATTACCCTACCCACACGCTTGGGCACTCATACAGCTACACTAATTGATCATTGTTATTTCAACTGTTCAATATCTAGAGTGTTTTACATCACCAACATATATTGTCACTACACAAATATCTGATCATTTGTCGTACATAATGATTATCAATGCCCCTAAAGCTAATATATCCCCACCTAAATATATACAGATAAAAAATGTTAATACCAAAACAGTGTTCAATTTCAAACATCTACGAAAAATTAGACAAGCAGATATCATCGGATCCTAACAACAACAGCGATATCATCATTAACTCTTTTAACCCTCACGATGCATCAAAGCATTATTTCGCATATCTCTGAATATGACTGAATGTCCCAAAACCTAGGGGTTTTACAATGACAATTTTTATGGAACTGTTATATTAATAACAATAAATTATTTTCATTTGTCATTCCCTTCAAGTCATCTTCATTCACTACAAGTCGAGGATTGCAACAGCATTTTGCGGCTTGTAGTGAATGAAGATGACAATGATAAATACAGGCATGAAAGGGTTAAACATATCATGGGCATTAAAAATGAGACAATGCCTACGAGTCAAGTCAAATTTAATAAACACAAACATAAAAATACCATGCAAGCACTTAAATACCCCTCGGCTCACGCAGTGACTCTATATATGCCATGTTTTAAGGCAATTAATTGAAAATAAGAATGATTTATTAAAATTGATAAAACCAAAATGGCCGCCGCAGCCTTGTTTTCAGTGTCACATGAAAACGGACAATTCTAATAGACTCGCAGACCCCAAAAACCTATATATATACCAGGTTTGAGGGAATTCTGAAAAAACATTTTAAAGAAAAACTTAGTCGCCAGGTGGCGGCCATTTTGATTATCGGTGGAAAGCTGAAATTATAATCAGGTCATCTCCATACTCATGGGTAACTTCACATAAAAACTTGGAGAGATCCAATAATTATTTTTGAAGTTATCGCGTTAACAAGGAATTAATAAATTTAAAATCAAGATGGCCGCCATAGCCTCGTTTTCAGTCGCACACTAAAACGGACAATGGCAATAGACTCACAGACCCCGAAAACGTATATATACCAGGTTTCGAGGGAAATCTGAAAAAAAAGTAAAAAAAATTTTTTAATCGCCAGGTGGCAGCCATTTTGATTTTCGGTTGAAAGCAGAAAATCTAATCAGGTCATCTCCATACTCATGGGCAACATCACATAACAAGAGGCCAGCCGGCCACCATAATCCCCCGCCATGCCCGTGTGATAGGAATTTTACAGGGTGCATACTTCCCTGAAGTCTCACATTCTGTTCTACAATAATGATCCACCTATCTAGATTACTGTGTATATTACAGATATTGAAGTCAATGTTGGTCAAAAGTCAGCATTTTTTTAGTTCGAGCAAGTTGCCATTAAGAGGGTATATATATATATATATCCCTCACTGAAACCATACATATCGTTTTATAGTATTTATTGGACTGGTACATATCCTATGGAATTTTTGTTCCAAGGGTTGATGCTGTGAATAGATTTAATGCCTTATCAATGTTGAATTTCGTTGGTAGATTTTAATTTTATGTGTTTTTCTCTAGCAAAAAAAAAACATTTTTTACCCTAAAAAGTGACCCATTTTTCGCGTGCAGCTGCTCTAAAACTATGTGTTTTCGCAAGGGGGATAGCCCCTTCGTAGTAAAAAGTGATTGTACACAGTTGAGACGACGACTCACTTGCTTCTCTTGTGCACGTTTCAAAAACTTTGTTAACAATTGGCCCGTTTTGTTTTTTGTCTGCCATCTTGAATTTATGCAAATTTGGACAGAATGAATATTATTTTTTGGATCAGAAAAATTAAAGAAGTGTACAAATAACTTTTATCATCATCATTTTCCAAATTATGCCAATTTTTAAGGTTAGAGCATCTAGCTATCTGGCACAGTTTGTCCGGTATCAGGCATATTAAAGTTAATTAAGGCCGATAGTCGGCCATTTTGAATTCAATCAAATTGAAAATTTTCAGAGCATATCCCTACCTGAAACCGCACATTTTGTTTTGTAGTAATGGTCTAGCTATATGGCACGGTTTGTCAGATATCAGGCATGTTAAAGTTAATTACGGCCGATAGTCGGCCATTTTGAATTTGATCAAGTTGAAAATTTTCAGAGCATATCCCTACCTGAAACCGCACATTTTGTTTTGTAGTAATGGTCTAGCTATATGGCACGGTTTGTCAGATATCAGGCATATTAAAGTTAGTTATGGCCGATGGTCAGCCAATTAAGCAGGTAAAATTTCAAAAACCCCAAAAGGCACATCTACACCCCCTAAGGAATGTGTGTGTTAAAAATTAAAGAAATCCATGCATGGGTAACAGAGTTCTGCTCCGGAAACAAAATGCGGACATCCGGACGCGGGACGGACAGACGGACATACATACGAGGCGACGCCAATACCCCCCGCCCCCACTTCGTCAGGCGGGGGATATAAAAATTGGAGAGATCCAATAATTATTTTTCAAGTTATCGCGTAACAAGGAATTTTGTAATTAAAAAATGAAGATGGCCGCCATAGCCTTGTTTTCAGTTGCACGCGAAAACGGATAGTGCCAAACAGACTCGCAGACCCTGAAAACCTATATATGCCAGGTTTCACGAACATTTCACTGTATTACTGTAGGCCCAGTTTTTTGGTTTGCATCTTTCATTTTGTGTTATCTCACCAACGTCAGTATTTTTCGCCTATTGCTTTGACTTATTGTATTATGTGCCATTTTTTTGTCATCATCGTATTTGTGAGGTGGATGTTCACTTTTCTATGTTGTTGCCGTAACACTGTATATTTTACATGTCACATTCACAATGGAACAGGTTGATATTTTAAAAGCTTTTGGAGGCGAGGACAGAAATTCATTACTTACCGTACTTAATGTTAATAGCAATAATGACAATGACTTTTCACCAGATGTGGAACAGCATTCTCCAACAAAATACTATAATGTTGATGACACAATAGATACAATAACATCTGAAGGTTACAATTTTTCCATATTAAGCTTAAATATTCAGTCTCTAAACGCTAAATTCGATCAATTAAACGTACTCGTTCATTACCTTAGCGAACACGGATGTGAATTTTCGGCAATTTGCTTGCAGGAGACATGGCTTAGCGACATTTCTGATACATCGTTATTTAAATTGAATGGTTACTCATTAATACATCAAGGTAAAATTTGTTCATCGCACGGAGGTTTATGTATATATGTAAAAGACAAATATCAATATAAATTAAAATCTGAATTATACACTAATTCACGAATATGGGAAGGGCAATTTATAGAAATCGAATGTCTGGAACTAAATCGCACATTCATTTTGGGAAATATTTACAGACCGCCTAGGGATATAAATGAAAACTACGAAACATTTATTGAAGAATTAACTCCAACATTAGATAAACTTAACAAAAGAATGACTGAAGTAGTAATCGCAGGGGATTACAATATAGATTTACTAAAAATTAATGAAAAAGCTATTTTATCCGAGTATTTTGACATGCTAACTACAAATAATTTCATTCCTAAAATAACATTGCCAACTAGAATATCATCACGATCAGCAACTTTAATTGATAATTTTTTATGTAATATTTCCCCTTTATCATCAGAAACTCTTTCAGGTATACTTGTATCAGACCTGTCAGATCATTTCCCATATTTTATATTGTTAAATATGTCTGCAGTCTCGAAACCCACTCCTAAATATATTGAATTACAAAATATGAATTCGAATTCAATGACACTATTTAGGCAGACAATTACCTCTGCTAACATCTATAGTAAACTAAATAAAGATGCATCATCAGATCTCAACGTAAACTATCAGATTATTTCAGATATTATTACTTCTTCGAAATCTACGTCATTTCCTGTAAAGAAAGTAAAATACCATAAACATAAACATAAAAATTCCAAGTGGATAACTCAAGGAATAATTCATTCCATAAAATATCGCGACAACCTTTATATGAAATTAAAATCAGCTGAAACTAATGATGATAATTATAACACATTAAAGATAAATCTTAACACTTATAATAAAATTCTCAAAAAATCTATCAGAGAAGCTAAAAAAACATACTTTTATAATTCTTTTAAAAAGTATAATGGTGATATTAAAAAAAATATATTAAATAAAAATAGAGAGAACAAATCGTTTCCACATTATTTTAAAATAAATGGTAAAAACATTACAAATAAAACTGATATTGCTGATAGTTTTAATAATTTTTTTCCCAACATTGGTCTAAATTTAGCACAACAAATACCGCATCAAAATAAATCATATAAAGACTACCTCACCAATAAAACACAACAAACGTTTAAATTCAACACTATGTCGGAAGACAGTGTAAATAAAATTATTACCACTTTACACACTAAGAATAGTTCAGGCCACGATGGTATATCCACAAAATTATTGAAAGAAATAAAATCAGAAACAGTGAAACCGATGACCTTATTAATTAATCAATGTTTAAACACAGGTATTTTTCCCGACAAACTAAAGTTAGCTAAAGTCATACCGCTGCATAAAAAAGACAGCCAAACAGACATAACCAATTACAGACCCATATCATTACTTCCATCTATTTCTAAAATTATAGAACAAGTAGTATTTAAACAATTAGCTAATCACTTTACATCTCACAATCTTTTTCATAACAACCAATACGGATTCAGAGCCAAACATTCAACAGAACTAGCCACACTTCATTTAGTAGACAATATGGTACAAAACATGGATTCCGGCCTCATCCCTTTAAATATATATTTAGACCTATCGAAAGCTTTTGATACATTAGATCACGAGATTCTTATTGACAAATTAAAATATTATGGAATATTAGACACAGAATTACTTTTCTTCAAAAATTACCTTTCCGAAAGAAAACAATACGTGCAGGTGGGAACAATGAAATCAACTGAAAGAAGCATTACCACAGGTGTCCCTTAAGGCTCCATTTTAGGTCCCTTATTATTTTTAATATATATTAATGACATATCAGCTGCTACATCGTATTTTGATATCATTCTCTATGCCGACGACACCACCCTAATTACCAACATACACTTAAACGATTTCAATAATGTTCATTCACTTTCGCAAACAATTAATACACAACTTTCGCACATAAGCAAGTGGCTCAAAGTAAATAAATTATCTCTTAATACCTTAAAGTCCAAATATATGTTGTTCCGTAAATCTCATCGAAAGTTACCCGTCCTTTCAATATGTCTGGATGGAGTGCCAATTGAACATGATACTTGTTTTAATTTTTTAGGTATAACTATACAAGAAAATTTAGGCTGGGAAACGCACACTAATAAAGTAGCAAATAAAATATCTAGAGTAATTGGAATAATAAATAAAATAAAGCATTTCGTCCCAGCATACATTCTTAAAACATTGTACAACAGCTTAATATTGCCACATATCAACTATGGTTTATTGCTTTGGGGATATCGATGTGAACGAATTTTTAAATTACAAAAGAAGGCAATACGAATCATCACCTGCAGTAAATATAATTCACATTCCGAACCGCTTTTTAAATCTACTAAATTACTGAAAATTAAAGACATAATGAAAGTACAACAACTAAAATTTATCTATAAATTAATGAACAATTCGACTCCTGCATATTTTGAATCCATGTACCCTGACAACAGACGAAACATACACTCTTATAATACGAGGTCGAGACACCATTTCCAAATTCCCCGCATTAAACACAAGTTTGCAAGACATTGCCTAAGATATGAAATACCTATTGCCATTAATTCTCTTTCCACTGCAGTTTCAAGTAAAATTCTAACACATTCTTTATATTCGTTCGGCCAATATGTTAAAAGAACTATTATTTACAATTATTCGTCAACCTGTTCCATTGTTAATTGTGTCATTTGCAATATAAACTCGTAATATATATATACTGTCCTATATTTTTAGTCTTTAATATTTTACTCAATATTTAAATATTATGCTTATGCATTGTTAGCATCCAACCATTTATTATCTTCAAGTGTATATTTATACGGTTATAATGTACAAAATATTAATTTTCTTGTTATGTTAGTAAAGTGAATGTTCACCCCAAATAATGTAATATACCAACGGTGGCCCTCATGATAGCGATACATACAGTGTCTTAATAGGGGTCTCCTGTCCATAAAATTATATTATGAAATTGAATTGTTTTTCAATGTTTATACATGGCGAATAAATGTTTCTTGACTTGACTTGACTTGACTTCAAGGGATTTATGAAAAAAAAAAAATTAAGTCGAAAAAAAAAAATTTAGTCGCCAGGTGGCGTCCATTTTGATTATCGGTGGAAAGCTGAAAATCTAATCAGGTGATCTCCATACTCATGGGTAGCTTCACGTAAAACATTGGAGAGATCCAATAATTATTTTTCAAGTTATCGCGTTAACAAGATTTTTTTTAAATCTTTGACCTTGACCTTTGACCTTTAACCTATGACTTTGGGTAAAAAAAATGCAGGGAGGGGTTGAATGTTTGTATGAATTATGAATTTAATCTGTTGCACCATGTTGGTGTAGTAGCCAAAAGAGTGTGTGCGGCGGCGGCGCACGAAGGGGACGACAATACCCCTTCGGGCCCAACGGGCCGAGGGGTAAAAACAATGGATAACACAATGCAATGGATCACACAAGGCATAATCTGATCAATATCTTATAAGACAAGCTATACATTACACTAAAGAGAACACCAACTAACACTCCCACCTATGATGCGATAAAATTGGGTTTGCACACCACTTTGTTAAAATCTAATATTGGGAAAGTAAAAAAAAATGTTTTATAACAATTATTTCTTAAAATACTAACAAGATATTAGAAATACATGGGCAACTATAGAAAAAATAATGGATAAAAAATCAAAACCAAAAAAATACTCCGACTCCTTCACATACAAAGACAAATCAGTGACAAATAAACAAGACATTGCGAGCAATTTGAATAATTTTTTCATAAGCTTAGGCCCTACCATCGCATCTAAAATAAAAAAGACGAACATGAAATCATTTAGAGAATATTTATGTGATAAAAATGAACAAATTTTTAATATTAAAACTGTATCAAAAATAATTTCTGAAATGAAATCCAAAAACAGTTCTGGCCACGATGAAATATCTTAAATCAGAGTGTGAATGACACAGAAGCTCATCCTTAATTAGGGCAAGTTGATTACAAATTAAAATTTCTGAAATCCGTGAGGCAGTTCTATGCACAGGCCCGAGCTCTTTCAAACAAACCGAACAGAATTGAAATCGGATAAGAATTGAGGGAGGAGAAGCATTTCTTGTGAATTGTGGACATAGTGCCCAAATTGGGTCTTAATTAGGTCATCAGTTAATTAATAATTAAAATTTCTGCAATCCGTGAGGAAGTTTAATGCACAGGCCCGAGCTCGTTCAAACAAATCAAACAGAATTAAAATCGGATAAGAATTGAGGGAGGAGAAGCATTTTTGTGAATTGCGAATAGAGTGCCCTAATTGGTTCTTAATTAGGTCATAAGTTAATTAATAATTACAATTTCTGAAATCCGTGAGTAAGTTTAATGCACAGGCCCGAGCTCTTTCAAACAAACCAAACAGAATTGAAATCGGATAAGAATTGAGACAGGAGAAGCATTTTTGTGAATTGTGGATAGAGTGCCCTAATTGTGTCTTAATTAGGTCATAAGTTAATTAATAATTAAAATGTCTGAAATACATAAGGAAGTTTAATGCACAGGCTTGGCTCTTTAAAACAAATGAAACATAATTGAAATCGGATAAGAATTAAGGGAGGAGAAGCATTTTTTGTGAATTGTGGATAGAGTGCCCTAATTGGGTCTTAATTGGATCATAAGTTAATTAATAATTAAAATTTCTGAAATCCGTGAGGAAGTTTAATGCACAGGCCCGAGCTCTTTCAAATAAACGAGACAGAATTGAAATCGGATAAGAATTGAGGGGGGAGAAGCATTTTTTGTGAATTGTGGATAGAGTGCCCTAATTGGGTCTTAATTAGGTCATAAGTTAATTAATAATTAAAATTTCTGAAATCCGTGAGGATGTTTATTGCTATTACAAACAAACCAAACAGAATTGAAATCGGATAAGAAGGGAGGAGAAGCATTTTTTGTGAATTGTGGACAGACAACAGACGCAACACGATGGCATAAGTTCATCTTAGGTCTAAAGGACGGATGAGCTAAAAATGCTCAAAATAATATCAAATTCACTAGCAAAACCACTAACCCTATTAATTAATCAATGCCTGTACACAGGAATATTCCCCGATAATATGAAACTAGCCAAAGTTATCCCAATTCATAAGAAAGGAGATATATCAGACATGAACAACTACAGACCGATATCTCTTCTCCCTTCCATATCAAAAATTATAGAAAAAGTAGCTTATAATCAGCTGAGTAATTATTTTTTTGAACACACTTCAATATACAAACACCAGTACGGCTTTAGACCAAACCACTAAACAGAATTAGCAGCTCTACATACAATACCGTATATCCCCGTGTATAATGCGATGTTTTTTCTTAGCTATTCATGTCACAAAAAGGCACCTCGTATTATACATAGATGTAGAATTTAATACAATTTTTTAGCTCTGTAGCGGTAGTTCAGCGGTAAGTTTTCTAGCGGTAGAAACGTAGGTTAGTCGGCGTGTATGGTAAGCAGGCCTATACACACGATACAACAAGACTGTGCCTTTCCAACTAGTAGCCAACAAGAGACGTTCACCCAGTGCTGGTACTCTGTTGGGCCACCGTCAGCGACGCTGGCACAACACTGTACCAGCATTGGATAAATGTGTCGTGTTTGCTGGGAGCCCCCGTCTCACATTCCCGCCGACGTGCGTGGCACGTTTGACAACCACGGGCAGATATATGACGCCGTTAGTCTGCAACCAACTCACACTCCTGATCTGTTCATTTATATTAATAATGATTTAATCTAAGATCGCCTTTCATATGGGCGTTTTCTATTGTGTACAACAAATCTGAACATGATATTTTCCTATTGGAATGAGAGAATGCGTTGATGAAATATAACAGGATATCACTGTTTATATCTCCTATCGCAAATTCTATACATGTAGGCCTCAGAATGTCCATATTGCTGGGATAACATTAACACCTACCGCTGTTGCCGCGGCTGATACGGTATTGAGCAAATGGTGGTATCTGTTAGCTGTAGTTCATGAAGCGCTGCTGTGTTATTACACCCGGACACCTTATACAACCAAACACCTCTTATGTCTAGACAATGCGGCTAGTCTGCAAATGTTTTACAATCACATTGCACCTTGGAATGTTCTTATTCGAGCACGACGATGTTAAAATATGGTCTTTGTAATAGATAAATTAAAATAATATAAATTTGTCGGCGAAATATAAATATGGGTATTTTAAAATCTGTGTGTATAAATATGTAGCCTATGCAGGCCTCAGAATGTCTGCCCATCGAGACAGTCCCGATGACATCCAATCTGCCGTGGAAAATGGAAATACAGTATCTGCTTACTTTACAAGTGAGCAGATACTGCCCTTTTGTTTTGTAGAGCTGTACTGTTGCCGCTGTTCCCGTCATTGAGCATCGTCTATGCAGGTGTCACAGCGCTATTTAGTAGAATAAGATAATATCCATGCCTCACATTTAGATGGCCCGGAACGCTGCCGACCGGGACGCTGCCGACATCCAAAATTTGAGGTCGTATTATACAGAGGGGTAGACGTTTTTCAGGTCATTCTAGGCCTCAAATCTTAACTCGTATTATACATGGCGTCGCACTATACGCGGGGATATACGGTAGTCAAAATTATAAGAGATTCAGATTTAGGATCGATTCCATATATATTCTTAGACCTCTCAAAAGCATTTGATACTTTAGACCACAACATAATAATCCACAAACTACAATATTACGGTATACTCAACACCAAAGTAAACTTCTTAAAAAATTAATAGAGATTGAGAACAATTTGTACAATTAGACCATATAAAATCAACTTCACAAAAGACTTTACCGGTGTACTCCATGTGTACTCACCTAAGCCTGGATTTTCAGCGAGAACAAGAGGTCTGTTCTCATTACACCATAACATGTAAGCTGTTGGACCTTTCCTCTTTCTTCTCTTCTTAGGCTATAAATAAGGTACAAACAAGGCAGAATTAACATGTTGATGAAGCAAAGATTATAATAATCTGTAAGTTATTTATCTTGAATTCAATTAAATGTAGGATCTTAATGTTCGATATTGATGCTCAAACAAACAATTTGTCCTCAATAACAGACATTTATTCAGCTGATAAAATAGATTTCAAACACCTACAGTTGTGCTTACAGTGTTCAGCACAGACAAGAAATAGGTGGGGACATTTGTCTCACTACCCTGGAAAAAAAGGAGACATTTGATCTCCAAGTGCGTAATTGACAGCCAGTGTTCAGCATAGACAAGAAATAGGTGGGGACATTTGTCTCACTACCTTGGAAAAAAAGGAGACATTTGATCTCCAAGTGCGTAATTGATGCGATATCGCGGCCTGTCCTGAACACTGGCTTATGTTTAAACACACATTCTGTTCCCAATAACAATGATTTAATCAGGTAATAAATGCATTTTACATTTTCGTCATGAAAGAAAAATGTGTAGCAGATAATTCAGCATTACAAGGATTATTAGAAATAAGTTTAATTTGTAGCGGACAATTCAGCATTACTAGGAATACAAATATATTGAATAATTTACTCACTTTCTCCACGTTGTCCGGTATGTTCTCTGTTGGACCACTGAGCTCCCACCTCTCCACACCTCCCGAGGCACTCGTCTCTGAGCATCTTAAAACCCTGAGTCCTTTGAATTATTATGATTTATACAGATTAATGTTAGTAGCAAAATTATGTATTTATATTATTGTAATCTCCATATTTGATTTGGCACATAAGCGAATTGAAATATTGAGATTACAATGATATTAGAGTATAATTTAAATGTAATTATAGAGGCTGGGGGTGAAATGTGTTGAGGGTTTGTGGCTGAGTGCCTGCAAATAGCTTGTGGCTGAGGGTCTGTGCAACAGCGACTACAGTAGTTTGAATTGTTGCAATATGATATGTTTTTTCCTTTCTACTTAGCGTAGCGTAGGAGTAGCAACACCTGATGATTGTAAAAAATATTGTACTCATCCGGTGGCTCTTGAATAATATTTCCTGATTCAACATTATTACTACTGTGATAGCACATTATAAGATAAAATTGAAATGTATATTCTGCAGCAAAACTATGTTTAATTTTTGTTTCCTTTGTCGAATAACTATAATAAATCCAGGGCCTACTCTTGTATAATTATTTTACTTTTCAAAGGTTAGGCCATGATGTAGATTCTAATGTTGTGTCATTTATGATAATGTAATATACTGTTACCGTATCATATCTTTCTATTCAGTGAGATTAACCCTTTGGGCCCTCACGATGCATTAAAGCATCATTTTACATCCAAAACAGACTTAATTTCCCTACAACCATCGGTTTTAGAACAAAAATTTCCTTGAAACTGGTAGACCAATACATGGTGATTTCCTTTCATTTTTAAACCACATCAAATCATCTTCATCCACTACAAGTTGAGAATTGCGGCAGCAATTCGGGGCTTGTAGTGGATGAAGATGACAATGGTAAATTCAGGCCTGACAGGGTTAAGTGAGATGAAATTATTTGGGATAGGCCTACATTTATTGTGCTGTTTGTTTGATGCAATAACTAGCCTGTATATTTATAATCAATTATTTCTATCAATACGATATATCCTATGCCAAATATATTTTCTTATTTTGTTCTATGACAAATGTATCAACATGATATATTCAATGTCAATTAAAGTATTATTAGAGAAAAAAAAAGATGGTAGAAGTTGCAGTCAAGAAAGATATTAGATACAATGGAAATATGTGATTCTGTAGATGTAGAATGTTTGATTTTGAGAAAATAATAATGAAAAAAGAAGTAACCGACCTCTTTGATCAGTTATCCTCGTCTCGTTTATGTCATCATCGTATCTGTTATCCTGTGTCTGGTCAGCGGGTAAAGCAGCCTCAGTATCCTTCGGAGCTCCAGGAAGCTCAGAATCCTCAGGAGGTTCAGCAGCCTCAGAATCCTCAACATCATCACAGATCATGTCTTGGTCAGTAGCAACATCTACATAAACAGATGACACTTCACATCTCAAGACAGATTTGAATACATTGTTTTTTTAAGAGATTTGTAAATTAATTTATGAATATTTCAATATTTACCTAGAACTACAATTGGACTACACATAATGTTTTGAATTTCTATAATTCTATTTTAAAACTCATAATATATTCTTACTTTCTAAACTGTTTAATCAACATTAACTTTTATATATTTGTTTACTTAAGACTACATGTATATCTTTGTTTACTTCCTTTGTTTTTATTATGTACAGCGACCCAAAACACACTATAAATGTGAGTGATAATAATAGTTAGTTAGTTTGTGATGCCCTGGGTTCGCCCGCCAAAAATGTAAGGTACAAGTAGCCCAAAAAACAAGTCTCTTAATATTTATATACTGTTTTCTTCACAACATTATGTACAAAAACATCTTTGCACAATGTTAGATGCGAATTCCATATTCCAATTCCAATTATATTTTTATTTCTATGAAAATCCCGCATCAAGCAGGGTTCGAACCCGCACTGCAGGCAGCGACATTCACAAATCTCGACGCTTTAACCAATGTGCCACGTCCATCTTTTAGGGTTAGTGGTCATTCCACAGGGCTAGGGGTCATTATTAACCCATTCAATCCTGAATTTACCATTGTCATCTTCATCCACTACAACCTGCGAATTTCTGTCGCAATTCTCGAGATGTAGTGGATGAAGATGATTTCATGTGGTTTAAAAAATAAAGAAAATTGCCATGTATTCGTCAACCAGTGTCATGGAAATTTTTATTCGGAAACCCCCAGTTGTAGGAAAATTAAGTCTAGTTTTCAGGGATGTAAAATGATGCTTTAATGCATCGTGAGGACTTAAAGGGTTAAAACAATCAATCACTGAATACATCAATGATCATGGGCTGTGTATTATTACCAGGGTTAAGGACTAGGGAGGGGTCTCTAGTCATGTATGTAGTTTACACTGTACTCGAGAAGCCGTCGCTAAATCTAACACTGATCCCCTCACCTTCTAAATCCTGGTGGATATGTCCTTCATCTCGAGCAGTGGATCGAAGCTCATTAACAGACGTCACGTCTACTCCACCATAAGGTACACCCGGACCAGAGGTCACATCAGAGGTCACACCTACATTAGCTTCGCCTGGGTCAGAGGTCACATCAGAGGTCACACTTACATCTCTGTGATCAGTAAACTTATTCTCTGTCGCTTTCCATCCCTTAGAGATGTCACAGTTCATTTCCAAATCATCACGATTTTTATTGCTAATTATCCTTTCACAGTGAGTCATAGAATCTTCTGCGGGAGCTAACTGCTTTCCTGTCAATTTGCAAAATGCATGTGAATCATTGTGACTATTTGTTTTACATGTTTTGAATGCTCCCTTTTTTATTTGAATTAATCTTAAAGGTTTTTTTGATGTAATATTATTTTCAGACACTGACATATCTGATTGTCTTGGATGTTTTTCTTTAACTTTAATTGAATTTTGTGATTCACTGTGAACACTACTAGTGGCACTAGTGACATTAGGATAATTTTTTACATGTAGTTTAGATGCCCTCATCAAAGTTTCGGCATCAGGCTGTAATGGGACGGTCTGGCAATTTATAGGATATTCACCATCTGGTAATTCCATTGTCGTAAAGACATTTCCTGTTGTACACTTGCCTCTAACACTTCTATTGAATGTAACATTTTCTGAGGCATCTACTTCTTCCTTTACACAATCATATTCATTTTGTTCAGATGATTTTCTTAGCAGTTGTTTCACAAAATTCACTAGCATCTTAATATCTAGTTTTGTCGCCAATGAGTGAACATCATCAAGATGTACAAAGTCACAATGTAATTTTCCTGTGTATAAGAAATCCAGGACATGTGATAAAGTTTTTGATGATATCCCAGGTATTTTTGCACAGTAATCAAACTCACATCCCTTCCATTTATTCCCAGCCGTAAGAGCAGAACATAAAACAGGGCTACTTGCTGCAAGGATTATAGAATGAGCGTGAAAATAAATTCCACAATCGAGGACTAGTCTGGTATCACAGCGTCTATCATCATTAGATCTTTGTTGTCTTATTTGAGAAAGAAGATGGATGCACCAATCAGCGGCAACACTGGGAACATCTTCAGACATCATGATCTGCAAGAAATAAAATAGAAAAACTGGATTTTAGTCCCCCGTGAGGCTAGAGGGGGAGTAGGTGCTGATTGGAGTAGTTTTTTAATGGTTACATAGTGTGCCATGATCGTGGATTTTATTTTCAAATCAATGAACATTGAGCTTTTGAAAGCCATAATCTAGTTGCATTATAATAATTAAAAGACATGTTTGCTAGTATACACTGCAATGCTCAAACTGTACATTCTGGGAACAGTATTCTTTAACAGAATGTATAGGTCGAGCATTGCATTGTCTGCTAGCAAAGGAGTCTGTACTAATTGCATTGCGTTAGCCTATCATGCTCATTGGGTGCATTATCACAATCTTCGCCAGGACGCTAATATATGTCAACTGTGAATGACATTCTACAGTTCTACTAGTCGGAATAAATTAATGCAGTAAATTAAAAACAACCAAATAATGATCATATATTTTCTCAATTCTTGTTTTTGTTAATAAGCTATAGGCTCTAAGCCACAGTCAAACTGTTGTTAATGTTGCATAGGCCTACTCACCAAACACGCTAACTTGCCTATGTTTACAGATATGTTTTACACACAATGAACTTATTACTAGAGCGCTAAAAAATTGCATTAAAATCTACAACAATGTATAATACAATGTGCTTTTTTGTGACATGAATAGCTAAGAAAGAACATCGCATTATACTCTTGACTGATATTAAATAAACAAAGACTTGAAATAGGTCTATCATGTTTGCCGACATTTCAGTCAAGTAAACAAATCAGGCCTACGTCAATCCCAATGTTGTTTTAGTGTTGTGTTTCAATATTGAACCAACATTTTTTCTTTAAAAACTATGACCACAGGGGTGAAACGTCTTTCCTATATGAGTATGAGACTATGTATAGACAATAGGGTGGGGTGAAACAACTTTCCTAAGTGAGTATGATGTGCGGGTGAAACTTCTAACTAAATAATGGTGCGAACTGACCATGGGCGAAAGTCTGTGTCTAGGCCTACCGAGCAGACTGTCATGACTGCAGCCTTCCAGGTGCTAGTTTAGCTCTCGATTAAAATCACAGGCATACAAAATAATATGCATCAGCCATCTTGGATTTACACATGGCAAAGATATGCACAACCTTAATAATATACAAAACTATGCAGCAAGATCAGCGTTCACAACTGACGGTGGTCCGAGACCACCAGAAATTATGTCGGACCACCAGAACATTCATATCCAGTGGTCCTGTGGACCACCAAAATATCCTACCCTAGTCAGAATCTTAACATACCCAAAGATATAAAGAAATTGTCTCCACTCGCGGTTGATCATGGTGATAATACCGGAAACACTGTACCCTCTCTCACCCTTTTCATGGAACAAAACACGTGTTCGTAACCATGAGGTCCATGAATTATTGAAATTGAGATCGATCATCATCCTTAAACTGTCCCCTGTCATGCCTTTTGTGGTTTTACAAAATTAATGATGTGGCAACACATCGCAAGCGTGAAAAAATTTCAAGATTTTCAAGTGTTGTAACGTTAGTTGTTGTCAGGACCACTAAACAAATTGTAGGAGCACCAGATCCTCTGAGCTGGTGGTCCTGTGGACCACTGCTCATAAAAGTTTGTGTCAAACCCTGAAGATGGGTCCATCATGACTATTCGCACTACACCATAGTGTCTTTCTTCTACAAAAACAACTACATTGGCCTCCTCTTTCAAAATTTGACATCAGAAAATTGCTATTCCCATCTCGAACTACTTGCAAATACCCCTCAGAACTAAACATCACACCTCAAACATAAACAGCTACTGATACCGATGGCGACAACTCAGCACATCCACAGACCCCTACAAATACAGTTACTTCACCTGAGCAATCACAGACTGGAACTCATAGTTAGAAGGATCTCGCCCTCCACTATATTTCAGGTTAGAATGTAGCATGTATTCGAAATGTAAAATACTCACATCATCACAAATGGTTGAGGGTGATTAAAAATGCTCTTACTCGATATATGACTGATCTATAGAAAGTTTCCAAATTGGCTGAGTGGATTCATAAATGGTCAATAAATTAGGTAAACTCGCTTGACCCGTAACACGTTTTAAAGGGTGACTTTTGCTAACTGCTACCCAGTCTGTGTGCCACTCCGACGGTGCAGGCCTCCAAGGAAGATCTAACCCATCATCTCCACAATCTGTAAATGTATTTCACATGACGTGACACATGAACCCCACTGTATATTAGTAGTGCCCAGTTTCCCGATTTGGACGCGAGTTCTCCTAATTTTCTGACCAAATATTGGCCTCTCATGTTCTCCCGACTTTGCCAACTTACGCACGATTAATTTGACAATCATTCTTTCATACTAAAATTCATAGAAAGCAGTCACCAGAGGCCACTATTTACTGTGGTGAATTAAAAAATTTCCCTGGTGGCACCCCTTGTTGGGCTTTCCCCCCTCCTCACTCTTTTGACCGGCTGCGGCGTACATCCTCCTGATTTTAAAACCCCTCAGGCTCAGAGTGAGATTCTCACACCTTTTTTATTCTCATCTTGGTACTACTGGTACATAACCACTGATGCAAGTTGTATCCCCTGTATCACTGTTTCTCGTTTCTGCTGGGGACATGTGTGGTCAATAGATCGCTGAGCAAATTATTTGGTTATATAGATACCTAGTTTAAACTGACTTTTAAGCCCTTATGGCTGGGTACGACTGATTTATATGTTGTGCTTACAAACTTATATGATGTATGTATCAGTATAATAAAAAAATACCGTGCAAGCACTCAAATACCCCTCGGCTCATGCAGTGACTCTATATATGCCAGGTTTCAAGGCAATTAATTGAAAATAAGAACGATTTATTAAAATTGATAAAACCAAAATGGCCGCCGCAGCCTCGTTTTCAGTCTCACATGAAAACGGACAATACTAATAGACTCACAGACCCCGAAAACCTATATATATACCCGGTTTCAAGGTAATTCTGAAAAAAAAAGTTTAAAAATAAATTAGTCGCCGGGTGGCGGCCATTTTGATTTTCGGTTGAAAGCTGAAAATCTAATCAGGTCATCTCCATACTCATGGGCAACATCACATAAAAAATTGCAGAGATCCAATTATTATTTTTCAAGTTATCGCGTTAACAAGGAATTTTGTAATTAAAAAATAAAGATGGCCGCCAAAGCCTCGTACGGACAATGCCAACAGACTCGCAGACCCTGAAAACCTATATATATCAGGTTTCAAGAAAATTATAAAAAAAAAAATAAGTCGAAAAAAAAAATTAGTCGCCAGGTGGCGGCCATTTTGATTATCTGTGGAAAGCTGAAAATCTAATCAGGTGATCTCCATACTCATGGGTAACTTCACATAAAAAATTGGAGAGATCCAATAATTATTTTTCAAGTTATCACGTTAACAAGAATTTTTCTAAATCTTTGACTTTGACCTATGACCTTGACCTTGGGTAAAAAAAAGTGCCGGGAGGGGTTGAATGTTTGTATGAATTATGAATTTAATCTATTGCACCATGTTGGTGTAGTAGCCAAAAGAGTGTATGCTGCAAATCATCCAATGTCAGTTTCTTTCACGCCCATGGTAGGTACATCACAAAAATGTTTAAATTGCCCCATAAAATTATGCTGACCCTTTTTTTGTAACTGCCGACATGCTAAAGAAAATATTCGACCACATTCCACTGACAGAGCAAGAAAAATGCTGTGCTAGATCAAAATCTGAGCTAAATTATAAAACGTCCAAAAGTTGTGACCTCAATGTTGCAAATTGACCTAAGGATACAAAATCCAAAAAAATCACCCAGACACTTGAACTTTTGAGCAGCTGAAGAAAACAACGGAGACGGAAGATATTAAGAATTTTAGTTTTTAGATAAATCTTTTTTTTTTTCAAAAGTCAACCAGGGGGTTGTGGACGAAGACATTTTTAGATGGATTTTCATCCTTATGGCTACCTTCAGTCCCTGGATTCGCCCCATGAGGATTCTTAGAAATTCCCACATTGTTCTGTCCAAACGGCATTAATGATGGCCTCCAGAACTTCTTAATAGACATAGGGCAGTGGACAGTCTATTTTTGCTTTTTTTTTTTAATTAAAAAAATTGCACCTGCATAAAAAAAATCAGAAGGGGCCACAGCTTGCCTGTTAGACTTAGTCTACCTCTTCAAGCACTAGTTGTTGCAACAATTACAGAATTAAAGGCGAGAGCTGGCACCGTTTTTCTTAATTGTGAGATATCTAATGATGGGAACCCTGAATAAGGTGATAAAAGTGCCCTTTAAAACAAATAACTCTTTTAATTCTACAATGATGGCTTCATTTCTACCAGTAATAGTAAGCAAAAAGCAGAAAATTTGGTGGAATTTTGTTGTGTATTATGTGAGTTAGACCATTTGGCATGTAATAGAATTCTTGTTTCACATTAATGGTGTTAAAGAGAGCTGTAATTTTGAAAATGTATTACATGCCAAATGGTCTAATTTCGATAATTCACAAAAAAATCAACCAAATTTTCAGGGATGTTGGGGGAAGATGAAAAAATGATCTGAGAAAAATTTTGTTAAAAAATTTTAAACAGCGATCGAGCAAATTGTAAAAAGGCTAGGCCTACTTCCACGATCTGGTGAAACAGACTGTAGTGTAGTCTAGCTTTGAAGTGTTGATACTATCAATGATAGTTACGACAAATTTTTGACTTAAGTCAGACTAGTGAAACCTAGTCAGCAATAGACCGACTTCTAGGACTGAGTAAAACCGGGCCCTGGTCCGGTAGCAGGTCACTTCGTACTATGTCCACTTCGTAACCTACAAAGTCTTCAAACCAGAAAGCTAGACAGGTATATTATGCTATATACAGGGGACGACACTAAAGGTTGCCCGATTGCTTCAATAGCTTCAATTTGCACAATTTTAAATTTGAGCGACTGTCACAACAGACAACGCACATCAGTGGCAAGTCGGGCAAGTGATAAATTTGGGGGAAAAGTACCCCAAAAAATTTCAGTTAGTGTCTAGCCCTGTTTATATACATGTATTTGTCAATGGTAATTATTTCTGTGTGTATTTCATTATATTGTATCAATACTTTATTTAATAGCCTATATGATTTTTTTTTTTACGATATTATGTTTTTTTACACCGGATTTACAATGTCAACGATATAGAGGTGTGACATTAATTATCTTTTAAATTTGATAATTTATGATTTTACTACACGATTACTACAAGTAGGCCCGCCAAGTGTTTAAAATTTAGATAACAGCTTTCACCCGCACAAGCCGATGACAGGGTCAGCTATCACACACAACACCTATGGGTTGCAGCTAATCCCTAACAGGTAGCTGGATATCAGTTGAGTAATTCACAGATTCACAACTCGCAAGCTGATGACAGCTTAACTCCTCAACTGCTAAATTAATTATTTCAAATGTTCACCCACTTAAAGTTGTGTCTCGCTACCGTGACCCACAACTTCAAGTGGGTGAAAATTACAATAGTTACGCATGGACTAAATCTTACAACAGTTTATTATATGAAGTTTAATAAACCACAAAAATTCTAACATGTCTTAATTTATTATGAAACAGCTTATAATTAGGAAATCACAATTGAAATGATAAAACTCACGCTTGATAAAATGTTTATAATTTAGCCTACTGTTTGGTAAATACTGTAGGGCCTAAATAATTTCAAGATGGTATGACGATGAGACACATTATACTGTTATACTCATAATATTATCATTATTAGCTGATGAGCAGAAAAAAACAAAGATAGGCCTAATCTAGGCCTATATATATAACCGGTATATATATACAAATATATGTTATCATGCTGCATTTGTTTAAAAACAATATAGTTGCCTGTATTAATATTCCTATGGACTAATAATACCATAGATACAGCTAAATCTGCTTAACATTAATTATTGAGGTATATCAACATATAAATGTTATTTAATACTAGAGCCTGACGGCACTGAAGTAGAGCTTGCGTCGACCTTCAGGGTTATTGTTCTACTGACAGCTAAAATGGAGCTGTCTCACAATAATTATTAAAGCTGCTTAACTGTTTTGCTTATTTTATTCAAAAGACCAAGTCATAGAAAATGGTGTTTAATTTATTATTTAACTGTTTAAAGTATTAAAACCTAGTGGGGGTTTCTGAACTTGAGCTGCATTGGTCTAACGCTGGGCCAGAGCCGATGGCCCCGAATTAGTTTGACATCGGACCAATGCCTCGTGTTGGCTGCGATGCCAAGCTCACACAAACCACCGGTTGGTGTCCTAAGACTAGGTCAGCCCCTATGATAACTCAGCAGGCACGAGTCACTGACCCATTGATGGCTCAATGTTGGTCCAGCTTCTATGACGCTAGTACAACATTGACCCATCAATGGTTGAATGCCTCTTTGTTTGCTAGGAACTCAGCTACTGGTACCGTAAAGGCTGCTTTTTTTACAATTATTTTATTTTACCGCATTTCGCTATTTATATAACTGTATGTAATGACTAACGATGAAATAAAATAGTCTGATATTTACGAATAGCATAGTCACTATAGATCGTGTTTCTCTTGTCATTCAAAATTCACTTTGAATTCACTCATAATGAATTTGGTGTAATTCGGACTGCAATTTCTCACGGTCGGGGGAGAGCGTTTTAATGGCGGGCCAAAGGCTCAGATGCTGGCCCACACTTAAAAGCACCATACTAGAACAGGGTCCTCTTTTTCAATTGAGTGGCATTCTCTATACCGGTACCAAAATTAAACATGACATTATATGCAGATATCACTCATATCATAGCATTCAGCACATAAAAACGGGCTTCAGTGGTAAAAGGGTTAAAGTAATAACTTCTAGATATGTCTAACTGACATGAGACAATACACTTTGTACTGTGAAATGTATCTATGATCACTTAAAAAATAAGAATAATCTTCCACTCTTTTTTTAATGATGACTGTTATCTGCCATTTGGTACTTATAATGTCCTGGTTATACAGACAATGTGTCTTACTCCGCTGTGATCAGGTCTTTGTTTTGGTGGGGCAACAATATCAAAAAACAACAAATTTAAATCCTTGATAACTCAGTAACCGGAGCAGTAAAATAAATAAATAAAACACCATTCTCCATAGATTGATCTTTTGATTAAAATAAGCAAAACAGTTATGCAGCTTTAATAGTAAACCTTTACCTGCTATGGCTAAATATCCGTTACATTTGTCGGACCTAAATTGACCTCCGATAAGCCGCCATTTCATGTAATTATATAAACAACGTCAGACCACGTTGGATGCGTGAGAACCTACGAAAAAACTGTCCTAAGTGGGTAGAAGTGGGTAGAAGTATGATATAATACCCGTAAAATATAGGACCTATGTATTATGAATTATACAAACAACGATATATTGTAATAATGCCAGCGATTCCAACAATGTGTCACACTTGATACTAAATTGAAAACTGACAAAGTTAGAATAAGTCACAAGTGGTTTAAATTTGAGTAAGTTAATAGCGTGAATTAAATACTGAGGTTTTACATGAATTTTCATGAATTGAATGCCGCTGTAATACCTGTAATTCTGACACGGTAAAAGTATATAATACTACGTTTTTGTAACAAAGTTATTGTAATAAAGTAAGCAATTCCAAAGATGTATCACACTTGATAATTTATTAAAAACTGTCTAGTTATCATACGTCAGAGTGATTCAAATTTGTGAATAACACTGATGTATAATTAACTAAGCGTGAACTGGCGTGAATTTACTGCTGGAGTTTAGAAAATATATATTCAATAATATTGTTATGTCTAGACTGCTCAGTTACTGTTGTTATTAGATCTATTACAACTCACAAGATTTCTGATAGACTCCATAAAACATTAAAAAGCGGTATGAAGTGGTAGCTACGAAGTGGTAGGTGCGAAATGGAGTGTAGAAGTGGTACGAACTGGTAGATCTATTATGTTTTTTGGTACGAAGTGGTCGGTTACGAAAGGGACATGGTACAAAGACTCGAAGACGTCTACGGTCTAGAAACCCTAGTTAGAACGATCTCGCCCTCCACTATGTTCCGGGTTAGAACGCAGCATGTATCTGAAACCTAAGATACTCACATCATCACTAATGGTTAAAATGGCCAAAATATTTTTCGGGAGGTGTTTAAATAAATAACTGATGGAATGTTTCAGAATCAGCTGGGTGGATGCATAAAATATTAAAAGGTCGCTAGTCTAAGTTAGGTTAACCCAATTAAAATGTATTTTGAGGGCATTAATAGGGGTTAAATCGATCACGAACCGCCGGCGACACGCTATCTTACGGTTCAGATATGGAATGCTTGCTAACCCGTAACACGTCGTGGAGGGTGGCATTTAATACTAGGCTAGGCACTTGTGTAAACATGAAACTGGGGTCTAAAAAAAGGAAATTTATGACTTCGTTTTTTTGGTCGTTTTTTGTACATGTAGAAAAAGGGTATAAATGTTATGGTCTCTGAAGGCATAAAAATGTGTTCTATTTATTTGAAAAAATAACTTTTATGATGGTTATAACTTAGAACTAGGATCTGGAAGAAAAATAACGACAAAACCTGTATTATCGACCAATGTACAGATTTCTGAAAATTAGCTTGTACTTCTATAACTAAATATTTTGTTCTGGGACCTAGTACAATAAAATAACCTATTGGTACAGTTAAAGTATATATTTTTGCACATGTCTGTAAAATTTTATGAGAATCAAAGGGGTAGCAGATACTTTTTTCCAGGCCACAAAAAATTGGCGTAAAGTGAAATTTAGCTTTTTTTTTTGCATTTGACCTTGAGCTTTCACTGACATTATTAAAGGTCAAGGTCACCAAAAAAAAAAAATTAAATGTGCAATCACGTTCCATAATATTCTCCGAACCTAAAAATGTCAGTTATTATATATTTAAATTTGAAAAAGTATTGTTAATTTTAAGAAAAAGTTGTGATGTTTTTTCATTTTTATTAAAAAAGAGGCTTTTTCCTGCAATAATTCTTCGGTTCTTAACAATAGCAGAGAAAGGGCAAATTTGCATAGGCGAAAATGACAACATCTCAAAAACTATTTAAGATATTTAGAAAAATTAAACAGCATATTGTTCCTGTTTTTATAGCTATCACTGTGCCAAATTTTTGGAGCAGCTACAGCATTTCAGTACAGTGCTGACCATAAAAAAACAGTAAAAAATCACAATTTTATTTCAATGTGTCTCTATGTTATCATACACAAAAAAAAGCCTGTTTCAAAATACATTTTTTGACGTAACTTTTTTATTCCTTATCCGATTTTGAAAAATGAGGCCTTTTTAAAATCGTTAGACCCTGTAGAATAAAATTAATCAAGCAGAGTTGATGAAAAAGTTAAATTATATTTTATTGTCAAGTGCCTAACTAAGAAACCCCTGCCACCCTCAACCATCCGTGCCCGTGCCAGGCCGTGGTGAGCGATAAAGGGTGAATTTACTTGATTAAACTCTGGCTGAACTATGATTTTCTGTCAGCCGACCAGTCTACAGTTGGTTAAAACATTACAGGCATAGTACCACTTTAGGCCCACCTGGGCTTAAACTTATAGACCCACCTCTGTGGTGTTTCTATATGGAAGTGGGTCTATTTATATTAACTCTTACCCGGTTATCAACTGTGAAATCATTAATTATCCTTCTTAAATCATTAAATAATCTTAAAAACATGTTATCAAGGAAAGTCGCATGATGTCTGTCACGTTCCAAACGAGCCCTCACTTCCGGCTTATACATCATTGTACCGTGAGAAGTATGAAATGCTGAAAGGGTTATGTAAATATTCATCACCTGTCTTGAGTTGTCGGCAAGTTGTCCAGCTGTATGAGTTGTAGCGTGTCATTTAAGATTAACTCATCCATTACTCAGTAGGCCTGTGCCGGCAATGACCTTTAGGCCCTTAATCTTCTAAGGAAATCTTGATGTCGAAAAATTAATTGTAATAAATGACGTATATGAGTATATGAATGATAATATTATCTATGATATTCCGTCATTCAGTATTAAATAAACATCTTTAATTTGTGTGTACTAAATGACGGATATGAGTATATGAATTATAATATTATCTATGATATTCCGTCATTTAGTATTAAATAAACATCTTCTATTTCTAAACATCCCAAAGGGTGAACAATGATAGACCCACTTCCCATAAATTATATATTATTTGAAAATAATGAATATTGTGGTGATTAATGGGTTGCAAATAATAGGCCCACTTACAGTCACTTAGATATGGCAGGTGGGCCTCAAGTGGGATTAGTACTAGTCCCACTTTAGGCCCACCTACCATATCTAAGTGACTGTAGGTGGGCCTAAAGTGGGATTAGTATATAAGGGAAATATTATAGAATCTTTAAACATTTAAATTATGGATTTGCCTCTGGGGAAAAGATCCCCTGGGGAAAAGGGTTTTCTTTTGGGGCCCGGATTGAATCAGCAAATAGGGGCTTGGATAATGTTTTGGGGGTAAATAGAGAATCTGAAAATAAATTGGTCCAGGGTAATTAAAGGGTTAAAAAGAATAGGCCCACTTACAGTCACTTAGATATGGTAGGTGGGCCTAAAGTGGGATTAGTACTAGTCCCACTTTAGGCCCAACTGCCATATCTAAGTGACTGCAAGTGGGCCTAAAGTGGGATTAGTATATAAGGAAAATATTCTAGAATCTTGAAACATTTAAATTATGGATTTGCCTTGGGGGAAAATATCCCCCTGGGAAAAGGGTTTTCTTTTGGGGCCCTGATTGAATCAGCAAATAGGGGCTTGGATAATGTTTTGGGGGTAAATTAATAATCTGAAAAGAAATTGTTTTAGGCTAATTAAAGGGTTAAAAAGAATAGGCCCACTTACAGTCACTTAGATATGGTAGGTGGGCCTAAAGTGGGATTAGTACTACAGTAGTCCCTCCAGATGCGACCCCCTTCAGATGCGACTTCTCCTATTATGCGACTTTTTTTCGTAGCACCGACGTGCTTTACACTGTTAAGCACCCCTTAGATGCGACTTCCCCTCTCCCACGACATGCGACCTTCAAATCATGGCACTACCTAGCGACCTCCCTCTAAAGATACGACTTTTTGAAATTAGCTGCTAAGCGGCACTGTCAGCCTGGCATGAGCTGCCCGTCTGAAGATACTGCTTGTGTGTACATACCGTCAAATACAGTACAGCAGATACGCATGTTAAGCCACTGTCGGACTAAGGCTGGTACAGCGTGGTATGAAGTGGGTATGATGTGTACTGGTAGCTTCAAATCACCGTACCAGATAGAGATATCCTTCTAAAGATACGACTTTTTGAAATTAGCTGCTCACAGACTGTGTCACGTCTGCAGGTGTCTGCCGGCCCTGCACTGTCAAGATCCGGCTTTTTAATGTCTCTAGCCGACTAAATGTATAACTACTTTAGTATTTTAGTAACAGCGTTGAGACGCATATCACATTATAGTGGCTGAAAAATGCTTTCCGGTGATATAACTATGTTTACTATATCTTAAATACGCTTTCTGTTATTGATTTAAAACCATGTTTAAATGAGGTTTTCAATGTATATATTTATTGATATGGGTGCAGTTAACATACAACGAGCCCTTGGCGTTACAGGGTGCATTACACCCCTAATTAGCAGCCGACGTCAACGGTGTCAGTGTGTCAGCGGGGCGTGATAAACATCCTACTTCAAATACCTAACTTTTCCAATTATGATCGTACGGACATGTCATAAATATCACCAGAAAGCTTATTTAATGCTGAAAATAATGATATAAATTATATAATGATAGCTCCTAAACTCGCAGAGTTATTGATTTTGAAAATGAGGCAGGGTTTAGCAGTCTATCATCCCGGGGAATAAACGTAAACGGGGTAAGCTCCACGAGACGCAAACCGATGCCGCCATTGACGACAATGGCCCAGCATTAAAACAACACTGCAACAACGTCTCGCGCCTTCCATATTCAGTCACGTGCATTACAGTCTCTCAGAGTATACACGTGAAGATAATATCTGTGCTAGTGCGTGCGTAGTTGGTATTGTCTTCAATTCTGGTCAACATATAAGACGCCGACCTCGCCTGTTTGCCATTGACTATTTTAATGAGAATACAGTGTACATCCATAATATTTGTTTTTAATTTTTTATTTGGCAATCCAATGTATTATTGATCAATCCTAGTGTTTCGGGTTGAGTTAGAGTATGATGTGTGTGACGCATTAGCAGATCAAGCCATAGCGTGCACAGTGTCAGCCTTCATCTATCACAGCTTTTTTTCACACCTGATGTCGGCACCTTGATTAAGTTGGCTCTACTAGGCTGTACAATTAGTTGTGTCAGGCCGCGGAGTGTCAGTTTAGCACAACAAAAGTAATGACTACATATGTTCATTGCCCTGACTCAGTGATCATTGACTCAGACAAATTGATTAGTGTTTCAGCCATAAATATCGCGGCGCTGTTAAATATCACCCAAGCGCTTTACGTCAGTGCACATATATAATAAACGAGCCTCAACTGCGCTTGCCTACATGGCACGTTTACTGTTTATTAGCGGCACTGTACGGTACATTGTTTTAATGCTGGGCCAGAATGGAGTCAGTGTCACATGTTTCGTAGTGTAAAGCATAGGGCTATATTGAAATGTGGAGAAAAACACTACCTCAATGCTTATGAAAACACAACCCACTTCCAGTACTTCTAAATTACGTGTTACCGTTAGAACAGGCAATTAACACAGGCTGTCAACTGCGCTGATCGTGTCACAACGAGAATCGAGGTGTTTAAAGGGGCTGTCTTAAACATCGAATTCGGCCCATTTTACGTTTTTTTTCACCCCTCTGTGATACGACTACCCCTCTGATGTGACTTTGGTTCTTTGGCAGTATGGAAGTCGTATCAGAGGGGGACTACTGTAGTCCCACTTCAGGCCCACCTGCCATATCTAAGTGACTGTAGGTGGGCCTAAAGTGGGATTAGTATATAAGGGAAATATTCTAGAATCTTTTAACATTTAAATTATGAATTTGCCTCTGGGGAAAAGATCCCCTGGGGAAAAGGGTTTTCTTTTGGGGCCCGGGTTGAATCAGCAAATAGGGGCTTGGATAATGTTTTGGGGGCTAATGGAGAATCTTAAAACAATCATTTTAAGAGTGATGAAAGGGTTAAAAAGAATAGGCCCACTTACAGTCACTTAGATATAGTAGGTGGGCCTAAAGTGGGATTAGTACTAGTCCCACTTTAGGCCCACTTCCCATATGTAAGTGACTGTAGGTGGGCCTAAAGTGGGATTAGTATATAAGGGAATTATTCTAGAATCTTTAAACATTTAAATTATTGATTTGCCTCTGGGGAAAATATCCCCTGGGGAAAAGGGTTTTCTTTTGGGGCCCGGATTGAATCAGCAAATAGGGGCTTGGATAATGTTTTGGGGGTAAATGGAGAATCCTAAAAAAAATCGATTTATGGTAAGTAAAGGGTTAAAACGAATAGGCCCACTTACAGTCACTTGGATATGGTAGGTGGGCCTAAAGTGGGATTAGTACTAGTCCCACTTTAGGCCCACCTGCAATATCTAAGTGACTCCAGGTGGGCCTAAAGTGGGATTAGTATATAAGGGGAATATTCTACAATCTTTAAATATTTAAATTATTGATTTCTCCTCGGGGAAAAGTTCCCCTGGGGAAAAGGGTTTTCTTTTGGGGCCCGCGAATAATCAGCAAATAGGGGCTTGGATAATGTTTTGGGGGTAAATGGACAATCTTAAAAGAATGAGTTTTCTGGTAGTTAAAGGGTTAAAACGAATAGGCCCACTTACAGTCACTTAGATATGGTAGGTGGGCCTAAAGTGGGATTAGTACTAGTCCCACTTTAGACCCACCTGCCATATCTAAGTGACTGCAGGTGGGCCTAAAGTGGGATTAGTATATATAGTAATTATTCTACAATCTTTAAACATTTAAATTATTGATTTCCCTCTGGGGAAAAGATCCCCTTGGGAAAAGGGTTTTCTTTTGGGGCCCGGGAATAATCAGCAAATAGGGGCTTGGATAATGTTTTGGGGGTAAATGGACAATCTTAAAACAATGCTTTTCATGGTAATTAAAGGGTGGAAAAGAATAGGCCCACTTACAGTCCCTTAGATATGGTAGGTTGGCCTAAAGTGGGATTAGTACTAATCCCACTTTAGGCCCACCTGCCATATCTAAGTGACTGCAGGTGTGCCTAAAGTGGGATTAGTATATAAGGGGAATATTCTACAATCTTTAAATATTTAAATTATTGATTTCCCTTTGGGGAAAAGTTACCCTGGGGAAAAGGGTTTTCTTTTGGTGGCCGGGAGTAATCAGCAAATAGGGGCTTGGATAATGTTTTGGGGGTAAATGGACAATCTTAAAAGAATGAGTTTTCTGGTAATTAAAGGGTTAATACGAATAGGCCCACCTACAGTCACTTAGATATGGTAGGTGGGCCTAAAGTGGGATTAGTACTAGTCCCACTTTAGACCCACCTACCATATCTAAGTGACTGCAGGTGGGCCTAAAGTGGGATTAGTATATATAGTAATTATTCTACAATCTTTAAACATTTAAATTATTGATTTCCCTCCGGGGACAAAATCCCCTTGGGAAAAGGGTTTTCTTATGGGGCCCGGGAATAAGCAGCAAATAGGGGCTTGGATAATTTTTGGGGGTTATAGGCCCGATCTTTTAATGGACAATTGCATAATTAAATTAACTAAATGACGGGCATTGGTATTAAATTAACTAAATGACGGGCATTGATAAGAATAATGTTCTGCAATTTACTAAATGACGGCCACTGTTTGTGATTATTATATCACTTGAGGTTAATGTGTTATACATGGGTACGTGTTGAGATGCTGATTCCAACGGTGACAGTGTTACGCTTGATTGCGTGTTCGTGGACACGTGCTATTGAACAAGTCCGTGATCGTTGTCCACACCCCACCCAGTCATTTAGTTCATATCTTGAGCAATCTTTCGTATTTTCAGACACCGTCGAATCCTGAGATTGACGAGAAGTGGGCCTGGGCGGCTCTAGAAGTGTAAACCCAGGTGGGCCTAAAGTAGGACTTTGCCACATTACAAAAGGATTAAAAAGACATAATCAAAAAATCATTTAATTACAGATAACACAGTCTACATAGACAAAACTGATAGACCAAAGGTTTATTTTACTTTCTTCATTCTGGTTCAGGCTACTTATGCCGCCTGTGGATGCCTGCCAAACAGAGCTCAAACCCCTTCATGCCTCCTTTCCCCTTGCGAGTACCTGGACAGGAGCTCTAGGTGAGAATTCACCAGAATCCCATCTCCATCCAAGTCAAAAGCTCTACAATACTCCCCCCTTTATTCTTCCCTTGGAGATTGAACCCTTGAGCCTCCCCATTCTTTCCATTGGTAGCCTACCATGTAGTCTTCCCAATCTTCCCCTATTCTTGCATTGTCTTAGCTGAATTGAAGCCTCCTTGGAATGCTGCCACAGACCATAAAGATGATCAGCTCGACTTCAAATCGCACTTGACTAACTAACCTACAATGTATGCACATTCACTACAGTAGAACCTGGTATGAGCAGCCACTTTTATGAGCAGTCAATCTCCTATGGAAGGTCACTTGGCCTTTCCCCAAAATGGCATTTCGTAAACGCGTGCACCTTTCTTCAGATAACCCTTCTAATTAACCTACTGCCATACTGGCATTTAGTTAATAATGACATACAATCGTCACATACCTGAGAAAAAAATGATGTGATATTTTTTTTTTAAATCCACTAATTAAAACCAGTGGTTTTGCGTAATCGTTTCAGCGTCGGGTGGGTCATGCTGAAAATTGTAGATCTGATTGTAGAATTAGAAGGTTGCGAGTTCGTTTCGACGTCGTGGGTCACCAATAATGGAAATATAGAAACTTAAGTCTAAGTTCTCTATCTCCTTTCAATTCCCGGCTGGGCGACGGTACACAAATAACTTGACATTGACTCCATGATGTTCTTGATGCTTTATTCATATTAATTATGATTCATCTGTAACGCTGTTGTGCACTTTCAGACAGAAAGCAGCATCTTCTAATGCACTATATGTGAGGTCATTAAACAAAGGAAGCCACTTGGCATTGAATGCTCTCATTTGCTTTCCGAATTTTTTGGTGGGAAAAACATAGTTAGGGCGAGGTACGATGATGCGGTCAATGAGATCCACCTTCTCATCACCAGGTAAATTTCGTACACATGTCACGAACCTGCCTACATCCCATTTATCAGATACTTGAGGTGTCTTTGACTGTTCACCTGAGGCTGTAGCAGGACTGGACAACTCCTTCTCCTGGACATGATCGATGGACCTAGTCATGCTAGTACTAGTAGTACTAGGCCTATTGGGCATAGAGCTGGGCATGTCAGCATCATTATCGCCATGACTGCCCATGGGATGATTTATACATTCGTCGGGCTCAGAGCACTGGCCCGACTGGGTCAGAGCACTGCATATGACCATGGGTGAGCCTTGGTCTTGATCACTTTGCCTCTTAGTCTAGAGCCCATTACGACCAGAGATACTATAAAAAAAATAAAGTGACTTGCAACAACATGACGTTTATAATTGTTGACATGGATATTTGGAATTTTCTGTTTATTCTGCACTACTTAAAATCAAATAACTACATCGGCTCACAAAATAGAGCCGCTGTCACTCTATATATCCTACAGCATAGGCCTATTCATGCCATTCATAAGCGTATAGCCTAGGCTACATATTAGGAAAAATAGCAAGTTCAACGTTAAAACAACCCTGAATCAGCAAATTGTGTTCTATTTTAAATAATATTTCTGATATATTCAAAATGTTTGTTCAAGGTCAAATATCAAGGTCACGTTGTAGAAACACATCTAAATAATTTAGACACATTCATTAGGCCTACATCATGATATAAGGGCCTCTAGATATCATATAGAGTCTAGATTATAATTATATATACAACCCAGCAAACACGAGTCTGACGAGACCTTGATACAACAGTGGCGGATGCAGCATAGGGCATAGGGCCTACCAGGAGTACGCCCCCATCAATTTGTAAAAATATTGCATTTTCATGCATTTTTTGGAATAAAGTGAAGCTATCACCCCTTTTTCAGCCGAAATGTGGCTTACGCCCCCTCCTCTTGCACATTCTGGATACGCCACTGCACAATGCTGGATGAAAGTTGGCTTGACCTCTATGACGTCGGCCCAACATTGAGCCAGCATTGGTTCAGCGTTTTTAGTATCAAGACTAATTCACATGATTCATGACTGTTATTCTTTACTAGATCTAGTGCTGAACATTTCTCGTATCTAACGTTAGACTATGGTCTAGGCTATGGACAGTATAGCAAGCCTGGACTCTAGTAATACTAATAAAAGGGGCCTAGTAGGCCTACTAGTAGAATATAAAAAGTATACCTCTATGACATTACCTGGTACTATTTGGGGAAGAGAAAAAGTCACCCACTGTTTTTTGTCATTTCATAATGATAGACATAGTCTTTTTCCAAGACAATGTAAAGTTATATGTCTACTTTTTTTTAGAATGAGACTAGTCTAACATACACTGTGGAAATGACCAAGTGTGCAAGTGCAGCTCATAAAAGATTCTGGTGTAGACTAGGCTAGTACCGGAAGACTAATGTGGCAGTGACCTGGGACTATAGCCTAGCCCTGGAGCCTAGCCTAATATCTTCACTTATAGTCTATGACGACATGTACCATGACGTCATAAATATGTATAGCATTGCTATAGCCTAGGCCTAGCCTAATAATTATATGCCACATTGGCCTACCTAGGCTGAGTGCCAGTATCTTGAGTAGGCATAGCTACCGCCTTGTTTTTAAAGGAAATTATAGAGTAGCCTATAATTTTTTAGGACCCACAAGGGGGGAGGGGGCTTAAGCCCCCAAGCCCTCCCCCCTAGATCCGCGCCTGATTATAGCTGGTTCCTCTGTTTCTTTAGGCTTTTTTGACCGGCGTCCTCTGTCTATGCGAGCTGCTCTGGTCTGAAACTTAATATCTTTTTTTTTTAAGTATTATACCCCAGCGAATATAGCCGATCGATTCTCCTCCCCCAAAGAACATTCGGCTGGTGTCGTCTGAGTGCGTGAGATGGTTTTGTCTAGTTGCCAAAAACTCGTTGAATCGTATGTCTGATTTGGTCAGTCTAGATCTTGACCTGTATTAGTGGTATTACCTCCTTGAAGATTTCCCTCCCCCCACTTCTTCATTATCTGTCTGACTGTGCTCTGATGATGTGTATTGTCTTGATCTGTAATTATGATCTCTATTTGATTTCCCCTCCTCCTCCACAGTCGTCTTTGACTGATGTCATAAGTGAGTGAAAAGACATAATCTGTGACTTCCCCTATTTACAATATTTCCTCCGCAAATATAGCTAGTTTTGCTCCCCCCCCCCCCTCACACTTAAAGGAGGACTTACTCTGACAGCTTTGATTGATCTGGACTAAGTCTTGATATCTATTCCCAATATAACCTCCAAAGTTTTAGCTGATCTCCCCTTCTCTAGTAGTAGTGGGAAATCATTGCTTTACATCACTTTTCCCCTACTGTAGGTTCCTGCAGCTGTCGACCTGTCCCTAAAGGATGTTACTGATCTGTGCCTCAATTTCTAATTGCAATATCTTCACTGTGATTATAGCTGATTCCTCTGTCCTCTTGGGCTTCTTTGACTGGAGTCCTCGTTGATCTGGTCTGAATCTTGAACTTTTTTTTGCAGTATATAGCCGATTCTCCTCCACCCACAGACTTTCTGCCTGAGTGTGTGCAGCAAACAGTGTTATGATTTCCTAACGGCCCAGTACAGGCATTGTATTGACCATCTATTGGCAGCCAGTACAAAGCCACTACGAAACAGAATGTTTTTTTTCTAATGGGCTTGTACTGGCCCAGTAACAGCCCCTTACCGATTCTGTACAGTTTGCCAGTACTGGCCGGCCAGTTATTTGCCAGTGTGCAGATTGCTACCAGGCGCGTTAAATCAACGTGAGACCATTATAAAAGTGTGTACTGGTACACTACTGGGCCGCTATCAAATTGTTTGCTGGGTAGAGATTGATCAACAATAATTTTAAGAAAGGGAGATATTTTGTTGGCAGCATTCTTCAGAATCAAATTCGAGAGCTTGTCTGGTCTGGATGCCTTTCCGCCAGTAAACCCTATGATTAGGCTAATTTCGTTACACCTTGAACAGTCATTTCAATTTTAGGCATTTCAGTATTCAGTGGTCCTGGTAATATAGGTATATATGTGGTGTGTTCCAAGGTAAAAACTGGTTGTTTAATATGTCGGCCTTACGTCTGCTATCTGAATGCAGCTGGCCGTTTTCCTTCGAAGGAGAGACGCCATTTCCATCTTAATCCTGACGTTTTGGTTTAATATCACGCCAGAGTGTTGTGAATTTTTGTTTTAAGAGATTCAGAAATTTTGCTTTTTTGAAAAAGACAACCTGGCAGACCTGATAGCAGTCCCTCATTTACATAATGTTTTCAAATGTCAGCTTTATTTGTATGCTATGGGCTTTATTAGTCCTATATAGAAATGGTGTCTTTCCAGATATATGCAAGAAGTAATTGGGATAGCTGAGGTAGATTTTCCCAAGGGCAAGTCATTTTCGTACGTATAAATTTGTCCAGGCCTTAATTTAGAATAGATTTATATTTCAAACAATTTTCATTACCCAGCAGAATGCAGGGATTATTTTTTAAAAAGATCCAGCAACGCCAATTCTTTTGGCTAATGACTTCCCAATTTTTTAACTGAGACAATGGGCAGCGTTTGTTCGGCAGTAGTGCGAGTCAATATCCAGCTTCGTCACAACAGCACATCAGAGACTCCAGGTAAGCCTACACTATGAGAATTTTTTATCAAACCAGGTTTATTTGTGATCAAGAAGTCCAGAATATTTTCTTGACTATCAGGCTCTACATGTATTTGGGGCAAGGCATGTGTATCTAGGCTTGACATAAACAGCTCTCATTGGAATGTGTTTACCGCTTTGGGATTTACTATCCCATTGTCCCAGCCAATATCAGGTAGGTTGGAATCACTATCCAAGATTGATTTGAAATTTTTAATACGACCCGGCCATAACTCAGCCGCTCCATGCCTATCAGCAGTTTAATTACTTATTTTAGCCTACGATAGGCCTACATAGTTTATATGTAGACAAGCCTACACATGAGGAAGACACTGCTTGTCAGACATGCTCGATGACTTTAGAAACGAAATGTGTAATATTATTTGTCAGATCCATCGATACCCTACCCTCACACCTAAGACCTCTGATAGAAGCTGACCTCCATAGAAATTCACACAGCGCACATCGTCCTGCAGTCCCATCATCTGGCCCTGACTCATGCACACACTACAATACATGTGCATGAGGAACACATACTATAATCGTCTATCTTTGCAGGTCATCCTCACAATCTTCTTTTGATTCCTTTGACATGCAGTCCATATAGGCCCTATCCTGGCCTTCACCAATTTAAACCCATGCTCCAATATTACTACATTCTACTCGCTCACAATACCATATGTACTGCAGTCCATACCCTTGCTTTCACCAATTTAAAGCTATACATCCGCATAAAATGTTTGTATTCAATATTACACCTAAAGCTATAGAGGAGCCTATGATAATGTTGGGAGCTAGATGGATAAATGATGGTCTGTCTCGACTAGCTTTACCAACACGGCATTGCAAACTGTTACAGATCAAAACATTGGGCATTCATCTTCATTCTTCGTCTTTCTTCACCCTGTAATCTCCATACGAAATCCCAGACCTACCAATTGTTATCTTCACTTCAGTTTACATATTGTAATTGGTTAAACTGAGCTTCATCTTTTGTGAACTATAATTAAGTCTGTTTGAACATATCCTGATTGTGTCAAGTCAACCTACGTACTGGGAATTAGACTTATTGTTATTCTGTTAATAAACTATTTGTTTGCTGTTATGTCTAAATTAAGTCAAGTGTTGAAGCTCCTTTTTTTCTACATCCACATCACCTGCCAAAACTAAGCTGCTCGACTAAGAAAAGAACCCGATGACTCTATTAAATCTAGACCTAATAAGTAAAGTCTATAATAGACGGCACCATAACAGCATCATTCACCATGCAATTTTGAAAAATGATTTTTTTTAGTATATTCTAGATCAGCATCATTTACAATAAACATATCTGTCCTGTGCATAGGCCTATAGATCAATAAAAGCATCACTAGCTGGTGGACTATAATAGGTGAATAAAATGATGAGTCAAATCAGTCAGCTAGAAATATCGCCATCCTAAAAATGGAGCATGTCCTTTTAATGTGGAGGATCTTTAACACAAAATTTTCTATTCATATTGTATAAATTAGAGGTGATGAGAGCGTGTTTATCTAGCTCGGAACATCTCGACATTATTGCTTCAGGTTTAATATTCAATCCAAACATTTTATGCAAATGCATAGCTTTGAAGCTCTGAAATATTTTTTTACAAACGAGGGAGAGCAAAAAGATTTTTAAATTAAAATCACCATAAATGGTCCATAATTTTTGGCCTATGGGTTTACAGCCTTTATCAATTTTTAATTCTGTTAGTGTGGAGATTGACTTCAGTCAATGAAAGGGGAATAATAGTAGGCCTATGTAGCAGAATAACGCTGATCACTTTTCTGCACGAATGCTCATTTAAGTGGTTATTACCTCCAATGCAGTGTAGCCCAATAATGAGATAAATACCGAATCATGTGTAAGCAAACTGTAATTGTATTGTTTCACAATATGTTATAATTATTGTTGGTAACCTAGCAAAATTTCTACTTTTAAGTTCGTAAGGAACAATTGCCAACTGGTTGCATGTGTCGCTCTTTCAAATTTCTCTTTGATTGCCGAGTTATTTATTTTTATTTGACAAGAAATTCCATTTGTTATTCATACTTTAAATCATAAATAACTGTTTTGCATAGGTTTTATAAATGTACCAATTTTTGTTCGCATTTTTCACTTGGATCGTTTGACTTCATGCTTTTGTCTAGGCAACATCGTCAAAGTGATATCATGTTTTTGTTGACTAGTCAATTTATAAAATTACTAGTCCATGCGGACAGTTTAAATAGTACAAACTATCAGCTGCATATTGAGAACCCTTGTTATATGTGGATTCAAGAGTTATATACTGATGCTATTTGTATTATTTTACATGTGCCTGTAACTAAAAAAAATATTTATATATACCTCATTTTATTTTAGTCAGGCACGTTTTTTGTATTTATGTTTACTTATGTTTATTTATATACTTTGTATATATTTATCATCAATATTTTTCTTATCAATTAAAGAACTCTCTAATGCCAGTATTGTGTTAGTAATTTTTCATTGTTGTTATTATTGGGGTTCCAAAAATATGTACAGATTATGACGTGAGGGTGGGGTGATAGGACATGGTAGGTAATTGAGTGTTTTCCTTCACTCATCCCATAAGGGTCCTGGGCTCCATGGATCGACCCCCAGACATGGGCAGATGGTCGGGGAGTAGGAATTCGCTGCGGAAGGGGGTATAATGTTTGCTCTGAATATTAAATCTACATGTCAATCTTTACAGATGAACAAAACTGCTTTAATGGTAACCTGTAAACATATAATATGCATGACAGCAGTAGTGCCAAGTTTCCCGATTTGGGCGTGTGATGTCCCGATTTTCTGACAAAAAAATGGCCTCTCACGATTTTTGTAACTTACTCACGATTAATATGACAATCGTTTTTTCATACTAAATCTCATAGAGAGAATTCACCAACTGGTCACCAGAGGCCAGCATTTGCCGTGATAAAATTCAAAATTTCTCCGGTGACACCCCTTTTTGGGCTTTCCCCTCTTCTGGGCACTTTTGTGACCGGCTGCGGCGTCCATCCCCCCCCCCGATTTTAATACCTTCAGAGTGAGATTCTCACTTTTTTTTTCTTCTGAAGTTGGCACTACTGTGACACAGTTGGGACACACGGAAGCTTGAACCAGTCAACATCGAATGAGCCGACACTTTGCCACAACAATAACCTTTATGAAATTGAACACGGAAAAATTAAACAATGCAAATTAGTGGAGGAACACACTTGATTTCATGCATTCCGATAGATGAGCTGTTAAAGTATGAAATACAAAAGTTCTCCAAAGTTCTGCAAATTTATTCATGAGCATGAGCTGAAAAACTTGTTCTTGTGCAATATTAACCCATAACTGAAAGAGCGACAATATGCGTTTTTAATGTTTTATTTGCCAACTGATAACGTAATGAAATGACTTTTAAACATCAAAATTTGCAAATGTTTGGCCTCCAATTGAACAAATGTGAGTATTTTTAAGTGTTTGCGGTAACCTACCAGGTTTCCCCTTAACTTCGACTGCCGGTCCCGAATATATTTGGTTTTTAATTTTTTTCATTACCACATTAAGTACCACAGTTCAAACATGTTAAGATAAAATGTGACATCAAATCAGCAAGATTTGAAAAAAGTTGACCTCCGTTTTGTCAAATCTAAATAATTTTCACTCACTTGAAGTTGTGGATCGCGTCAGCGAGACACAACTTCACGTGACTAATTTGGCGGTTAAAGGGTTTTTTCAAATTAAAATCATCATAAATGGTCCATAACTGCTGGCTAATGCGTCTACATCCAATATAAATATAAGTTAGATGCATAAGCGCTTACAGATAGACCACGGACAGGTAGTTTAGCAGAGTAGCAGAGGACTACTGTATAACAGAATGAGCAACGCAGGATGCACCACTCGTTGTTGTTAATATTGTGTGACAGCTTCCGCTGTTGTGAAATCTCTGCTGATTCATCATCGCCAGTAGATTGTAGCACCAGTTAACAGAGTCGTTGCAGGTTATTTCACTGGTGAATTTATCATTCTCCTGTAACATAATAAAATAAAAACATAAAGTGGTTCATTCTAAAATAGGGCATAGTGTTTTTTTATGAACTACAAGGCAACTTGCTGCATTGTTCTTATAATACTTTTTAAACCTGTTCGTAGTCTGTCAAAAGTCTGAATTCCAAAATCTGTAGGGTGTTTGAAGTCCAAAGTCTGAAGTATTATGTCCAAAGTCTGTCCAAGGTTTTATGATCTGAATAAGAGTGGAATGTGTGTGACACATTAACAGAGCCATATATGGCAAAGCCCCAGCAAACACGAGACATCCACCAAATGTTGGAACAATGTTGGGCCAGCGTCGTAGACAGTGGGCCAATATTGGAACAACATTGAGTAGATGTCTCGTGTTTGAGGGGGTGTGCATAGCGTGCCTTGATCAGTCATTGCCTTTGTTCACAGTTCACAGTCATTGCCTATGTTCACAGTTCAGGGAAATTTAACGTCTTTGTCATGGAATAAATGATAAAAAAAGGCAGTCAGACACCACCTACTGTAAGAGTAGAACTTGCTAACGCAAACTCCACTAAAAAGATTCAGTGATTCAAAATAGTGGCTCTCAAATTATACCATTTACATAGAAGCCTATCATATTCATAGATCAGTGTATTGAAATAGATCAATCACTGAACACATCATAGGCTATGTATTATAACTATACCTTCTTTTCCTATATGACGTCATCATCTTCGTCCTCTTGTTGAGACAATTGGATCTGCATCATTATATTTGTCATATCGTCCACTATTTTCTTCACCCCCAGCTTTTCTGCGAGCAGCCTTATACCTTCAAGATGTTCAATATCACAGCTCTTTTTCCCAGTGTAAAGAAATCCAGAAAAATTGACACAGTTGATGTAGTTACATCTCCAAGACAATATTCAAACATACTAGTTTCTAATTTTCTTCCTATGGATAAGTCATCACTCAACTTAGGACAAGCCAGAGAGAATATTGCTGAAGGAGTGAGGAAAGAAGATCCACTGTCAATGGTTAGAGACGTATCACATCGCTTGCCGTCACTACATCGCTGCTACATCGCTACATCGGGGGTTTAGCTGGTGTCTGGGGTCAAACTGGTGTCTGGGGGTTAACTGGTCACCTTAAGAAGTGCTTCATCCAGATTCTCATGTAATTGTTCAGACTTGTAAAGTGGGGATCTGACCGCTGGTTGCAGAGTTAGGCTGTTGTTTGGCAGCAGATCCCGATCTGGCCGAGTGTGCGGATTTAAGCTGTTATTTAGATGTAGGTTTTTTGTCAGGTTTCAGAGTTGGGACCCATTTCGCTGCTCTTCTTATTGCTTTTCTCCTCCATAACTAAACATATCATCAGTAATTTGCACACAATATGATCGATTTTAAAAATGAGGCATAACAACACAATACAATTGAAAAATAAAATAAAATTGAAAGTTATTTTTGTAAAGAAGTAGTAGTAGTGAATTATTGCTTTATGTCACTTTGCGAAACAAATGGTCATCTAAGTGACATTACAAAATGATAAAAACGTTGTAGTCAATTGATGAGATGAGTGATGTACAGATGATGATGTGAGGGTGGGGGTGATAGGAAAAGGTTGGTTATTGAGAGCGTTTTCCTTCGCTCGCCCGATAAGGGGCTCTGGGCATGTCTAGCGGATCTACCCCCAGACATGCCCAGATGGCTGGAGACTTGGGTTTCACTATGCAATTTAATGCTGAAACTCTGTGGCATTTCGCACGGTTCCGCTATCCTTGGGTCAGATAGTCCTGGGATTAACAATAGCAAGGGTAACTCCATTAATCTCACGTGAGAGACAGTAGAATCCTGTTATAACGCGCTAGTTGGGGTCCAAAAAACGGGTCCGCGTTATAAGTGGACCTAGCGAGACGCCGCTGATGGTCAATACATTGGGTTTATATCGACAAGCTATACGCGGCAGTGGTAGATGCTATGTGCTAGATATAACTCTGTATTTATTACAAATGAACGGAATAAATAATGAATTGAAATATACAATATTTAATTTACCATTTATTGGAGAAATTAATTCAATAAATAATAAATTGTGTACAATATTAAATAATAAATTGTGTACAATATTTTTGAAGCGATGCTGTCTGTTTCGTGGTCAAAGCAAATATGCCAGTTCGATTGAAAATTCACACTTTATATAACACTAGGGTGCGACTTTAGGCGTGAATGAAAAGTGTAAGGGATCTACACCGACCCTGTGAATGCTATGGGATCACACAAAGCGTGATTAGGCTAGACGTTTTTATAACAAATACACTCTTCTGTTTCATGCAAAAAATGAGGTGTATATATATATATATTAAACTAAGCCAGCACTGGCCCAAATTGAAAATGTTATGCCAGCGTTGGCGCAACAATTAGAAAACTGTTTATCATGTATGAATGTGGACTATATTACTGATTATTCCCATCTCACGGGCATCACGGTGTTATGCGAGATAGGGACGGACTGAGCTCTCCTACCACCAATCAACGCTTTGGCACAGTTTGATTGACAGGTATTACGAGAGGGTGGGCTTTGTATCGTATATTCACGAAGCCTTGAGATTTGCTAGAATTATATTGTCTGCCATACTGTACATTATTCTTGAGGTCACAATAGATATAGGTATAGCTTAATCGCGTGACTATAGCACAACGCTGTTTTAATGCTGGATCAACATCGTGATTGCCAATTGCTAACCACTGTTCTAGCGCTAAATGGTATACCCTCTCAGAGTAAAGTTTATTTTATTTGAGACGTTGGCCCGGCATTGTGCCGTATTCATCTGCCTTGTGTATACAGAGTAAAGAATGGGCTGTAGATGTTGCGTAAAATGCCGTCACAATTGGAGACCTGTTAAGCTCCAGTACTGTTAATGTACACAGACAGCCAGACAGTTAATGTGCCAGTGGTGATTAATGAGAGAAGCTGTACCTAATAAATGTGTTACATACACGCAACTAATTGGGCCAAAACAAAATATATGTTTGTTTCCGATTTGTTGTCATTTTAACCAGTGGGTAGGTAGGAAATTTATTTTATTCTATTTTTTATTTTATTTTTTGTCACTTCAACCAATCGGTAGGTAAGAATTTTATTTTATTTTATTTGGTGCCAAATTCACTTTCATGCATGTCTTATCTGTACATTACGTAACAATTTTTTGTTTTTTTTTGACACTTTTCCACCCCACTCTCCTTTTCGTAACGTTGTTCAGAGTTACTTTGACTACAGTCGGTAACTCATCCCTGAACTTATTGATTTCCTAAAAAAAAAAAAGTTTTTTTTTTTTTGGGGAAATCCATAAAATAAAATTGGGTCGCACATGTTTTGATAGGGTCGGTCGGAAATCGGAAACAAACAATATTTTTTTTTAGGCCTTGGTATTGTCCTCCTTGGTGTGATCTTGCACAAGCATAACATGATCGCACAGGTGAGTCGTTGGACAGGAACAATCATCAACACTGATCAAAAGTGTCATTCGTAAATTAGGCTATTGGCGCTAAATAGTCCCCTTTGTTTAAATAAGCATATGATAATTACTATTTCACAATAGTCCATAACAGTATCAGAACTCAGAATCATTTATTCGTCTCTTCTATACTGCGGTAACTGGATCACCATATACCGCGGTATAGGCCTAACAGTATCATCAGAACTCAGAATCTTTTATTCACCTCTTTAAATTTATACCGCGGTAACTGGATCACCATATAACGAGGTATAACATATAAAGCGAGGTTACAGAGTTGTTACTTATTATTTCATTTTGAACAGTAGTAGTCAGAAGGTTAATCCGACGCGTTGTCCGTGGTCGCACCTGCCAACAGTGTGGCCGCGAGGGGTGGGGAGGGGTGCAATGATTACTGCATGCATACATGCCTGGTCAGCACAGAGTCACGTGAACGTGAATGGGCTATGTTTGAACCAGACTGGCGTGATCAAGAATAAAAAATACGCACTATTAGTCAAATTTCACCCTTTAAAACAACGGGGTCTACACGCGGACCACCCCGTTGTAACCCATATCGCTATAACTGATATCGCGGTGTAACGATTCGCGCTATAACGGGATTCTACTGTACTCTATTGTCGGTTATTAAAGGCTACCACAGCCTACACCATTGCCTGCAATTGATGCGGGAGCTGCATTGGCTCCACTGGTGAGGGGTGGAACCAGGGTACGCCACTGGCAATGCAATCCGCGCAAGATTATGGCCAAATACGAGGAAGCTGCACTTCCCTTTGATGATTGCTGTAGACTAGTGCTTCCGTACCATGCCGTACAGAATGCAACAGACTGAGCAGATCCTTATGACCCTACCCGGATGGGGGCGAAAAGTACTACTACTAGCAATCGTCCCAGTACCCATCGTAAATAAGTAGGAAGAGGATCATAAAGTACAACATCATTTTCTCTTTCTTACTGTGTTTCATATGAATTTATTTTTATTAATATGTACTTCAGGGTAAGAACCAGTTACGAAACAGTTTTTTTTTGCAGCTGTATATCATTGGAAACATATGCTAATAAAATTGAATAAAAAACTGGACAGATGTAGGAATTAACCTAACAGAAGTAGATAAAGAAGGTGTATGAAATGTATAACAAAGCCCATTGGTGACGGAAATAGGCCTCAGGCTGTAATCATCGATTCAAAGTGAAAATCATTTTAAAATTTATTTTAGTTGAAATTTTTCAGAGGATTACCTTCTTGAAAATCACATATTCTGTTGAACAGTAATTGTCTAACTATCTGGCACGGTTTTCTAGCTATTAGGCCTACACATATTACAGTTAATATAAATGACACTTTGTAATTGTATGGAGTTGAAATTTATCCAGGGCATACAGTCCCTCCCTGTAACTGCACATTTTGTTCAATATTAATGGTGTATCTATCTGACCCGTTTTCCAGATATTATGCATATAAAAAAATAATGGCTGATAATCGACCATTTTGGCCATCATGACCTAGTTTCTGTCCGAATCTGGCCCAATTTCGAACTCATCCGAGCTATTAGTGAAATGGATGGAATGTGAAGTTTAGTGTGCATTCCAGTGACCTGAAACAAGTTATAGTGCTAAAAGTGGCGGACAGATGAACAGAGATGCCCGGTGACGACAACAGGCATACGCCAAAATTTTGGCTGAGGCCTAAAAAACTGAATTGTTTTATTTATGCCTGAATAACAAATGTCATTATTAAAGAAACAGATGATATTGTAACGTCACATGACCTAATAACCAGAATTTGTCATTAAATTGTCTAAATTGCAGGTCATATAATCATAACATACAGAGATTGTTAGATGCATTGCTATTAAACGATGGATAAATTCTTCACCCATTTGCAGAGTTTGTCATCCTGTATCATTATCAAGGAATTCATCAGCCACAGATCTGAATAATTTCTCCTATTTTAAACATTCACAACGCTGAAATATTTCAAAATAAACCATGGAGACCAAAGGAGTTTTTTTCAATTTTAAATGACCAAATATTTTTTTTCAATTTGAAATCATCATAGATGTCTCAGTCAGCTCTTTCTGCTTCGTTTAAATAACTATGTTATGGGTCTATGGCCATTATAAATATTTTAATTCTTTTAGTGCGGGAGCCGTCTAAATAGGTCAGAATCAATCATATAAAGACGGTCCTGAAATTGTTAAATTCTAAGAAGAAAAACTATACCAATTAGTTAAAATTGAATTTATTCAAAGCAAATGCCTCAAAGCCATGTCAATAACTGTCAATGCATCAGTTGAGTTGACACAGCTCAAAAATATATATGTGACACTCACTATTTTCTTTTTATGTGGTGTTGCTCGCCAGAGCTCCCCCAAACGTCCAGCTATTCCACCGAAATCTAAAACAATATATATAGATTATGTGATATTACCTAATAAAGGGGGTAATTTTATATTGTGAGGTTTTGGTGGTCTGGTCTCTGAGAGGTTTTAGGGTTAACTGGTCACCGGGGATTACCTGGTCTCTGGGGGTCAAGGGGGTGACTGGTCTCTGGGGGTCAACTGGTGTTAGAGGGCCAAGGAGGTGACTTGTATCGGGGTAAAAAGGGTAAGTGGTCTCAGGGGTCAAGAGGGTCTCTGATCTTTGGGGGTCAAGGAGGTAACTTGTCTCTGGGGGTCAAGGGGTTATCTGGTCTCTGGGGGTAACTTGTCTCTGGGGGTCAAGGGGTTAGCTGGTCTCTGGGGGTCAAGGGGGTCACTGGCCTCTGGGGGTCACTGGTTCCTGGGGTTCAAGGGGGTAACTGGTCTCTGTGGGTCAAGGGGTCAACTGGTCTCTGGGGGAAAAAAGGGTAACTGGTGTCTGGGGGTCAAGGAGACAACTGGTCTCTGGGGGTCAGCTGGTTTCTGGGGGTGAAGAGGGTAACTGATCTCAGGGGGTCAAGGGGTTAGCCGGTCTCTGGGGGGTCAAGGGGTCGACTGATCTTTGGGGGTTAACTGGTCTCTTGGGTCAAGGGGTTAACTGGTCTTTGGGGGTCAAGGGGTTAACTGGTCTTTGGGGGTTAACTGGTTCCTTGGGTCAACTGGTCTTTGGGGTCAAGGGGTTAACTGGTCTTTGGGATTTAACTGGTCTCTGGGGTCAAGGGGTTAACTGGTATCTGGGGGTTAACTGGTCCCCGGGGTCGAAGGGTTAACTGATCTCTGTGGGTTAACTGGTCACTGTGATGTTTCAGTAATAACTATGTGACTGTAAATAAATCTATTGATGTTTAGTTGTATTAACTATCATCTTTTTGATGCTTTAAATATTATAGTCTTTTATTTTCAAGGATAAATCATGATTTAATTCAAATAATTTAATCACCCATTAGAAGTTACTATATTTATTTTAATAAACACCCATATTCCGAAAAGCCGCCTACCCTCCTGATTGGAAAATAAGATCCACGATCATGTGAACTATATGATCATTAACCCTTGAAGCGCTGATTTTTTTTTATAAAAAACTTAAAGGCCAAAGGTTTTTTTTCAATTTAAAATCATCATAACTGTCTTTGTCAGCTTTTTCCGATTCATTTGAATACCTATGTTATGGGTCTACGGCCATGAGAAATATTTTACTTTTACAGTGCGGAGATCGACTTTAGTCGTCAGAATCTGACGTCTACAGACATCAGATTCTGATGACTAAAGTCTATCCCCGCGCTGTAGGAGTTAAATAAGAGCACACTTGACAATAGCCCGCCGGCATCATTGCGCCCACAAGGTCAAATTATTTTAGCTGATATTAAACTTGTCCGAGAACTGCTTATTATTAACATGCATAACAAATTTCAGCGGGAAAAATGAAAAACTTTTCATGTTATTGCGCCAACAAGCTCAAATTATTGATGTAAAAAGCGAAAAAATCTCAATAAATCGGTCATTTTGAATTTTTTTCCGACCATTATTGAACTTGTTCAAGAACTGGTCATTTGGAACATGCATAACAACTTTCGGAAAGATACATGAAAAACTTGTCAAGTTATCAAGCCCACAAGGTCAAATTATTGACGTAAAATGCAAAAAATCGCAATAAAAAAGCCATTTAAAAAAAAAAATCAGCCGTTATCAAACTTGTCTGAGAAATCCTCATTAGTAATATGCATAACAACTTTGAGCAGGATAAATGAGAAACTTTTCATGTTATCACTCCCACAAGGTCAAATTATTGACGTAAAATGCAAAAAATCACAGTAGATCAGCCATTTAAATTTTTTTTCAGCCATTATTGAACTTGTCCAGAGAACTGGTCATTTGTAACATTCACTTTTCAAGTTATCGCGCCCACAAGATCAAATTATTGACGTAAAATGTGAAAAATCGCAATAAATCAGCTATTTTGAATTTTTTTTTCAGCCATTATTGAACTTGTCCGAGAACTGGTCATTTGTAACATGCATAACACATTGGGGAAAGGAAACATGATAAACTTTCCAAGTTATCGTGCCCACAAGTAAATGTTAACGTCGACGCCAACGCCGATGAACTTTAATCGAAATAGCCCTATTCCCCCCCCCATGTAATCTCAGGGGGTATTCTAATTAACGCCCGGGTGTTTAGTATAATAGATACAGTGTGTCTCGCTACTGTGAACCACAACTTCTGAGTGTGTGAATATTACTCATATTTGTTTAATTTGAGAGCAAACATTTGCAAATCTTGATGTTTAACCCTTTAAGTCCTCACGATGCATTAACCCTTTCACCACTGAAGCCCGTTTTTATGTGCTGAATGCCATAGCATTCAGCACATAAAAACGGGCTTCAGTGGTGAAAGGGTTAAAGCATCATTTTGCATCCCTGAAAACAGACTTAATTTTCCTACAAACAAGGGTTTTAGAAGGAAAATTCCTATGGAACTGGTTTACCAATACATGGCACTTTTCTTTAATTTTTCACCCATTGCAAGTCATGTTCATTCACTACAAGTCAAGAATTGCGACAGCAATTCGCGGCTTGTAGTGGATGAAGATGACAATGGAAAAGTCAGGCCTGAAAGGGTTAAACAATTATTTCATTGCCAATGACAGTGATTTGATCGGCAAATAAAATGGATCAAAAATGAGCATAGTCGCGCTTAGTAGTTTAACCCTTAAAGCGCTGAATTAATTTGTGAAAACATCGCAACCAACAGTGGCGGATCCAGAATGTGCAAGAGGAGGGGGCGTAAGCCACATTTTGGTTGAAAAAAGGGGTGTTAGCTTCACTTTATTCAAAAAAATGCTTGAAAATTCAATATTTTCACCAATAACGGGGGGGGGGGGTGCGTACGCCGGGTACGCCCTATGCTGGATCCGCCACTGACCAAAGGGTTTTTTCAATTTGAAATAATCATAAATGTCTTAGTTAGCTCTTTCTATTGTGAATGTGACGCCTCCCTTAGCAAAGAAATGCCAGAATGCACCAAATTGCATCTGATTTTTAAAAAAATTCCCGGACCCCTCTAGCAACCCCTATTTATTCACTTGCTTAACTGGCCATTGTATATTGAACGATAGAAGCATTCATGTTTCATATGTATGCACTATATTACCATCTGCATCGACCCGAATGAGTAAGCCTGGATCATTACCCATGATTAAGCGCTACTTTGAATAATTTTAATTCCCACCCACTTGAAGTTGCATCTCGCTTCTGCGATCCACAACTTCAAGTGGATGAAAATTACCCAGATTTGTTCAACTTGAGACCAAACAATTGCAAATCTTAATGTTTAAATGCTCATTTACTTTCCAATAACCGTTATTTAAACAAAATAAAAATGATTGTACTTAGCGGTGTAAGGTTTAGTATCACAGGTAGATCATGTGCACTCACCTAAGCTTGGATCTTCAGCGACAACAAGCGGTCGGTTCTCTTTACACCACAACATGTAAGCTGTGGGTGCCCTCCTCTTTTTTATCTTCTTAGGAGGCTAAAAATAAGGGAAAAACAAGGCGGAATTAACAAACGTTGATGAAGCAGAGATAACATTAATGTGTAAGTTTTTTACATTAAATTTATTTAAATGGAGGATCTTAATGTTCAATATTGATGCTTAAACAATTTTTACAAGACTGCGACCTTAACAATAACAACAATAGCCCAAAACTGCATTGCATAGGTACAACATATAATGTTCTAAGTATCACTATTGTTTCTAATTTTGAAATATTGTATATTTATGTGTTTTGTATATTATGTTGAGGGCCCCAAGGCAGATGAGCTATCGCTCATGGGGTTTACCTTCGTGAAATAAAGCTATTATTATTATTTTTATTGTTATGGCTGCACCGCTGGACAGAGTCTCAAGAAATAAAAATTTGAGTGCGGGTAAAGGAATGACATCATTCGGCACAGCCACAGTGTGTCGCCATCATGTATGTCATGTGATCTCTGTCATGTGATCCAGGCGAGTGTAGCCTGACCTAATGACCTATCCTACTTGCGTGAGGATGTTTTGGATTTTAAAAACGCAAATTGTATCCAATGTATGGGATTGTGGCACTTCTCAAGAACAATTATAGTTGAGACCGGGTAGGTGGATAATAACCCTTTGACCGCCACATAATTTAATTGTAATTTTCACTCACTTGAAGCTGTGTCTCGCTGACGCGATCCACAACTTCAAGTAAGTGAATATTATTCAGATTTGGCAAATTGGAAGTTAATTATTTTCAAATCCTGATAATTTATGTCACGTTTTATCATTACCATGTTTAAAAGGTGGTACTTAAAGGGACTGGCCCAGGCTAAAATCATCAAAAAATCGGTGATTTTATTTCGGGTTCTTAATATGACCATATGATGTAAACATGTACATAGACTAGAACTGCAATTTTTTTTAATTTTTGTGCTGCGCATTCATCAGTTAGACTAGATATAGAGACGAAATCCCCGCATTTCCTATTTTTGACATGGTTGTCAATAATTACAAATCAGGAATTTCGTCTCTATATCTAGCCTAACTGGTGAATGCGCAACACAAAAATTATAAAAATTTGCAGTTTCAGTCTATGTACATGTTTACATCATATGGTCATATTAAGAACCCGAAATAAAATCACCGATTTTTTGATGATTTTAGCGTGGGCCAGTCCCTTTAATGTGCTTTTAAAAAAAATTAAAAAACGAATATAATCGGGACCGGCGTTTAAAGGGTTAATCACTAAACCTGGAGTGCCTGAGCCCTTTGCTACGAGAGGAGATGTCCGTTTTGGAGAATTCACATCGCCAACGGATCCTAGTCTATTCCTATGCTTGACATCTCATAGATTTGAAGCAAAAAATGAGAAAAAATGACCCCCACCCCACCATGTCAATTTTTTTAAATGGCTGTGGCAGCCATTTTATTTTTAATGAATTTATCCCAAAAGTTAATCAGATCATCAGAAATACCTAGAGACCAAACCTACCAAATTTGAAAGCAATGCAACCAATGGTTCATAAGTTATCGCGCCCACAATCTTTTTGGTTGGCCATCTTGGAAAATGGAGGTTTCTGGTTCCGTGCTAAAAAGAAATATATGGGAAGAATTGCCCTGTGACATAGGTCATATAATTATGTGGAAAATAAACAAAATTTATCAGCCTCCTATTTGACGGCGGCGATGGGAGAATGCAAAATTATCGGGGATGCTTAATAAATTTTATCTATAGAGGGTAAACCATTTAGTACATCATACTTATTTGAAATAGGCCCTCTCTATCCACATGACATTTTCAATAATACAATAATTAACACAATGTCATGTACAATTCAAGCTTCAAAATTAAGAAAAATATCCCGATTTTATGACATTATATCTGTAATAATAGCTCAGAACGTCATCATTGTATATACAGTGATTAGTGAATGGGCTAGTTTGTTAGGGTACATATATTAACATTTTTTGGCATTGTACATTTTCGCCATAAATGAAAAATTTGTAGCAGACAATTCGGCATAACAATGATTAACAAGACTACATAAGTCCAGGAGCTCCCGCTCCGAATTAGAATTTGATTTAAGCAATTTTGTGTAGGGTTATTAATGTAGTCCTAGTCTAGGTCAAAAATCAAGACGCAAGACAACTAGGTCTAAGAAGCCCAGTCTAAGAGTAAGATAAGAACTAGACAGTCTGTCAGAGATTGCAAACCTCCATTGAAATTAATAATCCTAATCAGTATCCCAGTAATGGTCTACCTATCTGGCACGGTTTACCCGATATCAGGCCAATCGAGTTAACTAATAGCTGATTTACGGTCATTTTGAATTCGATATAAATTAGTTAAAAACTAAGTAATGGTCTAGCCATCTAGCACGGTTTACCAAATATCGCCCATGTGAAAGTGAATAATGGCCGATAGGAGGCCATTTTGAATTTGATCAAGTCAAAATTTTTCAAGATGCATCCTCTCCTAAAATCTCACATTTTGTTTTATAGTAATGGTCCAGCTATCTAACACGGTTTACCAAATATTAGCAATGTGAAAGTAAATAGTGGCCGATAGGCGGCCATTTTGAATTCGATTGAGTCGAAAGTTTTTAAAAGTCATCCTCTCCCGAAACGTCACATTTTGTTTTATAGTAATGGTCTAGCTATCTGGCACGGTTTACCTGATATCAGGCCTATCGAGGTAAATAATGCTGATTGTCGGCCATTTTTAATTCGTAAGTTAAAAATTTTCAGGGTGCATCCTCCCCCGAAAACTCACACTTTGTTTTATAGTAATCAGGTAATGGTCTAGCCATCTAGCACGGTTTACCAAATATCAGCCATGTGAAAATGAATAATGGCCGAAAAGGCGGCCATTTTAAATTTGATCAAGTCAAATTTTTTCAAGATGCATCCTCATCTGAAATCTCACATTTTGTTTTACAGTAATGGTCTAGTCATCTAGCACGGTTGACCAATTACGGCCATGTGAGAGTGAATAATGGCCGATAAGCGGCCATTTTGAATTTTATCGAGTCGAATTTTTTCAAGATGCATCCTCTCCGGAAATCACGCATTTTGTTTCATAGTAATGGTCTAGCCATCTAGCACGGTTTACCAAAAAACGGCCATGTGAAAGTGAATAAAATTAGGTCAAAGTGTTGGGTCAACTTCAAGGTCAAGGGCCAAAAACCTGAAAAGGCACAACTAGGGACCTTAGAGAACATGTATGTGCAATATGACAATATGACAATATGTCATCGGCCCAGTACTTTTCGAGATCTGCTCTGGAGAAGTGCGCGTTAAAACGTCTAAATAGGTCATAGTTCTGAACCAGAAGTAGGTCAACGTTCAAATACCCCAAAAGGCACAACTAGACCCCCTAGGGGTGTTGTGTGTAAAATTTGAAGACAATCGGACAAGTACTTTCAGAGATATGCTCCGGAAACGAATTGTTTACGGACGGCCCAACGCCGTAACATCATCATTTTCTCCTCTGCGACCTTGCGTATTGAATTCAGATTAAAAATATTTTAACCTGTCCATTATCCACCTGGAAGTAACCCACATACCAAAAATTGTTATCCTAGCTTATTTTCTTACAAAGTTATAGGCAAAAGAAGAGGCAAAAAAAAAACGGAGGTAGAATCCATAGCTCCCTCCGTCTCACCTACGGTGACGGCGGGAGCTAATAAAAATGTATTGAATATACTCACTTTTTCAACGTTGTTCACTATATTATCTGCGGCACCACTGAGCTCCCACCTCTCAACACCTCCCGAGGCACTAGTCTCTGTGCATCTTAAAACCTTGAGACCTTTGAATTATGATGATTTATACAGATTAATGTTACCAAATTTATATTTATATCATTGTTATCTCGATATTTAAATTAGCTTATAAGCAGGTTGTATTGCGCTAAGGGTCTCTGCAGCAGTGACTACAATAGTTTGAATTTAATTTTTTTTCCTTTTTTGATAGTCGATAGTTGGGCTTGTCGGGTTTGAGAGGTGGCGTACAAATATTTGTAAAATATATATATGATATTCATATTAATGAGGGAAATTTTGTTTGAAAATTATTGTTTAGCAATTTTTTTTCTTCAAGCTCTGACTCCCACTTCATCCTTATCATTCATGTATAATTAATCAATTTCAAATTTGATTAGCAAATGGCTAAAATTGCATAGCTTTTCGCTACGCGATACTGAACAAAATGTTCCCTGTTATTATTTAAATTAAAAATATTTTTGATTCAACATTATAATCATTACAATATCACATTAAAAATACAATTTGAATGTATTTATGTAGACATGGTAGAAAAATTATGAACTCAAAAGGTTAGGCTATGATGTAGATTTTAATGTTGTGAATTTGCATGTACCGTACCAGTATCATATCTTTTTATTCACTGAGACAGTAGGCCTACCTTTAACCCTTTAATCCCTCACGATGCATTAAAGCATCATTTTACATCCCCGAAAACAGACTTAATTTTCCAACAACTAGGGGTTTTAGAATGAATATTTCCATGAAACTGGTTTGAAAATACATGGCAATTTTTTTTACTTTTTCACCCACATGAAATCATCTTCATCCACTACAAGTTGAGAATTCGCGGCTTGTAGTGGATGAATATGACAATGTAAAGTCAGGCTTGAAAGGGTTAATGTGCTGTTTGTCTGGTGCGATAAGTAGCCAATATTTTTATATTACTTTATGACAAATTGTATCAATTATTACCATCAATATGATATATCTTATGCCAAGTATATTTTCTTATATTGTTTTATTACAAATGTATCAACACGATAATATTCAATGTCAATAAAAGTATTAAAACAGAAATAACAAGACTACATAAGTCCAGGAGCTCCCGCGACGAATTAGAGTTTGATTTAAGCAATTTTGTGTAGGGTTTTTAAAGTTGTCCTAAGCTAGGTCAACAAGACGCAAGACAACTAGGTCTAAGAAGCCCAGTCTAAGAGTAAGATAGAACTAGACAGTATGTCAGAGATTGCAAACCTCCATTGAAATTAATGATCCTAATCAGTATCCCAGTAATGGCCTACCTATCTGGCACGGTTTACCCGATATCAGGCCAATCGAGGTAACTAATAGCTGATTTACGGTCATTTTGAGTTCGATATAAATTAGTCAAAAACTTAGGATGCATCCTCCCCCGAAACCTCAAATTTTGTTTTATAGTAATGGACTAACATCTAACACAGTTTGCAAAATATTGGGCATGTGAAAGTAAATAATGGCCGATAGGGGGCCATTTTGAATTTGATCGAGTCAGAATTTTTCAAGATGCATCCTCAGCTGAAATCTCACATTTCATTCTATAGTAATCGTCTAGCTATCTAGCACGGTTTACCGAATATCGGCCATGTGGAAGTGAATAATGGCCTGAAGGCGGCCATTTTGAATTTGATCAAGTCGAAATTTTCCAAGATGCATCCTCAGCTGAAATCTCACATTTCATTCTATAGTAATGGTCTAGCCATCTAGCACGGTTTACCAAAAAACGGCTATGTGAAAGTGAATAATGGCCGATAGGCGGCCATTTTGAATTTGATCTAGACATTTTTTTTCAAGATGCATCCTCTCTTGTAATCTCACATTTTGTTTTATAGTAATAGTCCAGCTATCTAACACAGTTTACCAAATATCAGCAATGTGAAAGTAAATAGTGGCGATAGGCGGCCATTTTGAATTCGATTGAGTCGAAAGTTTTTGAAAGGCATCCTCTCTCGAAACGTCACATTTTGTTTTATAGTGATGGTCTAGCTATCTAGCACGGTTTACCTGATATCAGGCCTATCGAGGTAAATAATGCTGATTGTCGGCCATTTTGAATTCGTAAGTTAAAAATTTTCAGGGTGCATCCTCCCCCGAAAACTCACACTTTGTTTTATAGTAATCAGCTAATGGTCTAGCCATCTAGCACGGTTTACCAAATATCAGCCATGTGAAAATGAATAATGGCCGAAAAGGCGGCCATTTTAAATTTGATCAAGTCAAACTTTTTCAAGATGCATCCTCATCTGAAATCTCACATTTCGATTTATAGTAATGGTCCAGCCATCTAGCACGGTTGACCAAATATCGGCCATGTGAAAGTGAATAATGGCCGATAAGCGTCCATTTTGAATTTTATCGAGTCAAATTTTTTCAAGATGCATCCTCTCCTGAAATCACACATATTGTTTTATAGTAATGGTCTAGCTATCTAGCACGGTTTACCAAATAACGGCCATGTGAAAGTGAATAATGGCCGATTGGCGGCCATTTTGAACTTGGACAAAATGATTTTTTTCAAAATCCATCCTCTCCTGAAACCTTACAATTTGTTTTATAGTAATGGTGTAGATATCTTGAGCAGTTTTCATGATATTCCACAATATCAGGCCTGTCGAGGTGAATAGTGGCCGATAGGCGGCCATTTTGAATTTTATCAACTTGAAATTTTTCAAGATGCATCCTCTCCTGAAACCTTACAATTTATTTGTTATTAATGGTGTAGCTATCTTGAGCGGTGTTCATGATATTCCGCAATATCAGGCCTGTCGAGGTGAATAATGGCCGATAGGCGGCCATTTTTGATTTTATCAACTTGAAATTTTTCAAGATGCATCCTCTCCTGGAACCTCACAATTTGTTTTATAGTAATGGTGTAGCTATCTTGAGCGGTTTTCATGATATTCCGCAAAATCTTTCAGTCGGATTTACCGATGTTATAAATTAGGTCAAAGTGCTGGGTCAACTTCCAGGTCATGGTCCAAAAACCTGAAAAGGCACAACTAGGGACCTTAGAGAACATGTATGTGCAATATGACTGTCATCGGCCCAGTACTTTTCGAGATCTGCTCCGGAAACGAAGTGCGCGTCAAAACGTCTAAATAGGTCATAGTTCTGAACCAGAAGTAGGTCAAAGTTCAAATACCCCAAAAGGCACAACTAGACCCCCTAGGGGTGTTGTGTGTAAAATTTGAAGACAATCGGACAAGTACTTTCAGAGATATGCTCCGGAAACGAATTGTTTACGGACGGCCCAACGGCCCAACGCCGTCACATCATCATTTTCTCCTCTGCAACCTTGCGTATTGAATTCAGATTAAAAATATTTTAACCCGTCCATTAGCCACCTGGAAGTAACCCACATACCAAAAATTGTTATCCTAGCTTATTTTCTCACAAAGTTATAGGCAAAAGAAGAGGCCAAAAAAAAACGGAGGTAGAATCCATAGCTCCCTTCGCTCACCTACGGTGACGGCGGGAGCTAAAAAATGGTAAAGTTGCAGGTCTTGTTGCAAGTCAAGAAAGAAATTTAAAAATGTATGATTGCATAAATGTAAAATATTTGATTCTGTGAAAAAAAAGAGGAAAAAATTTTGTACCTCTTTGATCTGTTATCGTCTTGTTTATGTCATCATCGTATCTGTTATCCTGTGTCTGGTCAGCGGGTAAACCAGCCTCAGTATCCTCCTGAGGGACAGCAGCCTTAGAATCCTCAACATCATCACAGATCATGCCATTGTCTTAGTCAGTAACAACATAATCAGATGATAAATTCACATTGGAAGATGGATTTAAAAAAAAAAAATGATTTTTTGTATACATTTATTAATAATACTTAGAACTACAATCGGACTTTACATACAAATTTAATGTTTCTAATTAGGCCCGGCCAAAGGCCAAGATCCTATTAAGTTTATAGCAAAAATGTGTCCTAATTTGAGGAAGAGGGGTGCCGTGTGTAGGAAACGGTTGATATTTTTGAACATGTCAAATATAATGTTTGATGTCGCTAGGTCAAGTAGTGGCATTTTTAAAAAGTGTTAAGAAAAAAGATATTCACGATTATAATTTGTGATTAAAAGCTTAATAGATGTGCAGCTGGTTCTCATTTAGACCCATATTTAAGGAGTTTAAGGCTCAGAATGTAATAGGGGCAAATTATAGTTCATCTTATTGCAAATTGTCTCCTCTTTTCAGTGGTGGTTGATGTGGAGCTGTTGTAATGGGAGAAATTGGTGAAAATTTAGCTCAAACTCATGTGCCCGCAAATTTAATGATTATTTTGTGTACTTTTTTGTCTGATTACCCGGAAGTGAATTTGTTATAATGTATACGTTCCGCATGTAATATTACCACATCATCAACTATTTTTCTGAAAAAATCATTGTCTTTCCAATGGTGTCTCATGTGATCCTCTATTTGTAACAGAAATTAATTAAAATTGATATAAGAAATTTGTACCGTAAAATTATGTAAACGCTTTCTTCTTAATTTGCAGAAAATGGTATGGTTTAGAATGTAATAATTGCATGTTAAACTCTCTATGGTCCAGTCACATTCCAGTGGCATTACGGGAAAGTTAAGTTTTGTTCAGAAATTGGCGCAAATATTAGTGTAAACATATGTATGTGATCCCTGATTTTGGCGATAATCCTAAATAGCGGTAGTGGGATTTGTATGTGTATATAAAAAATACTGCAAAACATAAATATTAATTGTGAAAATAAATACAGAAAAGGTGTTTAATAGAGCATACTGTAATCAAAGTGTATGCAACATATCCCTGAACCACAACCCTCCATAACCACATTAAAAAGATTTATAACAAAATCGTAAACCTCCATGTCTGCGCATTATTATTAGGCCTACGGTAAATATTGGGACTATGTAAATATTAGGATTATGCGGCCGATATCCCGTGTTTCTGTGTGGATCGTTTTTTAACCAATGCGGCTGAAAATGAACTATGTCATGTGCAGAATGGTATATATATTCCCTGTTCAATAGATATCACTACTGTAGATTGCAGTCTTGTACAATAAGATGATGATAATGTGGACATAAACTGGCAAACAATTGATGGAAAGAATACATGCAATGGCGCGGGTATTTTTTTAAGAGCAGGCAACAGATAAAGCCCCAACTCAGGAGAGAATTCCTTGTGTACCAGAAAAATATCTTGTCATGTCAAATGAAATTGAATCTCTAATAAAAATATACCCATTTGCAAAACCAACAGTGCGTAGTGAAGCACCAAAGACAGTCGGTGCTTTTGAAAAGCTACATGCACTGCAGACATCCCGTTCCAGTGTGCCTAATAAATATGCTTGGAAAATTCTCCGTCTACTCTCCTATGGACAGATCCGTTACCGAGTGGATATGAAGCACAGGATACTGCCATTCCTTTTTGGTCAGGATACCAGTCAATATCACTGTGAAACACTCATCTCGCACTGTGGTTGAATATGCACCAATAGTAGATGCCAAACACTCAGATATGTCAACAGTGTATACAGTCATGGAAAAATGCACAGAAATGTCGCATGCACTTGGTCGGTCATTTTCAGTGCAAACAATGGACCAACAGCTGTATTGTATAGCAAAGCAAGTTATGTGGCATTTGTCAGATGAATTCAACAACCACACTATGCGACTTGGTGGATTTCACACACAGTATTGCTTTATTTCATCAATCGGTCAGCTCTGGGGTGATGCTGGTTTACGTGATATTCTCCTTGATAATGGTGTGTATGCATCTGCCACTGTTGATCAAATGCTGTCTGGAGAGCAATACAAACGTGCTTGTACTTGGTTTGATATCAATTGATGTACGAAGCACTAATGAGGTGTTACATGATGGTTTTTTTCAAATGGTGTGAGAATGTACAGTTGGAAACAATGAAAAGTGAAATCGTTTGTTAGTGCATCGAAGAGCTCTTGTTATTTCAGAATGTCGAAAAAATCATGATCCACCCGATTGGAGCTGTACCATCAAGCATGTTCCACGAAGATGGAACCATGAGAGAAAATGCTAAATCAGAACTAACGTCAGTACTGGAGAATCACGCTGCATCAGTCTGTGAGATTTTTGTGGTACCGTCCAAAACCGTATACATCAGAGATGCAATGGCTTTGATACAAATAATTGTTGGAAATAACATCAAACATATGATAATTTAGGAAAGTTTTATGCCAAATTTTTACTGCAGCATTTCAACAAAGCAGACACTGTATTATTTGATAGGTACGTAAAACACCAAACTCTCAATAAAAGCCGATGAACGTGCTTGAAGAGCTGAACATAATGCCAACAAAAAAATATACAGTGTTCATGGCGTGCGTCCAGTGCCACCATGGAGAAAATTCCTGGAAGTTTCCGATAACAAGCAATGCCTGATGCAATTCCTTTGTGGTTACTTATCAAATGCTGGCCAGGATCTCGTTCACAAACACCGAGCTAAAACACTATATCTATGTGTTGGGGGCGGTAATGGAGAAGAAGTTACCCATATCACATCAAAGGGCACATCAAAACCAAGTCATCTTTTAGCTCAAACGAAAAAGTTGATACTAAGATGATATTCCACACCATAGATGCTGACATCATGTCTGAGAAAAGTCATGAAAAATGACAAATAATTATTCGATCAGCCGATGCAGATATGCTAGTCTTGACACTTTATTATTACCAGCATATGTACAATACCTCACAGCTTTGAATACAGACAGGAATTACAGTTACAGCCACACAAGACAAACGACGTTACATACCTGTGCATGAAATGTCTGAGAGTTTAGGTCGGGTACTCTGTAACATACTCTCTGAAGCACGTGCCTTAGCGGGATGTGACACAGCTTCAGGTATATATGGGATTGGTAAAAAGACTCTCATGAAAGTCATCACCAAAGCCCCAGAGAACTTTAGTGAACTTGTTAAACTGTCAGGCACTGATGCTGATGCGACATTAGAGCAGGCTAGGAAGCTAGTTTCCAGCTTTTATGATCAACGAGGTAAGGAATACAATTACCATCATGACTTAAACAAGTTGAGGACTCGCATGGCCAAGCAAAGAGACTTATCTCTGTCTAAAATACCACCATGTGAAGTCAGTTTTCTTCAACATGTAAACCGTGCAGCATGACTTTGGCTGGATACAGGAGCAATGTATGTTATCTCCAGTAAACTATGACGGGTGTAGTGCGTCTGAGCTAATTGACACTTTGAAATGTGAATGTGGTGTCAGGCAAATGTGTTTTACTGGATGCCCTTGCCATTAAAGTGGAATGCCATGCATTGAACTTTGCTCTTGTGCTGCCACGAACATATGTAATAATGTTTTAACAATTACTGTCCAAGAAAATATTGAAGACACTGACGAGTAAAAGTGTTCAAAATTACATCGCATTGAGACAACTGTGCTTGCGCTTGTTCACTCACTTTAACATATTTAATGGTGAAACTTGTCCTTAGTAGTCGATTGTATTACACACTGAGTATCGTCTATAGCACATCGTAGTAGCAATCTATAGCAAATTAGTGATTTTGTGTCATGTGATACCACCTGTTATAGATTTAACTGATTTGGATGCTAGTCTCCTATAAAAATATAGATTTTTCTTGTTATTTTTATTTGTTACATGTTTATGAGCCAAATGTTGTTTCTTTGAAATGGTGAAGGGTTATTTGTAGATTAGTATGCGGAGTAAAATGGCCGTCATATGGACATTCAATTTAGTATAGTTGTCTGTTAATACATTGGTAGCAATTTGATGCCAATTATGTAGAATTATAACGATAGTAACATATCTTTGTGTGTTGATTTGTGTTCATAGAGAAATGATTGGTATGAATGTAATTGGTTTTGCATAACAGATGTAGACCTTACACAGATGTTACATTGCTCTGTGTTCTAGTTTGATAAATGTAGAATTTTTTGATATTTTTTTGTAATTTTCCCTGCTCAAAACACATTTGCGTGTTAGGCCTATGTAGTTAAACATATAAAACTAGTTTATTTAAAAAAATCATCGTAACTGATGTTGGATTTGCTCATTTACATTAAAACGCCGAATAAAAACATTATTTGTTATTATAGTAGGCAATGTTTTTTTATTTTTGTTTGTTCGTGTTTTATCATAATATGTATTGCATTTATCAATAAATCAAGCTAAAAATTGTATCAATGAAGGTTGCAATACACATATATATATCGAACCCAAGTTGCTTGTCTTCGGGGTCACTCCTCAGGGTTAGGGCTCACCACTCAGGGTTAGGGACCATTACTAAAGGTTAGGGGTCACTTTTCAGGGTTAGGGGTCATTACTCAGGGTTAGGGACCATTATTCAAAGTTAGGGGTCACTCCTCAGGGTTAGGGGGTCATTACTCAGGGTTAGGGGTGATTACTCAGGGTTAGGGACCATTACTCAAGGTTAGGAGTCACTTCTCAAGGTTAGGGGTCGTTACTCAGAGTAAGGGACCAAGATAGGGGTCAGTTCTCAGGGTTAGGGACCATTACTCAAGGTTAGGGGTCACTTTACAAGGTAAGGGTTAAAAAGGTAAAGGTGCAGGTTTATAGTCTCAATCTTATATCAAGTCTGAAGACCTATTAGGCCAAAATTAAAAATGAGCTTATTTCAGATTTCCCGGCCGGGTTGGTATAAATGCTGTGGGTGAAAAACTTTCTAAACTTTTTTCCCAAGCAACTAGTTTATGGGAGTCGTTTTCTGAAAAATACTCGGTTAGTCGGTTAATGGCAAGGATCAGATTAGGTTACATCTAAAACTCAACAAAATTTTTGAGCAGTCCTAATACAATTGCCAACAAGATGCCAGCCGGCAACCATATTCCCCCGCCCCGCCCGCGTGATGGGAATTTTACAGTCTCACATTCTGTTCTATAATAATGATCCACCTGGTATAGATTACTGTGTGTATATATTACAGATATTGAAGTCAATGATGGTGACACATCAACATTTTTTTAATTTGAGCAAGTTCACATTTTTTGAGGGTATATTCATCACTGAAACCATACATTTTATTTTATACTTAATTATTGGAGTGGTATATCTTAGGACATTTTTGTTTCAAGGGCTGATGTGGGAATGCTTTGCATAGATATAACGCATTATCAATGTGGAATTTTGTTGGCTATTTCGATTTTATGTTTTTCTCTAGCAAACACAGATTTTCCTTACCCTAAAAAGTGACCCATTTTTTGCGCGCAGCTGCTTTAAAACTATTTTTACGGGGTTTTAAAAGGGGTGCAGCCCCTTCGGAGTAAATGGTGACGGTGCACGGTTGAGACAATGGCTCACTTTGCTTCACCTGTGCACATTTCAAGAACTTTTATAACAATCGGCCAAATTTGTTGTTTGTCTGCCATCTTGGAAATTTATGCAAATTTGGACCAAATGTCTGGTACTAAAAAAAGTTAAAATCATATTATTTTTTGGATCAGAAAAGTTAAAGAAGTGTACAAATAACTTTCATCATCATGATTTTCCAAATTATGCCAATTTTGAAGGTTACAGCATCCTGAATTTCATATTATCACGCATTGTTGACATATCTATCGATAATTGAAAATTATGTCCACCAAAATTTTGTCTGGTCCAATATATTTTTAAAGTACACTGGACCGGTGTCCACCATGACAAAAAGATTTTTTTCGATCCCTGACATCCTGATTTAATCCATTATCAACTATCTATGACCAAACTTAATTATGGCTGATAATCTGCCATTTTAGACAGTAATGGTCTAACTATCTGGCAGCGGCACTATTTGCCCGATATCAGGTATATTGAAGTTAATTACAGCCAAAAAACAGCCATTTTGAATTTAATCAAGTTGAAAATTTTCAGAGCAAGGACTTAGCCAAGAAATGATAAAAGCAAGTCAAAATTTACTTATTGTTGGGCCAGGACGAGGTCTCGGCTCCTCTCACAATGCAATTTAGTGGAATCTGTCAATATTTTTCTACGCCCAGGCTGAAACTAGGCTGTTCAAAAGTTTCAGAGATCCTTATTTGAAACCGCACATTTTATTTTGGAGTAATGGTCTAGCCATCTGTTATGGTTTGTCCAGTATCAGGCATATTAAAGTTAATTATAGCTGATAATCTGCCATTTTGAATTTTATCAAGTTGAAATTTCTCAGAGCATATCCCTACCTGAAACTGCACATTTTGTTTTTATCGTAATGGTCTAGCTATCTGGCACGGTTTAAAAAATATGAGGCATAATAAAGTTAATTATGACAGATAGTCAGCCAATTAAGTAGGTAAAATTTCAAAAACACCAAGAGACACATCTACACCCCCTAAGAGGGTTCTGCGCCGGAAACAAAATGCGGACATCCGAACTGGGACGAACAGACAGCCCGACATCCGAGGCGACACCAATACCCCCTCCCCCACTTCGTTGGGCGGGGGATAAAGATGGGGGTTTTGAAGAGTGTTACATATTGTTGTTGGTCATTTTTTGGTCTGGTAAGCGATAAAAAAAACCTGCCTCCCTTATGACTTTAAACCACTGTGAAATCCAAAACAAACTTTTTGCAAGGCCTGGCAAGGGGAAAATAAAATAGAAACCTCCCTCCCGCATGACTTTTTTAGCTGTGAAATCCATTTATGGCTGGCCTCACCCAACATTGCATTTTGCACTCTGGTCAATGGACCTGTGTATTTGAGTGCCATTTCAACTCCACCTAGAGCATACAGTCCTGCAACCATTTCAGTGCATTGAACTTATTGTACACATTGCCATCTCTGTCCTACAAGGTATCATTTTCACCTGAGTCAACTGAAGCATTTGAAAGTGGGGTGCTTTGCCCAAGGACACAATATCGAGACAATGTCCTAACATTGAGAGGGGAGAAACATGATATTTCTCTGAAAATCCTGCACCAAGTGGAGTTCAAAACCACACGGCAGGCAAGGACATTGACAAACTCCATGTTGTAACCATTGTGCCACGTCCCTCTTTTAGGGTTAGTGTTCAATCCTCAGGGTTGGGGGTCATTCAGCAGGATTAGGGGCATTATTCAAGGTTAAGGGTCATTACTCAGGGCTATGGGACAATCCTCAAGGTTGGGGGTCATTATTTAGAGTTAGGGGTGATTCGCCATGTAGTTTACCCTGTACGGCAGCTACGTGAGAAGCCATGGCTAAATCAAACACCGATACCCTCACCTTCTAAATCCGGGTGGATATGTCCTTCATCTCGAGCAGTGGATCGTAGCTCATTAACAGACATCACGTCTACACCGCCATAAGGTACACCCCGGTCAAAGGTCACATCAGAGGTCACACCGCCATAACATCTGCCTGGGTCACAGGTCACACTACCATAAGCTCGGCCTGGGACAAAGGTCACATCGGAGGTCACGCTTATATCTTCGTGATGAGTCAACTGATATGTTTTGGATGAACTCTTTTTTATTTCATATATTTTTGGGGCTTTCTTTAATGCAATATAATTTTCATATACAGATTTATCTGATTGTCTTGGATGTTTATCTTCAGCTATAATTGAATGCTGTGATTCATTGTGATGACTACAAGAAATATTAGTACGAGACACCGGTGTGTAGGCTTGTCCTACTGTATTATACACTGGTGTGTATTCTCGTCTTTCTGTATGAGACACTGTTGTGTACGCTTGTCTTACTGTATCAGACACTGGTGTGTACGCTTGTCTTACTGTATCAGACACTGGTGTGTACGCTCGTCTTTCTGTATTAGACACTGGTGTGTACGCTCGTCTTTCTGTATCAGTCACTGTTGTGTACGCTCGTCTTTCTGTATTAGACACTGGTGTGTATGCTCGTCTTTCTGTATCTGATACTAGTGTGTACGCTTGTCTTACTGTATCAGACACTGGTGTGTACGCTCGTCTTTCTGTATTAGACACTGGTGTGGACGCTCGTCTTTCTGTATTAGACACTGGTGTGTACGCTCGTCCTTCTGTATCAGACACTGGTGTGTACGCTCGTCTTTCTGTATCAGACACTGGTGTGTACGCTTGTTGTTCTGTATTAGACACTGGTGTGTACGCTTGTTGTTCTGTATTAGACACTGGTGTGTACGCTTGTCTTTCTGTGTGTTCATTAATTATTTCGATTGTATCTTGATTTTCAACTTTTATTGAATGTTCACCTATATCTTCAATTGCATATTGATGTTTGATTTCAATGCCATGCCCATTTTCAGCTTCAATTTTGTTGTCATCTTCAACATTGATTGTATTTTCATTATCAATTTTCATTTTCTCATCAGTTGCGGCATCAGGTAGTAATAGGACGGTCTGACAACTTATAGGAATACTATTATCAGGTAATTCTATTGGAGCAACCACGTTTTTTGCTCTACACTCACCTCTAATATTTTTATCAGATGTCACATTGTCCAAGGCATCTACGTCTACCTTCACACAATCATATTCACTTTGTTCAGATGATTTATCATATTCACTTTGTTCAGATGATTTTTTTTGCAGTTGTTTAACATAATCCATGAGCTTCTTAATATTTAGTTTTGTCGCCAATGAGTAAACAGCATGAAGATGCACAAAGTCACAATGTAATTTTCCTGTGTATAAAAAGTCCAGAACATGTGATAAAGTTATTGATGATACATTAGCTATATTAAGGAGATAATCAAACCTGAATCCGTTCCTTTTATTCCCAGCCGTAAGAGCACAACATAAAACAGGACTACTTGCTGCAAGGATTACAGAATGTGTGCAAAAATATAATCCACAATCTAGGACCAGTACGGTATCACAACGACCATTATTGTTAGATCTTTGTTGGTTTATTTGGGCGAGAAGATGGAAGCACCAATCAGCGGCGACACTGGGAACATCATTAGCCATCATGATCTGCAACAAATACAAGACTACATAAGTCCAGGAGCTCCCGCTCCGAATTAGAATTTGATTTAAGCAATTTTGTATAGGGCTATTAATGTAGTCCTAGTCTAGGTCAAAAATCAAGACGCAAGACAACTAGGTCTAAGAAGCCCAGTCTAAGAGTAAGATAAGAACTGGACAGTCTGTCAGAGATTGCAAACCTCCATTTAAATTAATGATCCTAATCAGTATCCCAGTAATGGTCTACCTATCTGGCACGGTTTACCCGATATCAGGCCCAATCGAGTTAACTAATAGCTGATTTACGGTCATTTTGAATTCGATATAAATTAGTTAAAAACTTACTTATTGTACTTGTAGTACAATAAGTTACTTATAGTAATGGACTAACATCTAACACAGTTTGCAAAATATTGGGCATGTGAAAGTAAATAATGACCGATAGGGAGCCATTTTGAATTTGATCGGGTCAGAATTTTTCAAGATGCATCCTCAGCTGAAATCTCGCATTTCATTCTATAGTAATCGTCTAGCTATCTAGCACGGTTTACCAAATATCGGCCATGTGAAAGTGAATAATGGCCTAAAGGCGGCCATTTTAAATTTGATCAAGTCAAAATTTTCCAAGATGCATCCTCAGCTGAAATCTCACATTTCATTCTATAGTAATGGTCTAGCCATCTAGCACGGTTTACCAAATATCGCCCATGTGAAAGTGAATAATGGCCGATAGGAGGCCATTTTGAATTTGATCAAGTCAAAATTTTTCAAGATGCATCCTCTCCTGAAATCTCACATTTTGTTTTATAGTAATGGTCTAGCCATCTAGTACGGTTACCAAAAACCGGCTATGTGAAAGTGAATAATGGCCGATAGGCGGCCATTTTGAATTTGATCAAGTCAATTTTTTTCAAGATGCATCCTCTCTTGTAATCTCACATTTTATTTTATAGTAATGGTCCAGCTATGTAACACTGTTTACCAAATATCAGCAATGTGAAAGTAAATAGTGGCCGATAGGCGGCCATTTTAAATTCGATTGAGTCGAAAATTTTTAAAAGGCATCCTTTCTCGAAACGTCACATTTTCTTTTATAGTAATGGTCTAGCTATCTAGCACGGTTTACCTGATATCAGGCATATCGAGCAGAGTTTGACACAAACTTTTTTGAGCAGTGGTCCACAGGACCACCAGCTCAGAGAATCTGGTGGTCCTACAATTTTTCTGGTGGTCCTGAGAAGTCTCGGCACACAAATTCATACGCGTATATCATTAAAAAGTGAGTGAGTTAAAAAAAAAATTAATATGGCAATTTATAGCAAGCTTGATTTTAATATTACATTCATATCATTTTGATACCAATTGATCTAGATCTGGTAACCATTTCTTGCTTTAAAAACATTGAAATCGGGAAATATAGGCCTAAGTATAAAATGTAGTCCCTATGCTGGTAGTAGCAATGCATATGATTGACTAAGTCTGTCAGCCTCCCCCCCCCCCTCCAGCCTGATACTCCACATAGGATGTGCTGCTGGAGTAGGCTAAAGCGTTTTGGCAACGCTCAGGGAAGGTACTAGGACTAGCTTATATTTGAATGTGAAATTAAAAAGCCTGATGTTTTTAAAGCACCCTTTTTTATTTTTCATATTGATAGAGTAGGCCCTATGTCCTGATGATTACAAAATATATATGTTTATATGGGGGGGGGGGGGGCTATATTTTTAATTTAAAGATTGCTGGATCGAGGGGTATTATGTCTGGTGAGACTATAAACAAGCAAAGTTCAAGGTTGATGGTAGACGGGGCCTTTGTTTCCAGAGGGTGAGCTGGATGTTGTTAATGTTATAGACTCCAGAAATTCAAACAAAATGGCCGCCGTTTATACTGTTCATACCATTACCAGCTTGATTCGAACTTTCAATTGTTTATCTTTTTCTAACTTCACCTTAAAAACCTATCAAAAGTGGCGGGCAGACACTTTTTCGGCGTCACAAATTGATTGTACACCACTGGTCTGGCTAGACAGTCAGATGAGGGCAGGCTGCATGGGCTGTGACCGGCGACCTATGGCTATGTGTAACATATTGTGGAGGTTGCCGTGTCATCCTATCCGAGGCCGTGGATGGATGTATTTGCCTTACCCGAAAAATCCAACATGGCGGTGACTGAGAGCGATCCCAACGCCAAGGTCCGAAAAATGTCTATAACTTTTTATTAATAATGACTGTGCGACCTCTGACTCTGAGCTGAGCATGCAGGCATGGAACTGTTACTGATTCTAAAAAAAACTATTTTTGACCTGATTACTCCCCGATATTTTCGGATATGACAGTCCAAAGAAATGTCCCACGATTTTGTATGCGGTCAATCTGTGGCTGAAACTGGGGCTAATTGTGGAGGGTGGCGTTTGCTAACTACGTCAGCTGGGTTGATAGTCGATCTCGGCCTCAATAATTCATATCCCGCATGATTATGAACACATATCTTTAGTTCCGTAATAAGGGCGAGAGCGGATGGTCAATCTCGAATCGAATAGTTCATGCCCAGCATGATTATAAACACTTGTTTTGTCCCGTGAAAAGGGGCGAGAGCGGTACCGTGTTTCTTGTATTATCGGCCGCGAGTGGCGACGATTGCTTCGATTTTTTGGCCATGTTACTATTTTGCTTAGAGCTGAAAATTTCGGTGGTCCATCGGACCACTGGGTTTGAATGTTCTGGTGGTCCGACATGATTTCTGGGGGTCTCGGACCACCGGACCACCGTCAGTGTCGAACGCTGTCGAGGTAAATAATGCTGATTGTCGGCCATTTTGAATTCGTAAGTTAAAAATTTTCAGGGTGCATCCTCCCCCGAAAACTCACACTTTGTTTTATAGTAATCAGGTAATGGTCTAGCCATCTAGCACGGTTTACCAAATTTCAGCCATGTGAAAATGAATAATGGCCGAAAAGGCGGCCATTTTAAATTTGATCAAGTCAAATTTTTTCAAGATGCATCCTCATCTGAAATCTCACATTTCGTTTTACAGTAATGGTCTAGCCATCTAGCACGGTTGACCAAATAACGGCCATGTGAAAGTGAATAATGGCCGATAAGCGGCCATTTTGAATTTTATTGAGTCGAATTTTTTCAAGATGCATCCTCTCCTGAAATCACACATTTTGTTTTATAGTAATGGTCTAGCCATCTAGCACGGTTTACCAAATAACGGCCATGTGAAAGTGAATAATGGCCGATTGGCGGCCATTTTGAACTTGGACGAGTTGAATTTTTTCAAAATGCATCCTCTCCTGAAGCCTTACAATTTGTTTTATAGTAATGGTGTAGATATCTTGAGCGGTTTTCATGATATTCCACAATATCAGGCCTGTCGAGGTGAATAATGGCTGATAGGCGGCCATTTTGAATTTTATCAACTTCAAATTTTTCAAGATGCATCCTCTCCTGAAACCTCACAATTTGTTTTATAGTAATGGTGTAGCGGTTTTCATGATATTCCGCAAAATCTTTCAGTCGGATTTACCGATGTTATAAATTAGGTCAAAGTGCTGGGTCAACTTCAAGGTCAAGGTCCAAAAACCTGAAAAGGCACAACTAGGGACCTTAGAGAACATGTATGTGCAATTTGACTGTCATCGGCCCAGTACTTTTCGAGATCTGCTCCGGAAACGAAGTGCGCGTCAAAACGTCTAAATAGGTCATAGTTCTGAACCAGAAGTAGGTCAAAGTTCAAATACCCCAAAAGGCACAACTAGACACCCTAGGGGTGTTGTGTGTAAAATTTGAAGACAATCTGACAAGTACTTTCAGAGATATGCTCCGGAAACAAATTGTTTACGGACGGCTCAACGCCGTAACATCATCATTTTCTCCTCTGCGACCTTGCGTATTGAATTCAGATTAAAAATATTTTAACCTGCCCATTATCCACCTGGAAGTAACCCACATACCAAAAATTGTTATCCTAGCTTATTTTCTTACAAAGTTATAGGCAAAAGAAGAGGCCAAAAAAAACGGAGGTAGAATCCATAGCTCCCTCTGTTTCACCTACGGTGACGGCGGGAGCTAATTAAATGAGATATCGTGGCACAATGATGGTCCTGCATCTGCAATGTCGGCCCACAATCAAACCAATGCCGTCTAAACATTACAGTATAGAAACGTCACATGTACAGCGTGAACAGACAGACAGACCACCGCAGCCAGACACACATCTTTTGGAAGTGTGTTGTCATAATCCAATCTGACCCCCCAATATGCTTCCGCACCTTGCGCGTTTATTAGGGATGATACGGTCTCAGATACAACCTTATGATAACTCTGTGCACAGTGGACCTAGTATCAAGATAAACTAAAACACAATTACATCAAACAAATGTTGTGCCCACGGAGGCCAGGAAATGGTGGGGGAATATCCCACACTTGTGATAACTGATGCGCGGTATCTGAGGAAAAACAGCGGAATCCCGCATTTGCTCACCCTAATTTGTGCCTTGGTGGTGTTTTATCTAATCTTGCCAATTGCATTTCAACTGTGGACTATATGCATATATATCCTCACACCGCGGGAAGTTGACATTGTAATCATGATTTCTGTTCTCAATCAGACGGCTGCTTCTAGGGTAAGGTAATATTATTGTATAGGGCCTACTATTTATCAAAATCAAAAAGAACAAGACAATACAGCCAGCACCAGTGACAGCATTTTATAAACCTAATATTTTTATTGAGTAACAATATACAATATTTTGATATCTTATTGCGTTAAACAATTATTTTGTAGAATTATCAAGTTTTGAGTTGTATAGGCACTAAGCTACTATTTCCACTGTGTGGTGAACCGTCTCCTCTCAGAGTCTAATCGTTTTTGTTTGGTATTACGCGACCTGAATGATAATGATAGCAGAAAAAAAAAGGTGGCCTGATATATTCAGTGGGCTTAATATTATTAATGAAATCTATTAAATGGGGGCTGAGTTGGTTTTAGGCGGGTCGGTTGGTTAGGGTCCATGTAACAGAATAGAATAGAAGAAGAATAGAATCTTATCGACCCGCTGCGAGCTAATTCCGCAGTTGTCTGTGGTGACCTGCTCCACAGGGCTACAGCGACTCCAAGCCTCCATGGGCCTGGAGAAGCGAGCATCCACCTATTTCCCCACTCCAGTACCCCCTCCCACCTTCTAATTTTTATATCTACTTTACTCCCCCCGCCTATTTTGCTTTAATGGGGTCCACACCATTAGATCAGTCCCTCTCACTCTTCTGTGTTTCTTCTCTGATCATGAGTTATACCCCCAGTTAACCTAAAAGTCCGCATAACACCAGAAAAATCTGGGTACAGGACTCCCACGGCCTGGCGAGTGCTTGTTCAAATACAGTAGCATTTCTTCAGCTATTGGAGCTCTTCTTCTAGTGTTCAGCGAGTCTTTCAGTGTTTTCTAGCCCCAGTTAACCTGAGAGTCCGCATAGCACTAAGTCCGCATAACACTAACAGAACAGGTGTCCATGCCGCGGTGAGCGATAAATGGTGAATTTACTGGATTACGGTAGCTAAACTATAAAAATGCTATGAACCAGGGCCAGTACACTCCACAGTTGGGTAAAACATTAAAAATCGATTTAAAAGTCATGACAAAAAAATCCTTCAATGACAGACAACATAGATCCAGACATAAAGAATAGAATAGAATAGAATCTTATCGACCCGCTGCGAGCTAATTTCGCAGCTGTCTGTGGTGACCTGCTCCGCAGGGCTACAGCGACTCCAAGCCTCCATGGGCCTGGAGAAGCGAGCATCCACCTATTTCCCCACTCCCGTACCCCCTCCCACCTTAAAAGATTATTTACTTTTTCCCAAAGTCAATGTTATGAATGAATCAATCAGTCAGCTAGATTGGGCTAATGAATTGACTGAGATAATGGTAGGGGAGGGTTGGGAGAGTGAGGCAAGCTAACTACTTTTTTAAAATGTTTATTGTGCTCATACAATTCATATAGGCGAAATGAATGAATGTATTTATGAAAGTTTTGTTGTTTGTTTTTTGTTACGTATCATACACAAGTGGTAATCTACATTGATTTTGACATAAATGCAAATAAACTAAATAAACTAGCATGGCCCATCTTGCCCCATCGCTGGGGCAAATGGGGCATATACCAATGATAAAATTTGAATAATAAATACAAAATTTATTTTATTTCCAATCACTAAATAAACCAAACTAAATGGGTTATCCCAGCTAAATGCTATATTCTTTCCACCGGAAAAGACAGCACCCCTTATTTTTACCAATTAAATGATCAGATACTGGAAACCGTATCCACTAACCCTTATTTGGGTGTCGTCCTGACTGAACACCTGAGCTTCAGCCCTCATATTTCAAAAAGTAAAAAAAAGTCAGTATGGAACCCTAGGTTTCCCTCAGCGTAACCCTTAGAGGTTGCCCTGCTCATCTTAAGGAGTTATCTTACTTTGCTCTTGTGAGATCCACTCTCGAGTACCCCACTCTCGAGCTGCACACTTTACGAGGGGCCACAGAAAACCATCGAATCACGACAAGTATGAGCCCGTAGTGACACCATGGGACGACTTAGAAGGCCGACGCAGGGTCGCAAGACTTTGTATGATGTATAAAGCTATTAATGGGTTGGTGGCCCTACCTACTTCTCATCTACATAAATCAGATTCACGTACGAGAGGAGGTCTGCATAACTTCAAATACATAATGACTAATAAAACACAACATGCCAATTATTCCTACCCACGGACCATAAAAGACTGGAACAAATTACCAGAATCACTAAAGGCTACTCCCAACCTAACAGCCTTCAAGCAGGGTTTCAAGTCCGCCTTGTATACCTTGTATACCGAATACTGCGTTCGCTCAATGGTTTGTGCTCGATTACTGAAGTTAAGTAACGTCTCGCCCGGTTCATAATTGGATGGGTGACCGCCTGGGACTGCCAGATGTTGTATACACTCGTGGGGCTCAGATAACCACGTAAATCAGATGGCTCGTCTCACTGACTTTGAGTTGGACGTAAAAGAACCTCAATGGACGTAGGCGCAGTTTCCATCCAGCGAAACCCCAGAAAATCCACAATATGGAGTACTTGGCACTTATGTAAGGCCATGAATGATATCATGAACGATAACATGCCTTGCTAAAGTTACTCCCGTGGCGCGATAGCACAATAGTGCGTACTGACACGTAACATACAGATACAGAAAGGCTCTCTCACTTCCTTCTTCTGAGACGCTGATAATGCCAATAGGCATGTACTGTCACGTACTTATTCAGATTCAGATATAGTGGCTATTACAGAACATACATTGATATCAGTAGCCTATTCTATGGTAGCTATCTAGAATAGATTTCCTTCTATTATAGATACCTACCATAGAATACTGATATTAATGTATGTTCTGTGATAGCTACTATATCCTAGTTGACTGATTCATTCAATCATAACATTGATTTTGGGAAAAAGTAAAATAATCTTTTATGTCTGGATCTGTTATCTGTGGCTGCTATGCAAAGCGGTGCTTGCTTGCTTTGGCAGTGCATCGTGCGGTATCCAATGTACAACCAGCCACAGCCTTTTCAGTCTGACTGTTTCATCAGAATCCAATTGACTTTCAACTGTGGCAGCGCCATATCTGAATTTAATACTCCAGCAGTCCTCCCATGTGGAGTATCAATATGTGTTTATAGGCCAGCTGTTATGCCCACCACGTGTTTTTCGTGGACATTGTTAGGAAGTTCGAACAGGATTAGCTAATTGACTTTTTTTTAGCATACCGTACATAAAAGTTGACAATTTTTTCGTCTTGTTTTTAAGTCAGTCCAGTCTAGGTTCTGAATAAGTGATAATTTGGGTGACAAATCTTGCTTCTGACCTTGAATTTTTTTCTAATTTGTCAATGTTTTTTGTTTTGTTTAGGGGCCACAGACTGCTGAATAGTATTCTACAGATGATCTGACTAGGGGTATATTGACAGTCTCGCTTAATTTGGGGGGGGGGGGACATAACTTCAGGCTTCACCAAAGAAAGCCCAGAGTGAATTTTCTTTACTCGTAATTTTATTTATGTGAACCTCCCATTGCAGGGGCTCGGTAACGCAAACACCAAGGTGTAGTGTTAATGAAACGTTTTTTAGTGTTTCGCCTTTTAGGGTGTGCTGGCATTCCATCTTTTTTTATTTCGGCCTGGACATTCCCGGAACATTTGCTGCAGTTTTGATCAAAAACACACCGTTCACATATGATATGATTAAAACCCTTTCAGAGACGTCAGATATATTCTGATGTCTAAAGTCTGTCCCCGCACTGAAAGAGTAAAATATTTATAATGGCCATTGACCCACAACGTAGATATTCAACATGTTCAAGTGAAGCGGAAAGAGCTAATTAAGACATTCATGATGATTTCAAATTAAAAAGCCCTTTCGGTCTCAATTATTTAGACAAATATATTTCAGCGTTGTAAGGGTTAAAACGCCTCTACAAAACACCTCCAAGGAAGATTCCTTGGGGTAAAAGTACTGTATTCAGTTGATCATGTTGATGCCGCTCCCACATAAATCCATCCATACATCTTATAAATCAGGCTCTAACACCTTTACCTGTGTCTGAACCAGAAACTCCACCAAATGTCCTATAGTTTACCGGGATTTGTTTCTCCATGTTTTTTTCTCTTGTTAAACCCGTTTCTTGTTTTTTTTCTGGTAAGGGGGGGGGGGTGGAGATGGCGAGCACATATTGAAACCGTTACTCCTCCTTCTCCTCATCACTCTATCTTTCCCCCTTCTTGTTAACACTTTAAGTCCTATAGGCGTGATGAAACGACTTCGTTTAAAAGATTAAACATTTTTTCAATGTGTTGTTTAACAACTTCACACATCGGACCACTTTAGTTCTAGTGCGCAGAAATATTGATTTACTGATATAAATGTATACATTACTGATATAAATGTGAGTAATTTCTATCCTTGTCAGTTTGTCCTAATAGTTTTAAAACATTTAGATTTGCTGATTCCAGCACGTAGAAGGTTAATCTTTGCCAGAGGAATGTGGCGCTGAGTGAGCAGTGACTTGAGCCCCACCTAGTGCCGATTTACCTGCTCAGGACGACTTTATTGCCGGGCGAATTCACCTGAGAGAGAACGGCCAGGTGATAAGTCGGTATCTATCTGCTCAATTTATCAAAAGCGGCCAGTTTTTGTTCTGTTCACTTTGTAGCGTCCTGTTTTCTGGGGGACTGTATGGGATTGCCCAACTATCAGGAACAAATAATGCTACTTTATGTCAAGGAGAAAGATCGAAATTCGATAGATTCGTAGATCAGAATGTACGAGACGCGCAGCGCCGAGGATATTCGGATCTACGAATCTATCAGAATTGAGTTCTTTCTTCGACTCAAAATACACAAAAATAGGTACATACATACCAAGAATTCATACAGAAAAATACAATTTCATTGTCGGTATGGTATATAATTGACCACGAAATATTAGCCATTTCATGGTTAACCCCGCCAGTATTAATTGTACCAGTATTAAAAATTACAGTAGATTCATAGATCCGAATGTACTGTTTTAACAATAATCTCTCGTCACTTTAAGACGGCAGAGAGAGTAGATTAACCGTAACCACTAGGCTATATAGTCGTTTTTTATTTGTTTTATTAACCAGTAAAATCGCAGGAGGAAACGAGTGTTTAAACATCAAGATTTGCAAATGTTTGCTCTCAAATTAAACAAACATGAGTACTTTTCACCCACTTGAACTTCAAGTGGGTGAAAAATTAGCGTTTTTTATTGTTAATTCTTAAAATCCTAAAATGTAGGAATGGATTTTTACCCGCTTGAATTTGTCTCCCTATAGCGACCAGAACGTCAAGTGAGTAAAAATACTTACATCTGTTTGAATCGAAACATATGTGAATCTTGACAAATTTAATGCTCTTTTCTGATTCACGTTTTGTATTTTGAAGACAAACAGAAAGGGGAAAACGGCCATAGATGTGAATGGTACTTTAACCCTTCCAGCGCGGGGATCGACTTTAGTCGTCTAAATCTGACGTCTATAGACGTCAGATTCAGACGAATAAAGTCGATCCCCGCGCTGTAGGGGTAAAAATATTTCTAATGGCCGTAGACCCATAACATAGGCATTCAAATGAATCAGAAAAAGCTAACCAAGACATTTATGATGATTTAAAATTGAAAAAAAGCCCCTTTGGTCTACATGGTTTAAAAGGTTAAGGGTTAACCCTTTGAGCGTGACGTGGCATGTTCGGGTGAACCCTTTAAGCTCCATTTAAACGCTTATGCACCACTTGGGATGTTGTGAATAAGCAAGGGAAAGCTGATACAATGCATCAGAATAAGGAGGTCCAGAGATTTCATTTCAGATATCACACGTGGCAGCAAGTAACACCTCAAGGTGAAACATGATGATTAGAAATAGCTGGAAGCTAAGAAACATAAACAGCAGATCGAAGATTATCTAAAGCTGAAGCTGAAGGGGGGGGCTTAATATTGCTTTGTATTTTCTCGGAAAATAATTGAGATCACTTCTAGGTTGCTTGTTCGGATTTGAAATTCAAAAACAGACTTTATGAAAAGCCTTTTCACCTAGTAGCACATCAGGTTTAACCAATAATATTAACCTGTGATGTGTTGCTTTTTGTCTCTAAAAAAGGACAACAACATAGGCCTAGGTAAAATACTTCAAACTTTCTGGACATTACAAATATCACATGACATTGCTCTTTGGAATCTTACAATTTCATATGTTTTAAAGGAGAAAATTATTAACTTATCCCGAAATTCTGCATTTAAAATCAATGCCGAATTGTGCACTGAATCAACGTGTTCAAACACTAAACCAGCATTGGGTCTCCACACCGGGCCGGGGCTGTAAAGTGTAGGTAAATCAGTGCCAGAGCAGAGAATAATTCCTGATTGCTGATTGGCTGTCCTCAACTCGTCTGTCTACTCACTCTGCCACCAGGTGGTACAGTTGAAATCTCTGTGTGGTCTTGCGCCTCACACGTGACATGCCGTCATCGCCTTCTGTCACGTGACTCCTCATCTCCATAGAATTGATGTTGCCGCCTAGCGGTAGTTCAGCTCAGTTTAAATGCCAAGTTTGATTTTATGAATTGTAAGAATTGAACATGTTTTCACCTTGGAGTAACCTCAGTAGCACAGTCCTGGGGATCAAAATGTCATATATATCACTTAACCCTTTCAATCCTGAATTTACCATAGTCATCATCATCCACTACAAGCCGCGAATTGCTGCCGCAATTCTCGACTTGTAGTGGATGTAGATGACTTGATGTGGTTTGAAAATTAAAGAAAATTACCACGTATTGTTAAACAAGTTTCATGGGAATTTTCGGTCTAAAACCCTCAGTTTTAGGAAAATTAAGTATGTTTAGAGGGATGTAAAATGATGCTTTAATGCATCGTGAGGGCTTAAAGGGTTAATAGAAAATGCGCCCTTTTAACCCTTACAGCGCTCACGATTTTTTTTTCAATTTGAAATCATCATAAATGTTTTAATTAGCCCTTTCCACTTCATTTGAACACCTATGTTATCAGTCAACGGTCATTATAAATAGTTTACTGTTTCAGTGCAGAGGCCGACTATATACGTCAGAATCTGACGTGTATAAATGTCAGATTCTAAGGTTGATCCCCGCACTGAAAGGGTTAATCCCATTACACACAATATGTCTCACTATTGTTTAGATATATCGAATATACTCCAGATTCTTGTCATCGGCTATGCATATACAATGCTCCAATCTATTCCAAAGACGAGTGTGGAGTGATGTATATGGTAGGCCTACTGTGCAGTAACATAACCGTCGAAGTCATTTGGTAAAGTGTAGGGCAAAATTTCGACTTTCAATTTTATATTTGTCTCAATATTGGCAAAAATGCGCAGAAAGCTCGTGAAGCAATATTCCGTTTTTATTTTCCAAGTGAGATGGTTTTAATCTTGAGAGTGGACTAGATTGACAGGAGGAGATGTGGTGATGAGAGCGATGACAGAGTCATCTGGTGGTGGTCTGTGACGGTAATCTAATCTATCACTCACTGACTGGCCTGGCTAAACCTGCCATACCAATGTCATCCCGGACAAAAACACTGTAACAAACCAACCAGGGAATCGAACCAGTCTTATATACCGATTGTCATCCAAACTCATACGACAGGGTGATCCATCGTTGTACTAATGTTGGGCCAGTATCGCAAACGGTGGGCGAACCTTTCCTGTTTGCTATTAGATCGTATGTACAATATATTTGCCGCCCGCAAACTATCCAAACCGAATCATCGAACTCGTGATATTGATAGACCCGCAAACAACAGACGTTCACCTAATGTTGACTCAATGTTGGCCGTCCTTCTGCGATCCTGGCCCAACATTTTCAGCCAGCATTAGCTCAACGTCTCTGGTATTGAGACATGGTGAATGGGGTTTATGCTATGTTTGTGAACATATAGGCTAAATTGGGCCAGGAGAACCTCCTGAGGATGGTCAGCTGAATGACATGACAATGTCATTCAGATACAGAATTAAGATTCGACCCTGGAGGTCTGAAGCCGAGCACGTTTCCTCTCGGTCACGGAGGCTCCCCACAATATTGCATCTTTACGAGCGAGTATAAAAACCTAAACGCCTAAATTGCAGAGCGGGGTTTGAACCCGCGATCTCCGACTTCCAAGCAGGCAACTTTATCCACTACACATTCTACACCAGGACCCCCTAACTCAGATATGAATTAATCATCATAAAAACCATTTCAGGACTGAGTATTTCTCCAGAGGGGTTGAAGCACATGCTCCATGATCATCAATCTGCCCAGTCCTGCAACGCGGATGGTTTCTCTGCAGCTGCTCCTCATCTGCTCGACACTTTATTGGGCGATACATGAAGCGGTCATTTGCACGAAGGCGAACCTACTTGAGGAGAGTCAGACCATGGAAGGGAAGTCATTAATATAAGCAAAAAAGAGCAGGGGTCCGAGAACAGTAGGCCTACCCTGGGGTGCACCGGATTTCACACAGGCCGATTTTTAAGAGCTGCCATCATAACTTTTGGGGTTCTATTGGTCAGAAAATTAAGATTTGTTCCCCGAATTTCGTTATGGTCAAGTTTGTGTAAGCGATAAAATCATCCAAAATTTTGAATAGGCCTATATTTGTCAGTTTTAATTAAAATCTGGCTTTCACATAGGTATTTTAATCGAAAGCCATGTTGTAGGCCTACATACAGGTGTTCAACTTTTTTTTTTAAAAATGGGACATAATTTGTTTACAAATGATGTATTCGAGTAATTTGGCACAAACACATAGGTGAGGGATATTAGCCTGTAGTTTGCCGGAGAGTGCTGATCCCCTTTTTTGGGTACCGGGGCAACGTCAGCCTCTACCGAGTCATCGGGTAATTTGCACGTCTGTAGAGATTGATCAAAAATAATTTGCAGAAAGGGGGATATTTCGTTGGCAGCATTCTACAGAATTAAATTCAGGAGTTTGTCCGGTCCCAGAGCCTTTTCGCCGTTAAAACAGTACTTTCAAAATTAGGCATTTCAGTATTCAGTGGTCCTGGTAACTTGGGTATATTTGTGATAACAACTGGGCAAAATTGGTTGTTTAATATTTTGCCCTCATGTCTGCTATCTGAATGCAGCTGGGCATGAACCCTGGTTAAAGCTGTCTGCCTAGAAAGTCGGATATCACAGGTTTGAACCCCACTATGGGCTTCAAGTTTCAAACAAACAAAATGTTTTTCCCGCTCACTCATGAAGATTTATTATTGTTGGGAGCCTCCGTGACCGAGAGGTTTCAAATCATGTGTCTGGAGGGCAGTGTCATGTCACCATCCTCAGGAGGTTCTTCTGGCCTAGATTAGCCTATATATGGTGGCCTATAACCCCATTCATTTTATTTTTCATCTGAATGCAGTGATATAACGCTAGAGTGGTTTTGAATTTTTTGTTCCAGATATTGAGAAAATTTGTTTTTCAAAAAGACTACCTGGCAGACCTGATGGCACGTTGGGTCTCCTAATTTACACTTTGCCCAAATGTCAGGTTTACTAGGCCGATATAGAGATGTTTTTTCCAGATAGATGTGCAATTAGTGATTTGGATAGCCAAGGTAGATATTCCCGAGGGGGGGGGGATGAGGGGGTGGGCGGAGGAAACATTTTGGTTGGTAAAAATTTGCCCAGGCATTTATTTGGGATGGATTTGAGTTCCAACCAATTGTCATCAACCAACATGACGGCTAAGACTTTTTTAAAAGAAGGTCCAGCAACTCCCAATTTGTGTCATGATAATTTTATTACATTTCGTTTATATATGCTACTTTCTACGGCAATAAATATTAAATTTTGCTGTGTTTAATCATGTTAAACCTATACATTTGCGTAAAAATTTGGGATTCAATATTACACCTGAAGATATAATGTTATAATATTGGGAGCTAGATAAACACTCTCATCACCTGTAATTTATAAAATATGATTCAAAAAGGCGTGTTAAACTTCCATAATAAAACGACGTCACCCGTTTAATTAATGGTATATTTATAGCTGACTGATTTTTTTAATGGTCGTTAAAATGACCTATTATCGTCCACCATTTACCAATCTTATTTATGGATTTACAGGCCTATCTGCACGACAGATTTATTTATTTTAAGAGGTGTTGATCTGGAATGCACTAAAAAATACTTCTAAAATTTGATGGTGAATGATACTGTATTAGCGTATAAATTTTAAAAATAACAAAAATTAAATACAAAATGAAAAATAAGTCATCAAAAATACAGTCAGGAAGACTATCAGATAAAAGTGATTTTTGAATATCATGTACTCAAATTATTATTCATGTTATCTATTATTCAGGTGTAAAACTTCGTAAAATCAATGTGCTTCACAATCCATTTACCTTCCAACATTATGATAGGTCTCACTATAACTTAAGGTGTATTATTGAATCCAAACATTTTACGCGATAATATACCATGTTTGTTTAAAATGGCATACATACATATTCCCCATGTGTTCATTTAAAATCATCACTACACATTTTCTGTGATTATACCCGAATTCTACATGAAAATGATATACCTGCATTTTTGTAAGCCTTGACGGCCCCAAGACAGATGAGCGTGAGCTCATTGGGTCTACCTTAAAAAAAGAAGAAAATAATAATAGGAAGGGGCAATATCCAACTCGATCACAGCAGCACAGTGAATCGAGATTCCAGGTACACTATGAGAAGATGTTATCAAGCTGGTTTTATTTGCGGTCTGATTTGAATTTTTGGTTCTACCCATAACTCGGTCATTCCATACCTATCAGTAGTTTAACTATTTATTTTAGCCCATGATAGTTTATAATCCCCATAAAACTATTAATTTCCCCAAACTCATGTGCAGACCTACACATGAGGAAGACCCGAAACAAAATTTGTAATATTACTTATCAGATCCATCGATATCCTACCCTCACAAGGAATCTAAGACCTCTGACGGCAGCTTAACTCATAGGAATTCACACTGCCCACATCGTCCTCCAGTCCCATCATCCAGACTTTGCAGCCTATCGGCCCAATCCCCAGACTCATACACACACTCCAATACATGTGCACGAGGAACACACTAATATTTGTCTATCTTTGCGGGTCATCCCTCACAATCCTGTTCTCTTTCTTTTGACATGCAGTGCATATAGGCCCTATCCTGGCCTTTACCAATTCAAACCCATGCTCCAATATTACTACATCCCACTCCCTCACAATACCATATGTAGGCCTATTGCATTGCCCTTGCTTTCACCAATTTAAATCTATACATTTGAGTAAAATGTTTCGATTTAATATTACACCTAAGCTATAGTGATGCGCTATCATAATGTTGGGAGCTAGATGGGTGAACATAAAAAATAGCCAAACATGAAGAATAATTTGAATATATTCTTTCCCGAATTAGGTTTATCTGATAATCTAGTTGATTTTTTAATTCCCATGAATTATTTTAATTCTGACTATATTTTCTGTTCTTTTTAATATTCTAGATCAGCACCATTTACAATAAATAAATCTGTCCTGTACATAGGTCTGTAAATCCATAAAAATATAGCTAGCTGGTGGACGATAATAGGTGAGTAAAATGACAACTAGAGTTGAATCAATCAGCTAGAGATATCGCCATCTTAAATGGGACACGTCCTTTTAATGTGGAGGATGTATAAAACACCTTTTTCATTCTTATTGTATAAATTAGAGGTGAGGAAAGTGTTTTAACTACCTCCCAACATTATGACATTATAGCTTCAGGTGTAGGCCCTAACATTGAATCAAAACATTTTACGCGAATGTATAGCTTTAAAGCGCTGAAATATTTTTGCATAAACCACAGAGATTAACAGGATTTTTAAATCATCAAAAATGGTCCATAAATGTTGGCCCATGGGTCTACAGCCATTTTGAATATTTTTTTCTTAGTGCGGGTATCGACTTTAGCTTAACCGGCGCTTACTCCCCCCCCCCTCACCGTTCAGGGTCCCCAAAGATTAAGAGGCCTGAGCGCGACGATAGTGTTTTTGAATCTGTTTTAATTGTGAACGTTATTGGAAAGAAATGACATTTAAACATCAATATTTGCAAATTTTTGGTATCTAATTAAACAAATACGAGTAATTTTCACTCACTTAGAAGTTGTTTTGCGATAGCAAGACACAAGTTCAAATGGGTGACAATTCAAACAACTGGTATAGAAAAAACATAGGTTGTGCAACAATGATTTCTCAAACAATTGTGCCGTCAAATTTTACAATCACTACTTTCGAATCATGGAAAAATATTGTATAGTTGCATTATTAAACACGTGTAGAGCTACAATTGTTCTGTTGAAGCAAGAAATGTGTCAGATGCAGCATATTCTGTGTCATCTCCGTGGTAAAGTGGGAGAGTTATTCCACTAACATCATTCATTTTGTGGTATATTCTCAATGGCAACAAGGTGCTTACTGCCGTCAGATTCTATCGCTGTCCCCTCACTAGAGTACGACTCATCACCCAGAGTCAGCTGTACATCCATCCCGCCACTAATGGCCGCATTAACAAAAAGATGTTCATCTTCAAAATCTGGAGTAACCTCAGATACATTGATATTTTGAGTCTCATCGTCATTAATCAAATCAAGTCTTCTTTTTTCTCCCAGTTACTTTTGCTTGATTATTCACAGATTTCACATTTACTCTCCTTTTTTACCCGCTTATATTTCCACATTTATTGACGTAATTTGAAGCAGCCTTTTGTTTTGTAACATTTTTATGTTCACTAATGTGTTTCTGATAGGGTTTCAGCCAGCGGAACTCCTTACCACACGTCTCACATTTATGTTCCTTAGGTCGGTGCAACAGCTCATGGCCTTCTAAAGCTCTTTTGGATATGAATCCTTTCGCACATACACTACACATAAAAGGCTTCTCTCTTGTGCGAGTGCGTTCATGTACCTCTAAATGAAATTTTCTCAAAAACATTTTTTTGCACAAACGACATATATATTCTCTTTCCTTGTGGCTATTCAAGTGTTGCTTTAAAAGAGAGTTAAATCTGAAAGCCTTTGGGCATTTGTCACAAGAATAAGTTCTTTTGTTGTGCGTCTGCTTGTGCAAAACTAAATGATTGTGAGATGTAAATACCTGGGAGCATTTGTTGCAGGAATAATTTCCTTCACTGTGTGTCAGTTTGTGCATGCCTAACCAATACGAGCTACCAAATTCCTTATTACACATTTCACAGGAGATGATTTTCTTACGAAAGTGCCTGTTAAGATGCATTTTAAAATGTGTTTCACAGGAGATCATTTTGGAACACTTATCACATTTGTCTGACCTTAAGTGAACTTCTAAAAAATCCTTGTTTGAAAAATACTTATTACATTTGGGACATGAATATTCACTTGTCAATTGTTTTTTGCTTTTCCGCTTCTGTGTCTGTTTAGTTGGTGCACATTTTCTTCTGTGTTTTTTTAGAAGGAACTTGCCTTTAAAGACGAGTGAACACAAATTACAGGTGAGAGATTGATGTCTTATCATGTGCTTTTGTAATTTAAATTTGCTGATGCACATCTTCCCACAGTCAGAGCATACATGCTCTGTTTTTTTATGGTATAGCATATGGCGCTTCAACTGCTCGGGCAAATGGAAGCTTTTCGTACAAGACTCACACTTGATCGGCAAGTGTTCACCACCGTGCTCAGCTTGCTGGTGATTCAACAAGTTTACTTTTGATTGACAGTTTGCTTGACAAATGGTGCATGTCCATGAATTCTCATCCCGAATATGTAGCAGAGTGTGTTTTCTCATATTGCTTGAAAACCTACACCTCACCCCACATTTATCACATTGATACGGCAAACATCTAGTGTGCTCGCCTTTTTTAAACTTTCTGACGCATATTCTACAATAATAATATCCCTTCGAGTGAGGTGTTGTGCTATTTTCTACATTGGCGGTACTCTCTGCATTAGCTGTGTTTTCTATATTTGAGGTGTTCGCCACATCAGCTGAGTTGTCTGTGGTATTAGACGTGGTTGGATCATCATCTTTTATTAATACCAGTGGGTGATGGTGATCTGTCAACACACGCTCATACGTTGTCTTTATTCCAGTGTGAACTTGAGGCATCGTTCTCTTTATGCTCCCAGTCTCAATTACAGAGTCTGTCTCATCAAGCAACTGTCTGACGCGCTGTTGTCTATGGTTAGTATGTGTGGCATTGCCAGTCGTCAGCGGATCAGTAGGTGTCATGTCTTCAGTGAATGTCACGCTTCTAACATCTGCTCCTACATGCTTAACTGATCTTAGTTGCGTTTGTAATCTCGTTACAGAATCTACCAGTTTCGTCACACCTACTTTCTCCGCCAGGATCCTCATATCATCAAGGCTATCAATGCCACAACGCAACTTACCAGTGTACAAAAACTCTAAAATATTTGATAAAGTCAAGGATGCCACTTCACCAAGGTTGGAAGCATAACCGCTTTCACATAGACCATGAACAGGTAGCTCAACATTTAGCAGAGGACTACTTGCAGCAAGTATAATAGAGTGAGCCATGAAGGATGCACCACTCGTTGTTGTTAATATTGTGTCACAGTTTCCTCTGTCGTCAAATCTCTGCTGATTCATCATGGCCAGTAGATGGCAGCACCAGTTAACAGAGCCGTTGCCGGTTCTTTCACTAGAGGATTTCTCGTTTTTCTGTAACAAAAAAACAACAAAAAACATGAAATGCTTCATTCTAAAAAAGGAAAATCTTTTTATGAACTACAAGACTACTTGCTGCATAGTTTTTATACTTTCGAACCTCCGCCCCAGTTCTCAAGATCATGTGTTCAAAGGGATTCTATTTTTTTGTGAAGGCTGTCAGTTTTTTATGAAATTAATGAGCTCAGTGATCAAAACCTTTCAATTTCACAGTCATTCAGGTATCACCATGGCAAATGTACCGTACTGAATTAAACGCCATTAAAGCGAATTGCCACAGATGGTCATGAAAATAATGAATAATGGGTTAGAGTTCGAATGATAATTGTCCCTTTAACTTTAACCCTTACAACGCTTTTGTAAAATCATAGAGACCGAAGCGTTAATTTCAATTTGAGATCATCATAAATGCCTTTGTTAGGTCTTTCTGATTCATTTGAATACCTATGTTATGGGTCTAGCACCATTAGATATATGTTTACTCTTACAGTGCGGGGAGCGACTTTATCCGTCAGAATCTGATGTCTGGAGACGTCAGATTCTGTCGACTAAAGTCGATACCCGCGCTGTAATAGTTAAAGGGAACTGCCACAGATGGTTAAAAAAAATAATTATTAATGCACTGGGTTAGAGTTCGAATGATAATTGTCCACTTAACTTTAACCCTTACAACGCTGGAATAATTTTGTAAAATCATTGAGACCAAAGAGTTTATTTCAATTTAAAATCATCATAAATGTCCTTGTTAGCTCTTTCCGATTCATTTGAATACATATGTTATGGGTCTACGGCCATTAGAAATATGTTTTCAAGACGTGAATCAACTTTAGACGTCATCTCTTTTTTCACTATTTAAAATTTCAGGACTTTCAAGCACTTTTAACAAAATTCCAGGACTTTCAAGGTCTGGATTTTTATTTCTCAAATTCAAGGCCTTTCCAGGATTTCCAGGACCAGTGCGAACCCTGATTCAGTGATTCAAAGTAGTGGTTCTCAACATATCATATTTGCCTAACACATATTGGGCTATGTATTATTACTGTACCTTCTCCACATGAGAATAATTCTTTTCCTTTGTGACGTCATCATCTTCGTCCTCTTGTTGTGACAACTGGATCTGCATCCCAATATTTGTCACATCGTCCACTAACTTCTTTACCTCAAGTTTTTCCGCGAGCAGCCTTATATCTCCAAGATGTTTGATATTACAACTCATTTTCCCGGTGTAAAGAAAATCCAATAAATTTGACACAGTTGATGTAGTTACATCCCCAAGACAATATTCAAACATACTAGTTTCTAATTTTCTTCCCATGAATAAGTCATCACTCAACTTAGGACAGGCCAGAGAGAGTATTGCTGAATGAGTGAGGAAAGTAGATCCACTGTTAATGGTTAAAGATGCATCACATCGCTTGCCGTCACTACATCGCTGCTGGTTCAGCAAGGACATAACGTAGCAGCACCAATTGGTAGCACCGCTACGGACGACATTAGTACCAGCTTTATGCCTTTTCTACAACAAATAAAAAACAAAAACACTATTTTTCGGTGATGTGACCCATAAACAAACAAACATTTAAAAAATTCATGTCAGGCACCAATTGATGTTTGACATCAATAACTACTGTAGATCTACACCCGAATAAGTTGGAATGTTTACATAATATTTGGCAAAATCAAACCCAAGCAGCATGCGAAAGTCTTTTATCAAGAAAAATTACATAAAACATGTGCTTCGAGGAATGCTTGTAAACAAACTGGTGCAACTGACTAGACTATATACTCCTCCAGATTATTTTTTGTGAATGTTGGTAGCTTTGAGAATCTTAACAAGAACCCTGCAGTTGTGTAAGTTAGTGCATGAACTTGTTTTGAATAGAACACATTTTTCAAATTACTGTATGTTAAATTTTGGAAAGAATCTATCAATCGAAGAACGTTGGCAACATGTGATGTATACTAAATGTATAGAAGCATATCTGTTAAAATCAGTAGGAATAAAAGTACGTAGTTAAGTGAGGGACTGTATTATATAATCTGTGACTCAACGGGGTGCGACAAAACCCCATAATAACCCGGAATAACCCATAATAACCCGGAATAACCCATAATAACCACAAATTAACCTATAATAACCTCATAATAACTTACAATAACCCTGTAGTCGTTAAGAATTAGCCATGGCGAGCCCAAATAATAGCATAAATCAATGTTTGAGAGCAAATTCGCGCTGATCTTAGGTATTTCAGCAGACAATCGCAAAAACCTTTTAAACAAAAAAATAACCTATACTAGTCTTATAATAACTCTGTAAAATGTTAGCAATTGCCCAAAACAACATAAATAATTGAACATAACCAGGAAAATATCATGACGGGAAGAATGATTGCAAGCGTGATCACAGCTCGGTATTTTTACCTGTTTAGCCAGTCAAGGTGTGAATTACATTGACACGTACTGAGGTTTATCCAGTCACATGTTTTGTTTTGTTCTTCTCAGATTACGAAAAGATTATGAAAAAGTGGTAGGCCCTACAATATCCGATTATCGTGAAACATGCCATTATATGTACATGTATCGCGGTGTCCGTATTTTGTTGTCGGCCCCACTAAACATAAAACATAATAAGACTGCACATCATTATATAGATCTACTTAGAACAAGTCTGTTTTCTATTGATGACGTTGGTAATTGCCACAAAAATAATTTATGGATCGACTTCGAAAAAGTTATTGAATCTTTGGGAAAAACCAACACTAAAATAAAGTAGAAAATTAATTTAATTATAGGCTGCTGGGCTGATAGGGTTAACGAGCCACTTAGGCATATCAAGGGGATTAGCGTGAATGATCTGATTATGTTACGTCATGATGATGGTGATTACAAATCGGACAATGACATTATAGGTGACTTAATTATTCACACCATGTGTTTTCGAATTAAACTAATATCTATATAAAAAATAAGTCTTATCAGGCTTATCATATTCTACTAATTGTATGTCTGAGAAGTACGGAAACATAATAATTATGATTCTGATGATACAATGACACATCAATTGCTGTTCATGATCATCGATGACACAAGTTGAGTTGTGATGGAAGTCACACCTTGACTAAGTTGACAGTAAGCTGATAACAACAGGTGAGTTGTGAAGTCAGGAGTTACACTGGAGCACTGGATTGGTAAGCTGTGATCTCACGATAAACTGGATATAAGACTGTTATTTGGTTCATTTATATGGCTGTATTTCTTAACGACTACAGGGTTATTACAAGTTGTTATGAGTTTTTATAGGTTATTATTACAAGTATTTTATAGGCTATTGCAATGGGGGTTACTTCTTATTGATATTTTTAGACGAAATATATGCACCATCCTGTGATAGGCCAACCCATTGATTGTCTGCATCAGCGCGAATTTGTTAATAAAACATCGACTTGTTCCATTATTCGGAGCAAATACAATGCTGTAATGAGTTATTCTGAGGTTATTATAGGTTATTATGAGGTTATTATGGGTTATTCCGGGTTATTATGGGTTATTCCAGGTTATTATTTGGCTTAAAATTAAAATGGTTGAAAATCGTTGCAGGGTCCATCACACTAGGGATAAAATGGAACTCCTATTAGACTGGACTAAAATTATTATGACTGCAAATTAAATCGAAATTTAGATTATCAAGCACCAGACAGGAGGAAGGCAAGTGCACAATCCCGATAAACAGACCCCATTATTTGCTGTTTATTTTTCACCACCCTAACCCTTACAACGCTGAATTAATTTTGTATAAATCATGGAGGGTTTTAATCAATTCAAAATCATCATAAATGTCTTAGTTACCTCTTCCCGATTCATTTAAATACCTATGTTATGGGGTTAAGACCACTAGAAATATGTTTACTCTTACAGTGCAGGGATCGACTTTAGTCGTCAGAATCTGATGTCTACAGACGTCAGATTCTGACGACTAAAGTCTATCCCCGCGATGTAAGGGTCAAGATGAACTTCGCGAGCCTTAAAAGGACACTTAGAAAGATGTTTGACAATTTGCTACAGGCTGTACCAAAAAAACATTGTGCTAATAATCACTGCTCCATAGAGCTGATTTCAAGTTGACCGGATGTTGGAATAATGCTGGGAGAACGTCCCCCCACGCTGGCCATTTAGTGAAACAGCATGGAGTCAAATGTATCGTGGATTGCGATGAACAGCGGCTGAAGTGTGTGACTGATAGACACCAAAGATGGTGTTATAAATAATAACCAGGGGTGTCCAAGCTGTCGCAATTCACATTTTTATGCAAATTTAATGCATAATTTTGCTATTTTGCTACTGGCTACTTCAATGTTGAATTTACTCACTTTCTCCTCGTTGTCCTCTATGTTTTCTGTGGCACCACTGAGCTCCCATCTCTCAACACCTCCTGAGGCACTAGTCTCTGTGCATCTTAAAACCTTGAGACCTTTGAATTATGATGATTTAAACAGATTAATTTCTGAAGCAAAGTTATATGTTGATATCATTGTTATCTCCATATTAGAATTGGCTTAAAGAAATTAAAATATAGAGATTACAATGATATAATTTATATAACAATGTAATAAACGCTCCGGTGGTGGGCGCTTGTTGAAATATGGGCGTTTATTAGCACAAATCCAGTAGATATAGTATTATAGAATGGTAAAGTTGCAGGTCTTGTTACATATAAGTAAAGAAAAAAATATATACCATAAAAATGTAGGCTCTATAACTATATGTATATATAATGTTTGATTCCGTGAAATAAATAACGAAAAAAAGTAAAAAACAACTTTTAGACCTGCTTGATTTCTTTGGTCTGTTATCGCCATCTTGTCTATGCCATCGTATCTGTTATCCTGTGTCTGCGAGATATCAGGCGCCTCAATATCCTCGTGAGGTACAGCCTCAGGATCCTCAACATCATCCCAGATCATGTCTTGGTCAGTAACAACATCTACATGAACAGAATTGACGGTCAGTACTTCACATTGTGAAAAAGCTTTAACCCTTACAACGCTGAAGTAATTTTGTATAAATCATGGAGACCAAAGGGTCTAGTTCAATTTAAAATCACCATAAATGTCTTAGTCAGCTCTTTCCGCTACATTTGAATACCTATGTTATGGGTCTACGGCCATGAGAAATAGTTTCACTTTTACGTGCGGAGATAGTCGTCAGATTATTTTTTTGACAGGGAATTTTGTAATAGGCCTAGAATGTAGTATGCTCGGCATAATGGGACGAGCGGGAAGATGCGGGCTATAGAGCAGCCGGGGGTATCTGGTCGAACCAGCAGTTGTTGGTTAATTTAACCCTCTGCAAGCTATACTCTGGAGCATACAATACACCAGAAAATCTCATACAAGGCTCGTCGGTGACGGGATTAGGCTTCAGCCTCTAATCATCTTTTGAAAGTAAAAGTCATGTCACATAGATAATAGGAGGAAAACATGGATGTCAAAATTAATAAATAATTTTATCGAGTTGAAATATTTCAGGGCATGACCCTCCCTGAAACCACACATTTTGTTCCATAGTAAGCCTTAATAGCCTAGTTATCTGGCATGGCCTTTCAGATATTACGCATATTAAAGTCAATAATAGCCGCAAGTCAGCCAATTAAAATTTAATTAAGATGAACATTTTTCAAGGTAAATCCCTCTCTGAAACCGCACATTTTGTTCTATATAGTATGGTCACGCTATCTGGCTCGATTTTCCAGATACATGTATTACGCATACTGGCCATCGCAATTTGCCTAATTCTCGCCCATTTTTAAAAAAAATTTAGCTATTGGTGAAATAGATATGGCTTAAAATTTGGAGCGGTACATAGAAAATAATTGAGTGAATTGCGTTAATGGGAAAATTTGCAAATCAGGAAAAAGTCAAGGTCATAGATGTCACAGACAAACTTGTGTGAGCTATCAAGGTTTAGTCATGATTAATCTCATTCCCCAGACAAGACAGGGCGATTGTGTACAATGTTCTGAAAATAACAATATGTGCATCTGGTAGTCAGTCTATAGTAGTAGTAAAGGTAGTCAGTCAGAGACACAGCATGGCAGAAGTAAACATTAGCACAATTGGATAAAGTGGGCGTGCATCTAAAATGTGTGTCATGGCGGTAACGTATGCTGGACATCTCAGTGAAGTTTCGAGGACATAAATGCAGTATGCATGCTGCATAGCTCCACCAATGTCATAACCATAACGTAAGCAGTACTGCCGGATCCAGCCATAGTGAAGGAATTCGGCCATGCTGTCTCGGTCAGTTGTGAGTATATCAGACATGGACACAGCTAAAGGGTTAACCCTTGTCCGGCTATGGAATCTATTTAAATTTTCAGCCACTTGAAGTTGTGTCTCACTACTGCGACCCACAACTTCAAGTGGCTGAAAATTACTCATATTTGTTTAATTTGAGCACAAAATTTGCAAATCTTGATGTTTGACACACATTTCACTCCCAATAACAGTGATTTGGTCGACTAATAAAACAGACTAAAAACAACAATAGTCGTGATCAGCATGATAAGGGTTGAGAAAATGATACAGCTTAGCAGCGACTAGTGACTGCCAGGCATTCATTGTAGTCTAATGAAAACACAACATCTTCTCTCAGTTGAGTTTGCTCAACAATTCAAATACTATTGATCCATAGTTTTTATTTCCTTATTATTTTTTAGTTATAAATGCTATCATTCATGGGGAGATATGGCACTGATTATGTAATGAACACTAATTATCTTATATTTGGGAATATAAAGGAACTTGTAATCAGAAGTTAGAGGGGTGGGGGGTTAATGATTTGAGTACTTTGCGATCATCGATTTTATTGGAATATCAGTTTTTATTAGAATCAATATGGTACTTGATTTGATAAATAGACAAAGAGCATCCTATAGCAAAGCAAAATTTGGAACATAATTATTCCAAAGGCTTGCAACATTTCTATTCAATCGATTTGACATAATTAAAAATATGCATATATTCTATTGGGTTAAAAAAACATTGATTATTATTAGTTTTTATGTTTTTCATCCAAGAAATTTTTGATAAAGTGGTACGGTTTTCTTTCACAATTTTTTATTTTGGCCAAAAATCAAACAAATAAGTATGATAAGCAACCAAAATTTACTAAAGAACTAATTTTTTTAAATAATTTTTTATTTCTTGCCTAAAAAAAGTGAATATTGCTCGAAAAACGAGTGGTGCACAGAAACAAAGACCTTTTATTCAGCCTTACAGCTTTGAACTATGCATATATTCTCATGGGTTTAAAACCTTTCATTATTCTTAGTTGAACACTTAGGCCAATTTTTTTATTATTATACTCAATATCAATGCTACAATGGGTAGCACCCATTCGTTAGTGTTAGGATACATTACTCTGGATTCCTCCTGGTTGGTGGTCATTCGGCATGGTTAGGGGTCGTTACTCAGGGTTAGAAGGTCATTTCTCAGGGTTAGGCATCAATCGGCATGGTTAGGGCTATTCATCAGGTTAGAAAAATTTCTCAGGGTCTAAGGGGTCTTTACTGAGGATTAGGGGTCATTAGGGCCTACTCAGGGTTAGGAGTCATTAGAAGGGATTAGGTGTCTTTACTCAGGGTTAGAAGGTTATTCCTCCAGGTTACGACTATTCGCCAAGTTAAAATCACTACCAGGATTAGGGGTCTTTACTGAGGATTAGGAGTCAATACTCAAGGTTAGGAGATTATTCCTCAGGGTTAGGGGTCGTTACTCATGGTTAGGGGTCGTTACTCAGGGTTAGGCATCATTCGGCATGGTTAGGGGTCATTACTCAGGGTTAGGTATCGTTAAGCAGGGTTAGGGGTCATTTTTCAGAGTTAGGCATGGTGAGGGGTCGTTACTCAGGGTTAGGGGTCGTCACTCAGGTTAGGCATCATTTGGCATGGTTATGGGCCGTTAATCAGGGTTAGGAAATTATTAATTAGGGTTCTGCATCATTTGGCATTGTTTGGGTCTGGGGCTATTCGTCAGGTTAGAATCACTTTTCAGGGTTACTGAGGATTAGGGGTCATTACTCAGGGTTAGGAGTTATTACTCAGGGTTAGGTGTCATTACTCAGGGTTAGGAGTCATTACTCAGGGCTAGGGGTCATTATTCAGGGTTAGGGGTCATTACTCATGGTTAAGAGGTCATTCCTAAGGATTAAGGGTCATTACTCAGGGTTAGTAGTTAAACAAACATTGTTTCCCTCACCTTCTAAATCCAGGTGGATATGTCCTTCATCTTGAGCAGTGGATCGCAGCTCATTAACAGACGTCACTACTCTGCCATAATCTCTGCCTGGGTCAGAAGTCACATCAGAGGTCACACCGCCATAAGCTCCACCTGGGTCAGAGGTCACATCAGCGGTGACACTTACATCTCCGTGATCAGTCAACTCATTCTCAGTCGCTTTCCATCCCTTAGAGATGTCACAATTCATTCCTAAATCATAACAACTTTTATTTGTCCTCTCACCATGCGGCGTAGAATCTGCTGTAGAGGCTAACTGTTTTCTTGTTAATTTGCAGAATGAATACAATTCATTGTTACCACTTTTTGATGTTTTCTTTAATGTACTATTGGCGTCGGTCGCTGATTTATCTGATTGCCTTAAATGATTATCAATTGAATTTTGTGATTCATTGTGACGACTCCTAAATTGAGGCAAATTTATTACATATAGTTTTGATTTCCTCATCGTAGTAATATTGATACGAGACACTGATGTGTGCGCTTCTCCTTCCGTATTGGATACTGGTGTGTACGCTTCTCTTTCTGTATTAGACAATGGTGTGTACGCATCTCCTTCTGTATTAGACACTGGTGTGTACGCTTCTCCTTCCGAATTAGACACTGGTGTGTACGCTTCTCCTTCTGTATCAGACATTGGTGTGTACACTTCTGTGTGCTCATTATTCATTTCGATAGTATCTTGATCTTCAACTTTGATTGAATGTCTATCTATATCTCTAATTGCATATTCATCTTTGATTATATATGTATGCTCATTTTCATCTTCAATTCCATGTTCATCTTCAGAGGTCACATCAGTGGTCACACTTACATCTCCGTGATCAGTAAACTCATTCTCAGTCACTTTCCATTCCTTAGAGATGTCACAATTCATTTCTAAATCATCACAACTTTTATTTGTCCTCTCACCATGCGCCGTAAAATCTGCTGTAGAGACTAACTGGTTTCTTGTTAATTTGCAGAATGTATGAAATTCATTGTTACCACTTTTTGATGTTTTCTTTAATGTAATATTGGTGTCAGTTGCTGATTTATCTGATTGTCTTAAATGATTATCAATTGAATTTTGTGATTCATTGTGACGACTCGTAAATTGAGGCAAATTTATAACATATAGTTTTGATTTCCTCATCGTGGTAATATTGATACAAGACACTGATGTGTGCGCATCTCCTTCTGTATTAGACACTGGTGTGTACGCTTCTCCTTCTGTATTAGTCACTGGTGTGTACGCTTCTCCTTCTGTATTAGTCACTGGTGTGTACGCTTCTCCTTCTGTATTAGACACTGGTGTGTACGCTCCTCCTTCTGTATTAGACACTTGTGTGTACGCTTCTCCTTCTATATTAGACACTTGTGTGTACGCTTCTCCATCTGTATTAGACACTGGTGTGTGCGCTTCTCCTTTTGTATTAGACACTTGTGTGTACGCTTCTCCTTCTGTATTAGACACTGGTGTGTACACTTCCCCTTTTGTATTAGACACTGGTGTGTGCGCTTCTCCTTCTGTATTAGACACTGGTGTGTACGCTTCTCTTTCCGTATTAGACACTGGTGTGTACGCTTCTCCTTCCGTATTAGACACTGGTGTGTACGCTTCTCCTTCTGTATCAGACATTGGTGTGTACGCTTCTCCTTCTGTATAAGACATTGGTGTGTACACTTGTCCTTCTGTGTGTTTATTATTCATTTCGATAGTATCTTGATATTCAACTTTGATTCCATGTTCATCTTCAACTTTAATGATATGTTTTTCAATTTTCATCTCATTTTCATCTTCAATTCTCTTTTCATCCTCATCTTCAATTTTAATTGTATATTGTTCTTCATCGAATTCCATTGAATGCTCGTTTACATCTTCAATTCTATTTTCATCTTCAATTTTAATTGTATGTTGTTCATCATTGATTTCAATGGTGTGCTCATTTAGATCTTCAAGTCTATTTTCATCTTCAACCTTAATTCTATGTTCATCTTCCATTACAATTGAAAGCTTATTTTCATCTTCAATTCTATATTCATGTTCAACTTGAATTGTATTTTCAATTCTGAGTTCCTGCTCAGTTTCAGCGGGTCGCAATGGCACAGTCTGCCAACTTATAGGAATATTGTCATCAGAAAATTCCATTGGCATAGCCACGTTTTCTGCTGCACACTCAACTCTAAAGTTTCCATCAGATGCTACATTGTTCGAGGCATCCACATCTACCTTTACACAACCATATTCACTTTGCTCAGATGATTTATCACCTTCATTTTGTTGAGATGATTTTCTTTGCAGTTGTTTCACAAAATTCACCAGCCTCTTAATATCTAGTTTTGTTGCCAATGAGTGAACAGCATCAAGATGTACAAAGTCGCAATGTAATTTTCCTGTGTATAAAAATTCCAAGATGTGTGATAAAGTTATTGCTGATACGTCACTAATTTTAACAATATAATCAAACCTAGATCCGTTCCTTTTAGTAAGAGCCGTAAGAGCCTTTAGAGCACAACATAAAACAGGACTACTCGCTGTGAGAATTACAGAATGAGCGTGAAAATATAATCCACAATCTAGGACCAGTGCAGTATCACATCGACTAGCGTCATTAGCTCTTTGTTGGTTTATTTGGGCGAGAAGATGGGAGCACCAATCAGAGGTGTCACTGGAAACATTTCGAGAGCGAATATCAGACACCTACAACATATAGAACAAACAATCAGCGGCGACACTGGAACATCGAGAGAGCGAAATTCAGATATCTACAAGAATAAATTCAGATATCTACAAGAATAGAGCAACTGTAACAATCTTAAGTCAACAGCCAACGTGATGCAATTTAATGAAATCTGTATTTTAATGAACCAGAAAAAATTAGTAACATAACAGAAAATCTGTAAAAGTTGGCAGCTCTTTATCCTGTCAGAAATTAATTGTATATTTATTTAGAAAAGTGCCAGTTCTTCTAAACAGTTCATGAAAAATTTATGTTTTCCTCATTTATTTGAAAGTACATAACATTGTATTGGTGCATATGTGCAAACCCAATTTATTTACATCCTAACGTAAATAAAATGATTCAACTAAATATGAAAACAGAAAAAAATATTTAAATACATGTACTTGTCTAAATAATATGGCAATTTAGGCACCCCTTTTCCACACATATCAAATAGAGGCAGTATTGAATTTGTCGTCTGATGTATGATATCTGTTGTCTGCCTTGTTTTTTTGTGTAGAGGGGGAGGGGTGTGTGTGTAAAGGGGGTACCCATGGCAAAACCAGCAAACACAAGACAATCCACCATGGTTGGTAATGTGGGCCCATTGTCTGCGACGCTGGGCTAACATTAAGCCATCTCTGGGCCAATGTCTGCTGTTCACCAGATGAACCCTGTAAACTCACACTGCCATTATCATGCACACTTGACTGGATATCGTGCTGGCAAACACTCCCACATGACATGGCCTGAAGGCGTGCGTTCTCTTTCTTTAGCTCCTTGCTGACAAGTGAATATTCCTTTTGTAGCTCTATCAGATGGAGCCTTTCTTTGTAAAGGCGTGCATTCACTTTATCTGCCTTTCTCAGCTCCTTGTTGACACGTGAATGTTCCGCTTCCAGCTCCATCAGCTTGAACCTTGCTTTGTAAATGCGTGTGTTCTCCATAACCACCTTTTTCAGCTCCTTGCTGACACGCGAATGTTCCTTCTCAAGCATCGTCAGCTTAAACATAACAGTGTTGTGATCTTTCAGCAGTGTGTCATAATGCACTCTCGCCACGACTACCTCAAACTGTCGAGCTTTTGGTACAGGGAGAAGTGGAGGTGATTTCTGCCCATATGGTAGGACGTATGGGGAATCCATGTATGCATCCAGATTCGCCCTGCCACCTTCACTGTATTCACTTTCTCTCAGATTGTCTCTGTCAGTGATTACGCTGTGCATAGATCTTTTCACTCTGTCAGTGTCGATGGCTTCAGGAGGTACAGAAAACGCAGTGCACAACGTTGACCTGCAACCACCATTAAATTGTGTTAACCATTACAACGCTGAATTTATTTTGAATAAATCATGGGAACCAAAGGGTTTTAATCAATTCGAAATCATCATAAATGTCTTCGTTAGCTTTTTCTGATTCATTTGAATACCTATGTTATGGGTCTATGGCCCTTAGAAATATGTTTACTCTTACAGGGCGGGGATCGACTTTAGTCGTCTGAATCTGATGTCTACAGACGTCAGATTCAGACGACTAAAGTCGGCCCCCGCGCTGTAAGGGTTTAAGCGTGTCATTGAAACAAGAGTTATTGAATTTGCAAAATGTGATCAATAAATCATCCATTTTTATTTCTTTTCAGCCATTTTACCTTATTTGGCTAAAAATAAATGATTGAAACAGTTTTAAGCTCCACCGCACTCAGGATTTTGGTACTCGTATTAGGCTAGACTGTTTTATTAAGATTCCTAAGCACCAGACAGGAGGCAGAAAGATACAGTAGTTATTCGTCATAGCACGATAAATGGCGTTCAGTTCTGTATCGTAGATATGTGTTATAAGCCGATCTTGATATACGAAATGGCATGATTTGATCTGGTACTAGGACAATATGACGGGATATATGTGGGATACGTTAACTTACCGTAATAGCTAACTTTGGATAAGATAATAATCTATAGTATATAACGTTATTTACTAAACAAATATCGCAGTTTAGAAATTATATTAATTATTATTTGTAAATAATACAAGACTACGTAAGTCCAGGAGCTCCCGCTCCGAATTAGAATTTGATTTAAGCAATTTTGTATAGGGTTATTAATGTAGTCCTAGTCTAGGTCAAAAATCAAGACGCAAGACAACTAGGTCTAAGAAGCCCAGTCTAAGAGTAAGATAAGAACTAGACAGCCTGTCAGAGATTGCAAACCTCCATTGAAATTAATGATCCTAATCAGTATCCCAGTAATGGTCTACCTATCTGGCATGGTTTACCCGATATCAGGCCAATCGAGTTAACTAATAGCTGATTTACGGTCATTTTGAATTCGATATAAATTAGTTAAAAACTTAGGGTGCATCCTCCCCCGAAACCTCAAATTTTGTTTTATAGTAATGGACTAACATCTAACACAGTTTGCAAAATATTGGGCATGTGAAATTAAATAATGGCCGATAGGGGGCCATTTTGAATTTGATCTAGTCAGAATTTTTCAAGATGCATCCTCAGCTGAAATCTCACATTTCATTCTATAGTAATCGTCTAGCTATCTAGCATGGTTTACCAAATATCGGCCATGTGAAAGTGAATAATGGCCTAAAGGCGGCCATTTTGAATTTGATCAAGTCAAAATTTTCCAAGATGCATCCTCAGCTGAAATCTCACATTTCATTCTATAGTAATGGTCAAGCCATCTAGCACGGTTTACCAAATATCGCCCATGTGAAAGTGAATAATGGCCGATAGGAGGCCATTTTGAATCTGATCAAGTCAAAATTTTTCAAGATGCATCCTCTCCTGAAATCTCACATTTGTTTTATAGTAATGGTCTAGCCATCTAGTACGGTTACTAAAAACCGGCTATGTGAAAGTGAGTAATGGCCGATAGGCGGCTATTTTGAATTTGATCGAGTCAATTTTTTTCAAGATGCATCCTCTCTTGTAATCTCACATTTTGTTTTATAGTAATGGTCCAGCTATCTAACACGGTTTACCAAATATCAGCAATGTGCAAGTAAATAGTGGCCGATAGGCGGCCATTTTGAATTCGATTGGGTCGAAAGTTTTTAAAAGGCATCCTCCCTCGAAACGTCACATTTTGTTTTATAGTAATGGTCTAGCTATCTAGCACGGTTTACCTGATATCAGGCCTATCGAGGTAAATAATGCTGATTGTCGGCCATTTTGAATTCGTAAGTTAAAAATTTTCAGGGTGCATCCTCCCCCGAAAACTCACACTTTGTTTTATAGTAATCAGGTAATGGTCTAGCCATCTAGCACGGTTTACAAAATATCAGCCATGTGAAAATGAATAATGGCCGAAAAGGCGGCCATTTTAAATTTGATCAAGTCAATTTTTTTTAAGATGCATCCTCATCTGAAATCTCACATTTCGTTTTACAGTAATGGTCTAGCCATCTAGCACGGTTGACCAAATAACGGCCATGTGAAAGTGAATAATGGCCGATAAGCGGCCATTTTGAATTTTATCGAGTCAAATTTTTTCAAGATGCATCCTCTCCTGAAATCACACATTTTGTTTTATAGTAATGGTCTAGCCATCTAGCACGGTTTACCAAATAACGGCCATGTGAAAGTGAATAATGGCTGATTGGCGGCCATTTTGAACTTTGACAAAATGATTTTTTTCAAAATACATCCTCTCCTGAAGCCTTACAATTTGTTTTATAGTAATGGTGTAGATATCTTGAGCGGTTTTCATGATATTCCACAATATCAGGCCTGTCGAGGTGAATAATGGCTGATAGGCGGCCATTTTGAATTTTATCAACTTCAAATTTTTCAGGATGCATCCTCTCCTGAAACCTTACAATTTATTTGATATTAATGGTGTAGCTATCTTGAGCGGTTTTCAAGATATTCCGCAATATCAGGCCTGTCGAGGTGAATAATGGCCGATAGGCGGCCATTTTTAATTTTAATGACCTGAAATTTTTCAAGATGCATCCTCTCCTGAAACCTCACAATTTGTTTTATAGTAATGGTGTAGCTATCTTGAGCGGTTTTCATGATATTCCACAAAATCTTTCAGTAGGATTTACCGATGTTATAAATTAGGTCAAAGTGCTGGGTCAACTTCAAGGTCAAGGTCCAAAAACCTGAAAAGGCACAACTAGGGACCTTAGAGAACATGTATGTGCAATATGACTGTCATCGGCCCAGTACTTTTCGAGATCTGCTCCGGAAACGAAGTGCGCGTCAAAACGTCTAAATAGGTCATAGTTCTGAACCAGAAGTAGGTCAAAGTTCAAATACCCCAAAAGGCACAACTAGACCCCCTAGGGGTGTTGTGTGTAAAATTTGAAGACAATCGGACAAGTACTTTCAGAGATATGCTCCGGAAACGAATTGTTTACGGACGGCCCAACGGCCCAACGCCGTCACATCATCATTTTCTCCTCTGCAACCTTGCGTATTGAATTCAGATCAAAAATATTTTAACCCGTCTATTAGCCACCTGGAAGTAACCCACATACCAAAAATTGTTATCCTAGCTTATTTTCCAACAAAGTTATAGGCAAAAGAAGAGGCCAAAAAAAAACGGAGGTAGAATCCATAGCTCCCTTCGCTCACCTACGGTGACGGCGGGAGCTAAAAAATGTGAATTGGTTGAATTTGTCTGATTTAAACATAGAAGGTAAACAACATGTATGTAGATCTTACATTCATATAGTAAATATGATAAGTTAATTGCCCATGCAGTAATAATGGGGCTATATGACAGGAGTGCCATGGCTGCCATCTTGCATATGCAAATTAGCTAATTTTCGAACTCAACCAAGGCAATCCATCAGAAGGATAAAAATGTATTGGTTCACTAACCTCTGCAAATCAACAAAATTATTTTCTTTTACATAGTAAACCTTGCCACCACGTTCATTCTCAGTTATATCAAAAGTGCAGAATACACGGGGAGATGTAACCATGCTATCATCTTATGTCACCAACATATAATAAATTACTCAATGGAAAAAAAACATCATATAGAAGCATAATATGTGCGCTCATGTTGTCAGAAGCTGAGGGTGTGATAAATATGTTTAAATTGTCTTAAATTAACATGGTTAGAAGTTGTCAATAATATATAACACCAATAAAAAATATAGCAGATAACATAGTGACTGATAATCAGGGTTGGCAAAAACCCGGGTAATATTAATATTACCCGGCCCAGTGGGCAATATGGATAAATACGGGTTTTAACCCTTTCAATCCTGAATTTACCATTGTCATCTTCATCCACAACAAGCCGCGAATTGCTGTCGCAATTCTCTACTTGCAGTGGATGAAGATGACTTGAGGTGGTTTAAAAATTAAAGAAAATTGCCATGTAATGGTAAACCAGTTTCATGGCAATTTTTGTTCTAAAACCCTTTGTTGTAGGAAAATTAAGTGTGTTTTCAGGGATGTAAAATGATGCTTTAATGCATCGTGAGGACTAAAAGGGTTAATGGGCAATGACGGGGTATATTGGACATCTGCCGATAATCTCCATTTAGATAGTATTTCTAATTTAACCCCCTGATCCTTCATGTTAAATTTGTGTACATTAAAACATATTAATTTATTTGGCACAATTTGTATATTTATAATCGATATTTACAACAACATATTTTATGGAGCTTTAATTTAAATCTGTGGGTGGAAATATAAGTTATTCATTCAATTCCACAATATGTTGTTTTCGTGTGTACACATGTAGCTGATAACCCTTTGAGGCTGATGTTCTCAGTTATTATAGTAGTACATATCCATAGAGTTGTTCGGAAACAAACACGAAAGCAGCCATCCGTTATCGCCAGACGGCCATTTCAAATTTAATATAAATCAGCAAATTTTCTCAAGGTTTATTTTATATTACCGCTTTAGCTATTATGCAACATTTCTGAGATAATGAGAAAAAACAATTAAAAATGACCGTCAGTCGGCCATTTTGGATTTTATTTCTGCAAAATTTATCATGGGTTATCCTTGTGCGAGTCCTTACATTTTGTTTTATATGCATGTTCCAGCTATTTTGCTTTGATTTTGAGTTGCTAAATATTACAAAATTACTCAAATTCAAAATGGCCGCTAGACATCCATTTTAAAATTGTTTGCTCCCAAAAGTTAATCAGGTCATCGACTGACATTGCTGTGCATATTTGTCAAATATAAAGACTAGAGGGGAACGAACCCCTGATCTACGGCATTCCAGGCAGGCAGCTTAAACCACTGTAGCAGGGCACCCACCCCCTTGTTTGATAGTAATGGACTATGGGTTGACTATGACGTAACAACAGTTCAAAGAGACATTTCACTGTCTGGATATCAGAATGGCAACATGGCGCACATGAAGAGCAACATGGCGCTCATGAAGGGCAAGATGGCGCTCACAAAAGGCAACATGGCGCTGCGCCATGCTAGAAAGAGCTAGATGAAACACTGATGAATGATGTACAGATGATGATGTGAGTATGGGGTGATACAGCATGGTGGGTTATTGAGAGTGGTTTCCTTCACTCGCCCGATAAGAAATTAAAATTGAAATCAGACAAAGTAGCAGAACGGGTTAAAACAGTGTATAAGAAGTTTCCCCGAAGGTTAAATAGTAACTTACTTTAAGTTTTGCCAGTTATCACTCTGACTACGAGGCATCCCAGCTTGATTTAACTGACCATAGTGATATATGATGCAGGCCACGCTGTTTGTCAGCTGTGACAGGGGCAGATGCGCCAGAGCCAGACAACCAAGACGCTGCGGCATAACAGACAACACCTGAATGCAAAAATATTACTCATATTAAAGCTGCATAACTGTTTTGTTTATTTCGTCAGAAATAACGTAAAATGTACAAAACAATCATTCATATTTTTATAAAGGCTTAATAAATGCATCAAAACTATGTAAATGTAGCTGAATTAGTTAACAATGGATTACACTATCAAGTAATGTGAAGTAGTAAATCTGTCCATCTGTGTACAACTTGTAGGTGATAGTGGCGGAATTATGGGCCAATATAATGTTGCATTGGGCCACCATCAAACCGTCCTAATAGCAAACACAAGACATTGGTTTGGAATTGGTTTAACGTTGGGCCAGTGCCATAGACAACTGGCCAACATTATACCGACATTGGTTCAATGTCATGTGCTAGCCGGGATACCAAACGACACAAACCACCTGATGGTATCGTGAGGCTAGGATGGTCAGTGAGGCTAGAATGGTCAGCCCCTGTTAAAGTAAGGGCTGATTTTTTTTAAATTATTTTATTTCACCGCATATCGCGATTTAATCACAAAAAGACCACTTTAGTTGACATCAGAGCTTAAAGTTAAAATCAACATCTTCACGCTGGATTACACTAACAGAAGATTTGTTTCCTCTGTCCTGGGAAAAGACAATTTGTTTGAGCATAAATTCTTCCAGGCCGTGTCTGTGAATGGTTCTTAATATCTCTGAGTGTTTCTTCTCGATGTCTGAAACAAGCAGGCAGAAAAAAGAATAAATTAATTTTTAAAACACACAAAAAAATTTGTGCTAGTCAGAATTATTTGAGTCAGTGTTTAACTCTTACAGAGCGTGGATCGACTTTAGTCGTCAGAATCTGACGTCTAAAGTCAATCCTAAAACTTTAAGAGTGAACATATTTATAATATCCACAAACCCAGAAGATAGGTATTCAAATGAATCAGAAAAAGGTAACTAAGCCATTTATGATGATTTCAAATTGAAAACAACCCTTTGGTCTCAATGCTTCATGCCAAAAATAATTCACCGTTGTTAACAACTCTTCAAGCTTCAGATGAGAGAAAAATAGTAACAAATGATTCAGCAAGATACGAATTACCATCAACTACAGCGGTGAAGAAGGCTAAGATTTCTAGATGCTAAAGAGTTAACTAGATGTGACTATTTTCTAGCATCCCCTTTACATGACCCAAATTTGGGGAGATTGCCTGTGCAATAAAAAAATCTAAGTAAAAAAATTACCTCCACCAGGTAATTTTTTTTTCAAGAGGTTCTCCATCAGCCATCTTGTTTTTAATGGATTATCCCCAGAAGTTATTCAGATTATTAGAAATGCCTATAGAACCACTGCAATAAATTGCATGCGATCCAACAACGGTTCATGAGATATTGTGCCCACAAGCTTTTTGGGTGCCTATTTTTTAAAAAATGTCCTCCGTCAACCATTTTGTTTTTAATGAATTTAGCAGCACATGGTACGAGTAGCTAAAGGGTTCACCTTTACAGTGCGGGAATAGACTTTAGTTGTCAGAATCTGACGTCTGTAGACGTCAGATTCTAACGACTAAAGCCGATCCCTGCACTGTAAGAATAAAAATATTTGTAATGGCCGTAGACCAATAACATAGGTATTCAAATAAATCGGAAAGACCTGAATAAAACATTTATGATGATTTCAAATTGAAAAACCCTTTAGTTTCCATGATTTTTATTAAAAAATTCAGCGCTTCAAGGGTTAATCACAGATGACGGTTATCTTTACCAATGAATGTGCGAGCAAATGAATCTCTGTGGATGTGCGTCACACCGAGTGCCTCCTGCAGGCTGCTCCAGTATAACTCCTTAGTCAGCCGGACATGCTGCAGTATCTCGTATCCCTGGCCGTTAACGAGTACCAGGCCAGGGCTTGAAAGGCCCTCGAGGAGATTGTCTGCATTCAGGTTGCTGCCATCACAATATGGACCCAGTGACATCCTGCAAACAAAAAACTAAGAGATCAATATTTCCGCACTAAAAGAGTGAATAATAATAATTTTGGTAAATCAAAATTCACTTTGCTTGTTCCTTTACCCAGTCACTCTGATCATCACAATAATTCAATAACAATTCAAGCTACTGGTAAAAGTTACAAATTAGGAAAATTAATAGAGCTCATAAACAGTTCGAATATGGGTGACCTTGAGCTATTCTTTAAAGTCACAAAGTAATACTCTCTTGTCCCTAATAGAAGATCATTAGGAATAAAAAGCACCTGTTGGAAAAATCCTCTTTTTTTGTTAATAGAACCTGTCCACAATAAAAGCACCTGCTAACCATTGCTTTAAATTTATTAGAACAGAATGCTGCTAGGTCCGTATTGGTATATCATTAACCCTTGTGCTGCTAGGTCTGTATTGGTATATCATTAACCCTTGTCCTGCTAAGTCTGTATTGGAATATATCATTAACCCTCAAGCTGCTAGGTCTGTATTGGAATATATCATTAACCCTTGTGTTGCTAGGTCTGTATTGCTATATTATTAACCCTTGTGGTGCTAGGTCTGTATTGGTATATATCATTAACACTTGTGCTTCTAGGTGTATATATCATTAACCCTTGTGTTGCTAGGTCGGTATTGGTATATATCATTAACCCTTGGGCCTCTAAGTCTGTATTGGTACACCATCAACCCTTGTGGTGCTAGGTCTGTATTGGTATATATCATTAACACTTGTGCTTCTAGGTGTATATATCATTAACCCTTGTGTTGCTAGGTCGGTATTGGTATATATCATTAACACTTGTGCTTCTAGGTGTATATATCATTAACCCTTGTGTTGCTAGGTCGGTATTGGTATATATCATTAACCCTTGTGCCTCTAGGTCTGTATTGGTACACCATCAACCCTTGTGGTGCTAGGTCTGTATTGGTATATCATTAACCCTTGTGTTGCTAGGTCGGTATTGGTATATATCATTAACCCTTGTGCCTCTAGGTCTGTATTGGTACACCATCAACCCTTGTGGTGCTAGGTCTGTATTGTTATATCATTAACCCTTGTGTTGCTAGGTCGGTATTGGTATATATCATTAACCCTTGTGCCTCTAGGTCTGTATTGGAATATATCATTAACCCTTGTGCCTCTAGGTCTGTATTGGTATATCAATAACCCTTGTGGTGCTAGGTCGGTATTGGTATATATCATTAACTCTTGTGCTGCTAGGTCTTTATTGGTATATATCATTAACCCTTGCGCTTCCAGGTCTGTATCGGTATATCATTAACCCTTGTGCTACTAGGTTTGTATCGGTATATAGCAGATGGCGACACAGACTCTCATAGTTTTCCCATGTCTTCGAAATGTAAGCACTGTCAACTGAGGCAGAAATATTTTTTTTTGTATTCCCCTGGGACTGGGCAATAATAAAGTTCGCTGTGATTCAGTATGGGGGATAAAATGTGATAACTGAATGACGAAGCCTGGATAGGCCTACAATGAATAGGAACTCTTTCCCCAAGACAGTATACAGATCTTTTGAGCTTATTTGTGACTTGATCAGACAACTTTGACAATTTGGCTGACCACCCTTACTGTGTAGAAAAAGACGTGGTGCACCAGTCAAGCATCCTACCGCCGTACAAAACCCCTCCCATTGAAACTCAAACCATCCTAAATCAATGCCTGGGCAAATTCATACCAACCAAAATGACTTCCCCTCAGGAAAATCTACCTTGCTATCCAAATCACTTCTCGCATCTATTCGGAAAAAAGCATCTCTATATAGTAAAGCGAAGCGTACGGATAAAGCTGACCTTTGGACAAAGTACAAATCATGTAAACGGCAGACCCAACGAGCCATCAGATCTGCCAGGTTTTTTTTTTGAAAAACAAACTTTCTGAATCCCTAGAACAAAAAAATTCAAAACCACTCCAGATGGCGTTATATATTAAATCAAAACATCAGGATGGAAATGGTGTCTCTCCTTTGAAGGAGAGACACCACTTTTTACCTCGGAAGACACCACAAATATACCTAAACTACCAGGACCACCGAATACTGAAATGACTAAATTGGAAATCACTGTTCAAGGTGTAACTAAATTACTCGAGGGTTCAAACGGCGGGAAGGCATCCGGACCTGACGAGCTCCCGAATTTTATTTTGAAGAAGGCTTTCAACGAAATATCTCCCTTTCTTCAAATTATTTTTGATGTATCTCTAGACACGCTAAATACCAGATGGTTAATGTTGCCCCCTTCTTCAAAAAAGGGGATCAGCACTCTCCGGCAAACTATAGGCCGATATCCCTCACATGTGTTTGTGCCAAATTAATCTTACACATCATTTGTAAACAAATAATGTCCCATTTTTCAAAAAAAAAATTAAACACCTGTAGGCTACAACATGGGTTTCGATCAAAACACTCATATGAAACCAGCTTTTAATTACAACTGACAAATTTATTCAAAATTTTAAAAACAAGACACAAACAGATGTTGTTGTCCTACATTTTAGTAAGGCTTTTGATGTTGTCCCCCACCAACGCCTCTTACACAAACTTGACCATTACAGAATTCAGGGAACAACTCTAAATTGGATTCAAAATTTCCTGATCAATAGAACCCAAAAAGTAGTAGTTGATGGCAGCTTTTCAGAATCAGCCTGTGTGAAATCCGGTGTGCCCCAGGGTAGGCTACCGTTCTCAGACCCCTACTCTTTTTGACATATAATACATGTAATAATGACCTCCCTTCTATGGTCTCGTCGCAGGTACGCCTCTTTGCAGATGACTGCCTCCTGTATCGCCCGGTAAAATGTATAGCAGATCAGAAGCAACTGCATAGACTTATCTGCGTTGCAAGACTGGGCAGATCGATGGGGGATGTGTTTCAGCCCCTAGAAATGCTCAGTCCTTAGGGTGTCTAGGCCGCAATAAAAAACCCTGGAATTCCAGTACACCCTAAAAGGCGAAACACTAGAAAACGTTTCATCAACACCATACCTTGGTGTTTGCCTTAGTGAGACCGTGGAATGGGAGACCCACATTAACAAAATTATGAGTAAAAGAGTAAAGCAAATTCCACTCTGAAAGCATGTCCCCCTAAATGAAGGGAGACTGCCTATTTCTCCCTGGTCAGATCATACTTAGAAAATTCTTCAGCAGTTTGGGACCTCTTTGGACAAAAATACATTGATGAATTAGAAAAAATTCAAAGATCAGCAGCAAGATTTGTCACCCAAAATTATAGACAAACAGCCAGTGTGACATCTCTCATTCAGAACTTGGGCTGGACTGACTTGAAAACAGGACGAAAAAATTCCAGGCTTTTATGTATGTTCAAAATTTTAAATGAGTTAGTTGAAATTCCTATCAATGACCGTTTAATCCCAGCAGATAGAAGAACAAGTGGTGGGCACAATCAGGCTTATAAAACACATCACACCACACCACACCTGGATAAAATTCTTTTTGGCATCAAACTATTTGGAATTCTCTTCCGGCAGCTGCCACAGAATCGAAAACTGTGGCAGCATTCAAGAGTCAGCTGGTCGACTAGATCTGCCAGCTTCTGTCCCCCCCTCCAGCCTGATACTCCACAATGGAGGGCTGCTGGAGTATTTACTCAAAGTCAAATTATCAACCGATTTTCATTAAATTTATATAGATCATTTTTCAACAGAATCCTAATATCCCTGAAAATTTCGTAAAATTATATTCAGTATTTCAAAAGTTAGCCCATTTGACATGTAGTAAATTAAATTTATGACGTCCCTCTTTAAACCCATTAAACTAATTTTAGAATTTTATTACATGTCAAAAGGTCTAACTTTTGCAATATTGAATATAGCCTAATTTTGCAAAATTTTTACTGACGTTAGGATATGACTTGAAAATTACCTGTGCTAAATTTCAAGGCAATTGGTTCATAATTGACTGAGAAATCGACGAAAAGCATGCGCTACCGAATTACCAAAATGAATGTGGCCCAGGGTATAGTCTATGATTCTATCCCTGATTCAGTGATTAATTCTCTTCCGGCCGCTGCCATAGGCATAGGCATAGAATCCAAAACTGTGGCAGCGTTCAAGAGAGTCAGCTAGTTAACTAAGTCTGCCAGCCTCTTCAACTGGAGCATGGGCCATGGTAGTCAACATTGTCAACCGGTCCCGCCAGACAGGTGCCCCGTCTGGGTCCATGGACATGGGCCCGGGCCCCGGCAGTAACGTGGTGAGCGATAAATAGTGAATTTACTAGATAAACTTTAAAATTCTGTAAACTTGGGTCTCGATGGTCTGTTAAAACATTAAAAATCAATTTGAAAGTCATGACAAAACAAATTTAGAACATATATCATAATATACATCTAGAGTCTAGTCCAGATCTAGTTTATTTTATTCTTTTGCTAAATAAATATGTTTGTGTTCCATACTTTTCTCCTCTTCTGGACTAGGATACGAGCAAACTGTGAATTCCTAACTTGTGAAGGAGAGTGCAGCATGACGCCCCCGTGCGAAATTAACTTCAACACACTGGTCTCAACCTTAACTAGACGAGAATTATGAGCTCAGCTGGTATGGCATCCGAGGGGATACTCTTGGGTGGATATCGAACTTCCTTTTCGCTGGATCTCAGAGAGTAGTCCTGGATGGGGCCTCCTGATATTGCTCCTGTGTTGTCTGGTGTGCCACAGGGCACTGTCCTGGGACCCATACTATTTTTAATTTACATAAATGCCCTACCTGATAGAGTTGTAATAGCCCCATCAGAAACAAAAGAACACTTGGCTGATGCAATTCAACGCGGAAAAGTGTTTTAGGCTACCTTGAGAACCGGCAAAGGTAAAAAAATATTTACAAAAATCTACACACTTGACTCCATTCAAACTACTGACTCGGCTAAATACCTTGGCCTCACTCTTACTTCAGATCTTAACTGGAAAACCCACATCAGTAACACTACCAGAAAAGCTAACCGTATCCTCTGCCTTATTTGAAGAAACCTTAATACAGCATTCCAAGCATTAAACACACAAGCATATCATTCCCTAGTAACTCAGCAGGCAAAATTATGTTGAATCCATGTGAAAAACACGTACCCTTTCATGTGGAATATTGGTGGATAATTGGTCAAAGGTGAAAGAGCATTCCACGTGGCCATTTCCGCATGGATTACACATCAGATTTCAGGTGGATCCACGTGCATCTTTCCATGTGAAACCACATTGAAAATTCCACGTTAATTATACCACGTCATTCTATCAACGTGGATGAATTGGGTAGTTAGCCGCGTGGAATTTAGGCCTACGAGGTTATCAGGTGGATCCACGTGTCCCCTCAATATCCACCACAATTCCATGTGGAAACAAAGTGGCATGCCTGCTGGGAAGGCCTCATCTGGAATATGTCGCCACGCTCTGGAGACCACATACAAATAAAAAGTAAACAAACTGGAAATGGTTCAGAGAAAAGCTGCAAGATACACTTGCAACCGTTTTCACAACAAGAGCAGTGTAAGTGAGATGATTGGCCACCTCAGCTTGGAGCTCCTTGCCACCCCTTGAAACAACTTGAGGCTCCAAATGATGTATCGTAGGTCTATATACACCTGCAGGAACGCCTGGCAGATGTGGCTGACAATGTCCACAAAACTGTGAACACATGGGTTCCACTCATGGAGGTATATTCCTCTCAGCCCTTCAAAAATAATGCAAATATAACTTTTCTATTTGCCCAACACCCTACCCATATGGAACAACCTCCCATTGGAGGTTGTTTCTGCTCCAAATCCCCACCTTTCCGTCGCTGCCTCACTAAGCTGTAGAGGTTTTTAACCCACTGCACTGCACTGCACCATGGTAGGTCTTATTTTATTTGTAGCCCCCGTTTTTTTGGGGTTGCATAATACGTTTTTGCTTGCTCCAGCACATTTTATATTTTCGCCTCGCCCAGTGCCACCTACACAGCATATCATACTCAAAGTGAGCAGTGATTGTTGTTGAACACAAGAAGAAGAGACCATTATTAACATGATCGCCAAGTCAAAGAGTCTAGCCGTGTATTACAATGGCCTTTGCGTAGGTCGATATAGCGCTACATAGAGTCGTGCTCTGTGCCTGTGTATGCCTACAGCGAGCCAGCAACTTCAATTTGATGTCGCTGATTACTATAGCCTAGCACTAGGCCTACTAGTCTCAAAATGTGCCTGAAAGTTCACGTCTTGGGAGAGGGAGTCAAGGCAATACAGTGGCGGATCCAGAATGTGCAAGAGGAGGGGGAGTAAGCCACATTTTGGTTGAAAAAGGATTGTTAGCTTCACTTTACTCTAGAAAAATGCATAAAAATGCAATATTTTTCCCAATAACGGGGGGGGGGCGTACGCCCTATGCTGGATCGGCCATTGCAATAGGCGTACATGCACATCATAAACTTCTATGGCTCGCTTTAAGGATATGCAACTCAGACCACAGAAGAGTAGTCGTGAATTATTATTTCACGTCACTTTTATCCAGTAATGGTCATTTAAGTGCCACACTGATAATAATAATATAAGCCTGACTTCCAGACATTGTTCAAAGGCGGCTCCACCATCCACGGGTCAGATAGTCCCCAGAGTAGGCCTAACAATAGCTAGGAGTAACTTCATTCATCACATGTGCGAGTAGTAAATTGTGAAGTCCTTTGGTGAATGATGTAACGGTAGGGGCAATATCAGTGCACTGACAGCAACACTGCACTGCCAGCACTGATGCGGCAGCTGCATTAGCGCCACTGTTGAGCAGTCACTATATATGTAGGCCTACTGGGCTCTTAGCCGACTCCACCTAATGATTACAGTTGAGGACCTTTTATATTGGCATATACCAGGGCATTCATGACGTGGGATAGACGTATTCAAGGTTCCTGTGGGTCTATCCCTCTTAAAAATAATGATTTTTTCACAGGAAATTTATAGACTTTTTACTAGGTTTATGCATCTTCCTGACAGCAAGGCTTGCTGCTCCCGAGGTCGCAGACCAAGACCTTGCTGAATCAGTGTTATAATCCACCTCTTGGGGTAGGGAGGATGAATTAGATAATGAATATTCATTAATTTTTCAACAAAATGCCAGCTAAAAGTTGGCTCACTGTCTGCGACGTTGGCTCAACATTAATCCAACCTTGGCGCATGTAACGTCTCGTATCTGGTGAAATGCAGGCTCCTTCTCAGGGCTGACTAGCACAGCTAGTTGGCCCTGCTACAGTGCTTTGAGAATCTCTTTTTTTAATGCCGCATCCTGATTGGGCCTCAAAATCTGGTGTCTCGTGCCCGCGAGCTTGACCCTTTCCAACTGTGTCAAATGTGACATTACGTTGGCCAATCACCGATCTACTTGCAAATAAAACTTCTCTAACTTCCGCTATCATTATCCACCTCCATGTGAATCTCAGACAACATGTCGACGCTGACTGATTTTTAAGTTATAGGTCTACAACTGCTGTGCCCTAGGAGGTACGGCTCCCCGAATTTTTTCGAATTATAACGCTTCAAAAGGGCGAATTATAAATATTTTGTCCTGGAGGCCTTATATGGTCGTGTTTTTGTTTTGGGTACATACCAAAGAGGGGGGCACTGACAGCGACCCCTCTCTCGATCCGCCACAGAGTTGTGTGTCTTAATTCGGGCAGTCTGTTCAAGTGACCCAGCTGCTCACAGAGATAGGGGTACATAGGGGCGTCTAATAATACCTTGGTCTAATCTAATAATGCTATGTGAACTGAATCAAGACGGCCCTATGTCAGAGAATGCCAAGTAAACACAATAGAAAAATAGCCCTGGTAATGACTATTGGAAAATAAAACCTTTGGCCATCATTACGAAAACAATTATAGGAATTAGCGTGTAAACAGTGTCAGTTTGACTCAGGCAGCAATAGCTTGACAGCCATGTGGTGGGTCAATGTATTGTTTACATTTTGTTTACAAAGTCAAGGACATTTTTTTGTTAAATATATCCTGATTGGCTGGCCGGAAAATTGGGTCAAGCTCATGAATATCATCAAAGGAACACATTTCACAGTGCAATCAATCAGAGCCACTAGCTGACGCTAGCAGTAGAATAGTGGATCTGATGAATGAGAATGGGCGAGATGTGGTGGGAGCTGTCTGTGAAACTTCCAGAGGTCACACTTGGGTCAAACAAAAAAAATCTTCCTTGCAAGTCCCCATTCCAATAGATGGTTTTAACACTGATTCAGCAAGGCCTCTGTTTACGACCTCGGGAGCAGCGAGCCTTGTGTGGGAAGATGGGTTTATATTATCTGGTCGAGTTTTAATGCAGTGAGAGAGAGCGTGAATGCCTATACATTTTAATAAACATACTCGTATTATTCTAATTACATCAGTATTTTATGGAAATAAATATGGGAAACCTCTCATGGCCATGTTGTCAAAACTAGCCTGCAAGTATCTAATGAGCGGAAAAAATTGATGCAACGTTCTTCACACCGAGCTCTCGTGAAATCAAACAATGACAAACAGTATTTCGACCGAACATAGGCCTACTGGTCAGTCATTGTAGCAGACATTGGGCCAGTACTGCCCCAATGTCTGCTACAATGATGTGGCCAGAAACGACACTTAGGACAATGTAAGTAGGTCAAACGATAGACTAAGTCCATACATCAGGTTGGAATAAACATTTTTAATATGCATATTTTTTTTTGTTCAATTTGAAATCATCATAAATTTCTTAGTTAGCCCTCTCTTCATTTGAATACTTATGCTATGGGTCTACAGCCATTATAATTTCGCTGCAAGAGGTATGGTGAATTATTGAGGGTTTCCCTTCACTCATCGATAGAGTTCAGTTCAAGTTTTGCCTGGCGAGCCCGGCCAATTTCATTTATGGCCGGGTATTGGCCAAGGTTCTTAGTCACGTGACCATCATGCCTGTGCCATTGAGGTCGGTGAATAATTTTCTGGGTCAAGTCATAGGAAATGCGTCAGAGGGGAAATACAATACTGTGAACAACTCTTCATCCGGGGTAGTGACCTTTCAAAAATGTCTGAATCCGGAGATTACACTATTTTCATCTAAAAATAGCAACAAGTCACAAACATTCGCCACTGGGGCATACCAGAGGCTACATGAAGCTCGGCCACGCCGCGTCGTGCGGCTCTGGGAACCAGAGTAGTTCAAGTTGTGATATATCGTAGGCTTAAGATTGGTAGAAATGGCCATCTCAACCAATCCGAAGCCTACGATATATTGTAACTTGTACGAGAATAAGGGCCCTGAGCATGTCTAGGAAACTAATCCCCAGACATGCCCAGATGGTCAGAGACGCTTCATTGCGCAGAGGGGTATGCCTATAAGGCTATAATGATCATTCTGTACAAAAAATCTGCTTTAGTGGTGATCTATAAACTCATAATCTGCATGAAACAATTGGTTGCACCACCATTACTTCATATAATGGAGAGTTCCTGTCGCAAGCTAATTACAGAACTGTGAACTCATGCAGGGAGCTTGACACAGATTAAGCTTCATCGAATGAGCTGGCAACCAAAATACATAACCCTTACAGCGCGGGGATCGACTTTAGTCAACTTCAGATTCCGACGACTAAAGGCGATCCCCGCACTGTAAGAATCAACACATTTATATTGGCCATAGACCCATAACATAAGTATTCAAATGAATCAGAAAGAGCTAACTAAGACATTTCTGGTGATTTCAAATTGAACAAAACCCTTTGGATGCGATGTTTTTACAAAATAATTTAGCGCTTTAAGGGTTAAACTGTACGTAATCATGGTAATCGATCACGGAAAAATAAAACACTCAAGTAGTGCAGGAACACACTGGATTTCATGTAATTCGATAGATAAGCTGCAAAAGTATGACAAAATGCCAGGGGCGGATCTAGCTTTCCAGTGAGGTGGGGGGTTTAAAATTAAAAAAATATATATATTTTACTGTAAAGGGGTCCGTGGGGCCCGCCCCGGGAAAATTTTTGATTTCCAAAGGTTTTCTCATGCAATCTAAGGCGTATTGTTTCTGTATATCACCAAATCATAAGGGGAACCTCAAATAAGGTAAAGATAGTTTTCTGAGGGGACATGTGCCCCCCCTTGGATACGCCACTGAATGCTGCACTCACGCTGCATGCAAATTTATTAATGAACCTGAAAAACTGTTGTGCAGTAATAACTCTTTAACTCTCTAAGCGTGACGATAGTCGTTTTTAATCCGCTTTAACTCCGGACCAGACGACTGATATAGTAGGGAATGAAAAGACTGTTTGCACATCCATATTTGCAGTTGCGTCTCAAATTAAACAAATTTGAATAATTGTCACCCACTTGAAGTTGTAGATCTATGCCGCGATAGAGAGACAGATTTAATTTTGAAGCCAAAATAAAATTATAGAGAAATACAGTAGGCCTACTGTCACCAATTTTTAATATAACCACGTACAAATGTGATGACAGAATCACCCCAAAAAATAATGAACATATGGCCAGTGTAAAGTGCTTTTTAGGAACAAATCGGTGAAGCGGTTCTTGAAAGCTCTTGAGAGAAATATGTGATTCGAAGGCTATTTTGGATTCAACTGAAAAAAAGGAAAACAATTCTCCAGACAAATTCCTCAGGACCAGTGAGCATACCCAACAGATAAAATTTGAGCTGTATAGATATATTACCAAATTTTGATAAAAGCCAAATGAGCAAAACTGAAATATGCGTAAAAATTCTAAAAATTTAAGTTTTCAGTATCAGAATCACACCAAAAACTAACCAGCTCACGTCCAGTGTAAAGTTTTTCCTCTAAACCAAACATGAAACAAATCCATGAAACAGTTTAAACTCTAGAGAGGGACATGGGATTTTTGGCGGCCATCTTGGATTTTGTGAAAGAAACTGAAAAAAACAAAACGAAAATTACAAGACAAATTCGCCAGGGCCAATATGCATACCGTACTACAAATACTTAGAGATCATTTTTTGGCCAACTGTAAACCAAAGTTGGGTCAAAGTCTTATGTTTGCTGGGTATATGAACAAAAAGGTCGGTTAAGCATAATTTTTGTGTGCTTAGTACCACATTTTTAATTACACACACAGAGCTACAATTGGTCTGTTAAAGCACGGGATGTGTCGAATGCAGCATATCCAGCCGGCTGTGTGTCATCCCCGTGGTCAAGTGTTTGAATTGTTTCACTAACATCCTTTAATTGTGGTATAGTCTCAATGGCAACACGCCGCTTCGTCTTGTCAGATTCTATCACTGTCCCCTCGCTAGAATATGACTCATCACCCAGAGTCTGTTGTGCATCCATTCTGGCACTTATGGACGCATCAACAGAAAGATGTTCATCTTCAAAATCGGGAGTTACCTCAGACACATTGATATCTTGAGTCCCAGTGTCATTAATCAAATCAAGCTTTCTTTTTTTCCCAGTTACTTTTGCTTGATTTTTCACAGATTTCACATTTACTCTCCTTTTCTTCCCGCTCATATTTTCACGTTTATCGACGTGTTTTGGAGCAGCCTTTTGTTTTGTAACATTTTCATGTTCATTAATGTGTTTCTGATAGGGTTTCAGCAAGCGGAACTCCTTACCACACGTCTCACATTTGTGTTCCTTAGGTCGGTGCATCAGCTCATGGCCTTCCAAAGCTCTTTTGGATATGAAGCGTTCTGCACACACACTACACATAAAAGGTTTCTCTCCTGTGTGAGTTCGCTCATGTATCTCTAAATCAAATTCTCTCCAAAATCCGCTCTTGCATAAACGACATATATATTCTCTTTCGATGTGGCTTTTCAAGTGTAGTTTTAAATGAGAATTACATGTAAAAGCCCTAGGGCATTTGTCACAGGAATAATTTCTTCCGTTGTGTATCTGCTTATGCATGGCTAAAAATTTTAAACTACTAAATTTTTTATCACACAATTCACAAGAAACAATTTTGTTACGTGAGTGACTTTTCTGATGAATTTTAGAATGTGTTGCACAGGAAATAATTTTAGAACACGTATGACATTTGTCTGGCTTTAAATGAACTTCTAAAAAATCACTGTTTGCAAAATACTTGTTACATTTCGGACATGAATATTCACTTGTCAATTTGATTTTCGTTTTCTTGGTGTGTGATTTTACACACTTTTTTCTGTGACTTCTCAGGCTGACCCTGCCTTCAAAGACCCGTGAACATGAATTACAAGTAAAAAGTTTATGTTGTGCCATGTGAAATTGTAATTTACGCTTGGTGAGGAACATCTCTCCACAGTCAGAGCACAAATGTTCGGTATTTATATGGTATTTCATATGCCGTTTTAATTGCTCAGGTAACTGGAAACTCTTCGTACATACCTCACACTTGATCGGCAAGTGTTCACCACCGTGCTCAGCTTGCTGGTGATTCAACAAGTTTAGTTTTGATTTACAGTTTGTTTGACAAATAGTGCATGTCCATGAATTCTCATCCCGAATATGTCGCAGAGTGTGTCTTTTCAGGCTGTTTGCAGTCATAAACTTCAAGCCACATTTATCACATTGATACGGCATACAGCCAGTGTGCTCGCCTTGATGAATTAAAAGGCTGTATTTAGTGTAGAAGGCTTTAGCACAATTAGCATATGAACATTCATAAGCTTTGAACTTCTGATGGCGATTTTCATGCTCAAACAATTTTATTCTTTTTATAAACTTTCTCGGACAGAATCTACAAGAATAATAATATCCCTTGGAGTATTTGTGAGGTGCTAACTTAGAGGTACTCTCTGCATTAGCTGTGTTTTCTATATTTGAGGTGTTTGCCACATTAGCTGTGTTGCCTGTGGTATTAGACGTGATAGTATCATCGACCTCCGCTATTACCAATGGGTAATTGTGGTCAGTCATCACACGCTCATACGTTGTCTTTATTTCAGTTTCAACTTGAGGCATGGCTCTTCTTATGCTCCCAGTCCGCTGTCTGACGCGCTGTCGTCTATGGTTAGTATGTGTCGTCAGTGGGTAAGTACGTGTCGTGTCGTCAGTGGGTGTAATGTGTGTAAGATCTGCTCCTACATGCTTAACTGACGTTAGTTGCGTTCGTAATCTCCTTACAGATTCTACCAGTTTCGTCACACCTACTTTCTCAGCCAGGATCCTCACATCATCAAGGCTATCAATGTCACAACGCAACTTACCAGTGTACAAAAACTCTAAAATATTAGATACAGTCAAGAATGCCACATCACCAAGGTTGGAAGCATAACCGCTTTCACATAGATCACAAACAGGTAGCTCAACATTTAGCAGAGGACTGCTGGCGGCAAGTATAATAGAGTGAGCCGCAAATGATGTACCACTCGTTGTTGTTAATATTGTGTCACAGCTTCCACTGTCGTCAAATCTCTGCTGATTCATCATGGCCAGTAGATGGCAGCACCAGTTAACAGAACCATTGCAGGTTCTTTCACTAGAAGATTTCTTGTTTCTCTGTAAAATAAAAACATGAAGCGCTGTATTCTAAAGCATAGTGTTTTTTATTAACTACAAGGTCACTTGCTGCATTGTTCTTAGACAGACTTTTGAACCCACCCCCATCAGGTATTATGTAATTTTTGAACGGCCCCTTATTGCACTGTTCCCACATACAAAATAAAAAGTGATTCGTCATGTTGTCAAAATCATGTGTTTGGAATGATTCAATTTTTTCAAATTTTATGAATTAATGAGCTTAGTATAGAAACCTTTTAATTTCACAGTCAGTCATGTATGGTAAATATACCGTCCAGAAATAAACACCATTAAAGCGAATTGTCGCCAATTGTTATAAAAAAAAGAAAATAAATGGGATGGGCTAGAATCCGCCTTGACAGCCATGTGCAGGCACAGAGCTTGAAAATAATGACTCGGCAAGCTACTACTGCAGGGTTCAATTTGTTTAGAAAATATTGTGGTGCCATTTGCAGCCAAGCTCCAAATGCATTGGATTTTTCTTGTCATCAAAGATAAAATATTAATTCCCTATTCAATTTCAAGTTTGATTAGCAATTAGTCAAAATTGCGTAGCTTTTGGCTATTTGAACCCTGCCCAGCAGTTGGGCCTATTGAAGACAGCAACCCAGACCTGTGCTTTAGCGTCATCACTGTGTTTATTTTTTAAATCGAAGATTAGGAAGGACAAATGATATTTTGGGAAGGACTAGTAGAATATTTAGCCAGTTGTCTGACTGGAGTGGAAATTTAGTCAAATTTCTAGCCCTGCCATATAAGCCAATCGTATTAGTAAATGAGTGTATTGGAATTGATCAATTGAAAAATAATCAATCAGCAGAATTCATTGAGCTTGGCACCATTATCTATCTACTGAACACAACATGGGCTATGTATTATGACTATACCTTCTCCACATGAGAATAATTCTTTTCCTTTGTGACGTCCTCATCTTCGTCCTCTTGTCGTGACAACTGGATCTGCATCCTAATATTTGTCACATCGTCCACTAACTTCTTTACTTCGAGTTTTTCTGCGAGCAGCCTTGTATCTTCAAGATGCTCGATATCACAGCTCATTTTCCCGGTGTAAAGAAAATCCAATAAATTTGACACAGTTGATGTAGCTACATCACCAAGACAATATTCAAATCTACTAGTTTCTAATTTTCTTCCCCTGGATAAGTCATCACTCAACTTAGGACAGGCCAGAGAGAGTATTGCTGAATGAGTGAGGAAAGTAGATCCACTGTCAATGGTTAATGATGCATCACATCGCTTGCCGTCACTACACCGCTGCTGGTTCAGCAAGGACATAACGTGGCAGCACCAACTGGTAGCACCACTACGGACGACATCACACGAATTGGTAGCACCGCTACGATTGACATTACACCAGCTCGAAGCACCGCTACAGACGACTTCAGATGAATTGGTAGCACCGCTACCCTCAACATCACACCAGCTTGATGCACCGCTACGGACAACATCATTATCAGATTTATGCTTTTTCTACAAAACAAACAAAACAAAAACACAATGTCTCGGTTAATTAGGTGACCATCAACAAAAGGGCTTTTAAATCATTCTTGTGAGGCACCAATTGAAGCTTGGCAAAAAATACCTACTGTACACTCCAATAAGCTGGCACGTTTACATAATATTTGGGTAAATAAAATCCAAGCTATTTTAGTGTCCATAGAATTTACCAAGTTGCATAAGTGTGACAGCAGGCATACTTACTACCACAACCCACACCTTCATGTGAGCAGAAATTGTTTAATTTGAGAACTAACAAATTGTAAATATTCATGTATGAACAAACATTTTTTTCCCAATAATGGATTTAATTGGTTAGCAGTGAAGAGATAGGAAGGGTATTCCCCCTGTTCCAGGGCAAGGGGAATACCCTTCCTATCTATATGGTTTATCAAATTGAGCTATTTGATGAACTGAGCATCTGTCACAAACAACCATATAGATAGGAAGGGTATTCCCCCTGTTCCAGGGCAATACCCTTCCTATCTATATGGTTTATCAAGTTCAGTTATTTATGAACTTAGCATCTGTCACAAACAAGCATATATAGAGGAAGGGTATTCCCCCTGGCCAGGGCAGGGGGAATACCCTTCCTATCTATATGGTCTATCACATGGAGTTATTTAATGAACTTAGCATCTATCACAAACAATTTTCTCTTTTTCAGTGACTCTTTAGAAGGATTAAATTCCTTGAACGTCCTGTATATATACATTGCTAGCAGCACAAGGGTTAAACTCTCAACTGTATAAAAAAAATTTTTTTTTATTTTATTGTGAAAATACAAATCATACGTGATCTTTCTGAAGATGAGATGCCACGATTCTGTGAGATTCAGCAAGTAATCTCAATTGAGAAGCACCATCCAGAGGCTCACAGCTCGACTCCTGCGAAATATTGAAACATTTTAATTGATATTAGCATCACACACTCGTCAGACTTGTATGCCTCAACGGCACAAGAGTTTACATACAGTTTAACGAGATGTGACTGTTTTCAACTAGATTTGCCTGAGGGGCAAAGCTTGCGTCTCCACCCACCCCACATAGATTTTGCATCAAAAATACATAAAATATAGAGAGATACAGTACTGTCACCACTTTTTTATTTAACCACGTAAAAAATGCAATATCAGAATCACACCAAAATCGAATCAACATACAGCCAGGGTAAGGTGCTTAAGATAAAGTTTGAGCTGTATAGCTAAATCACCACCACCACATAGTGAGTGGAGACTTAATAAACGTTCAACGTTAGCTATTTCCAGATAATTGTACAAAAAAGAAAAAGATGAATCCCAGGCACATAGATCTAACCTGCTTACCTTAGAGCAGCAATAAATAGCAGCTAGAGGTACCTGTAGCTAAAGCGACATGGAATTTGGGTGAATAATTTGGTGGTGACTTGTAAGTAAATTCAAACGGGAAACTAGACAAACTTTTGCTGGCAAAAGTGACATAAGTTTTTTTCTAGAACAGGTCAGTTTCGGTTGCACTTACGACGATTTAAACCTCACATTTACTAAGTGAGTTTTTTACAAGCTTTTCAATGAGCCCACCCAGACAGCCCTGCGACGCTTGATTCGAGTCTTGTGACGTCATCAATTTAATTTGTAAATATTTAGGGGCCGATAACTCTGTAACTTTTATAGATACAACGTTTTACTTGAGATACTTCATCTTCTTCTTTTTCACGAGCTTTCTAACGAGCCAACCCAGACAGGTGTGCGTTGCTCGGTTCAAAAGTTATGACTTTTTATGCGATTTAGTCTATTTAATATTTTATCGATTAAACGGTGGCGGATGGGCATGGACGGGTATATTTTATTAGATGCGCCGTGAAATGAAGTATCACAAAAAAAAAAGGTCAAAAATTGATGGAGAAACTATGCAAAATAGTGAAATCCCGTTATATGGATCCTATTCCGGATTACCGATCATGATCGCTCTACAAAAATTCACGTAATTAGACCGTACTTAAAGGGACCCCTTGGGATGAGACATTTTCAATGTTGTCAATTTTGAAAATTTAATTTATGTGAAGCTATATAGCCTACTGATCTTAACTGAAAATACGAAAAAGTCAAAAAACAATTTTAAAGCACCGAAAAAGAGTGAAATAGTTGTATTTTCAGGTCGTATATTGCCATGTAAAAAAAACAAGTCAGCAATATTCAGCACTTTACATCACATATTCCCACGTATCAGACGGTAAGATAAGAGCAGTCGCCGCTAATTGGTGTCTTATAGTCAGGACACGGGAGGACACACCTGCAGCACTGATTGTCTACCCAACGCTAGGCCGATGCCATCAGCATGTGGCCCAATGCTGTGAAAACATTCAATCGTCCTTCAGGTAAACAAATAGTTTGTTTGGGTTACTTCTGGTTTCATAGAAATGTTGATTAAAAATATTTGTAAAAATATGAAAATTCTGAAAAAAATAAAAACATGATCTGTGGGATACACTACTTCAGTACGGAATTAAAAACAAAAATTGATGTCATCCCAAGGAGCTGCTTTAAGCAAAGCTGCAGTAAAAATTGAACCTTGATCGGTGAAAAACTCGTCAAGTTATGGGCTTTAGAAATTTTACTTAGAGAGAAACTTTCAAATCACCCTAGCGAGTATGGTGTTAATTACGTAATAGCTAATTAAGTGATTATTAAGCAAAAAACTAGCAAATTAAGATTTTGTGGGTTACACAGATTATATAATATGTTAGAGTAAATCTTTTTCAGCTCTCTGGTAATTGTTGTGTGCATCTGTGAGGGGGGAATATTGTTTTTTTACAGAACAAAATCCCGTCATGAAGCATTTTTTCATTGTGTCTCTAAGAAATAAGTTTGTAAAAATTTTAGAATCCATTATCAAGACTAATAATATCATTAGACAGTCTTGTTGAATTGATTTATTGACTTGACTTGACCATTTTAGCCTACAGGCCATGGGGTTAGAGCCCCAGACCTTCCAGGTCCCTGTCCACTGCTGTGCACTGGCTGGCAAAGTTGGCCCAATACTGCGCCAATGTGGACAGATGCTCATAACTAATGTAGATACTGTGTTTTCGTAATCATAGTTACTACTTTTTGACACTAAGTTCACAGAAGTCATCAGATTCTATATATGTCAAGTAGTTTTTGAGATATAAGATATTTTACATTTTCGCGAAAACAGTCATTTTCGATTGCCTCTAGTTCGTAAACGGTGATAGATAGGTCGTGACGGGTGTCGACCATGGACTTTGCCTTGGAGACGTGAACAAAATAACAAAAAAAGAGATTTGAAAAATGGTAAATATTGACGAAGTTTTGATTTTTTAAAAAAAATCTATTTTTTTCGAAATAATTTTTGTTCTATCATATGTAACGTCACAAAAAGTCATAGCAACCCAAGTTGCAATAGGACAAACATTACTGTAAAGTTTCATGGTGATAAATGAGAAACTGTAGGAGAAATAGCCCAGGAGAAATTTCCGTAGAAAAAGAATAATAATAAGAAGTAGACAGTCTTCTTAGTTAGAGGAATAATTTGGGCCTTTGCTCAAATTAATTATAGAATGATGTGCATAGCAAATACAGAAATAATAAACTATATGTGACAAGTCCCTTACTTTCAAGCCAAGCCTCATTAGTGAATTATGATAAGTCACTTTAAGCAGGGCTCCAAGGCGAGGGCTGATAACATTTAGTATCGGGATGTTTAACCATTTAAACCCTCACGATGCCTCAAAGCATCATCTTGCATCTCTGAAAACAGATTTCATTTTCCAACAACTAGGGGTTTCAGAATGAAAATTTCCATGAAACTGGTTTACCAATACATGGCAATTTTCTTTAATTTTTCACCCACTTCAAATCATCTTCATCCACTACAAGTCGAGAATTTCGACAGCAATTCACGGCTTGTGGTGGATGAAGATGACAATGGTAAATTCAGGCTTCAAAGGGTTAATACTGTTTAACCTTTACAGCGCTGAATTATTTTGTACAAACCATGGAGACCGAAGCGTTCTTTTCAATTTGAAAATATCATAATTGGCTTTGTTAGGGGTTTTGTCAAGTTGAAATAAATCCAAAATCTGAGAAAAACTCGGAAGTGGGTGGGTGGGTCAAGCCCCAACTCGGATTTTTTTTTTTTTGGAAATTTTGTGTTTTTTCGTGTTTTTTGTGTTGTTTTCATGCTTCAAAATGTTTTTAAAAAAATGGATAATGGGGTGGGTGGGTTGGGTCCGACTAATCCAAGTTTTTCTCGGATTTTTGTTATTATTTTAACTTGACAAAACCCCTTAGCTCTCCTCTCTGATTCATTTGAACACATATGTTTTGGGTGTAAGACCATTAGAAATATTTATATTTTTTCAGTGCAGGATCGTTTTTATACATCAGAATCTGCTGTTTACAGACGGCAGATTCTGACGTATAAAGACGGTCCTCGCACTGAAAGGTTTAATCTGTTGACCACCCACCTCATCAGAATTTTCTTCCAGCTTTACACCCGATGGTTGGTTATACTCGTCACTCATGGAAGACGACTCTCTAGAAGATCCTGATTCAGACACAATTGTAGATTTACAACGATCCTGTTTTGGGGCTAACTCTGGGTTTGGATGTAATTCTGAAACCTTAGTAACCTGGCTGATATGGTCCACTTCTTTTTTTTCGCCTACGTTGATTAGATTTCTGTAGGTTTTCATTTCATTTTTTTTGGTGTCACTTTTCTCTTGTTTCTTGTTTCCTTCTTTGATCACATTCATGGCAGTTCCCCCTTGTTCCTTTTTACCATGGTCCATCATATTTATGTCATTTTTCCCTGGTAGCGTTTTGTCTGGGCTGAAAATATTTTCAAATAGATATCTGTCAGTTTTCGCTTCTTTCTTCTTGGTGGGGGTTATGATATTGGTGGCCGGTATCTCTTGTTTTTTGTTGTCCGCGCTGATCATATTTGTGATGCTCTCAGCTCGTAATCTTTTAGCTTCTCTTTTATACAGCTGAATAAACACATAAAAAAGGATACATTTTGACATTTTACAAAATATGATTACATACAAAGGTGTGCAAAATGGTCATCATATTGCCACTTGTGGCGGCAAGTGGTCATCACATTGCCACTTGTAGTGGCAATTGGTCATCACATTGCCAATTGCCACTTGTGACGGCAAGTGGTCATCACATCGCCACTTGAGGGCAAGTGGTCATCACATCGCCACATGGTCTTCACATTGCCACTTGTGATGGCAAGTGGTCATCACATTGTCACTTGTGATGGCAAGTGGTCATCACATTGTCACTTGTGGCGACAAATCGTCATCACATTGCCACTTGTGACGGCAAGTGGTCATCACATTGCCACTTGTGGTGGCAAGTGGTCATCACATTGCCACTTGTGACGGCAAGTGGTCATCACATTGCCACTTGTGGTGGCAAGTGGTCATCACATTGCCACTTGTGACGGCAAGTGGTCATCACATTGCCACTTGTGGTGGCAAGTGGTCATCACATTGCCACTTGTGGTGGCAAGTGGTCATCACATTGCGATTTTTGGCGGTAAGTGGTCATCACATCAGTGGTCGTTACATTGCCAATTGTCACGGCAAGTGGTCATCACATTGCCACTTGTGGCGGCAAGTGGTCATCACATTGCCACTTGTGGCAACTGAAGTGAAATCTCTGCAATGCAAATGTTTAAAATTGACCATTCAGAGCCCCCAAAAAAAGCAATTTGGGGAGACTGGTCCCCTTTCTCCTGACCACGCCTGACAAATGCCGAGTGAAAATCATATTTTATCAATTTCAGTTGTATTTTATTTCAATGGAAATGTATATATCCAGGCCTTGAAGCACATAATGTACATTAACCTTTACAACGCTGGATTAATTTTGTAAAATCATTGAGATCAAAGGGTTTATTTCAATTCTAAATCATCATAAATGTCTTAATTAGCTCTTCTCATTCATTTGAATATCTATGTTATGGTTCTACGGCCATTATAAATAGTTTTACTATTACAGTGCGGGGATTGACTCATTTAGGTTTAGCACCCTCTTAACCCTTACAGCACGGGGATCGACTTTAGTCGTCAGAATCTAACGTCTGTAGATGTCAGATTCTGACGACTAAAGTCGATCCCTGCGCTGTAAGGGGTAAGAGGGTGCTAAATCTAAATGATTACAATAAATTCAACTAAAAGTTAGGATAAAAGATATGTAATAGAAATTAGAATCTGAATGGAATCTTTTAAAATCGTTTGAATATCTATTTCATAAACACCATAATAAATATAATAACCAGCCTAGGGACTGCAGTGAACCTCAGGACTGAGTTAAGCAGCTTCGAAGATGAAGAGATTTATTTGTACTCACTAATTTCTCTTTGTCTGGTATAGCCTTCCATTTCTGGGCCAGTTGTTTATGTGATTCAAAGAAAACTGAAATAAAATAAAGATATGAACAACTTACGATTAGTTACAAGTAAAAATGGTGGCTGTTCATACCAGGTTTTTATATATCATCCCAACAATTATAACAAATGAATTTCTGGAAACTTTCTTTATATACATTTGCCTCAATTTTTCATTAATTTGAAGCTGGAATTGCTGACGCAATTTCCAGCTTCAAATTATGAAAAATATTTATATTCATGAAAAATTCTCCAATATTTAATTAACTGAGCATATACCAAAAACTATTTCATCAAATTAAGTGATATTTCTATTGCTCTAAAACATGCTGGAAAATCGTTCATATATGGGCATGGCAGGACAATTGGTCTTGATAATTGACTAATAAACAATCTACAATAATTTCCCCAGGTGTAGCTGCGTCACTGTTGAAAATTGAAGCTGCTTCGCCTGAAGTGTAGATGTTGACATCCCTAGATTTCAAGCTATGTGAATGACTGAACGTTATGTGAACATACCCATGCGGGGATTGTTAGGGACATATTAGGCTATGTAAATGTACGCATGCGGGAATTGTTATTGACATTTTAAGCTATGTGAATGTACCTGTGCGGGATTTTCAGGGACATTTTGAGCTATGTGAACGTACCCATACGGGGATTTTTAGGATCAACAACAGCGCGGTTCTCACGGCACCACAACTCGAAACCCGAGGGTCCCAATTTAGTCCTCTCTTTAAAAGACTGAAATAAATGAAAAACAGGGTTATATAAACACGCGAGGCAACACATACAATAATCCAATATTGGTTTAATGCTGGTCCATTATAGTTTGTATTATATTTTGTAATATAGTTTGTACATATTTAAATCATTGTACTATTGCATGTTTATAAAGAGGGCCCATTGCAAATTAGTATGTTGTACTAAATGGTCTACCCTCTATAAATAAAGTTTATTATTATTATTATGATGTTGGCCCGACATTAGGCCAACATTGGGTCAACCAACATTTTCCTGCGATGGCTTAACTCTTACAGTGCGGAGATCGACTTTAGTCGACAGAATCTGACGTCTGTAGAGTCGATCTCCGCACTGTAAGAGTTAAGCCATCGCAGGAAAATGTTGGTTTTTAACCCTTAAAGCGCTGCAATTTTTTCGTAAAAACCATTAAGTTCTTAACTGTTTCATATAGGTTGCAATATTTTTAGGACAATGATTGAGTGTAGGTATGGCGGGTGTAGATTTAGTCAAATTGAATTGATAAATATTGCATACTTCAAGAATTATACCATTTTACATGTACTCAATTGCTAATTATGACTTGCCTCTATAAACCCAATAAATTGGTTAAAACTAAAATCTGTCCTAATCCCTGAATTGCATTACTTGACAAATGGTCTGACCCTTGAAATACACATTACAATTTCATACAATTTGCAGGATAGCTGGAAGAAAACTAGAAAATAGTGCTCGTAAAATTTCATGAAAATCGGTTTAGAATTGACTAAGAAATCTGTGAGAAACATACGCCACAAGTCAATCTGCCGGTGACTATAGTTAACTATTCACCTTCTGAGGCGCTTCATCTAGATCTTCATGTAATTGGTCAGACTCATGATGCGTCGAACAGGACTGTACAGCTGAGGATCCCGATCTGTACGTGTCTCCAGATTTAAGCTGTTGTTTGGCTCTAGATCCCGATCTGGCCGCGTCTGCAGATTTAGGCTGTGGCTTGGCTGTAGGCTTTCTGTCCGATTTTAGAATTGCTTTAGTTCTTCTTTGTGCTTTTCTTTTCCAACACTAAACATTATCACCAGGATTTTGCACACGATATATCTATATCAAGATGATCAATTTCAAAAGATTAAGCATAAAAAACATAATCAAATAAACAAGACTACATAAGTCCAGGAGCTCCCGCTCCGAATTAGAATTTGATTTAAGCAATTTTGTATAGGGTTATTAATGTAGTCCTAGTCTAGGTCAAAAATCAAGACGCAAGACAACTGGGTCTAAGAAGCCCAGTCTAAGAGTAAGATAAGAACTAGACAGTCTGTCAGAGATTGCAAACCTCCATTGAAATTAATGATCCTAATCAGTATCCCAGTAATGGGTAATAATACCTATCTGGCATGGTTTACCCGATATCAGGCCAATCGAGTTAACTAATAGCTGATTTACGGTCATTTTGAATTCGATATAAATTAGTTAAAAACTTAGGGTGCATCCTCCCCCGAAACCTCAAATTTTGTTTTATAGTAATGGACTGACATCTAACACAGTTTGCAAAATATTGGGCATGTGAAAGTAAATAATGGCCGATAGGGGGCCATTTTGAATTTGATCAAGTCAGAATTTTTCAAGATGCATCCTCAGCTGAAATCTCACATTTCATTCTATAGTAATCGTCTAGCTATCTAGCATGGTTTACCAAATATCGGCCATGTGAAAGTGAATAATGGCCTAAAGGCGGCCATTTTGAATTCGATTGAGTCGAAAGTTTTTAAAAGGCATCCTCTCTCGAAACGTCACATTTCATTCTATAGTAATGGTCTAGCCATCTAGCACGGTTTACCAAATATCGCCCATGTGAAAGTGAATAATGGCCGATAGGAGGCCATTTTGAATTTGATCAAGTCAAAATTTTTCAAGATGCATCCTCTCCTGAAATCTCACATTTTGTTTTATAGTAATGGTCTAGCCATCTAGTACGGTTACTAAAAACCGGCTATGTGAAAGTGAATAATGGCCGATAGGCGGCCATTTTGTATTTGATCGAGTCAATTTTTTTCAAGATGCATCCTCTCTTGTAATCTCACATTTTGTTTTATAGTAATGGTCCAGCTATCTAACACGGTTTACCAAATATCAGCAATGTGAAAGTAAATAGTGGCCGATAGGCGGCCATTTTGAATTCGATTGAGTCGAAAGTTTTTAAAAGGCATCCTCTCTCGAAACATTTTGTTTTATAGTAATGGTCTAGCTATCTAGCACGGTTTACCTGATATCAGACCTATCGAGGTAAATAATGCTGATTGTCGGCCATTTTGAATTCGCAAGTTAAAAATTTTCAGGTTGCATCCTCCCCCGAAAACTCACACTTTGTTTTATAGTATTCAGGTAATGGTCTAGCCATCTAGCACGGTCTACCAAATATCAGCCATGTGAAAATGAATAATGGCCGATAGGAGGCCATTTTGAATTTGATCAAGTCAAAATTTTTTCAAGATGCATCCTCATCTGAAATCTCACATTTCGTTTTACAGTAATGGTCTAGCCATCTAGCACGGTTGACCAAATAACGGCCATGTGAAAGTGAATAATGGCCGATAAGCGGCCATTTTGAATTTTATCGAGTCGAATTTTTTCAAGATGCATCCTCTCCTGAAATCACACATTTTGTTTTATAGTAATGGTCTAGCCATCTAGCACTGTTTACCAAATAACGGCCATGTGAAAGTGAATAATGGCTGATTGGCGGCCATTTTGAACTTTGACAAAATGAATTTTTTTTAAATACATCCTCTCCTGAAGCCTTACAATTTGTTTTATAGTAATGGTGTAGATATCTTGAGCGGTTTTCATGATATTCCACAATATCAGGCCTGTCGAGGTGAATAATGGCTAATAGGCGGCCATTTTGAATTTTATCAACTTCAAATTTTTCAGGATGCATCCTCTCCTGAAATCTTACAATTTATTTGATATTAATGGTGTGGCTATCTTGAGCGGTTTTCAAGATATTCCGCAATATCAGGCCTGTCGAGGTGAAAAATGGCCGATAGGCGGCCATTTTTAATTTGATCAAGTCAATTTTTTTCAAGATGCATCCTCATCTGAAATCTCACATTTCGTTTTACAGTAATGGTCTAGCCATCTAGCACGGTTGACCAAATAACGGCCATGTGAAAGTGAATAATGGCCGATAAGCGGCCATTTTGAATTTTATCGAGTCAAATTTTTTCAAGATGCATCCTCTCCTGAAATCACACATTTTGTTTTATAGTAATGGTCTAGCCATCTAGCACTGTTTACCAAATAACGGCCATGTGAAAGTGAATAATGGCTGATTGGCGGCCATTTTGAACTTTGACAAAATGAATTTTTTCAAAATACATCCTCTCCTGAAGCCTTACAATTTGTTTTATAGTAATAGTGTAGATATCTTGAGCGGTTTTCATGATATTCCACAATATCAGACCTGTCGAGGTGAATAATGGCTAATAGGCGGCCATTTTGAATTTTATCAACTTTAAATTTTTCAGGATGCATCCTCTCCTGAAACCTTACAATTTATTTGATATTAATGGTGTAGCTATCTTGAGCGGTTTTCATGATATTCCGCAATATCAGGCCTGTTGAGGTGAATAATGGCCGATAGGCGGCCATTTTTAATTTTATCGATTTGAAATTTTTCAAGATGCATCCTCTCCTGAAACCTCACAATTTGTTTTATAGTAATGGTGTAGCTATCTTGAGCGGTTTTCATGATATTCCGCAAAATCTTTCAGTCGGATTTACCGATGTTATAAATTAGGTCAAAGTGCTGGGTCAACTTCAAGGTCAAGGTCCAAAAACCTGAAAAGGCACAACTAGGGACCTTAGAGAACATGTATGTGCAATATGACTGTCATCGGCCCAGTACTTTTCGAGATCTGCTCCGTTAACGAAGTGCGCGTCAAAACGTCTAAATAGGTCATAGTTCTGAACCAGAAGTAGGTCAAAGTTCAAATACCCCAAAAGGCACAACTAGACCCCCTAGGGGTGTTGTGTGTAAAATTTGAAGACAATCGGACAAGTACTTTCAGAGATATGCTCCGGAAACGAATTGTTTACGGACGGCCCAACGGCCCAACGGCCCAACGCCGTCACATCATCATTTTCTCCTCTGCAACCTTGCGTATTGAATTCAGATTAAAAATATTTTAACCCGTCCCTTAGCCACCTGGAAGTAACCCACATACCAAAAATTGTTATCCTAGCTTATTTTCTCACAAAGTTATAGGCAAAAGAAGAGGCAAAAAAAAAACGGAGGTAGAATCCATAGCTCCCTTCGCTCACCTACGGTGACGGCGGGAGCTAGCAAGAACCCTGCACTTCTGCTGTAATTTGTAATGAATTCATCAATCAAATAATGTTGGCAACACTGTAATCTATTGATATGCATAAAAGTATAGCATAGTGCGACTTCTTCATTCTGTCAAAATCAGTAGGCCTTCTTTTAGGACACTATTGTAGAATCTGTGACTCAACTTGCTTATTCGGCATAAAAAAACGATTTAAATCATCCACAAAACTTGCCACTTTGGGACATGTATTAGACTAGGCCATATGAATTTGATTATTTAATCAAAATTTAGATATGAATTTGATTAAAATTGCTGTTTGATTTTTACCATCTTAATGTTTGTGAGCCTTTTAAAAGAGTGCTTAGAATTTATTTATTTACCAATTGTCATATGCCATACATATGATTTTGAGCTGTCACTACCATATTCCACGTAAGTGCACCTAACTTCACTTTAATCGGAAATGTGCATCTGAAGAACTCAATTAATTGCAGATTTTGTAGTTGTAACATGCACAGGGGAAGGCCAGCAGTCAAGACGTTGACAATGGACAAAAACTCTTTATAATGTACAGGGTTTCCCCCAGAAAAATGACAAAGCATCATGGTACTTGGCGGTTCGGTTTCAGCGCGGCGCACAATTTGCGTGCGGCGCACAATTTGCGCGCTGCACAGTCTGGGGGGTCTGGGGGCATGCTCACCCTTAAAATTTTAATCAGAAACCTCTTTATATTATTATAGCAGTAATTTTTATCCACTGTTTGTGCTTGTAAAAAAATAAACACTGATTCTGCATGTAGACCTCATATATAAAAACTAAGTGCCAGTTTGACATTTAAAACCCTTGTAATATAGACAACCAATTTTCTCATATATGTACCATGTGTACACAGCAAATTATTTTTAAATAGGACTAGGGGCCTATGCAGTGAATAATGAAATATGTAGTGTCTACTTTGTTTAGTGGTCCATTATGCCCCTGTATCAAACTAAGATAATAGAGAAATACCATGAAATGGGTGGGGGCCTGAGATGATTCGTGTCTGACAAAACTATTGGATTAAATCGCATTGTGATTAATTACAAACAATAGACTAGCCTACACTTTCTATTCACAAAAATGAATTTAAAAAATTCTTCAGACCATTAGACACAGCCCACTAGGCATAACGTAATGATTCAGAAATTGGTCAACACGAGATCTGTTTGCTAGCATGCTGTTTGTTTGGCGTTGAGATAGAAATAAATTCATTAGGCCTTACTAGATCAGTGCCACGCCGTTGGGTTATCATCAGAACTTGCTAATACCAGAAAACAAGTTGGTTTAAATACAAGCATATACTGACATCGGCCCAGTCTTTAATGAACACAAACAAGGTCGGCATCACTTGTTTTGCTCTCAGAGAATATCATAAATTACACCCCAACTTATCTCAGCCAGGACGCTTATTGCCTAACCAACGCTGTGTTGACGTTGGGTTCGTGTAGACACAGTAGAGGATTGTGACACACCAGGCGTACATGCTCTATCGCGGCAAACACGGCAGGTGGAACAACGCGCTTTAATGTTGAGCCAGCGTTGCCGACGATGGACCAACATTAAGTCAACATTACATCAACGTACTACACCCACTATACTGTATCGTGTTTGCTGGGCGAATGCAGCCAGCTACATGCTGATAGACCCGCCAACAGTGCCTGTCCACGTGACATCATATGACCACTGGGCATGCGCACAGGTGAGCCACGCACTGCCATGCGGCAATGCAATGCCAATGTTGTACGGAAGCATCAAGGCATTGTTAAAAGCGTCACGGGATTTCCTAAAGCATCACGGCACTTACTGAAGCGTCAGGGTAAAAAATTAAAGAGTCATGGTGCCGTGACGCTTGGACGCTCTGGGGGAAACCCTGAATGTAGCTGGAGTCAAGGTCATATCAATGTTAACCTTTTCAGTCAATTTACCATTGTCATCTTTATCCACCACAAGCCGCTAATTGCTGTCTTACAGTGGATGAAGATGATTTGAAGGGGGTGCAATTGAAAAAAAGATATTGCTATTATTAAAACGGTTACAAGAAAATGCTTGTTGTGAAATGCCTATGTGTAGGAAATAAGGTCATTTTACAGCTATACGAAATGATGGTTTAGTGAAGTAGACATATTGCTTCAAATAGCCTATGCTTCGAGTGAATGAAGACTATCCATATTCTGATGCAGCATGGTGGATTTAGACCAGATTGACAGAACCAAAACCCTGTCAGCATTTTCACATGTATTAAATTACATGGTTTGAGACAAAAAAGCGGTAAATTATTTAATTTTATTAGATTGGAGACTGGCCATCATTTTGATGACAATTTCAGAAACAAACTGATATAAATCTTTCATCGTTGATCACCTGGGAAGACACTTTCTTGAAACTTATATAATGGAGCGTTCGTATGACCAGCTGATGACATGGAAGCTTGACCAAGTTTACATCCAGAATTTTTAATGTTATGCTTTAAGAGTTACCACAGTTCAAAAAATACAAAATATGCGACACTCACTAATTTTTTGTTAGGTGGTGTTGCTTGCCAGAGCTGTCCCAGCCTTTTACTTATTCCAGTGAAATCTAAAACAAAATAAAACAGATTATGTGCCATCACCTACTGTAGGTGGTGTTCAACTTTTCATTGTGCAGTTTTGGTGATGTGAATTCACTGTGACTTTAAGTTGCCTTGATGATTGAGGATTTCATATAATACATCTCGGCCCCAAGTCAGGTGTTTCTGGCTATGCCACTGTAACTTATTAAATGTACCAAATAATTAGCAATGTTAGAAATGTTTACTTGTATTTAATTTTTATTGTTTGAAATGTTTTGGTCATTTATTTTACCCATTATCTTATTTAAATTTTCAACCACTTGAGGTTGTGTCTCGCTACAGCGATCCACAACCTCAAGTGGTTGAAAATTACTCATATTTGTTTAATTTGAGACCAAACATTTACAAATATTGATGTTTAAACAGTCATTTCATTCCCAATATCAGTGAATTAATCGGCTAATAAGATGGATTAAAAACATCTATTGTCGTGATCTGCAGGCAAAGGGTTGAAGAATAATTATTATTCATAGGTAATTACCAAATCACCCTTTAACCCTTATGCCGTTAAGTTAACCCTTAGGCCACTATGGTTTTTTTTCTCTGTTTTAGATGAATGCCCTCATTAGATGTAGGCAGCGCATTAACAAAAAAACAGGTGTTTTTTTCTGCCCAGCGCGAGCATTGGATTGTTGCCGATTTCTGAGAAAAAACAGTTTATTTCAAGAGATAAAAAACATTTTTCCAACTACCGTATTTTGCGGGGTATAGTACGCACCTGTGTATAGTACTCAGGTACCAATATTTGTACCAAAAAACACAGATAGTACCCACCGGTGGATAGTATGCACCAGGGTGGTGAGTATCTACACAGTCTGTCTGGGGTGTGTGTGTTATATGTCTTTATTACTCAAGGCATTCAGAATGTGGTTTAACTCAGCTGGTGACATAAGGATATAATTGATTCGCTAATAAAGATTATATGAAAAGAAATATTATAAACAATATAAAAATATAAAAGTAGGAAGAACTATCTGAGTATTATATTTATTTTTGTTTTAGTGTTGATTTGACTACAAATGATCACGATATAACATATTAGCGCCACCTGGTGAAAGCAGTTATAGTCAGATAAATGATGGGAAAAGCGCCATCTGGTGAATAGGTTTACAGTCTAGTCTTCAATGGGATGCCTACTGTTTATGACAGCCAAAACAGCAATATAATCTAGGTAATTTTTATTAAAATACAACGAATAAAAAAACATTTTTGTATAACAACGTACCAGTTTTTATTTAGAGTAACAATAATGAAATGGCACATGTATGTATTGGTGACAGCACTGTCAAGGTGATTTATTACAAGCATACAATTATTGTCTATCATGTATATGTATGGATTTAGGAATGTGGCAATTATATTAAGAGCATTATTATTATTTATTATTATATTATTCTTTTTGCCGTGAAACCTATCGGTATCAGCGTTCTAATATTATTTAAACTTTCTACCAGTTTACATTTCGTCTGTATTTTGACATTGACTTGAATATATATGGCAGTGAAATATGTAGGCCTATGATAATCAAACCGTATAATCAAACCGTATAGGCCTACAGTGTATGAGATAGGCACGTCACGTAGCCGCCGACAGCGCCATCTGGTGAATGGAATAGAAGCTTCACAGTGGTCACGCAATCAATGCAATAGACATGATCAAGTAGGCCTAGCGATGTCTGATGAGTAGATTATTATTTAAATAACATTAGTAAATGACTTTATCGGAAATTTAAAAGACAAATAAATGCTAGGTTGTTATGGAATGTTATTTCACTAGACATTTTAAGTGTATTAGAAACAAATGGTTTCATTATAGCTGCTGAAGTAATTTGCCATTTTGGGGCAAAAATATGAGGAGTTAGGATATCGCAGTCCACTCGGGAGAGGTGAGACTGCCTATTTATCAAAATTTTGAGTGACAAATCTCAGCAAAATCAATATATTGTACGCACTGGTGGATAATACGCACCAGGCCAAAAACGGGCTTAAAACAGAAATAAAGTAGCGTACTATACGCCGCGATATACGGTATGTTTTTTTGCTTGTTTTTTTCGTTGCCCTTATTAACTTTTTTCCAAATAGATCAAAAGTTTTTTTTATTTCGTCGCCCTCATTCCCTTTTCTAGAAATTTGTCAAATGTTTTTTTTATTACGTCACCCTCATTAACTTTTCCAAAAATAGGCTCATGGTTTTTTTCTTAAATGTTTTTTTTACTGCCCTCCCTCATTAGATTTGGGATTTTTTCTGATCTAAAACAGAGAAATTAAACATAGTGGCCTTACAATACTGACATATTTTTATACAAACCATAGAGAGCAAATGGGTTTTTCAATTTGAAATCATCATCAAATTACTCTACATAGCTCTTTCTGCTTCACTTGAATACCTATGGTATAGGTCTACAACCATTATAATTATTAATATTTCACTTTTTTTTATTTTACGATTTTGCACGTCAGATACCAACGTCTATAAATAGCTAACGTCTAAAGCGTTAATTTATTAACCGATTAAATTACTGTTATTGGTAATGAAATGTGTGCTTAAACATCAAGATTTGCAAATATTTGGTCTCAAATTAAACAAATATTAGTAATTTTCACCCACTTGAAGTTGTGTCTTGCTACTATGACCCACAAGCAGTATGGTGGTAACACCATTATAGAATTGAGTGATGAACAAGATAAAAAATACAGTATTACAGAGACCAATCAGGTTATTGGATATTGGATGAATAATTCCGTTCATTGATCATTATTCATACAGGAAATACTGTAGATCTGGTAATTTCCGCGTGAATAAATATTTTGTGAATGATTTTGGGACTTTTCACAAAATTTAGAATTCGTGAATTTTCATTTTTCTTCAGTAGCGCTATGATTATAATAATTTTCGTGAGATACTTGAATTCGCAAATTTGTCCTCCTCGCGAAAATTAAAACCTTGCGAATATTACCAGATCTACAGTAACCACGTGCACACACCTAAGCCTGGATCGTTGATATATAACTTACCTAAGCTTGGATCTTCAGCGACAACAAGAGGACGATTCTCATTACACCACAGCATGTAAGCTGTCGGTCCCCTCCTCTTCTTTGTCTCCTTAACAGACTAAAATAAGAGACAAACAAGGCAGAATTAACCTTTAACCGCCGTTACCGAATATATTCTTTTTTTTTTAGCATATTGCTTATCAGCTTTTAAATATATTGGAGAGAAAATGTGACATAAATCAGCAAGAATTTTTAAATAGTCAAACACCATTTTGTCAAATCTGAATAATTTTCATCCACTTGAATTTGTGGATTGCTTCAGCGACACACAAATTCAAGTGAGTGAAAATTCCGTATCAATAATTTGGCGGTTAAAGGGTTAACAAGCATTGATGATGGTTTTGAAAACTGTTAGTTATTTGTATTAAATACAACGTAAAGATCTGAAAAATTAAATGTAGGATCTTGGAAATAAATTCGGGCTCAGGGTGTGTTAACCCTTTCAGCGCAAGGACTGTCTTTATACGTCAGATTCTGATGTATAAAGACGGTCTGTAGACCCATAACCAGCTGTAGGCCCATAACCATAACATAGGTATTCAAATTAATCGGAAAGAGCTAACTAAATTTACCACTTAAAAATTTGCCTTTATTGCAGTAGGCCTACAATTAGATTAAAGTTCACTTCGTGTTGTACAAAAAAACCGCAATTGCTAACACAATGTGCACGTTCAAATGTCTAAAAGTATTTCCAGTCCAAAAATTATTGATGGTACAATTGTAAGTGGTACAAGAACTATTGATGGTATAATCACGCACCTAAACAAATTTCAAAACGTCAATACAACAACCCCCCACCTAACCATACGAACTGTGGGACATTGAAAACTATTGCAGCGGATCCTTAAGTTAAGGAGATTTGATTTTGCGGTAGATGTTGAATTGAACTTTCTATTTTTCAGGAATATTAACCCTTAATACTAGATTTGCCTGAGGGGCAAAGCTTGCGTCTCCACCCGCCCCACATAGATTTAGCAACAAAACTACATTAATTATAAAGAAATACAGTACTGTCACCAATTTTTTATGTAAACCAAGTAAAAATGTGATGTCAGAATCACACCAAAATCTGATATGTCCAGGGTAAGTTGCTTTCTTGGAACAAATCGGTGAAGCAGTTCAAGCTCTTGAGAGTAAAATGTGATTCATCAGCCATCTTCAATTTTGTTGTGAAAAATCAGTCGATTTTATTACCAGATTTAATCGTAGTTATTGGAAATGAAATGAGTGTTTAAACATCAAGATTTGCATATGTTTGGTCTCAAATTAAACAAATGCAAGTCATTTTCACCCCCTTGAAGTTGTGAGTCGTGATAGCGAGATACAACTTGAAGTTAGAGTAAACAAAAATTGTGAATGTAGAACATTAAGGATTAATATTTGTCGTCATCTTGCGCTGGCAATTGCATTAGCAATTGCAGCTTCGAATGAATGAAAAAAATTGTAGCAAGCAAGACGAGGATTTATAAAATATGTTGAATTTACTCACTTCCTCATCGCTGTCCGCTATATTCTCTGTGGCACCACTGAGCTCCCACCTCTCAACACCTCCAGAGGCACTAGTCGCTGTGCATCTTAAAACTTCAAAACATTTGTTTTATGATGATTTGAATTAATTTTAATAGAAAAATTGAAATAAAATTGAAATATGATGTATAAATAGTAAATAAATATAAGATGGTAAAGTTGCAAGTATTGTTACATGTAAGTTAAGAAAGAAAATATATACCATGAAATGTATGATTGTATGTATGTATAATTTTTAACTCTGTTAAAAACTATGAAAAAACCTCTTTGACTTGTTTGTTCTGTTATTCTAGTCTTGTTTGTGTCATCATAGTGTCTGTTATCCCTCGCCTGGGTGACAATGGGCCAGCCGTGCAGGTCAGCGGATATAGAACGCTTAGAATCCTCAACATCATCACAGATCGTGTCTGGATCAGTTACAACATCTACATAAACAGAATTTATAGTCAGTACTTCACATTTTAAAATAGCTTTAAATACATTTTTTTAGGACGGAATTTTTAATACCGTATATTGCCGGTTAGTAACCGCATCCTGGTTAAAAACCACACCCCAAACTTTCAAAATTGACCTAGCATCTTTTTCAATGGTTTTGAATTTCAGAAAAACTGCTACAAACCGCATCCTAACTTTAGCGTATAACAGGGCCTACGGAATTTCTCCCGCCAACTCACTTGGTTTACCAGGACACATGTTCCCCGCAAACATGAGGCGTTGACCCAATGTTGTTTCAATGTTGGCCTGCCGTCTTCGATGTCAGGTCAACATTAAAACCACATTTGCGTCAGTATCATAGTCAACGCTATGCGTACAAACTATCTACGGGGCACAAATGTTGCCAATCACGACGCGTGCCACGTGTGAGCCTAATACTAAATGTATTACATGTAAAACGTGTATACATGTAAAGCGTGTTTTCTGTGAGCAGGTAGGCGACAGAATGTCCTACCACACCTGACCACATACCATGCATACCCGGCAAAAAAGAAACGTCAGCCTAATGCTAGTTTAAACCAGTAAACGTTAAACCAGTGATAAGTAAATGACTCCCTATTTGCTCGTCTGTTGTGTAAGAACACCAGCGCTGCAAATCGCTTTGTTCTCCCAGTCACGCTAATTAGGGTGTTGTGGCTGACCATCTCAGTCCTAGAGCGGCTTACAAAATCGTCATATATTACATATGGCATTGAAAATCAGTGTCCATCGTTATAACTCAATAATGGCTATTATTATATTTTGTTAGTATTCACATACATGATGTGTAATAAAAATTTATTTTATTTAATCATCTTTATTCTTTATTTTTCAAGGCATATCCCTCCCTGAAACCACACATTTTGTTCTACAGTAATGGTCTAGCTGTCTGGTACGGTTTTATGGATTTTTCATATTTTTTAAATATAATTGCCAATAGTCTGCCATTTTGGCCACTGTGACCTAGTTTTTGACTGATGATCGCCCATTTTCGAACTCATCCAAGCTATTGGTGAAACAGATATATGGTTTGAATTTTGATGCCTACGTAGAAAATTGCTGAGTGAATTGCATTGATGATAAAATTTGCCGATTTGGGAAAATCAAGGGCATAGAATTCACAGAAAGGTCATATGCAAACTCAATCAAGTTTTAGTGTTAATGAGCCTGTATACATGTGTCAGAAATATTAGGGGGTCATTTAGTCCTCACTGTTAGGGGATCATTCCTCAGGATCACAGATCATTATCCAGTTTTAGGGGCCATTCCTAAGGGTTGGGTGTCATTTCTCAGTGACAGGGGTGATTTGTTATGATCAGGTGTCATGTAGTTAACCCTTAGTCTACAACGCTGAATTAATTTTGTGTACATCATATAGACCAAAGGGTTTTACTCAATTTGAAATCATCATAAATGTCTTAGTCAGCTCTTTCTGGTTCATTTGAAAACCTATGGTATGGGATTACGACCATTAGAAATATTTTTATGCTTACAGTGCGGGGATCGACTAAAGTCGTCAGAATCTGACGTCGATCGACTCAAGTCGTCAGAATCTGACGTCAAGTCAGCTGCAGATTCTAACGACTAAAGTCGATCCCTGCGTTGTAAGAGTTAACACTGTACGACTATGGAATCTACACCAGAATCCATCGCTAAATCTAACACTGTCCCCTCACCTTCTAGATTCAGGTGGATATGTCCTTCATCTCGAGCAGTGGATCGTAGCTCATTAACATACGTCACGTCTACACCGCCGTAAGCTCCGCCTGGGTCAGAGGTCACATCAGAGGTCACACCACCATAAGGTCCGCCTGGGTCAGAGGTCACATCAGAGGTCACACCTACATCTCCGTGATCAGTCAACTGATTCCCCGTCGCTTTCCATCCCTTCGAGACGTCACAATTCATTTCCAGACCATCACGATTTATATTTCTATTTGTCGTCTCACAACAAGTCGTATAATCCGCTGTAGGAACTAACTGGTTTCCTGGTAAATTGCAAAACGTTTGTGATTCTTTGCTACCACTTGTTATCAAATTTATTTGATATATTTTTGATGTTTTCTTTAATGTAATATTAGTGTCAGTCGCTGATTTATCTGATTGTCTTAAATGTTTATCAATTAAATGTTGTGACTCATTGTGACGACTCTTAAGTTGAGGCAAATTTATTACATGTAGTTTTGGTTTCCTCATTGTAGTAATATTGATACGAGACACATGTGTGTACGCTTGTCCTTCGGCCTGTACTTCTGTATTGCCATCTCCATCTTTATTGGCAAGTTGATCATTCATTTCAATTGTATCTTGATCTTCAACTTTGATTGAATGTTCATCCATATCTCTAATTGCACATTCATCTTCAATTTCAATTGTATGCTCATTTTCATCTTCAATTTGATGTTCATCTTCAACTTTAACTGTATGTTTTTCAATTGTATGCACATTTTCATCTTCAATTCTATGTTCATCTTCAACTTTAATTGTATGTTTTTCAATTGTATGCACATTTTCATCTTCAATTCTATGTTCATCTTCAACTTTAATTGTATGTTTTTCAATTGTATGCACATTTTCATCTTCAATTCTATGTTCATCTTCAACTTTAATTGTATGTTTTTCAATTGTATGCTCATTTTCATCTTCAATTATGTGTTCATTTTCATTTTCGACTTTAATTGTATGTTGTTCATCATCGATTTCCATTGTATGCTCATTTAAATCTTCAATTCTATTTCCATCTTCACAATTAGTGGTATTTTCATCTTCGATTACAATTGTAAGCTTATCTTCATCTTCAATTTTAATTGTATTTTCATTTTCAATATGAAGTTCTTGCTCAGTTTCAACAGGAAGTAATGACACAGTCTGCCAACTTGTAGAAATATTACCATCAGGAAAATCTATTGATATAACCGCATTTCGTGTTGTACAATCGCCTCTAATGTTTCCATCAGATGTTACGTTGTCTGAGGTGTCTACTCCCACTTTTATACAATCGTATTCACTTTGCTCGGATGCTTTTCTTTGCAGTTGTTCGACACATTCCATGAGTTTCTTAATATCTAATTTTGCGGCCAATGAGTAAACATCATCGAGATGTACAAAGTCACAATGTAATCTTCCTGTGTATAAAAAATCCAGGACGTGCAATAAAGTTGTTGATGATACATCAGAAATGTTAACGACATAATCAAACCTGAAACCATTTCTTTTATTCCCAGCCGTAAGAGCACAACATAAAACAGAGCTACTTGCTGCAAGGATTACAGAATGTGCGTGAAAATATAATCCACAATCTAGGACCAGTGCAGTATCACATCGACTAGCGTCATTAGATCTTTGTTGATTTATTTGGGCGAGAAGATGGGAGCACCAATCAGAGGCGTCACTGGAAACATTTCGAGAGTGAATATCAGACACCTACAACATATAGAACAAACAATCAGCCGCGACCCTGGAACATCGGGAGAGCGAAAATCAGATATCTACAACAATAGAGCAACTGTAACAATCATAAATCAACAGCAATACAATTGACGAAAATCTGTATTTTAATGAACGAGAATGTTTTCAGACGGTACTAAAATTTGTAAGATTACAGAAAATCTGTAAAGGTCTACAGCTCTTTATCCGACAGAAATTAATTGTATATTTATTTAGTAATCTACCAGTCCTTCTGAACAACTCATGAAAGTTGGATTATTTGCCTGTACATCATATTTTATTGATGTATATGTGCAAATCGAATTTATTTACATACTGGAGTAAATAAAATAACTGTACTTTCCGGCGTATAAGACACAATGTTCGTTTTCAAAGCTAGTGTGACTTATGCTCCAATGGGACATATGTATGATTTTTTTAATTGGCCAAGGACCGAAGAAAAAAAATCAAAGAGTAATCTACCCTTCGTCACATAAAATGATGCGACTGGCATTCATGAGCAAGTAATGTGATATTATCATTTGAGGCCATTGTATGTCAGTGTTAATACCATTTGCCAATCCTACATGTATTTAATTATTATTTTGCATAATGCATAAAAACAGTGTATTTAATTTACGATTAATAGGTAAGAATGTTTATGGGTAATTGGGTAAGAATGTTTTCATCAAAGATCGTGGTTCAATTTGTTTGTTTGTTTATGTGTCAGCCATTTTGTTAAATATAACCGTTCATTTGCGGCAGCATTTGCTAGGGGGCTTGCCACATACATATCGTTGAATAGTGTAGCGAGAAAGTGCTTGCATACCGTGGAATGGTATGCATAGCGACAAACTATTTTTTAATTCTAAAACTATTGATTGATTGTTAGGAAAATATATATTTTGATACATAAACGCATGATATACCTGTATACTATAGGGCCTAATCAATGACAAAGTGCTACAATTGCCATTCGCTAAGATGTTATTGCCAGTTTTATCAAATGTCTCAATTATATATATATAGTTGTTGTTATTGATTTATATTCATTATACATCAATGCCCCTCATCAACATTGCAAAGTGGTGAGTGTTGGTCAGTTACAGAAGTAACTTCTCTAATGAGGTAGAAAATAACAATGACATCTGTCTTTAATACATGGCTTGGCATAATTGTGAATAAATTACTAAATGTTATACTAACATATATATAGAACAATATATTTAACACCATTTTATTTAATTAATGTACTTTTAATATCATTCTACGGGGTTATTTAATAGCATTGACTCTCTCCTCTTTTCATGCTATAAACATAAATGTACAGACACCTGACACTTAAATATCGTCAGACATGTCTCCGAGTATGGTGTGTCGAATCTGCCGGTCCCAGTAAACACAAAACATTTGTATAACATTTGTACAATGTTGGCCCAGCGTCGAAGACGTTGGGCTGACGTTGTACAAATGTTATACGAATGTTTTGTGTTTCCTGGGGCGAGACCTATTGATAGCTTGAGCATAATATTGATTCCAGTGTGAATTGTACTCCAGTGTGACTCATAGGCCGGAAAATACGGTATTTACCTCAATATGCAATTACAAAAAATTCTTTACAAGCTTGTGTAAATAATGTGGCAATTTTCTACAACTGCCAATGTATATCCAGCAAACATTCAACCACAGTTGGTTTAATGTTGGGCAATTGTCTGCGATGCTGGGCCAACATTGAGCCATCTCTGGGCCAATGTCTGCTAGGTGTAAACTCACACTGTCATTATCATGCGCACTTGATCCGGTATCGTGTTGGCAAACACTTCCACATGACATGGCCAGAAGGCGTGCATTCTCTCTTTTAACTTTCTTCAGCTCCTTGTTGACACGCGTCTGTTCCTTCTCCAGCTCCATCAGCTTAAAGCTTACATTGTTGTGATCTCTGAGCAGGGCCTTCTGCTGGATCTTGGGGTGTACATTCGGTGGGATGTACGGGGAATCCATGTAGGCAACCAGACGTGCCCTGCCATCATTACGGTACTGACTTTGTTTCAGATGGCTTGATTGTCTGCTTACGTTGCGCATAGAGTTTTTCACACTGTCACCTCTGATGGCATCCGGTTCTACAGAAAGCATGGAGCACAAAGCTGACCTGTGAAAACATTAAAATGCCACTAACCCTTAGAGCATTGATGTCGACTGTAGTAGACATTCTGTGATTTTATTAGCACATGTATAACCGCTGATAACGAGCTGTTCACAGTAAAATATGCATTCAATCTTGAAACACTGATATATATTGGAACTTAAATTTCACAAATAACAGAAATTTTCTGTCACTTGAAGTTGCGTGTCGCGTTAGCGGGACACGACTTTAAGTGTCTGAAAATTTGAATTGAATAGCTCAGTGATCTAAGGGTTAACTCTTACAACGCTGAATTAATTTTGTATAAACCATGGAGACCAAGGGTTTATTTCAATTTGAAATCATCATAAACGTCTTGGTTTGCTATTTCTGCTTCATTTGAATACCTATGTCATGGGTCTACGGCCATTATAAATGTTTAACTCTTTCAGTGCGGGTACCGTAGTTATACGCCAGAATCTGACGTCTGCAGACATCAGAATCTGACGTATAAATAGGGTCCCCCGCACTGAAAGGGTTAAATACCCGTCATACGACAAACAACCCTGGGCTAGAACAACAAGTTTATGACTGAGCAGACAAAGCTCAAGACTCCACATGTACAAAACAAAAGCACAGTTTACAATACATAAAACAACAAATGTAATACATAATAAGAATCATACAAATAACATTCAAAATAACGGGCGGTCAAGTGGGGAGAATTAAATTTACCACCACAAAAACCCAACACTCTTACATCCACTACAAGCCGCGAATTGCTGTCGCAATTCTAGACTTGTAGTGAATGAAGATGATTTGAAGTGGTTGAAAAATTAAAGAAAATTGCAATGTATTGGTAAACCAGTCTCGTAAAAATTCTCATCCTAAAACCCTTAGTTGTAGGAAAATTAAGTCTGTTTTCAGGAAAGTAATTTGATGCTTTAATGCACCGTGAGGGCTTAAAGGGTTAATTCATTTGAATCCAGGTTTGCTGAAGTGTGGTTGAAGCTACCAGAATTGCCAATTTTCATACATGGCCTGTCCATGACAAAAAAAATGATACAGTGGTACCCCTGTCCAGCGTTGCCCCTCAAGAACGACTGCTCCCCTTAAACGACTGTTTTTCTGTGCATGTATGCCTTTTACACTGTTAAGGACCCCTGAAGAACGATGACCCCTCTAACACGCTATACGACGGCAAAAATTTGGCTGTCGGCCGTCACTTACCTCCCCAGAAACGACCGTTGGGTGTTATTACTATAAAAAAAAAGACTGAAAAATTAGCATGTGAGACGTCACTCAACTGGCAAGTAGGCTGTGTTATATAAACAATGACGTGCGATCTTAGCCACTTGATACAATATTATTGTGAGACGATCCGTTTTCGGCTGTGTGTATAAATGAGCTCCCATATATCTGGCCATTGTGTATGCAATGTTGATTCGGCAATGATCCAGGACCAATGTTGGCTGTAAAAGCCTACATTTTGCTATTACAACACAGCAAACACGAGACGATCAACCTGCACTAAAACAACGTTGGATCAGCGTCTGGAATTCGCTGAGAAGTCACGCCGAGATGCACTCGAACTGCTGAGACACTGGGGGAACGAGGGTGTTGATAGAATGATTATCGCAAAATTGACACCCTTGTGAGCCAACGGGTGCGATAATGACAGCACTTGCATTAATTCAAAAATGGTATTACCCTATATTGCCGGTTAGTAACCGCGGTTTATAACTTGAAAAATGTTTGGTGAAATATCTAAAAAAAATGATACTTTTAGGAGGCGGTTTATAACTAGGCATTCTGAGTGAGCCATGACGATTTCTGGCTGAAATACCGTATATCCCCGTGTATAATGCGATGTTTTTTCTTAGCTATTCATGTCACAAAAAGGCACCTCGTATTATACATAGATGTAGAATTTAATACAATTTTTTAGCTCTGTAGCGGTAGTTCAGCTGTAAGTTTTCTAGCGGTAGAAACGTAGGCTAGTCGGCGTGTATGGTAAGCAGGCCTATACACACGATACAACAAGACTGTTTATTTCCAACTAGTAGCAAACAAGAGACGTTCACCCAGTGCTGATACAATGTTGGGCCACCGTCAGCGATGCTGGCACAACACTGTACCAGCATTGGGTGAATGTGTCGTGTTTGCTGGGAGCCCCCGTCTCACATTCCCGCCGACGCGCGTGGCACGTTTGACAACCACGGGCAGATATATGACGTCGTTAGTCTGCAACCAATTCACACTCCTGACCTGTTCATTTATATTAATAATGATTTAATCTAAGTTGCCTTTCATATGGGCGTGTTCTATTGTGTACGACAAATCTGAACATGATATTTTCCTATTGGAATGAGAGAATGCGTTGATGAAATATAACAGGATATCACTGTTTATATCTCCTATCGCAAATTCTATACATATAGGCCTCAGAATGTCCATATTGCTGGGATAACATTAACACCTACCGCTGTTGCCGCGGGAGATACGGTATTGAGCAAATGGTGGTATCTGTTAGCTGTAGTTCATGGAGCGCTGCTGTGTTATTGCACCCCGGACACCTTATACAACCAAACACCTCTTGTGTCTAGACAATGTGGCTAGTCTGCAAATGTTTTACAATCACATTGCATCTTGGAATGTTCTTATTTCAGCACGACGATGTTAAAATATGGTCTTTGTACCAGATAAATTAAAATAATATAAATTTGTCGGCGAAATATAAATACGGGTATTTTAAAATCTGTGTGTATATATATGTAGCCTATGCAGGCCTCAGAATGTCTGCCCATCGAGACAGTCCCGATGACATCCACTCTGCCGTGGAAAATGGAAATACAGTATCTGCTTACTTTACAAGTAAGCAGATACTGCCCTTTGGTTTTGTAGAGCTGTACTGTTGCCGCTGTTCCCGTCATTGAGCATCGTCTATGCAGGTGTCACAGCGCTATATATTAGTATAAGATAATATCCATGCCTCACATTTAAATGGCCCGGAACGCTGCCGACCGGGACGCTGCCGACATCCAAAATTTGAGGTCGTATTATACAGAGGGCCTCAAATCTTAACTCGTATTATACATGGCGTCGCACTATACGCGGGGATATACGGTAGGAGTGTTTGCCAGGACTGGCAACCAACTGACAGACCGGGTATCGTCACCTGCGTTGGTGTGAGCTTTGTCGCCCGATTATGAAGTCAATTAACCATGTGCGTCCCAATGTGAATAATAATGTGAGCTAAATTAAAGCTCATGTAAATTGCAACATCTTTGTCGGCTGAAAGCAGAAAGAATTAGTTATGTTGATGAAATTTCACGATGGTAGATGATTTCAAACATCACCGTATTGTTATTGTCTGTAGGGCTGAGATTGTCGTCATAACAGTCTTAACTAGAGCAGTAGGAGTTCAGAGCGAAGGGCGGTAATGGTGCCGTGGAAAGCTAATAGGCATTAACTGTTCACTTGTAATTACTTGTAGTTACTGCCTCTTGGCTTTGTAAGACGTTATATTACAGTTTTCTACCAGGTGTTGTCCTCTCGGTAGACACAGCCGGCCGGTATTGATTTGATGTTAGATTAATAGCTTTGGGCTAACCTTGTTTATGCGCATCTAAACCAGATGCATGAAAGCCAAACTCAAATATACTAATACATTTATTAATCATGCTAATTGAGTGTTGAATTATAACGATTAAAACAGATTTTCGATGTCGCGGGAATAATATATATGACGATATTTTGATCTCCTGTAGAACTAAAAGTGTCAGCCTAATTACCGTCACGAGAAGAACAAAGGGACTTGCAGCGATTTAACAATCAGACCAACAGCATGTTGGTCCGCCGTCTGCGACGCTGGACCAACATTAAAATAACATGAAGCAGACGTCTCGTGTATTTGCCAGGAAGTGCCCATCAAACACGACACATCGACCCAGTGCTTGTTTGTCTTCTGCAACGACGCTGGCCTAACATTAATCTGACACAGGATCATCCTATCGTTTTTTGCTGTGTAATCAGGTTTGGCGGGAATATGTCGCCTGCTCACAGCAATGTTGTAACAGCCGACTGCACCAATGGCCCAACATTAAGCCAACACTTTCTTAATGCTGGCACACCATCCACAACGATGCCCCGGCATATATTGAGTCTCCCGTGAGAAACACGCTGACTGTACTAATGCCGCATGGCGTTGACTGCGATAATGATGAAATACCGCTCTAGAGCTAAGCTATCTGGCTAAACTGCGGGAGTTACCGGGAAGAATTACGGCTGCCTGTTGTACCCAAAGTAGGGATGCGGTTTGTAAGGGGGCCACCATTCATTCTCCAGAAGTAAACAAAAAGACATTTTGCCTCTAAACCTAAGTGCAATAAATAATTTGAGCTAAGTCAATGAAAAGTCACTTACTAAATAAAAAAGTTTTTTTACACAGCGAATGTGTATTGCTCATTTTTTTCTGGTGTTCAAAATAATTCATGCCCCTGACAAACGACCACCCCTCTCATATGACCGTTTTTATGTGGCAGTAACTGGGGTCGCATAACAGGGGTACCACTGTATTTCAAAATTTGGTTGTGAAGAAATTGAGCTAATAACAGCTCACTTTAAAGATGTAATGGAGTGTGCTAATATCAACAGTAACGATGCGCTAGCAGAGTGGGACATGCTGAAGTCAAATCTGTATGGCAGGTACAAGGTAGCTGTTAAGAAACTCCTCTGGACAGATGTGTGGCAGTGCTATGGCGACAGCTATTACAATATTCTCTGTGTGATTGATCTTATCAGAGCCATGCCTGCCAGCTCAACAGAGAACGAGAGAGGTTTTTCACAAAAGAAGCTGGTGAAGACAGACAGAAGATCAAGGATGAATAATCCAGCATTTAATGACTTAACTCTTTCGAGACTGTTCATGAATAATGATTTTCTTTATAATATTTCAAGTATTTAACCAATACAGCGTGGGGATAGACTTTAGTTGTCAGAATCTGACGTCTGTAGACGTCAGATTCTGTCGACTAAAGTCTATCCCTGCACTGTAAGAGTAAAACTATTTATAATGACCGTAGACCCATAACAGAGGTATTCAAATGAAGCAGAAAAAGCCAACTAAGACATTTATGATGATTTCAAATTGAAAAAAACACTTTGATTGCGATGTTTTTTTACAAATTAATTCAGCGCTTTAAGGGTTAATGATAGTTCACCAATAATCGATTTCCTATAGAGTTAATGAACATCCAACTGGAAAGTGCATCAGTCTCCAGCTTTGATCCAGATCCTGCTATACAGGAATGGTTGAAAGGCAGTGAGAGGAGCCGCAGGCCTGGATTTATGGATGGAGAACCCAAGACCAAGACATCCAGGCTGGAAAAGAGCTTGCCAGAGGACACATTAGATAATAGAGACGATGAAGATGTTGCTTCGAAGACGAGGGTGCATCTGACCCTAGTACTGGTACTGTGGATATGGACAAAAACGATGTGTGCGATGACTGTGAATCTGAGATGGAGAATGAGCTCACAGAGAAGGATGTTATTCAGAGACTTGATCTAAATTGACACTTCAATGTGAAATAACAAGTGAATACATTTTTTCAGAGATGATATGGTATGTTTGTCTTTTATTTTTCACCAAAAATCACAATGATTGCGGGTTGTGGATCACCTGTACATAATTTGTTTTTCAAGTCCATACCGTATCAGATTCTCGATCACCTGGTCTAGTGACATGTCACCAGGTCTAGTGATAAACTAAGGTTACTAGACCTGCTGGTCTAGTGATACAAAATGGTAATGTCACACCCTTGTCCACCGTCTTCAACGCTGGCCCAAAATTAACTCAACATTGGGTCAACGTCTCATGTTTGCTGGGATGCCTTGATGAAATGAATGATGTGTAGGTGATGACATAAGGATGGTGTGATAGGGTATGGTGGATTATTAAGTGTCCACACGCCTGATACGAGGTGAAAAAAAAATAATAAAGCAGGAAATGGGTAAAACAGTGCATAATAAGTTTCCACAGGTTAACCCTTTCAGCGCAGGGTCTTTATACCGTCTGTAGACGTCAAATCCTGATGTATAAAGACGGTCCCAGCACTGAAAGAATTAAAATATTTAAAATGGTCAAATACATATAACATAGAAGCGGGAAAAAAGCGGTAAAAAACATAATTGTTAAATAGTAACTTACTTTAGGTTTCGCCAGTTATCATTGTGGCTGCGAGGCATCCCAGCTTGACCATAATGATATAAGACGCAGGCCACTCTGTTCGTCAGTTGTGACAGCGGCAGGCAGGCCAGAGCCAGACAACCAAGACGCTGCGGCGTAAGAGACAACACCTGAATGCAAAAATATTACTAATAATACTGATCAATAAATAACAAGCTGCAAATATCAACAAAAAAAAGTAAATAAACTCGATGCGAAAAATGATGGTGTGCAAAAAAATGCACTCCCTAGTTAAACTGGTGACGCATACAATTTGATTCGCACACATGACCTGAGTTGATGGCCAGGGGCTTAGGATAAAGGATTTTCAGTGCATTATGTTATAATGTTATTTAATTTCTAGTGAGACTAAAACTGCCAAGGTCCTGAGTTAGTCAAGAAAACTCTTCCCACTATATAACAGTTTCAAAATTCATTTAGATGATTCTACATAAATCCTGTTTTAAATTGAGTTTGGCACTGGAAGTCAAATATTAAAAAATTATAATGATCATAGACCCATAACATAGGTACTCAAATGAAGCAGAAAGAGCTGACTAAGACATTTATGTTGATTTCACATTGAAAAAATAACCTCTGGTCTCTTTGCTTATCTAAAAATATTTCAAGAGTTTTAATGTTTAATAGCATAAATGCTGCTAAAAAAACAAAAGGACTACTTATTTGACATCAAAGTTTTAAGTTAAAGTCAACATCCTCATGGTGGATTACACTAACATAAGGATTTTTTTTTCTGTCCGGTGAAAAGACAAGTTCTTCAAGCATAAATGCTTCCAGGTTTTCATCACTTGATCTAATGATCTCCGAGCGTTTTTTCTGAATGTCTGAAACAAGCAACAAGAAGGCAGAAAATATAAAATAATAATAAAAACATACACAAAGATGTGCCAGTCAGAATTATTTGCACCAACATGCCCAAATTTAACCCTTGTGCTGCTGAAACCTAATAACTATGTCATAAAAAATTGTATGTACCATGCGGTACCCTGGGGTACCAAATAGAAATCCGCTATTTTGTTTAATTATTTAATTTATTTTTCAAGGCTGTACCCTGGTTACCAAAAAGTGTAAAATAATCTTAAAAGAGGGCAAAAATAGATGTGAAACGTTTTTATTTTGCAAAATAGTCTTGTTTTGGGGGTATTTTCATCACTAAGGACTATTGTTAAAACATCGTTCAATGTCTCACCCTGTTGCAATGCAAACTGCAGTCGCATTCACCAGGTAGCGCTGCAAATCACGTAGTACCCCGGGTTACAACGGTACCCCTGGGTACTGCGTGTTGCATCAAATTATGAATTGAAATTTTAAAACTGAAATATTTATCATCAGTGGAAGCTAGAAATTTCAATAGCAGCTTTGTCTTCAAATGAGAGAAAAATAATCAATATTTATTTAATTTACGACCACAAATTTTTAAATCTTTATGTTTAAACACTCATTTCGTTTCTAATAACTGTGAAAGGAACGGGATGAAAATGACTATATTCGTGATTAATGGCTAAACCCTTACAGCGCGGGGATAGACATTAGACCCAAGAATCTGACATCTGTAGACATCAGATTCTGACGTCAAAAGTCGATCCCCGCACTGCAAGAATAAAAAACCCATTTGGTTGTGATGTTTTTTACAAATTCATTCAGGGCTTAGCCTTTAAGGCTTAGGCTAAGGGTTAAAAGGTAAAAACAATGGTTCGAGTAGCTGGAGGGTTGATAATTACAGATGATGGTTATCTTTACCAATGAATGTGAGAGCGAATGAATCTATGTGAATGTGCATCAGACCAAGTGCCTCCTGCAGGCTGCTCCAGTATAACTCCTTAGTCCGCCGGACATGTTGCAGTATCTCGTATCCCTGCCCGTTAACAAGTACCAGGGTAGGGCTGGACAGGCCCTCAAGGAGATTGTCTGCATTAAGGTTGACACGATCACAATATGGACCCAGTGATATCCTGCAAACAAAAAGAGATGAATATTTGAAACAGGCCAACATGTTTTTAGAAGCAGAAATACACCAGATAAGTGTTAAGACTTATTTTGTGGGGAAACCATTAACAAAAACAGCGTTTTGACTAAGAGTCCTATATCAAGTGTAATAATAATATATCATTTCTGACTAATTTGGTGACCTTCAAACACAACACGAAAGCAAAAAATGATCACCAGCAAAATTCATTTTTTGTAGTAGTGGTCCAACAGCTACATGTGATATGCTGTTTCAGATTAATTTAGTGGCGCAGAATCCATTTATTGTACTAATTATGTCATTCTAGCTACATGTATGAGTGACCTTAGCCCTTAAAGCGCTGAATTTTTTTGTAAAAACCTTGGAGACCAAAGGGTTCTATTCAATTTGATATCATCATAAATGTCTCAGTTAGCTCTTACTGATTTATTTGAATACCTATGTTATGGGTCTACGGGCATTAGAAATATTTTTGCTTTTACAGTGCCGGTATCGACTTTAGTCGTCAGAATCTGATGTCTACAGACGTCAGATACTGACGACTAAAGTCGATCCCTGCGCTGTGAGGGTTAAAACATACACCAGGATCTATTTCATCAATTTCAGTAAGAATTGACTTGGAATACTTCTGGAATGGCGTTCTGAGATGGATCTAGCATACATACCAGAAACAGGTACAACTGCTTAGCATGAGATCTAAAACTTTCTTCAAATTCATGAAGCTATGCTCCTATTCTAAAAAAAAAAAAAAAATATATAGATAATAATCAACATTCACCTAAAAAAGTAGAACCTGCTATGAGCAGCCACCCTTATGAGCAGCCAACCTCCTATGGGAGGTCACTTGGCCATTCCCCAAAATGACATTTTGTATACAAATGAACCTCCTATGGGCAGCCACCTGTGTTAAAAGGTCACTTTTCCTGTGTCCCAAGGGTGGTTGCTCATAGCAGGTTCTACACAGTACAGAGCAATATATAAGAGATGTTAACCTGTCAGTCATTTTGTCATGTTCCTGGTGCTGAGCTGCTCCATCTGGTTCTGTGTGTATACCTGAAATGATACCACAGAGCATGAAAGTCTACATGTGAATACAAGTTGATGATTCAATTAAATACATGTCAAGGCATAAACTTATGCTCATGTTAACTATTGTTTAAATTTATTAGAACATAGGAGTAAATCCATAGATTATTTATATAAGGCTATGACACAACAGCCATCACCATTATCGCATTGGTCAAAGTGTAGTGTAAGCGTGTGTGTACAAGGTTGAGGACAACCATCGCTAATAAACCCTTCGAATATAAAATGTTGTTTTAGGCGTACTTGAATGCAAAAAGTTGACAAACTGGTTTTTTTACATTTTGTATAGAATACTGTAGATCTGGTAATATTCGCGAGGCTTTGGGCCAATTTTTGTGATTTTCTCTATGTTATGGGTCTACGGCCATTAGAAATATTTTTTCTCTTACAGTGCGGGTCGACTTTAGACGTCAGAATCTGACTTCTACAGTCGTCAGATTAAAGTCGATCCCCGCCCTGTAAGAGTTCAGCTACAAATTGTGAATATTGATATAACTTCACCTGGTGCGCAGTACATGGACTCCAGAAATTCGTTGAATGGCTGCCTGTTATCTTTCCTGCATGCAGCATTATGTAATGTGCGACGTTTTCTGATCGCTCGATCAAATGAAGATCTCACTGAGTTTGCAGCCAAGGTGTCACACTGATAGATCTGACAAAGATGGTCTGCCACGAGTTGCCAGGGGTAATGTATTCTCCTAATGAGTGGTAACAATTCACAAACAACACCATAATTCAGGTCAACTGGTTGTAAAGAGGGCAGGACTTGCGACAAATTGTCTTCATTCAAGCCAGCCACAGTGCAGTAAGGACCCGGAGAAACAAGCGTTGGTTCTGATGTACAGCTTGGCAAGTCTGCCATGCCTGCATCCGAAGGATACAATTAAAATGATCGATATAATTATGAGGCACCACCTTCTTTCTTGTCTGTTGTTACACTGCAATAATAAACATATGAGATTAAAAATCCTACTACAATCTTTTATTTCACAGGTGTTATTTAGTGTAGATTTTTCAATTAATCTGAGAGCCCGTCATTCCATAAACGAGGCTGTCCATAGAGTTACATCGTAAAGAATTATGTATGATTAGCCACTGCCAATTTTCAAAACAATTCCCCCGGACCTCCTACAAAAAAATTTGGTGCAGTGCCAGAATAATTAAAGTCCACAATATCAGGGGCCAAGATACCTACAAAAACTCTGGTAGTCATGTGGGCCCCTCAGATGCTAATTTTGGTCGCTCACATCAAATTCCAGTTGCCCACTTAGTCGTATAATTTCCTCCCTATGAAAACCTGATCACTCATGACACATGTATCATGTATTCAAAAAGTACTCATGGAATTCAGGAATAGTTCATACATTGAATAGTGGATATTTTGTGAACAATTCATTTTATACTCCTAGACCAATAGGGATTTTATATAAATCCCAATAATTTTGAAGAATATTAAAATATGTTTTTTGTACTTAGTCGTATAATTTCCTCCCTATGAAAACCTGATCACTCATGACACATGTATCATGTATTCAAAAAGTACTCATGGAATTCAGGAATAGTTCATACATTGAATAGTGGATATTTTGTGAACAATGCATTTTATACTCCTAGACCCAATGGAATTCAGGAATAGTTCATACATTGAATAGTGGATATTTTGTGAACAATGCATTTTATACTCCTAGACCCATAGGGATTTTATATAAATCCCAATAATTTTGAAGAATATTAAAATATGTTTTTTGTACTTTCAAGTTCTAAAGGATAGTCCAAGCTCTTATACATTTGCAATGTGGGCTACCTTTGTGTCAACTAGATTAGCCCACAGCAAAAACAAGGGGCCAATGGCGAGTGGGTGACTGGGTATCTGAAAGCCTGAATATACTGAAACGCCCCCCCCCCCCCTAATCAACATCCTGGGTACGGGCCTGGACCTAGACAAATTATTAAATTGGAAAAGACTTGGCTTGTTGAATTTAATTCTTTAGCGACTGCTCGATAGCATAGGAAATCGATCACTTGTGAACTATCATTAAATACTCAAAACACTCTAAAAAACGTCTTTATGGACAGTCTCGAAAAAGTTAATGCCAGCAAATGTGAGGTGCTAGCGGTAACAAATAATAGGGAAAGTTTTAATGGGAGTCAATGGAGCCCGTCATTTCGTAAACGAGGCTGCCAATAGAGTTACATTATAAAGAATCACGTAGGCCTACAATTTGCCGCTGCCAACAAATAAACGCATCTGCATTTCTGATTGAAAGAGATTATGTTTTTCATAGACAAGTTCTAAAAAATGTAAAATCTGCTAAATATTTAGAAGTCACAATTACCAAAGATCTAAAATGAAACACTCACATTTACAACATTATTTCTAAAGCCAATAAAAACCTGGCCTAGGAGGCTAGGATTTGTAATTGTATTATTGTAATGTAAGAATAGAATAGTATCGACTCACTACAAGCTAATCCCGCAGCCGTCTGTGGTGACCTGATCGCAGGGCTACAGCGACTGCAAGCCTCCATGGGCCTTGAGAAGCGAGCATCCACTGACTTCCCCACTCCCGTACCCCCTCCCTCTCTCTGATTTTACATTCTACTTTACTCCCCTGCTTGTATTGCGTTAATGGGGTCCACACCCTAGGATCAGTCCCTCTCCCTCTTCTTTGTTTCTTCTCTGGTCATGAGTTGTACCCCTAGTTAACATGAGAGTCTGCATAGCACCAGATAAATCTGGGTACAGGGCTCCCACGCCTGGAGAGTGCTGGTTCAACTACAGTAGCCATTTCTTCAGATATTGGAGCACCAGATAAATCTGGGTACACGACTCCCATGGTCTGGGGAGTGCTTGTTACCCCTAGTTAAACCAATTTATAAGTTATGTTAGACGGGGCACCTGTCTGACACTTGTTTCCAAATGGGGAGCTGGATGTTGTTTACAAACTCCAGAAATTCAAACAAAATGGCCGCCGTTTATACTGTTCATAGGCCTACCAGCTCGATTCGAATTTTCAATTGTTTATAATTATATTTTACTAACGTGACTTTGAAAAATTATTAAAAGTGGCGAGAAGACACTTTTTCAGCGTCACAAATTGCTTTAGCCCTGAATACAAGGCTATTCTGCCCGAGCTACTTAGTCATAGCCTTGAATCCACCTATTGAGTATATCCTGGGTTTCAGCTGTATGCGAGGAATGCAGGAAGGTTCGCCACAGGGAAGGTTCGCCACAGGAAGGTTCGCCACAAAATTGGAAGGTTCGCCACAGTTTTGAAAGGTTCACCACAAATGTCATAGGAAGGTTTGCCACACCGTTAGAATGCATTATGAAACAAGTTACTAAGTACTGTTTATTGAATATGAAAAGATATACTGTTACTGATAATAACGTTTTTCTGTCTGTTTCCCATAAATTATGATGTCGGCGAAAAAGAGTGAAATAGTTATATTTCCAGGTCGTATATTGCCATGTAAACAAAACAAGTCAGCAATATACAGCACTTTACACCACATATTCCCACGTCTTGTACGGTGAGATCAAAGCAATCGCCGCTAATTGGTGTCTTATAGTCATGACATAGGGGGATACACCTGCAGCACTGATTGTCTGCCCAACGCTGGGCCGACGGCATCAACATGTGGCCCAACATTCAACCGTTCTTTAGCAAGTGTTTAGGTATACAAAAAGTTTGTTTGGGTTTTAAGCGGATTCATAGAAATGTTGAAATATTTCAAAAAAACTAAAAACCCTGAAAAAAATAAAATCATGATAAAATAACACGGAATAACGCAACATTCAATATATAGGCCTACTTTGTTTATTATCTATAAAATAATTAATTTCAATTGTTTCTGACCCCTTGAACATGTTGAACTCATTATATTTCTCATTGACATTTCGCGAGCATTAGTGGAGCGAATTAATTAAAGACTCACAACTCATCGAAGCTGACAGGTCTAAATTAGTGATCGACTCACAAGAATCCTCATCACAACACCAACATCAAAGCTGTTGACATTTCACGAGCGGTTCCAGCTGTGAATTCACAGTTAGACCCCTGGATATATTTTAATATTTGTCCTTGAATATGGGCCGAATTGCTAAAAGATATTTTTGTTAAGTAACTGTTAGTGCAAGAAAATTAATCACATTTAATTGTATTGGTAAAAGATTTTTTTTTGTTAAGTAACGGTTACTGCAAATAATTTAATCACATAGGGATACTATAAATAATGTAATCACATTTAATCATATGCCGTACAGATTCTAGCATTATATAAGGCCTTCCGTAAATAATTCTTGTCCAATAACGATCACTGCAAATAATTTATTCATAATATAATATAAAGCCTTCCGTAAATTTTTTGAATCTCCATAATAATTATTTATTTAATATAGGCCTACAGATCTATTATAATTATGACTTAAATGTTCAAAAAATGAAATATAATTTCATTTTCACAGTTTTATAATGCATTCCAACATTGTGGCGAACCTTCCTATGACATTTGTGGCGAACCTTCCAAAGCTGTGGCGGTTCGCCACAAAATTGTAAGGTTCTTACAATTTTGTGGCGAACCTTCCTGTGGAAAACCTTGCCCGTGGCGAACCTTCCTGATACCGTATGCGATAACGGATCGAGTCGCTGGCTCACTGTACACAGTAAGACATGCAGCGGGCAGAAGACGGGCTTTCTCAATAGCTGGACTCCAGGACAAAGCTATAGTTCAAGTTCAATGAAGCAACTCCCAGGGGAGTGCCCGGTCCTGTCTTTAAAAAGACGCCCGAAATGCCGGGGTTCACCAAAATGACCCCTCCTCGTCTCCCTGCAGGCGTGAGGAGCCTCTGCACGTCCACTTCACCGGCACTTCACTACCAATTCCAAAGGCTTAGGCTGTAAAATAGCAGTAAAATAGCATACAAAAGCAATTCCCACCCGCAGAAAACAAGAAAGAATCAAGTGGGGGCAGACCTCGTGTATTCCCTACTGTCCGCCCGGAGGCAATGCCCTGGCCGCTGGGTTTTCACAGGGGCTTCATGTGCTGAGGTCTAATGACGATCCATGCCCTGACCGCTGGGTATGCACAGGGGCTCCATGTAGTGACGATCTACCCTGCCCAACCAGTGAGTCAAGTGAAGTAGCCTATATCATACGTCTTGCAGGCCCAGGCCAGCAGTCGGAACACCTCTCACTGACGCTCTTTGGGTGCGAGGAGCCTCTGGATGCAAGAAAAGAATTAGCCTCCGAATCAATTCTCACCCTCAAGCGTGCGGAAAAGTATAATGACCAATGGACAAGGACTACACGACCCTTGACATCGCTACGGGTAGGAGGAGCCTCCTATCGTCAGACGCTAAACTACACTGTATTAAACAGCCTTTCACCCTCACCTTTGACAAGGCTTTGCCCCAGCCCAGAACACCTTTAGAAGCTTGGAAAAGTGTAATGGGCAAAGTCAAAGAATGCAGACTTGCAGCCAGTGTCACTCACTTAGTCTCAAGAGTCTAGAGACCCAGTCAGTGACAGTGTGATTGAAGACTTTTCGTTGTTCCCTTGTTTATGTTGTTGATTCTCTCTGCCCTGTCCATGAATGTCTGAGACTGTCACTGTGCCTGCGCCGGACTGTGATGATCAATTTTGCTACCTGAACTAAAATTTAACCTACGTTTTATGTTAGTAGTTAGCCCAGCCTGCATGGCGAGCAGTGGACTAAAAGTAAAAGTTAAATTTTTTAATTAATGATCCTGGCCCTAGCCTAACTTAGTCTTAGGCCCTAGCCCTAGGACAATCAATCATGGCAATTAACTTTAGTATTATCAAGCAAAACTCCCTTTATTTTTGCCCGTCTGTAGAGATTGGTCAAAAATAATTTTAAGGAAGGGAGATATTTCGTTGGCAGCATTCTTCAGAATCAAGTTCAGGAGCTCGTCCGGTCCGGATGCCTTTCCGCCGTTTAAGCCCTCAAGTAATTTAGTTACACCTTGAACGATAATTTCGAATTTAGGCATTTCAGTATTCGGTGGTCCTGGTAATTCAGGTATATTCGTGGTGTCTTCTGAGGTAAAAACTGAGTAAAATTGGTTGTTTAGTATTTCGGCCTTACGTCTGCTATCTGAATGCAGCTGGCCGTTTTCCTTCAAGATAGGGACTACCCTGATGACATCGCAAGGCTCTGACACAGTGACCTCCATCAGCCTTTTTGAACTGACGCACTGGGCGGGGTTTTGTACGACGGTAGGGTGGGTCAATATCCAGTTCGGTCACAACAGCACAGTACAGTGGTTTTTGGGCCTAAAGGGGGGAGTTGGACTACTATATACTGTGCTGTGTGGGAGTGAAACCTGAATTCGGTGAATTGACGTGTTCAGAGCCACTAAAATTTAGATTGACGTAAGTGACCCTACAAAATTTGTTAGATCAAATCACCAACGACAGCGAGCGATGATCGGTGGAAAAAGACGGCGAAGCCCGAATGGACATGGCTTTTGGCGCGAAAAAACAATCTAGTGAAAAAAAATAACTGCACTAAGAGGCCAAGAAATCTATAATTTCTCGACTTTAACACTTAATACACATATAAAATTGTGCCCTGATAACAACTCTACTTGATTATACAATAAATATGTATAATCAAAGATTAAAACTCGATGAAATCATAGATAAGTGTCGAAGATTCTGAGAGATTTCTCAGAAAATTGTCTGCAACATAGCCGCTATGCCTATGTTAGTATGTAGCTCGGCCCTCGGGCGGAAGAGCCTTGTAGCCTATTCAGGGCTAAAATTGATTGTACACCACTATACAGTCAGACGAGGGCGGGCAAACATCAAACTGGTGCATCGCTTGTTTTATCAATAATTTGTTTAAGATAGCTATAGGCAGCTAGTAGGCCATATAGCACCGGACAAATCCGGGGGGAAAGAGAAAACTTGAAACGTGGTGAGCGATAAATAGTGAATTTACTGGATCAACTTCAACTTAGGGTGTGAACGCCGACGACGGTCTGTTACAACATAAAAAATCGATTTAAAAGTAAGAAAAAATAACTTTATAACAGGTAATATACATCTAGACTACATAGAATAGAATAAATCTATAGTTTAGTTTACTTTTTGCAAATTAAACAGGGTCAATCTTCATGTTTGTTGTTGTTGTTTGTTTGGGATAGCTAGCCCTCAAGTGGGGCTGCACGAGCCTTTCGACTTTGACTATCGCTCTCTAACTCCCGGCAAGGATCAATGTATCTCTTAGAACCCATGAGTGCCGAGCCGACTTCCTCACTTTACGAATCTGTCGAACAGCCACTCCCCTCATCCTCTGCTTCTCCTCAGTGCATCTCCAGACTCAACTTCGAAGAGTCTCTGATCGCTGTGGTGATGCTGATGATGCCGGGAAGCAGTGATCTAACCAAGACGAGTGACCGCGTCTTCTCGCACTCAACAAGCCCGCATTGATCCGCTGCCAAGCGGAGCAGCCCAATTAAATCATATCGGCGACGGACTGTCTGTCTGTTTCCAGACCCCTCGAGTCTGTTGCCAGACTCGGCGACGGCGGAACCGACTTTTGTTGATCTGTCATCACATCATTGATTGCGACAAAGGAGGTGAGTATTCGCGTCCATGGTTTGCGACTGCCTCAGACTTGCTATGGTATGCTGCATGTTATGAACACCCATACTCATCGCCCTATCCACAGTGTGACAGTGGTTTTGTCTGTTGCCAGACGGTCTGTTTGACTGTTGCCAGACCCTCAGTCGTAGAGTGTGCTCTAAGAAAAAGGCCGATGACAGAGCCACCCTTTATTTGTCTGTTTCCAGACCGACTGCTTGTCTGTTGCCAGACGCTTGGTGTCTGTTGCCAGACTCTGCGATGGAGGAGCCAACCCTTTGTTTGTCTGTTGCTACTTGTCAAACTGATCACGAAAAGGGAGATGAATATCAGTGCCCGAAGTTTGTGACTGCCTCGGACTCGCCCTGGTATGCTGCATGTCATGGACACCCATACCCATCACCGTATCTACAGTGGGACAGTGGATTATGACTCGCCCCCATGTTCATATTTTCCTAGAAAGAAAAGGACACAAACAAACTGTGAATAATAACTTGTGAAAGAGCGCGCAGCGCGTGGCCCTGTGCAAAATTAACGTCCATTTTGAACTTTGAATTGGTACTCCATCAGCACCTCCTTTTTGGAGTATCAGGCTGGAGGAAGAAAAGGGCTGGTGGAATTAGTCAACCAGCTGACTCTTGAACGCTGCCACAGTTTTTTATTTTATGGCAGCTGCCGGAAGAGAATTCCAATCAGGGATAGTTCGATGCCAAAAAGAATTTTGTCCCAGTGTGGTGTTAGCTCTAAGATGTTTATAGGCCTGATTGTTCCCACCACATGTTCTTCTGTCCGCTGGGATTAAACGGTCATGAGCTATAGTGTTGATGAGACGTTCGCTAGTGTTTCGCCTAAGGGTGTACTCAAATTCCAGGTTTTTTTATTTCGGCCTGGACACCCTCAGGACCGAGCATTTTGAGGGGTTGAAACACATCCCCCATCGATCTTCCCAGTCCTGTAACGCAGATAGGTCTCTCTGCAGCTGCTCTTGATCTGCTCGACATTTTATCGGGCAATACAGGAGGCAGTCATCTGCAAAGAAACGAATCTGCGAGGAGACCGTGGAAGGGAGGTTATTAATATAAGTCAAAAAGAGTAGGGGTCCGAGAACATTACCCTGGGGCACACCGGACCTCAAGCGAGCTGATTCTGAAGAGCTGCCATCAACTACTACTTTTTGGGTTCAATTGGTCAGAAAATTTTGAATCCAATTAAGAGTTGTCCCTCTAATTCCAAAATGGTCAAGTTTGTGCAAGAGGCGTTGGTGGGGGATATTGTCAAAGGCCTTACTAAAATCCAAGACAACAACATCTGTTTGTGTCTTGCTTTTAAAATTTTGAATAAATCCATCAGTTGTAATCAAATGCTGGCTTTCACATGAGTGTTTTGATCGAAAGCCATGCTGTACAGGTGTTAAAATTTTGTTTTCCAAAAAAAGGGACATAATTTGTTTACAAATGATGTGTTCGATTAATTTGGCACAAACACATGTGAGGGATATCGGCCTGTAGTTTGCTGGAGAGTGCCAATCCCTTTTTTTTGTAGACTGTGGCAGCATTAGCCTCTACCCAGTCATCTGGTAATTTGCCCGTCTGTAGAGATTGGTCAAAAATAATTTTAAGGAAGGGAGATATTTCGTTGGCAGCATTCTTCAGAATCAAGTTCAGGAGCTCGTCCGGTCCGGATGCCTTTCCGCCGTTTAAACCCTCAAGTAATTTAGTTACACCTTGAACGATAATTTCGAATTTAGGCATTTCAGTATTCGGTGGTCCTGGTAATTCAGGTATATTCGTGGTGTCTTATGAGGTAAAAACTGAGTAAAATTGGTTGTTTAGTATTTCGGCCTTACGTCTGCTATCTGAATGCAGCTGGCCGTTTTCCTTCAAGATAGGGACTACCCTGATGACATCGCAAGGCTCTGACACAGTGACCTCCATCAGCCTTTTTGAACTGACGCACTGGGCGGGGTTTTGTACGACGGTAGGGTGGGTCAATATCCAGTTCGGTCACAACAGCACAGTACAGTGGTTTTTGGGCCTAAAGGGGGGAATTGGACTACTATATACTGTGCTGTGTGGGAGTGAAATCTGAATTCGGTGAATTGACGTGTTCAGAGCCACTAAAATTTAGATTGTCAAAATTATTTGTGGTTTCAATTTCAAACAAATGGAATAAATTTCTATCAAAATTTGGATGATTGCATCGACAACATATCCACGAGACGTTTGTTGTGGAATATGCCAGGAAGGTAAAAGATCCCATGTCGAAGCAATCTTTGTGAAACCACATATCACAACTATCACAGCAAATTCCACGCTGCTCCCATGTGACCGGGTCTTCGCAATAGCCACATGGGAAGATCGATGACAAATTTAGGCTTCCGGACATGGGAGGACCTGAATTAAGTTCAGGACCTGGATTAAGTTACACATGTCTCAATCTTAACTCGCCGAGGTTGTTATTAACGTGATCGCCTGGTGAAATTAAGAGAGGAGAATATGATGATAGACGACAAGAGCTCTGTCTCAAACTACCGTCCCGTTATCCTAAGCTAACATCAATATCATAAGTAATGGAAACAATAGTAAGATATAAAATTATGGAGCATATAATTAAAGGGACTCGAGCAGGCTAAAATCATTTAAAAATCGGTGATTTTATTTTGGCTTGTTAATATGACCATATGAAGTAAACATGTCCATAGACTAGAGCTGCAAAAGTTTTTTAATTTTTGTGCCGCGCATTTACCAGTCAAACTAGATATAGAGACGAAATTCCTGAATTCTTATTTCGGACATGCATGTTCAAAATAAGAAATACGGGAATTTCATATCTATATCTATATCTATAGGCGTGTTTGAATGACATGGGTGTCTGAAAATGTGGCAATCAGCGAGTCCATTGATGGTTCGGTGGCATACCTTCTATTTCTTCTTAGAGTGAGATTAAATTCATCACAAGTTATCCACATAAGGTGCCTGTGATCATAATAGAACTAAAGAACTAAACGGCCGAGTATTATCATGGATAAGGGCATTTTTAACAAACAGAAAGTGTTGGTCAACTAATCTCAATCCGACTTGGCCAATGTGACAAGTATACCATCCCCCAAGGGAGTGTCCCAGTTTATTTACAGAGGACATGCTATAGTTTTACAATATATACAGGAAAAACACTCTCCTTTTGTCTCCAACAGTGAAATTTCACTACCTCATATCCACAATATAAGCCCATTCAATTCTGCGATTCGCTTTTACGCAAATCAATGCTTTAAGTGCCGCCCAGTGGCGGATCCAAGAGGGGGGTTTAAGCCCCCATTCAGAAAAAAATCATTACCTTATTTAGGGGTTCCCGTATGATTTGGTGATATACTGAGTGAGAAACAGTGCCCAATATGCCTTAGATTTCATGAGAAAGCCTTTGGAAATCAAAAATTTTACCGCGGGCGGGCCTTCGACCCCTTTACAGTAAAATATTTTTTTGTCAATTTTCAACCCCCCCCCCCCCTCACTGGAAAGCTAGATCCACCCCTGCCGTCACGTGGCGGCTCGCTGAGCAGAGCCTCGCTCAGCTCGAAACACGCCCCTCATGAGGCATTGGACAGTAACTAGTCACGACACAGTAACCAGTTACTACCCTAAGACAAGTCAGAGTCGCTATTGATCCAGAGAAGTCAAAGGAAGGTATTTCGCCTAAACTCAATGACTGCATACCGTCCTTCATCTTCTCAGTGATAGGCATTACGTTATCATTGGAACATACATTGACACGATGCCGGTCCATCATCTAAGATGCTGGGCAGGCATCGATCCAACTAATCATACAGGAAACAGTGTTGGCCCGATTGAGGACTGGAAATTCTTGGAAATTCAGAGATTTCAGAAATTCTGGCCCTACGGGCCTGCTTCTACATATCTTTGTACAAATATTACACATACGTTCATGACATCACAAATTAAAGAATGATTCAACTGCAAAACGCGCATGCCTGGGACGGTCAAGTGTAGGCCAACAGTAGCCTATTGAGTACATATTGACGGCATTAATATAGCCACTGAACTGATTACAAGATACTACTTAAACGGGACATTGATCCAATGCTGTTTTAATGCTAGGCCGACGTCTGCGACACTGGCCCAACATTGAACCAACATTGAATAAATGTACAATGTTTGAGAGAAAGTCTTCCTGCCCAGCAGACACAAGACATTTGTATAACATTTATACAACGTCGGCCCAACGTCTTCGACGTTAGTCCAGCATTGCATATAGTCATACAAATGTTTTGTGTTTACTGGGCATGTTAATACAAGCTTGGGTCAAGCAGTTTCAACATCCCCGCAGTAATACAGTCAGTTTGTTTGCAAGCAAGTGACCAAGTAGGGGTAAGGGCCAAGAGCTTTGAATTATAAACTCCTAGATGTCGCTCAAGTATATATGAACTTGCTGTGATTTGAGAACTTGCTTTTAATGAGGCTTTAGGTATGAAACGCATATTTAGTATTATTATGGAATAGGGACTTGACCTACCCACGGGCACTATTGCCTTCTGGGGGACCCTTGTCCCGCGAATTTTAACAGTTGACTACACCTTTAATATCAGCTATATATTCAGGTAATTTTGATTTCAATTTCTTTCTTTTTTTATAATATATATACTCCAAAACAGCATCATCCACCATGAAATTTCAAATATTTTGTTTTAGTATATTTTACAGTAGCACCAATCGCAATAAACAGCTGATAAATAAATCTGCCCTGTGTATAGGCTCGTAAATCCATGAAAAAACAACTAGACAATGAGCAATAATAGGTAAATTTTACATGCATTATCGTTAATCAGCCAGGTACAAAAATCGCCATCTTTAAAAGTGACATGTAAAATACATATGAAGGACGTTAAACCCACTCCTCTTATTTATATTGTATAAATTACAGGTGATGATTTTTTTTCTAAAAAGATGTAAAAATTACAACTAAAATTCATTTAAACATAATATATAGCAGGGGGGTGATATAATTTTATGCAAACATCTAGCTTTAAGCTTGTATGTGTTCTTTAGAGCTATGGCTTCCTCGGTGAATATATAAATCATCGAAACTTTTAAAAACTTTATTGTATATCTTACACCTATGTATCCATATTGCTAGCGTGTTTCGTTATGGGTGGATTGATTTTTTCTTTTTTTATGAAGTATATCATGATGCTGTAACTGTTCCGCCAACTGAAATCTTTCATTGCACACATTACACTTGTGCTGAAAGTGGGTGCTTCCGTGTTCAGAGACCTGGTGATTTATCAAACTGTCCTTCGTTCCACATTTCAGTTGACAAAGAGGACATCTCCACGTGTGAAGACTATCATCAATTCGTTCTAGAGTTACTGTCCCATTCTCTAGTTCATAGTCACAGTTTTCTTGTTTTATGAGTTCGTCCTCTTCTAACTTAACAGACGATTCATCTGACAATTCATCACATTTTTCTGGGTGATTTATTTGCCATATCTCGTTAGCAGATTCAGTTTGGATATCACTATCTGCATGCACATCCATCTGCAACCACAAAGGTAGTCATGTTTATAGTAGATCAAAATATGATGAGGACATATTATGTTTAGGACTTCCTTATTATTTTCTTGGATAAGTCTCCTCATTCTCCGGCTATCAATTACTCTTTTTACTAGTCTCCTCATTCTCTGGCTATCAATTACTCTTTTTACCTAATAAGTAAAAAGAGTAATTCATAGCCAGAGAATGAGGAGACTTATCCAAGAAAATAATGAGGAAGTCCTAAACAGCTCATATAATGTTGATGGGGAGAGTGGATGTAGAGGGAAATCTGAAGTAGTTAGCTCCATTGTAGGAGGATTTGTCAAGGGTCAATGATTTTACTAATAAATACACGAAAAACCCTGCTGTTATGTAAGATAGCGTATTAAAGCTATCTTGAATAGAAAATTCAAATTGCATACTGTAAATGCTGTCAATCAAAGAACGCTGGCAACACTGTAGAAATGTATTAATATTGTAGGGATTTTTAGTAGGTGGTACCTTGTACCAGTGACCTATTTCGACAGGTCACATGGCCTCTCTCAGCTTGTCTCTAGACATACTGATACCGGTCAGTTATTGCCTGGCACTGAGACGACACAGTCACCATTTGGATCTCCAAGACGCTTAATTCCTTGGATATCTTTGTGACAGTCGTCAATAAACTACGGGTACTAACTCACGATTAGTAGTATATATTCTAATGCTATAAAAAGACAACAATATGTATAAAAGTATGGCATAGTAGACTTCGTCATTCTGTCCAGATTGGTAGTCCTACTAGTACTTTTTTTGTGAGGGACTGCATTGTATAATCTGTGACGCAACTCGCTTGTTTGGCTACAAAAAAAAGAGTACCACACTCTGGACTTAGGGAGTCGTGTTAGACTAGACCATATAAATGCAAATTGAGTCGAAATTGAGATTATTTAGCATCAGACAAGAGCCAGGCAAATGCACAAATTGACAGGACCCTAATACATTTGACACATCCTACTATCTGATGTTTATTTTTCACCACTTTGAGCTGTTTATGTTGACCGGATGTTGGCTTATTGCTGGGGACCTGGGACCACGTCTGCGACGGCGGCCCAGCAGTGGAACAGCATTGAGACTCCCGAGTTGGTACACACAGCACATGGAACCAATGTTGTTTTCTTGCTGAGCCACCGTCTACAAAACTGGACCAACATTGGACTAAAATAGAGGCTCTAAAACAATGTGGTGTTGGTGTGGTGTGGGTCTACCGTGGGGGGTGGGGCAGTCTCCACTGTCCACTTGATTGACATTTTGTCAGTTTTGGGGCTACGTAAGTATGTAATATAGCCATCTTGCATAGTGTTAATCGTGAGATATTTCGAAATCAAATATATATAGTTCACATCAGCACTAACACTTATAGTGTATTATATAATCGCAGCTGGTGAGTGAGTCTAGTGGCACAGAGTGGGTATATACATCGGCTCAGTACGCTCCCGACAACCCCCCCCCCCCCCCCCCCTCCGACACAGCCTTCAGTAGAGATTTGACTGTGAAGTGTATTCTCCAACAGCCCTTTAATATTGAATATCAGGCTGGAGGCGGGAAAGAGGCTGCCAGACTTAGTCGACCAGCTGACTCTTGGACGCTGCCACAATTTTTTGATTCTATGACAGCTGCCGGAAGAGAATTCCAATCAGAGATAGTTTGATAACAAACAGAATTGTGGCGTTAGCTCTGATGCGCTTTTAAGCCTAATTGTGCCCACCACATGTTATTTGGCCTGCTGGGATTACACGGTCTTCGTTGATAGGAATTTCGACCAGCTCATTTCAGAGGGTGCACATGGGTCCTGGAAATTATTGATTCTTCCCAGTTCACTTTTTACCCATTGTTCGGCCTCGCAATTCGCTTTTTATAAGAGGAAAATGATATAAATATAGATAAAAAAGGATATTTATTTTTAGGTTCGTTTTTTACACTATTTATAAGCTGAAATCCTCGATGTTCCGACCCTAAGAACAGCCGATTCGCCGTTTGTTTTTGAACCCATGTGTACCCTTATTAAAAAATTTGTACATTCATTAAAGTCTAGAATCTTGTTTTCAAGTCAGTCCAGCCAGCCTTTCAACATTATTTATTGGCCTAAGCCTCCATCTTTTATCGGGTAGCGTTGATTTATTAGTTCCCACACTTTTAATTTATGTTGTATACATTACTGGCGATAATTTTTCCCCAAACTTTGTCACTAATTACGAAAAAAAAAAAAAAAAAAAGGTTATAGCAGGGGGGTATTACAAATGTAGACAAATACGCGATAATATAGCTTTAATACGTAGGCCTACAGTAGCTACTTCTACCTTTGAGTGGCGGACCGTAACTGTATTATCAAGTAATATTTGAATCAGTCTAATCTGTGGCATTATTTGAGGTAATCAAATGAAAACAAATTCTTGTTATGTTATGGACATATTTATAAGGGTTTTATACCGACTCAAAGTTATAGGTCGATATTGTGATGTGAGGAGTTTCCACGTAAATAGTAAATCAGTAGCACCATATGATCCCCCTAAAATAGTTTTTTAATGTGAAACCTGAACGTGTATGAGGCCGAACGTGTAGTGGGCGAACATGCAGGGGACCAAACGTGCAGGGGGCCGAAATGACTAGCATCCTTATTATATTTGTCGGAAGGCCCAAGCATCACATTTCTAGGGCTGGCTGTCCCGAACTAACATGAGGAAATTGAAAAAACTGAAAAAATTCCATTATAAATCAACGTTACAATATAAATAGACAATACGATAAGTGCTATTGTAAACGTACTAAACATTTTTTTATTTAATAATATTGCTATCATGCTGTAATTGTACTTTATCCATAAATTGTTACGTTCCGACATTTATGAGGTTTCTCAACTTTTTGCCATGTCCATCCATTATCGCTCACTTACGTGGCGTTTACTGAATCACGGAACGGAACTTAGATGAGAGGTCACATGAAATAAGCAAATCTATGAGGTGGCTGGGAGAGGGGATTCGGCCAGATCCTGAGACTTTGACATTATACTCCAGCAGCACCTCCTATGTGGAGTATCAGGCTGGAGGGGGGAAAGGGCTGGTAGACTTAGTCAACCAGCTGACTCTTGAACGCTGCCACAGTTTTTGATTCTATAGCAGCTGCCGGAAGAGAATTCCAATCAGGGATAGTTCGATGCCAAAAAGAATTTTGTCCCAGTGTGGTGTTAGCTCTAAGATGTTTATAGGCCTGATTGTGCCCACCACGTGTTCTTCTGTCCGCTGGGATTAAACGGTCATTGATAGGAATTTCGACTAGCTCATTTAAAATTTTGAACATGCTTACAACTACAAGTCTATAATTTTTACGTCTTGTTTTCAAGTCAGTCCAGCCCAGGTTCTGAAGGAGAGATGTCACACTGGCTGTTTGTCTATAATTTTGGGTGACAAATCTTGCTGCTGATCTTTGAATTTTTTCTAATTTATCAATATCTGTTTGTCTAAAGGGGTACCAAACTGCTGAAGAGTATTCTAAGGATGATCTGACCAGGGAGAAATAGGCAGTCTCCCTTAGTTTAGGGGGACATGCCTTCAGGTTCCTCCGAAGGAAGCCCAGAGGGGAATTTGCTTTACTTGTAATTCTGTTAATGTGGGCCTCCCATTCCAGGGTCTCGCTAAGGCAAACACCAAGATATGGTGTTGAAGAAACGTTCATTAGTGTTTCGCTTTTAAGGGTGTACTCAAATTCCAGGTTTTTTGATTTGGGCCTGGACACCCTCAGGACCGAGCATTTCGAGGGGTTGAAACACATCCCCCATCGATCTGCCCAGTCCTGTAACGCAGATAGGTCTCTCTGCAGCTGCTCCTGATCTGCTCGACATTTTATCGGGCGATACAGGAGGCAGTCATCTGCAAAGAGGCGAACCTGCGAGGAGACCGTGGAAGGGAGGTCATTAATATAGGTCAAAAAGAGTAGGGGTCCGAGAACAGTACCCTGGGGCACACCGGATCTCACGCGAGCTGATTCTGAAGAGCTGCCATCAACTACTACTTTCTAGGTTCTATTGGTCAAAAAATTTTGAATCCAATTAAGAGTTGTTCCCCGAATTCCATAGTGGTCAAGTTTGTGCAAAAGGCGTTGGTGGGGGACAACATCAAAGGCCTTACTAAAATCCAAGACAACAACATCTGTTTGTGTCTTGCTTTCAAAATTTTGAATAAATTCATCAGTTGTAATCAAAAGCTGGCTTTCGCATGAGTGTTTTGATCGAAAGCCATGCTGTACAGGTGTTAAAATTTTGTTTTCCGAAAAATGGGACATGATTTGATTATAAATGATGTGTTCGGGTAATTTGTCACAACCACATGTGAGGGATATCGGCCTGTAGTTTGCCGGAGAGTGCAGATCCCCTTTTTTGAAGACAGGGACAACATTAGCCTCTACCCAGTCATCTGGTAATTTGCCTGTCTGTAGAGATTGCTCGAAAATAATTTTAAGAAAGGGAGATATTTCGTTGGCAGCATTCTTCAGAATCAAGTTCGGGAGCTCGTCCGGTCCGGATGCCTTTCCGCCGTTTAAACCCTCAAGTAATTTAGTTACGCCTTGAACGGTAATTTTGAATTTAGGCATTTCAGTATTCGGTGGTCCTGGTAATTTAGGTATATTCTTGGTGTCTTCAGAGGTAAAAACTGAGCAAAATTGGTTGTTTAGTATTTCGGCCTTACGTCTGCTATCTGAATGCAGCTGGCCGTTTTCCTTCAAGGGAGAGACACCATTTCCATCCTGACGTTTAAATTTAATATAACGCCAGAGTGGTTTTGAATTTTTTTGTTCTAAAGATTCAGAAAGTTTGTTTTTCAAAAAAGACCACCTGGCAGACCTGATGGCACGCTGGGTCTGCCGTTTACATAATTTATATTTTGCCCAAAGGTCAGCTTTATTCGTACGCTTGGCTTTGCTATATAAAGATGCTTTTTTCCGAATAGATGCAAGGAGTGATTTGGATAGCCAAGGTAGATTTTCCCGAGGGGAAGTAATTTTAGTTGGTATACATTTGTCCAGGCATTGGTTTAGGCATTGGAGAGATGACGACATGAAGTTGACACGAATAACGGGGGGGGGGGGGGAGGGGAATCAGCTAGACTTGTTGAGACTAGACTACATTATACATAGCCTAGACTAGTATTGGGATTGGAGCTGAAAAGAGGCAAAGGAGTCTAGCCAGACTAGCCTAGGGGGCGGGGATTTGACTATACATAAGGATGGCGGCGCTCACTAGGTGGCGCTGATCTTCACTTTCTGTTTTCGCCCAGCGAATGGTATATTTTTTCTCATCAATTTAGCCCAAAACAGTGACCTAGGCTAGAGGTCAATTACAGAATCTATGGAGCCTTTTGATTTGATATTGGAACAGATATGAAACGATGACATATTTTTCTTTACCTGGTTTATTCCCAGGAGAGATTTTCAGGTTAGGAAGAGGTCTAATTTTTTAATTAAATTTTTTTTTTTCTTATAACTTTTAAACAGCAACTAGCAGCGAAATAAAAATATCACTCAGATGTTCTTTATCATGTCAACTCCACCATAGATCAGTTTTTTGGGCCGTATGCCCGTGTTCTTTATATGAAATTTAACTTTATCTGACACCACCTCAACATTTTCTGACACATTTTCATTTTCATTGTTATTGTTTGGGATAGCTAGCCCTGGGCCTGGATAGGGCTGACCTCCACCGGGCCTTCCGACATTATTGATCACTCACTATCTCCCGGCAAGAATCGAATGTAGGCCTATCGCTAACACTGGCTAAGGCAGCATAAAATGTATCTCTTAGAACCAAGGAGTGCCGAGTCGGTTTCCATACTTCACGAATATGCCTGTCAAAACTACCTGCTTCTTCTGCTTCAGACTAATTATGTACCCTCCTGGCCAGGGCTCGAACCAGTCCATGTCCCCATTGACCTTGTGGTATACCCCACAAGAAAGTTTAAATCCGGAAAGAGGTATGAAATTTTGAACACATGTCATCCAACATATGTAAAACAAGATCTGATGTAGGGGCGATGTTTCATTTCTTTCCTTCATTTGCTTATTTGCATAAATCCAAAATGGCTGCATTCGGCCATAATAAATTTTTAACTTTTGACAGAATAGCCATAGAATCTCATGTAATACCTCATTATCAACTAATTTGAATACACCGATTCAACTGGTATGGTTATTTTTATGATTTAAGGTCATCTAGCGGTCAAAACAAGATGGCTGCCGTCGGCCATCTTGGATATTTATGTATAGACATAATAGCCTTAAAATCTCATGTAATACCTCATTTTTGACTAATTTGAATACACTAATTCCATTGGTTTGATTATTTTTACGATTTAAGGCCATCTAGGGGTCAAAACCAAGATGGCTGCAGTCAGCCATATATTGAATTTTTAACTTTTGACAGAATAGCCCTAGAATCTTGTGTATTACCTCATGTTTGCCTAATTTGAATACACTCAGTGACTGATTTCATTGGAATGATTATTTTTACGTTTCAATGTCATCTAAAGATCCAAAACAAAATGGCCACCAATAACCAAAGCCATTTAGAGGTCACAACCAAGAAAACCGGCTATAACCACAGTTAATATTCAATTTTTAATTGTTAAAATAATAGTATCAGAGTGCAATTGCATACATTTGCTTGGTATTTTTTGACGTTTTTCAGTTTCTAAAACAAAATCCAAGATGGCCGCCAAAATCCTATGTCACGCTCTAGGGCTTGAACCGCTTCATTGATTTGTTTTATGTTTTGTTAATAGAAATACCTCATCCTGGATGTGTGCTCATTAGTTTTTGGTGTGACTGAAAAACATATAAATTTTGCTGATTTTTTTGGCTATTTAATTTGGTATATACATGTAGCTATGCAGCTCAAATTTGATCTTTTGGGTATGCTCATTGGCCTTGAGAAATTTGTCTCGAGAATCGTTTTATTTATCTTCTCCACCTCACTCATCTTATTCACCTCAGTCATTCTGTCTACTTCTGCTGTTTCAATGTTTGGCTGGTGTCACAGGCATTGAAACAGCATCAGGTTAATGTATTGTGTTTGATGCCTAGTCTGGTTCATGCCCTCCATCTCACCCACTCACCTTCGAACACAATGTAATTTTGGAGATTTACAGAACAAACAAAAACCACTTTGTACCCATTGTAATAAGCACAACACAAAACAGCTTCAAGTATATTTTATTTCTGAAACTTGGTATTAAAATTTGAACAACACAATAACAAATAGAATTTGTTTAAAAAAATACTTACCATTGCACCAGGGATGGCATTTAGCCCTGCTTTGCTCTTATTTGATTACCATGATTATATTCCTGATTGGATTTGCAACAGTAATTGACTTATAAATATAGATTGAATGAAGATGAGGAAAGAGAATAGAAGGGGGGGGGGTGAAATATTTATATAGTCTATTTTAAAAATATAAGTGTGAAGTCACCCGTAAGTATATTTATGTGAATATTAAAGACAATGTAACTGAAAATACAGTAAGAAATATACTATTCAGTATTATTTTATAATAATTAATAGCTTCTTCTTATTAGTGTATTCTTGTATTCCAGGCCACAGAGGGTTTATTTGCTGAATCCTATTATTTTATAGGTTTAAATGTAATCTGCAACAGAATATCTATGAGATCTAAGAAATAGTGTTATACTTATACATTGTAGCTGCATATTTTGATTGTCATATGTTTTTAATACATATATCCAAAACGTTATTATTTTTATTTCCCAATATATCCTCATTGTGTTTTAAACTACTAAGTCTGTTTTTTATGAAAATAAATAGTGTTGTGACTTATAATGTTACTGACAAGTGTCCACTGAGTTAATATTTACATTTAGACATGTAGGTCTTATAAATACTCTACTTATAATATTAAAAATTAGATACTACTATACATTATAATTGACTATATATAGCGAATTTCTTCCAAATTCACCATATAAAGTGTAATAAAAAGTGAAATTAGGACTGTTTAGAAATGTTTTTTCTTCAGTTTGTTTAGATAATCATAATTATGTTCTGCTGAGCATGTGGTAAAAAAATGAAATTATTTTGACTGTTAGAAATATTTTAAAAATTGGGATAGATTTTATCTGCCATTTTCGGCGTCTTTTCTGTTTTTTTTTATTTTCGAAATTCAGACGGGTGCTATACAAAATGAATCATAACTTTTTCAATAATTTGATTTTTTGTAAAAAAAATTGTTATTCAGTGATGAATATAATGGACCTTATGTGAACAAAATTTCAGGTCTCTAGCACTAAAATAAAAAAATGGCCTGCCATCCTTACTATACATTGGCAGGTGCTCAAGAGTTAGGGAGGGCTACACTCTACGCTGAGATGATTGAGGATCCCCTCACCCGGATCAGTTCTAACCCACAGTGGTGGGAAGGAAGGGGAAGGCTAGCACTGGAGAAAAGAAGAACATGAGTGGGAAGGAAGGGGATAGCAGGAAAAACTGGAAGGCTAGCACAGGAGAAAAGAAGAACATGAGGATCCAAGACCGAAACCAAGGTAAGAACGGACGGATAAAATGGAAGACTACTAAGTAGACTTATAGGTAAAAACAGAGGGGAATTCTGGAAGACGCGGGGTCCTACCAACAGAACGAAAGGGGGTTGGGTTAAGGGTTCAAACTTCAAGGTAAAAGTAGAGGGGGGAGTAAATTAGAAGCTTTGATTTAGAAAGAGGGAGGGGGGAATGGGGAGGGGAAACTGGTGGATGCTTGCCTCTCCTGTCCAGGTACCCCGCAAGGGGAAGGGAGACATGGAGGGGTTGAGCCCTGCTTTGCAGGCCTCCACAGGCGGCTACAGAAGTATCCTGGAGCAAGCCGATAAATGTATGTATGTATGGAACGTAACGTCGAGAATTACTGAACGGAACGAAATATCAGAATCACGGAACGGAATGATAGGCCTACAGCAATGAATCACTTTGATCCAAAATATTATATAAAACACACAATAATGTGTGATATACTAAATTAAATTAATATGTATTTATAAATAGAGCTAAAATCACTTTATTAGCACCCGAGTAATTTAATAGTTGCAGAGAATCACGGAACGAAATATCAGAATCACGGAACGGAATGATAGGCCTACAGCAATTACTTTGAAACCACCAAGAAACAAATCCAAGGTATTATCTATATAACAACACAATAATGTATGATATTATAAATTAATTCAATATATTTATTTATTTATTTACAGTGCTAAATATAACTTTACTGCACCCGACTGATTTAATAGTTGTCAGTAGTATAGGCCTATGTAGCTCAGTAACATGTGTTATTATAGACTGCAAATATATATTAAATTACTGTACAAATCATTTTTTATTGTGGAATAAAAGTACTGAAGACATGGAAGACAATTCATAATAACAACAATAATAGTTTTATTGATTAGAACAAAAAATGCATTATAATACGTTGCGATGGAATAAATGATGAACATAGTGAATAACAATAACAGGCCTACATAAAAATAACATCAATAACGTTACGGTGCATTGGAATAGCAATACATAGCACTTCGTTGTTAAATAACGTTCAGGAACATTGGTATACATAATTGTAATTGTTTATTGACAGGTGAGAAAAATTGACAAGTCACACCTTGGAGAAGCTGAACAGTAGACGGCGTTATCAAAAATCAACCAGAACGGCCGTTCAAACGCTGTTCCATGTGCCGTTCGAACGGTTAGCGTTCAGAACGACAATCATGGTTTTTATCCAGCCTCCCGTTCAGAACGGCTGAACGATTTTGGCCGTTCTTTTGGAATGAACACTGCGATTTGAACGGAGTTCAAAGACGAGAATTGTTCTTCTTGGAACAAACCGTTCAAAACATGAATTAAACGTTCAAAAGGGAGCAGGTGTACAAATTAGAACGCCCCAGCCAAGAACCAAGACGTTGAACCAATGTTGGCTTAATGTTGGTCCACTGTCCATGATGCTGGGTTACCATTGAATCAACATTGGTTCAACATATTGTTTTCTGGGACAGGCCGACGTTCAAATTAGAACATGAAGCCTATCAGCCAACAACAGTTGAGCAAGCAACGGAACACTGTTGGGCTTAGGCCTACCTCAATCAAGATGAGCCAACATTGAGCAGGATCTTGGCACTGACTAAATTGATGTGCTGTGTGGCAGATAGGTAGTCCATGGCCCTCAGAAAACATTTGGCTTTTGTCACTTTATCGCTATTCCAATGCCCCCTACAATTTGTTTGCATGGCTTCCACTGCTTCCAGCAAAGAAAAAAAACCACCTCCATGGCGTTTACTCGTTTGATCCACTGTGTCCGGCAAACATTCAGGAGTTTCATGTGTGAGTTCGCTGGCTCTAACTCTTTTATGGCATCCAGCTTGAGTGTGCGCTGGAGTCAGTGAAAGCCACCTCGCCCATGGTTGCCATCATGTTTTGACAGCAGGGATAGTGCAGGCATTGACAACACAGGTGGAGACGATGTGAATTACAGTGAGTGTAAACAGCTCTGGGATAATCAGCCGATATACAGGCTGCAGCACCTTGCCCTTCCAGCCATGTTGCCTGCTCCGTCGTAACAGTGGCCACGACACCTATTCATATCAAGGCCAACACTTTTTATAAAGTCAATCATGTACTTGGCTATGGCCTCTGCGCTGACACCTTCGACACAGTCTACTCTATGTAGCCCAAAAAGTCTTCTCTAATGACATTATCTGCATTAACATAGCCCACAGCTATTGGGAGCTTTCCAGATTGGCACTATCTGCAGCCTTGTATGCGAGTAATGAATACACACTGAGCACTGCTTCACCTTCTCAACAATTTGTCCTCGAATATATTCTCCACATACTGCCTTTGAACGGTGGGTGGCATTGCGTGGAGCTGTTCTGAAATTGTTCTGCAACAGTTGATCACCACTCTCATTTCGAAAGTCTGAAAGAGACTGGAAATTTCCACAATTGTGATCACCACCAATATGCTGGCTATCATCTCTGTGGCCCCGCAGAGGAATATTCTGCTTTTCACATAGCACGACATTTTTCAGGATGGATAACAGTATCTTCCGATTGTTTTTGACACAAGTTTCTCTAGCAGAATCCATCTGGATGATAACATTTTGCTGACGTGCTTCCATCACCCCCACATGTGGATAATAGACAGGTTAAAATATTTTTAATTGAAATTCAATATGCAAGTTCGCAGAGGAGAAAATGATGATGCTACGGCGTTGGGCCGTCCGTGAACATTTAGTTTCCGGAGCATATCTTTGAAAGTACTTGTCCGATTGTCTTCAAATTTTACACACAACACCTCTAGGGGGTCTAGTTGTGCCTTTTGGGGCATATGAACTTTGACCTACTTTTGGTTCAGAACTATGACCTATTTAGACGTTTTGACACACACTTCGTTCCCGGTACTGGGCCGATTACAGTCATATTGCACATACATGTTCTCTAAGGTCCCTAGTTGTGCCTTTTTAGGTTTTTGGACCTTGACCTTAAAGTTGACCCAGTACTTTGACCTAATTTATAACATCGGTAAATACGACTGAAATATGTTGCAGAATATCATGAAAACCGCTCAAGATAGCTACACCATTAGTATAAAACAAATTGTAAGGTTACAGGAGAGGATGCATCTTGAAAAAATTCAACTCGATAAAATTTAATATCGGCCATTATTCACCTCGACAGGCCTGATATTGCAGAATATCATGAAAACCGCTCAAGATAACTACACCATTACTATAAAACAAATTGTAAGCTATTTACAGGAGAGGATGCATCTTGAAAAATTTAGACTGGATCAAACTCAAAATGGCCGCCTATCGGCCATTATTTACTTTCACATGCCCAATATTTTGCAAACTGTGTTAGATGCTAGTCCATTACTATAAAACAAAATTTGAGGTTTCGGGGGACGATGCAACCTGAAATTTTTTAACTAGTCTCTATCAAATTCAAAATTACCGTAAATCAGCCATTATTTACCTCGATTGGCCTGGTATCGGGTAAACCGTGCCAGATAGGTAGACCATTACTGGGATACTGAATAGGATCATTAATTTCAATAGAGGTTTGCAATCTCTGACAGACTGTCTAGTTCTTATCTTCCTCTTAGACTGAGTCTCTTAGACCTAGTTGTCTTGCGTCTTGATTTTTAACCCACCCTAGGACTACAATAATAACCCTACACAAAATTGCTTAAATCAAATTCTAATTCGGAGCGGGAGCTCCTGGACTTATGTAGTCCTGTTGAAGTGTGGTAGGATTGTGTTCTGGACTCATTGCAGGGGTTTCCACTGCTTCTGGATTTTTTCCTCTAATGCTCGGAAACTTTACTCATATGTTTTGAAGGCAAGACCATTAGATTTTGCAATGTCCCCAACAGTCTTCATATACTTCATTAGCCGAGTGTATATATCGACATATACAATAGAGGCGGATGTCCAGTCGTCAATGGTATGGTATGAATAGATCTAGGACGAATTTAGCACCGTCATCGGATTCAGGTTGCTTTTGTGTGTTTAGCTGACTCAAATTGACATATTTATTTGTGACAATTGAATCTATAATTGATTGAGACAGGGTCGCGAATGTGAGGTGACATTAGGTGGGGGGGGGGGGTGTATGGTAGTTTGTACCCACCCTAAGAGTGACCCCATGACACTGGTACCTCTCAGGTACCATCTCAATTCCTTCGCTCTACAGTGCTGGCGCTGATGTAGTCCGTGGTAGCCTTAAATAACCGGCAATAGCGCGTTTGACATCAGGTCTCTCACGTGGGATGAATGGAGTTACCCAGAGAAGGGTGATCCTTCCTATTGTTACTCTGGGGACTATCCGACCCGAGGATAGCGGGGCTGCGCGAAATGCCACAGAGTTTCATCCTTAAATTGTACAGCGAAACTCAAGTCTTATGTGTACATTTTTGTAAAATAAATGGCTTACAGCCTGAGCGCGATCTCAAACTATATAGACAACAGCTTCCTGTTGAAGAGCAGGTCAAATTTCTTGGTCTTTTTTTCGACAAGAAGCTCAGTTTTACTCCACACATCAAATATATGAAAGATAAGTGTAGGAAAGCATTACAATTGCTACGAGTTATATCCAGCAAGGATTGGGGTGGTGACCGGACAACCTTACTGAAGATTTACCGGTCTCACATCAGATCCAAACTGGATTATGGTTGTATTGTTTATGGTTCAGCGAGACGATCGTACTTAGCAGTACTTGATCCAATCGCGAACCAAGGTTTGAGATTATGCTCAGGGGCATTTCGAACATCACCAATCGAAAGTCTTCAGGTGGAGACAGGTGAGCCCTCTTTAGAGACTCGCCGGTTGAAGCTGAGCCTGCAATACTATATGAAAATGAAAGCAAATCCTGAGAACCCGGCATACTCGTGTGTTGTCAACCCTGAATACAAGAGATTGTTTAATAACAAGCCAGGGACTATACCTCCTTTGGGTATAAGACTCCAACCCCATCTGGAGGACATGGAGGTGGAGCTCGACGCAATTAGCGTTGTGCGCCCACCAGAGTGTCCACCTTGGCTTCTTCAACAACCTAATATACTTTTTAACCTCTCAGATCTCAGGAAAGGAGACACCTTGTCTTCCAGAGCATGTTGCTGGAGCTATTTTGTAGATTTCCGGGGCACCGGAAGGTGTATACTGACGGATCAAAGGAAGACAAGAGAACAGCTATGTCCTTTGTCTGTGATGATCATGAATTTAGCTGCCGCATCAACGATGAGGCTTCAATTTGCACAGCAGAACTGTTAGCTATTGAAGCTGCCATCGAATACATCTGGGATAGTAGTGACGAGGAGTTTATGATCATCACAGACTCGCTATCTTCATTGCAGGCTCTTAAGAGTCAAAAACTCAACAACCCAATTGTTTCCAATATTTTGCATATGTGTCACTACTTGTCTGGGCACAAGGACATTATTTTTTGCTGGGTACCCAGCCATATTGGAATACAGGGCAATGAACGGGCTGATGTTTTGGCCAAGGCTACCCTGGATAAGACGAAACAGTTTTATTTTATACCATATACTGATTTCAAGTACAACATCTCTGTCTACATTGATGACATTTTGCAAGGTGAATGGAACATCAATGTCACCAGCAAATTGTTCGAGGTACAACCAATCATTAAGCGATCTTTTACACCAATGGAACGCCGAAGAGATGACGTTGTCTTATGCAGGGCCAGAATTGGCCATGCTTATTTTCACAAACGGCTATTTATTGAGAGGAGAATTGCGACCTATGTGCTGCAATACTCGTCTCACTGTAAGACATGTCCTTCTCAGTTGTGCGAAATATGCGCACATCAGAAGGAAGTATTTTGCATTTAATTCCTTATTTGAGCTATTCAGGGACACCCCTGCTGGTTTTAATATTCAGTTCCTTCGGGAATGTAACCTATATTCTATGTTTTAATTATTAGACTTAGACTTGTAGTTTTTACACAATCACTCCAATTTCATGGAGATATAATGACTTGATAAGTCATTCATTTTATAATAACTTCATATTTTACATTATTTATAATGATATTTTTATACTCATTAAACTGTGTTGTAGTGCAGGCGCTACAACATGTCATCAGACTCGTTACATATAGGTGCCAGGAGCATCGTCATCTTATCATGACAAACACTTTAAACTGAATATTTTAGTACGATCATGCTTTTATTGGCTTTGTCTTTCCTTTACTACTTTAACTATACAATATGGGATATTGTAATACCTGGAATTTTCACTTAAATGGCCATACTGGCCGAAAAGTGAAGTAAAGCAAATATTTTACTGACTCACTTACTCAAGTCTTCGGCCGTCTGGGCATGTCTGGGGGTATATCCCCTAGACATGCCCAGAACCCCTTATCGGGCGAGCAAAGGAAAACGCTCTCAATAACCCACCATGCCCTATCACCCCCACCCTCACATCATCATCTGTACATCATTCATCTCATCAATTGACTACAACGTTTTTATCGTATTATAATGTCACTTAAAAGACCTTTTCTGCCGAAAAGTGAATGATTTACTACTACACCCATTTGCTGCGATCGTCTGTTAAATCTGTAGCGCTCGGCGATAATAGAGGGTTCTGGTTTATAGTGGTCTCTGAGTGCTTTTGTTAATTCATCAAAACTCTTAGCAGTGGGTTTATCTGGCGTTACCAGATTTTTTAACAATTTACACGGTTTTGAACCCACTAATGAAAGAAATATCGGTTTTTTCTTCTCTTCTTTTACATCGTTTGCCAGCATCCAGCATTCCAGATGCTCTGTGTACGACTCGAAATCTTCCTTCACATCATCAAACTCGCCAATCGTGCCGACTTTTGTGGACATTTTGTAGTATATAGAGTTACGATATACCCTCTATAACACAAGAAAACCATCTGTCGTCGCCAAATGTAATATATCTGGAGTATTTTAATGATTGAAAACAAGACAGTCATCACATTTCGCGAACATTAACAAAACTGAACATCCGGGTAGTTTATTACTAAAACACGGAATAAGAATAATCACTACTGAGTAATCACCAGGTGGCTCTGAGCACCATATACAACATAACTATTATACAATGTTGTACAAACTTCAAAGGCACACGTAATATAAATGTTATACAAATGTTTTGTGTTTACTGGGTTCAGCGTTATTCACTTCATCATCAGGTAGAATGCGAACTTTTCCTTCGTCAACCAAGGCTTTGATCAGAGAATTATGTATAGTCGCAAGTTCAGATTCCGTGCTTAACCTTTTTTTAGTTTATTTTGGAATGGGTAATACTGCATCTTTAGTGACGTGAAAACGAATACCATCTTTAACTCTTTAAGTGCTTCATTACTACTTAACATTTTCCTTTCATTTGAAGTTGGCATTGCTCACGCAATTGCCAACTTCAAATGAAAGGAAAATACCTCCTCACTTAAAAATTAAACCTGCTAAATTTCACAATTTGGGCTTTACTCAAGATTTATACATGCATATTTGTTCAATTTCTGTCAAATTTTAGTTGTGGGAAAACAGTATGAATGCGCTTAAAAGCGTCGCCCGCACTCAAAGGGTTAATACATAGCAAAAGAGTTGCATATCTTGAAACACTATCAATTTCACCGTTTGCACCGCATAGTTGTCATGCTTAGATCGTATAACAGTAAACCAAAGTTGGGCCAACGTCTCATGTTTGCTGGGTTAGTGTGTGTATAAGGTAACACGTCAATTTGCCACATTTAGAAACATTATTAGATAATGTCTTCTCATGTGCCTCGGAGTTTCATCATTGAATGGCACAGCGAAACCCAAGTCTCTGGCTGTCTGGGCATGTCTGGTGGTAGATCCCCTAGACATGCCCAGAACCCCTTATCAGGCGAGCAAAGGAATACGCTCTCAATAACCCACCATGTCCTATCACCCCCACCCTCACGTCTTCATCTGTGCATCAATTAATTCCATCAATTGACTACAACGTTTCTATTGTATTACAATGTCACTTAAAAGACCTTTTGTGCCGAAAAGTGACATAAAGCAAGGATGTACTACTACTACTACTACCTCAATTTGCCACAGCCTCTCAACGTGTTGAAGCAAATAAGGTTTTTGCTCCTGAGTGGATATAAACATGCATTGTTGTGTTGAGAAAGGCTGTTTTAGTGAACTAAGTGGACCCTGCAGCAACTACTCGAGTTAAGTACACACAGCCGCAGGGGTGTACATTGGCCTAATCCTTTGTCTGTGAAGATCACCAACCTTTTGTACCGAAAAGTGACGTAACGCAATGATTTACTACTACTACTACTGTGAAGATCATGAATTTAGCTGTCGTATCAACAGTGAGGCTTCGATTTGAAGTTATGGATCGCGGTAGCGAGACACAATTTCAAGTGGCTGAAAATTTAAATTTCTTAGCTCAGTGCTCTTAACGGGTTAAGGTTGAGAATCCACCAGTAGAAACAACTTTTATCAATACAAACATGATTGACACATTATTAAACAGGTTAAGAACATTATATACACCTTTCAGGACTGGACTAAGTATTTTACTTAGTCCATTTAGTATTTACTGGACTGACTAAAAATCAGTTTAAAAAAATCATAACACGATAAAAGATGTTAAAAAACATCATAAAAATTCTTGATACTTTTTCACTTCATAGATTTGTCATCAAGGCTGCGAAAAACCCTTATATTCCATCATATTATCATATCAAACTTTTTAAATTGAATATTTTAGTACGAACATGCTGTTATTAGTTTGATCTTTTCTTTATCATTTTTACTATACAATAGTATATAAGATATTGTATTACTTGGAATTTTCACCTAAATGGCCGAAAAGTAAAGTAAAGAAGACATTTTACTCACTTAATTTAACTAATAATTTATTGTTATTTAATTGATTGATAATGGTATGGATTTGGTCTTTTTTTTCACATATTAATTGTTAATTATTTGTATGATTTGCATGATTTGTGTACAGTGTATATCTTTTGATATTTATTTTGATTTGATTGTATCTACCAGTACCCCAGTCCATTTCTTAGACCAATGTATATCATCAGAATTGTTATGTTTTATATAGGCCCTATCACTCTACATTTTCCACATGAATCCTCAACAAATTTATTGCATGTCAATTAATTTGCATGACCTGTTTTCCAGCTAGAAAAATACTTATTTAATCTGATGGAAAACAGGATTTAAATTTATATCCTTAAATCATAATTCTTACCTTCTTGAAATATTAGATAGCCATTTCATGACAGCATTGTCCTGACACTGAGAAAAAACGCTGTATTGGCCTAAAACTGGATCCTTTTCTTTTATCAGACGGCGTATTTCATTATTAACTGGAATAAGATTCTTTCATGTGTCATCTTCTGGTCTATTTTCCATCCAAATTTGTGCAGCGTCTTCCTCCAAATAGAAAAAACTTTGGGACAAGGCATAACTGTAAAACAAACATTGAAAGTCAATTATTTTGAGTACCAGCTAGGCTTTTTTGCATGGCACCATGCCACACAGGGTACTGGGATGATTGCTAGTAGTAGTACTTTTCGCCCCCATTTCCGGGAGGGTCATTAGAGATCTGTTCCGTCTTTGGATTACTATACTACTACAGGCTACACGACCGCAGTTGACCGTCATTCAGTTAACGTTAGCAATGACAGCCGGAGTTCCGTGTTCACGATTTATAGCCCACATTGAATGATAGCAAACTCCGGTTGAGCAGCATTTTTTGCATTACAACTAGTTACTTAAGCAGATTTGGGAGCAAAATAGTTTTAATGCTGACTATGGTAACAGTAAACTGTAAATACGAGAAACATTATTAATGGACATCAAAAGCTTGTAATAAGAGAACAATAGTTACTATATTGATAGCAACCGAGTCAAATATGATTGTAGTCAATTATATGATTGCTGTATTTAACCAAGGAAATTCAATAGAGAGGTTTGTGTGTTAGTTTGTAACTTACTGTAAATACTATAAATACGGATCATTAATCAGATTATGTTACTTGATAAATTAACATAATTAAATGTACTTGTGTGTGGTTTTATTTTATTTTAATGTGACCTATTCATTGATAATGGTATCAAATAAATTGATATAATAAATACATAGAGTTTTAAAATACTGTCGCTTTTAGTTTTCATTTATTTGTAACGCAAGTAAAAATATGCCTTTTTGAAACCACTCGAGGACAAGAGAATAACCTCCCGGTTGTCAAAACGTGTAAAAATAGATTATTATGCATGTACCTGCCTTGCACCGGATCTTGTCTACTGGTCTTTTTTCGCTGGGCAGGGGGCTGTACAACAGCACATCTCGGTTCATCGTTACGTTGTGGTATATCAAACCCGAGCACCTCTTCTCTCCGTCTGCGCCACGCCTCTAGCCTTGCCATAGTCTTCAACCTTTCAACTTATCTTCTTACTTTGATTACAGTCCACCAAACGGGTGCTGAAAGTACGAGGGTGGCTGCGAGAATGAGCATCCACGTACTTGCGTCATCATGACTGGCAGATCTGTCTATGGGCAACAATTGTGTGGTTATATGAGTTGGTTCGTTGAATGTAGACATTCTGACGCTGTCATCGCATCCAAAGATTGTCAATTCTGTGTTTCCATACGTAGCTATCTCACCACATGCGTCATCGCCACAAAAAACAACATTTTCACAGAGTACATATAAGGGGTGCCATGTTTATAGTACTATCTAACTAACAGTATGACGCAACACATCTCTTATGTAGCGGATCCCAGTTGGGGTGCATGGGCGCCATGGATACGGGAGGGGGCTACACTTGTGTAAACACACCTCTGAGTCAGTATGGTTGTAGGCTGTGTATATATTTATATATATATATATAATATACGCAGCCTACAACCGATTAGTATTCAAGTGGAAAAAAGAAAATTATATAATTAGATCGCGTGTGTTTAGACCTATATCTAATTTGGGTAAAATCACTCCCCCGTGATTACTATTGCTTGTGTTTGTTTTTATCGTATTATAATGTCACTTAAAAGACCTTTTGTGCCGAAAAGTGACGTAAAGCAATGATTTACTACTACAACTGCTTGTGTTTGTTTGCATTGTGCAACTTGTGTACACATCATCTCGGCTGGGACTCTTAGTGGCCGCTGGACATACAATATAAGCCTCTCAATACAATCTCATTAAGCGTGTATGTATACAACACAGACGAAATTCCCGTATTTCCTATTTTTGACATGCTTGTCAATAATTAGAAATCAGGAATTTCGTCTCTATATCTAGACTAACTGATAAATGCGCAGCACAAAAATTAAGAAATTTTGCAGTTCTAGTCTATGGACATGTTTACATCATATGGTCAGATTATGAAGCCGAAATAAAATCACCGATTTTTTTATGATTTTCGCCTGGGCCAGTCCCTTTAAGTGAGAGCGTTGCGATCATCATTTTTTACCACGCATACCCCCAACTGAGAGTTTTCTGTCTTTTTTACTGAGCTGATGCTCGCGAGCATGTTCTTGCATGTGAGCACCTATAGAGTCAAATGGCACATTTGCTGTGCAAAATAGCGGAGACATTTCTGAGAAATAATCTTTTGGGCTTAAATTAAATTTAGAACGAAATTCCAGTGACCAGCTATCAGGGACTTTTATGTCTACTTCAAGAATCCCAAAAAATTAATCTTTGTGCACAGCCTCCAATAACCTAGCTACAGTAACAGTACTTTTATGCGTTTGATAATATTTAGGTAGAAAACTGTCAACGTATAAATGTTTATACTGCATGTTGAAGCTACACTCCCATTTTTCAACTACGATAAAACCTTCCTCCCGTATGAATTGTGATCGCTGTTTTGTTCTATTCATTCTATCATCTCTGGGGTTGGCTCATCACTATAGCACAGTAAATCACATGGATTATGACCGTGGTGATAACATCCTAGAAATTTGTATACATTGTTTGTTTGTGGATCAAAACCATCTACTAAGTAAAGACCAACACGTTTTTTCGTGTTCATTGTTCAGTTTATGTAATATATTCCTGTTTTCATTATAATTTAGCCAATCCATCCACTGATTCATTTTTAGCCAGCCTTTTAATTTTAATGAAAAAAGGTGTGCTATTGCAATTGAAGTTCAGCGTCGTCAGCGTTGGCGTTAACATATACCTGTGGGCGCGATAACTTAAAAAGTTTTTCATGTATCCTTCCCAAATTTGTTATGCATGTTACTAATAACCAGTTCTCAAACAAATTCAATAATGGCCGAAAAAAAATTCAAAATGGCCGATTTATTGCGATTTTTCGCATTTTACGTCAATAATTTGACCTTGTGGGCGCGATAACTTGAAAAGTTTTTTCATATCCTCTTCAAATTTGTTATTCATGCTACTAATAAGTAGTTCTTGGAGAAGTTCAATACTGGCTGAAAAAAATTCAAAACGGGCCAATTTATTACAATTTTTCGCATTTTACGTCAATAATTTGACCTTGTGGGTGGGATAACTTGAAAAGTTTTACATGTATCATCTTCAAATCTGTTATGCTTGTTACTTATAACCAGTTCTCGGACAAGTTTTATAATGGCTGAAAAAAATTCAAAATGGCCGATTTATTGTCATTTTTCGCATTTTACGTCAATAATTTGACCTTGTGGCCGCAATAATGACTTCAAGTTCAATAATGGCGGCGGGCTATTGTCGAGTGTGCTCTTGTTAGATATTTATATTTACCTTGAGGCTTGAATCCGTCGTCTATTTTACGTCTTACAAGCATCGATTGGTCTATAGCCCACAGGTAGAGGGCGTTAGCATCGTATCCAACAATGGATTTACACGTGTTTGTTTTGCTCCGCGAATGAGACTGACGTCAGCCTTGTGATGACGATTGAAAATAATGGATGATCCCCCTGTGTTTCATAAAAATCACGATTATATTCATCAAAAAGTGTGAAATACGCACCAGCCTCTGTTGCAGTGTCAAACAATATTCGCCTCGCTATACCCGGAGCAGAAATAGCAACTTTAAATACATCGATGCCTATGTTTTTGTAAAAATGAAAAAGCTTTTTAACAGCACTTACAAAGGGTGCGATATCACGATTGTTATACCAGATTTTAAAATCTTTGAAATTGTTCATGTGGTTTTCCTGTAACCATGCGTAATTCTCTTCAGGCGTATTTTCGCCATCATCCAAAACATTTTTTCTTCTCATATGGGAGTACATCATTAAATTGTACAGTGAAACTCAAGTCTCCGGCCGTCTGGGCATGTCTGGGGTATATCCCCTAGACATGACCAGAACCCCTTATCGGGCGAGCGAAGGAAAACGCTCTCAATAACCCACCATGCCCTCTCACCCCACCCTCACATCATCATCTGTACATCATTCATCTCATTAATTGACTACAACGTTTTTATCGTATTATAATGTCACTTAAAGACCTTTTGTGCCGAAAAGTGACGTAAAGCAATGATTTACTACTACTACTACATATGGGAGTACACGCATCACCAAAATGTGGTAGACACAAACAATTTAATTTTTTTAAATCATCAAACCATTCGTATGGGAGGAAACCCTTTTTCTCCCTTATTCCATATGCCTTTAGGAATGCTGCATATGATGTACCAGGGGCTAAAAAATTTGTAATATCTAGAAATTGTAAAGATTCATTGCTGAAAACGTTGTATACATTAATTCTCTTCATTGTGAAAGTTTTCCTATTCTCATCCATTTGTAAATTTTTTGCAAATGTTTTTTTAATTAAATTTAGATCGTATTTCGATGAGTTAAAACCTAATACAGGTACTCGTTTGCAGAAATCATGAAAACGCTGTTTAATTCTCAAGACAGTATTGCACATTTTGCTGTAAATATCCGCATTGTCAGATTTTTGTGTATAATTCACTTTCTACGTTTTATAATTTACATCCCATTCATCTCGTTGTAATCCTGTCTGAAATGCGTGATAAGAACTTGGTTTAGATATTGCGTAGATAAAAGATTTAGATGGAGGTTCATAGTCGTAGTCTGCATTGTCAACATCGTCAATGTCGTCGTCGAAATCATCGTCACTATGTTCGTCGTCGCTCGTATGTTCATTTAGTGTAATTGTCTCATTTACTTGATACTTTTGTAATAGTAAATCAATTTCAGAAAAAGTGGAATGCCATTTTTTCAATGCTAACTCGTACACTTTATCCACAATATCTGACATGTAATTAACCATTCTGCAAACTAATTCATCATCAGAATCATCGTCTTCACAGACAAAACATACTTCATTTTCATAATTTGTCACATTAGAACATACACTGACGAATACAGGTATGTGCTCATTTTGCCAAATAACTTTTTTCGTGTTTTGCTTATTTTTTATTTTTTCAAAATTGCCTCAATGTCATAAACAATAAACCATAGGAGTAAACGTGACTCTGCAGCATTTTCAATTCCGAATACTTTCAATTCTTCGAATATAGTTTTTGATTTTGTTTCAGCATTCAATTGCACAGCGAAACCCAAGTCTGCGGCTGTCTGGGCATGTCTGGGGGTAAATCCCCTAGACATGCCCAGAACCCCTTATCAGGAGAGCGAAGGAAAACGCTCTCAATAACCCACCATGCCCTATCACCCCCACCCTCACATTATCATCTGTACATCATTCACCTCATCAATTGACTACAACGTTTTTATTGTATTACAATTTCACTTGAAATACCTTATATGCTGAAAAGTGACGTAAAGCAATGATTTAGTACTACCCAGCATGCATCTTACCTAAAAAGTTATCACCCACGAGCCCGCATCATTTGTGGACTGTCGAAAACATCCGCGTTTTTTTCACAAGGTTCACCAGCAAGATGACTGGCAACCACATAGCTCATGCCATTACAGTCACATTGTTTATGGTAGTTATGACTAAGTCAGAATGCCTGTGACCTATGATAAGCAACACACAGAACCGAAATTCGTCATAATTAGCATAGATGGATCGTTATACATTATTAGAACCAACACTAAATATGTAATATGTTAGTTATTTAATTGTCATATTGGTACTTTTTATCGTAGAAAATGCACATAAGTCAGAAAGTAAGAAAATTAGGAAATACTCTTCCGATAGCATGATAATCCATGGTACCAACATGATTTTGTATTCCGTAATAATAATATTGAGAGTACTAAGAAGAAGTAAAATTAATATATTTTTTTTAGATATATTTTGGTACTGTAAATTGTTTTTAATTGCAGAAACAGCTCATGATATTCTGATTGCATATCTGCGTAGCCTTACAATGTAGCCATTGTTGTTCTAGATCTGAACCGGAAGAAAATTTTGGCATGCATCATGAAAGTATCGAAGTTCAAGTATGATAGCGTGCTGTCCAATTTCCTTAGAGTGGAATTCCTCTGTTTAGCTATCTCTTGTGTTGACATTTGCATGCTGGGAATAATTGGAAATGCTGTAGCCACTGGTGCATGCTGAAATTGAGATGTGTAGACCTATATTACTACTATTGAAAGTATATTTGCTATGTGTGCTATGACAACTATTTTGAAATCAATTACTAGCTTTAATAAGCCCTCTATAATGTATATTTGGGCACAAATTTGAAATAATCATTCTCAGTGAAGATATAATTCCCCCTACTAGATATGAAGATAGTCTATTGGTAGATAATTGTTTTTGAAATAATGAATTTTAATATTTTGAATTCTGCATGTTAAAAAAATTATTACAATGATACAGCATATGTACTGAAGTACATAATTACCTGAACGATTTTTCCAGTGAAATCTATTTACCGTGAATAAAGAATTATCAAAGAAGACTGCATCTCCATTTAATGATCTATAGCATAATGATACAGATTGCAGACATTATCATAAACTATCAATGATGGAGCTGCAAAAAATATTTAATAAATTAGTTAAATATATGTTGGTCTTGCAATATCCAATTTCGTGAGGTATAAATATAATGAGGTTGATAACAATAATTACATGATAAGTTGCATTTAAAAAAAATGAGTTGCAACATTATCTTTGTCCATAATTAAAAAAGCGTAAGTGCATATTTATTTAATAATTTATTAATATTTATTCAAAGTGTTGTCACACCGGTACTGAATTAAGCATTTAAACTCTGTTATTTATTGTACTCATGTAAAGGTTGAGAAACAATAATGATTTATATTTTTGCTCCAGTGTTTAAAATAAATATATATCACACATTTTATTTCATATAAATACTAGCATATGTATATTTACGGTTAAATAAGTATGGCCCCTACTGGACCGCATTGGTGGTAGTCTACCGTGAAGGCATATGAATAGTAATTAACGCAATTGACAATTAAAAAAGATATATTCTCTTATCCCATATTGGTTAAATTGAGATTTGTTTTTCAAGTCACCATGTTCACAGGAAATATGCAAAGCGCCTAAAGACAGTCTACTTCGAGTTGCTGGGCCTTGATGATGCATGATTCTTTCCTTTTTGTTGTTTTGTTATCTTTGACATACTCTCCTCTTTCGCATATCTTGGAAGTAAAGATAGTAGCATTTTTCGTCATCATTTTGTCTTGGTATGCGAAGAATGTGTGGGGTCGGATGTACATTATTTTGACACTATTTAGTACTTCCTTGGAAAGTGATATTAGGTTGTCAGGCAGTGGTGAATTGCTTAAAATTGCTTTTGCAATAAGTGGAGAGTAGTGTAGTAGAGCCAGCATTTTTTTTGGTGTAGAAGTGAATCATTTTAACACGCATCGCCAATTGTACCAATTATTTCTTCAACAAAAAGAATAATACTTTAAGTGGGTGGTTAATTTTTTGATAATTGATGGACTAATCTTTCGGATGCTGCTGCACATACACATAAATCTTCTTTAATTTCGCAATTAAATATATTGTTCATTAGAAATAGCGCATGAATTGCTGCTCTTTCAGATAGAATTGTGTATGATTGCTTATTCAAGCCTTTATTTGTGAATGGATGCATACGTTTTCTGACTTTGCTGTCTTTTATTAATACCCCATCCATATGATTAGTACAAAAAAGCAAAGACCAGCATCTGTAGCGATTGGCTCTGGTTATAATTATCACTTTAATGTTCAACACTTTTTTTTTATCTTATGTACAACTGAAACAAAATTGTCATAAGTGTTAGATAGCCATTTCATGACAGCATTGTCGTTACACTGAGAAACAATACTGTATTGGCCTAAAACTGGACTATCCAGATGTCTTTTTCTTTTATCATATGGCGTATTTCATTATAAACTGGAATAAGATTCTTCCATGTGTCATCTTCTGGTTTCTTTTCCATCCAAATTTGTGCAGCGTTTTCCTCCGAATAGAAAAATCTTCCTTTGGGGACAGGCATAACCGTTAATCAAACATTGAAAGTAAATTATCTGTTTTATAGCTAGGCTCTTTTTTGCATGGCACCATGTCACTTCTTAGCACCATGCCCCTATCAATTGCCCTCCCTATCTGGCGCTATGCCCTCTACGTGGCTTGAACATTCAAAATACACTGTGATATAGCCTGTCTAGCAATCCCGAATGGCTTAAACCCCCCTCCCCCCTCTAAACAGATTCCTCGTGTGAGAGACATTGGAAAGGGAACTGTAAAAAATAAAATCATTTCATTTTGTTTAAGTCAATTAAAATCATTTAATATCCTTATATTATGATGATTAATTTACCTTCAACAAATTCCACACATGATTGAATTTGTCCAGAACATTTCTCTTCACACTTCGATGGTCGAAATCTTCTTTTATTTGGCATAATGTACCTGTACTGTTAATAGATACTGTTTTTTTACTGAAAAAAATATCCATTGTATCCTAAAAGAGAATCAGAAAAAATATTCTTAGTCTTCAATATAGCAAATAAAAGTGTCCTCAATATAACATATAAAAGTGATGAAAACTGTGACACCTTGTCAAACGAAATCTTTATGCATTTATTATAGGTAATTTTTCCTGTAAAATTAAAGCCTCCGATTAAATTGTCGCTGTAAAAAAACTAAACCTTCCAGGCTGTCCTCTGATGTGTGTGATCTGCATCTCTTCTCTTTAGCACTCCCCATACAGTCTAGACCTAGTCCTTCTCCGTTACAAAGAATTGGTATTACTCTCTCCCCTTCTATTGGACAATACTTCTGTAGCCAGTGCATTATCTTCAGTACTCCATCGTATGAGGATGAGTTAGCATTGATGGTGCCCAAAGATATTTATAGTTGATTGATTCTTCATTCCTTTTGTGTAGCTGTGTAATATTTCTTTTTCGTACCTTGTGGTCAAAAAATTAAATTGGTGGCTTAATATTTCTTTGTTGGAGTTAACCATAACCAGAGTGCCGTAGTCTTGCTGTTGAGGAAGGAATGCTTTGGTTCAAAGCATCGTGACTGTACTATACCGCCAGCATGCATGTACGAAAGAATGAAGTACTAACTAGGACAGAATGGATACTGGCCAGCACCGGCGATACTGGCCCAACATTTAACAGAAATTGGGTTGGTGTCGGCTTGTAATCGCGACCAGCAGTGAGCTGCAAGCAATACCAGACCACCCAGCAAACACGATACATTCACCCAATGCTGGGTTAATGTTGGCCCACCATCTGCGACGTCGACCCAACATTAACCCAGCATTACACACAAAACATTTGTATAACATTTGTACAACGTCGGCACAACGTCTTCGACGTTGGTCCAACAGTGTACAAATGTTTTGTGTTTATTGGGTTGAACGCAGCCAAGCTAACACGAGGCGTTGAACCAGTGCTGGTTTGATGCTGGGCCAGCGTCGCAGATGGTGGACCAGCATTGGACCAGCATTGGGTAAACGTCGTGTTTGCTGGGAGTGTTGACAAGTGTTTCACACCAAAACGGATCAATGTCCACTTAATACATCGTCTCTACTGTCCACAGGAGCCATTTGATAACATCAAGTACAAAAGCGATTGACACTACATCTATTAGCTATCAACCTTTATGGTTATGCTGCTGAAGGGGAGACATCTTAAGTTTTTTGTTCCCAAAAACTAGACATAAATTTAATAATTAATTGCTAGATTTGTAACCTAATGCAAATAACATACAACCGAAAATATAAAGCTACAAAATCAGGTGATGAATTACTTTTATGGAAGTCCAAACATAACAAACAACGATAAATCACAGACACATACTGGCATTCGAGAGTCCTTTATTTGTTATGACAATTATCATAAAGATAATACAAAGTGAATTTTTACACAAAACTTGACTGGCGGAAATTATATGGGTTATTACAATCCCGTCCATGTACAGACACGTGGAGAAAGATCAAATAAAAGTGTCATTGTATAATTCATCAATTTCACCTAAGCTGCAAAATATATAACCTTTTAAACGGTTTTTCATAAACTGTTTGTGAAGTGTGGTTTACAACATATGTTATCACTTGCAAAATGTGTAAAATTATAGATAGCCAAGTGTCACCAGCTAAATGAAGTTTTCTAATATCCATATACCAGAAAATAAGTTGTTGGGTCACGGAAGCAATTTTTTATGCCAGAAGGCAATTGCTGAGATAAAGTAATTGTTGTGCTGACAGCATATTTTTTCTGTGCAAAAAAGCAATATAATTATATTCATGGGACCGAGAAGTAAGGTATTATTCAAATTCAAAGTCGAAATAAAAGGTAGCAAACTTTCCATAGGCCTTTCATATGTTTCGCTGGTACCTTTACTGATCGAGTTGTATCTCCAATATTGCATTATTGGATTGACCGAAAACTGTTTGATGACATTTAGTGATATTTTTATTGATGTAAAATATGCTTCACTTCATAAATGGACTACACTGTTTTTATCGTATTACAGTGCCACTTAAATGCCCATTAGTGCCAAAAAGTGATGTAAAACAAAAAGTTCCTACTAATATTGGTGGTACCAGTAATACAGCAGGCATTTTTATTCTCATTATACTGTGTTGTAGTGCAGGCACTGCAACATGTCATCAGACTCACTGCATATATGTGCCGGGAGCACCATCTTAATATCATCAAACTTTTTAAAACTGAATATTTTAGTGCGAACATGCTGTTGTTTGGTCTTTACTTGACCACTTTTACTATACAATATGGGATAATACTACGGATGGTCACTCACACAAAGATCTTCACTCTCGGCAGTGTCACTGTCGCATTTTGCTACACGCTTCACCGTAGCAAAATGGATGACAAAATTGTGGCGAAGATGGTTCTCTCAAGTGTCAAGAAAGAACTCTCAATATAGGTTACTATTTTTGTGTTTAACCGATATAAAAGCATCCTGAGTAAATGACATTGAATATTATTAAATAATTGTATTATTTCTTGTCATGTGCGTGTGTTGAGCAACCTATTATGAAACTTTTAAAACTTATTCTAAACAAAGAAGCCCACATGTGAGTTCGAAATAGGCAAGTACCACAGGCTGCGAAATCACAATCAAACACAAACATGCTTTTGTTTATTTTCGGTCTTTTTACTTTACCACTCTTACTGTGCAAAATATGAGCTTGTTCTACTCTGAATTATCATTTATCGTACAAAAAACAGACACATAAAATGGGGAAAATAAACATCAAATTAAACGACTTCAAATAAAAAGGGCTTCACTTCAAATGTTGTATATGTAAAAGTGATTGTAACAGAGTGAAGCCCTAAGACCAAAATAGGTATAAATTTACTTGACAGTCAGTTAACAGGATTAACCAGTGAATATTTATAATCTAATTGATCTAATCTACTATGAATATTTATACATGTCTCTAATTGATCAAATCTACTATGACTATTTATACATGTCTCTGATTGATCTAATCTACTATGAATATTTATACATGTCTCTGATTGATCTAATATACTATTTAAATGTGAACTTTGACTCTTGTATCATTACAAACAAATTGCATAATATCAACCAAACTAATCTACTAATTGTTCACACAAAACCAAACCTATCAATAACAATCTACTAATTGTTCACATTAATATATTAATGAACCTTGACTCTTGTATTATTACATACAAATTACATAATATTGACAAAATCTATCAATAACATTATTAAACAAGATTATCTGTTGTTGAGGAGGGTATGAGAACGGTCAGAAAAAAAAATGAACAAAAAACTTGCAGCGGATGGAAGCGAGAGGAGGTGGGATTTTCTTGATAGACATAGAATCTGGTATATAAACTTATATTTCTTTCGGATTAATTTTTGGCTTGGACCAGCCTCTCAGATTTCATTGCTAAAAGAGACTGAGATCCGAACAAATTACGAATTACATAGCTTGGGATTTGCCTAAGATCAATAATCTATTTTGTGTTTGATAAAAAGAGCTTTCATTTTACGAAAACTCTGTATTTAAATGGCCATACTGGCCGAGAAGGGACGTTAAAAATCAACTTACTTACTTACTTACTAGGTACCACAAGCAGCGATATCACTATCAATACAATATTGATCTATAGCATTTCTGTCTGATGACATATTAGCCCTTAAAGCGCTGATTTTTTTTATTAAAAACCTTGGAGATTAAAGCGTTCATTTCAATTTGATATCATCATAATTGTCTTATTCAGCTCTTTCCGATTCATTTGAATACCTATGTTATGGGTTATTTAATTTCAAAATGAAAAAACCCTTTGGTCTCCATGGTTTATACAAATAAATGGCTATATTGGCCGAAAAGTGACTTTAACCCTTTAAACCCTCACGATGCATTAAAGCATCGTTTCGCGTCTCTGAAGAATGGCTTGATTTCCTGAAACCTGGTGGTTTTAGAACAAAAAAACTTCACGGAACTGTTTTGAAAATAGCAGTATATTTTCTTCATTTGTCACCCACTTCAAGTCATTTTCATCCACTGCAAGTCGAGAATTGCGATAGCAATTCGCGGCTTGTAGTGGATGAAGATGACAATGGTAAACTCAGGCTTGAAATGGTTAAAAAGACTTACTTACATACTTACCAGCAACTGTGTGTGTCACACAGATAGCTGCAAAGCCCACTAGGAAGAGATAGGAGGCAGTCAAAACACTCATTCTCATCTGTTTTTTCCTCTGTATGTAATGAATCGAACAGAACAACATATAATATATTATCCTACGCATAGGTATTCGAATTCAAATACAGTTTACTTACATACTTACCAGCAACTGTGTGTGTCACACAGATAGCTGCAAAGCCCATGAGGAAGAGGTGGCAGTCAAAACACACAATCAAAACAATTTTGCTCTATATCATTGCTATGTGATGTCACAAGACGACACAAGATTAGAAGACTGGTGTTGTTACTAATATGTAGATATGGCAGAAAACCAAATGGATATGATTTCTACTAGAATACATATTTTTTATGATAAAATAAATAAATGGCCATATTGGCCGAAAAAGGACGTAAAGCAGACATTTGACTTTACTTTACTTTACGATGAAATATTGAGTCTACTCAGGATGAATATGGAAACTAGATATTTTTATTGAAAAATCAAACTTAGTACGTACCTCATGCAGAAAAATTACAATCAATACAATATTGAAGGTGATCTATCACCCCTTATATGATATGAATAATTAGTCCTTATATGGGGTGATTGGCTATCATCATGTGACCCTCTCAGAACACCCCATATATGGGGGTGATCGGCTATCATGTGACCCTCTCAGAGGGTCACATGATAGCCAATCACCCCATATAAGGAAAAACTTGTGCCTCATCTTGTGGCAACTTTGATTTATTTGTCGCAAAATTATTCGTACTATATAAGGGGTGATAGATCACCTTTAATCTATAGCATTTCTGTGTGATGACATAAGATGACACAAAGCTAAAGAGGAAGAGAAGGGCGACTGTGAGTGAGTGAAGGAAAACAATCTCAACAGTCCATCACCTCATTCTGAAGAAGAGTTAAAAGTAGACAAACGGATGACAAAATTTGGCGGGTATGACTATTTTTTTGTTTAAATAATATGAAACATCTTGGTGTACTAAAATGACATGTAGAGAAACAATTTTTAAATATTGTAGTATGTCTTGTCATGTGCGTGTGTTGAACAACCCATGAAACTTGTGAGACTTATTCTTAACATAGAAATCGACATGTGATTTCAAAATAGGCAAGTACTACAGGCTGCGAAATCACAATCAATACAATATTGATCTATAGCATTTCTATGTGATACCACAAGACTACACAAAAATTAGGAAGAAGAAAAAGGCGACTGGTTTTGTTATTAAGATGTAGATATGGCAGAATACCAAATGGATATGACTTGAGTCTAATCAGGATGAATATGAAAACTAGATATATCTTTAATGAAAAAAATAAAATAAACCACTTTTGGCCCGCTCTTCAAATTATTTACTTCTTCGGTCATCAGTTACATATTTTATTTTCTGCCATGAGTGTAGAGTGAAATAACGTTTCGTATTTTCATGGAACTAACATCCTTGCTTGTGTACTAGACTATTTATGATGAAATATTGATTCTACTAACTGATGATAAGGTCTATATGACCAGAGGAGAGCTCCGTTTTGTTTAGCTGAACACATGACCCTGGGCATGTCTGGGGCTTAATCTCCTATGACATGCTCAGAACCCCTTATCGGGTAAGTGAAGGAAAACACTATCATCAACCCACCAGGCCCTATAACCTTTTTCTCACATTGTCATCTGGTCATCATTAATTTTATCAATGGACTGCACTGTTTTTAACGTATTACAATGTCACAAACTACCATAGGTGCCGAAAAAAGACGTTAAGCAATATTCTACTGCGACTACTAACTGATGATGAATATGTTGTTATAGAGCAAACTTCCACATGCAAGTACCACATGCAGCGAAATCACAGTCAATACAGTACTGGTCGATAGTATGTGTTGATCAGATACCGAAGTGAGTTCTAGCAAATAACTGGTAATGTCAGGGAATACAGTTTTTGCTGTTTTTTCTCAGATTGACCCGCAGACTACCCATAATGCCTTACTTATCACAGGCAGCGAAATCACAGTCAAAGCAATACTGGTCAATAGTCTTTGTGGATCAGAGACCCAAGTGGGTTCTAGCAAATAACCGGTAACGCCGAGAAATACAGCTTTTTCTGTTTTCTTCAGATATTTGACCCACAGACTACCCACCATGCCTTACTTACCACAGGCAGCGAAATCACAGTCAGTACAATACTGATCAATAGTATTTGTGGATCATATAATATACCCAAGTGGGACATAGCTGTAATAATAACTGGTACTGTTTGGAAGTATTTGGGATGATTGCTAGTGGTGGTACTTTTCGCCCCCATTCGGGGGTGGTCATTCGTGATATGTTCCGTCTGTCGAATGCTGTACGGAATTGTACAGAAGCACTGCATTTTCCTCTTGACTTCGGTTGGATTGCCAGTGGTGTACCCTGGTTCTTCCGCTCAACAGCGAAGCATGCAGCACCCGCATTAGTGCAGGCGCTGGTATAGGCTGGTAGCCTTGAATAACCTTCAATAGATTGTTTGACATTAAATAACATAACGTTGGCCATATTAAGCGTGAAGGGGGGGGGGGTGTTACCTCCACGTGGTCCCCCTGGTAACTTCTTATAGAAGGCCAAACACACCCTCAACCTGTTTGCCGTGGGTTGCATCCCGTATAGGTGGGAGAAGGGATCCTGGTGGTTGAGGGCGTAGGAGCCTGCAGACTCTATACTCCCAACACACCACTTTGGCCCTTATCTCATTGAGACGGGTGGTCTGGTGGGCCCGGCCAGATGGTAACCGGACGACTCGGACCCTATACCAACTCGGACCCTATACCAACTCGGACTTTTCGCCCCCATTCGGGGAGGGTCATTAGGGATCTGTTTCGTCTGTTGGATGCTGTTACGGCATTGTACGGAAGCACTAGTCTACAGCAATCATCCAAGGGCAGCTGCAGCCTCCTCGTATCTGGCTATAATCTTTGGGCGGATTGCCAGTGGCGTACCCTGGTTCCTCCGCTCAACAGCGGAGCCAATGCAGCACCCGCATCAGTGCTGGCGCTGATGTAGGCTGTGGTAGCCTTAAATAACCGGCAATAGCGTGTTTGACATTAGGTCTCTCACGTGGGATGAATGGAGTTACCCAGAGGGAGTGATCCTTCCTATTGTTACTCTGGGGATTATCCGACCCGAGGATAGCGGAGCTGCGCAAAATGCCACAGAGTTTCTTCATTAAATTGTACAACGAAACTCAAGTCTCCGGCCGTCTGGGCATGTCTGGGGGTATATCCCCTAGACATGCCCAGAACCCCTTATCGGGCGAGCGAAGGAAAACGCTCTCAATAACCCACCATGCCCTATCACCCCCACCCTCACATCATCATCTGTAGATCATTCATCTCATCAATTGACTACAACGTTTTTATCGTATTACAATGTCACTTAAAAGACCTTTTGTGCCGAAAAGTGACGTAAAGCAAAGATTTACTACTACTACTACCAACTCGGACACTAGACCAACTCGGACACTACCAACTCGGACACTACGCCAGACCAACTCGGACCCTATACCAACTCGGACCCCATCATTATATAACCGAGTAGGGTCCGAGTTGGTTTTAGACGTGTCGGACCCTATGCCAGCTCGGACACTATTCTACCATTACCAAGTCGGACACTGCCGTGAACCAACTCGGACACTGTTTGTAGCAGGGTCCGAGTTGGTTAGGGTCCGAGTTGACCCGGAACCGGCCAGATCAATCGGCTAGTCTCGTTGATCTAGTGTCCATTTTTGTCTATTATCATCTCATCTCATTAGCAATCATCCAAGACAAAGTGAAGTATATGTGAAGTAAAGCAAATATTTTACATACATTTACATACGTCACCAGCACTGAAACGGTTACTAATAAATCAAAAGATGATTCAAAGAGCTCAGAGAAACAAAAGCCTAAAATAAAACCCAAGCCAAAACCACCAGATAGGCTAACAAAGGCAATGAAAAACCCAGTCTCCACTTACAACCAATTCCAAGCTATGGAAGTAGTGGAGCCTGCAGATGATGAGGATGGCAGCGATGATGGGGTAAGCCTTAAGCTTGCGCCTACTGCCGCTGCAATCCATGCACAGTTGAATCCAGGGAAAAAGAAACAACCATAAATGGCCCACAAAATAATACAATGGAACTGTCGAGGGTTAAGGTCAAATTACAATGACCTGGCTATTCTTCTGCAGGACCACAGCCCAACAGCTGTGTGCCTGCAGGAGACTAACTTAAAACCTAACACTAACATAAGTTTCAAAAACTATACAATGGTCAATTGTTTTGGCCCTGCCAATAATGAAAGGGCCTGCTGGGGTGTCTCTATCCTTGTGAAGGACGGAACACCACATCAACATATAACATTAAAAACTAATTTACAGGCTGTGGCGGTTAACATAAACTGTCACAGACCAATGACGATATGCTCTGTTTATTTACCGCCAAACCGCTCAGTAGATGTTGTGGAATTGAGGCAGCTGGTAAAACAATTGCCCAAACCCTTTATGCTACTGGGAGATTTTAACGGGCACCACACAATGTGGGGCTGTAGGGACATCAACCCACGGGGCAGAATAATAGAAGACTTCCTCTCAGAGGAAAACCTCTGCATTTTTAATGATGATACCACCACCTATTTACACCCTGCTTCAGGATCTGCAACAGCCATTGACCTATCCTTGTGTGATCCCGATTTATATTTGGATTACACTTGGAGGGTCAACGAGGATCTCTGTAGCAGTGATCATTATCCTATATTTATAGAGAGCAACAACTCTATTGTTGAAGAAAGAGTGCAGCATTGGAGGCTGCACAGAGCAGATTGGGAGGCCTTCCAACAGTCTTGTGGGGAGAGGGGGGGGATGGGTGTCACCTCCGCGTGGTCCCCCCTGGGCAACTTCATAGAAGGCCAAGCACACCCAAACGTTTTATTAATATTGTGTTTTTCTCACGTAATTACATATGGGTCTAGAGTATTTTGCATTACTTTTCAATCTATATTAAATCGGTTTGGCGGTAAATACAGAGCATAGTCATTGGTTTGTGATGTTCAATATGATCTGAATCGGTATGTGGATGTGTGTCTAACGTTCTATTAGTATACGGGACTGTCTTAAGTATTTCTATTGTATGTATTCGTTTTTGTAAATGGTTTCTCTTTGGCATCCTGGTGTTGGACGGGATGTCCGAAAGAAACCATTGTCATATAATTAGTTTTTCATTTCATTGTTTTAATGGTTTCTCTGTGGCATCCTGGCGGATAATGCAGCATGTCATAGAGAAGCCATTGCCGTACAATTAGCCTGTGGTGACTTACGGTGTCCTCACGGTTCGTGATCGCTCTGTGATGTCCTCCAATATCACAGACCTTATTACCAACTGTGGGGGCACTGTAAGTCTTTAATTTTTGAAAAATGTTTGTGATTTAATGATTTCTCTGGCCATACTGGCCGAAACGTGAAGTAAAGAAGACATTTACTTACTTACTTAATGGTTTCTCTGTTCATTGTTTATGTCATTCATATTTATGTCTAGATGGGTCTACTTTTTTTGATTATAGTATATAGTATTATAGTATATATTATATATTTGTTTTGACAATGACACTGTTTTGACTTAGACTTGTAGTTTTTACACAATCACTCCAATTTCATGGAGATATAGTGACTTGAAAAGTCGTTCATTTTATAATCACTTCATATTTTACAATATTTATACTGATATTTTTATACCCATTAAACTGTGTTGTAGTGCAGGCGCTTCAACATGTTATCAGACTCGATACATATAGGTGCCAGGAGCATCGTCATCTTATCATATCAAACACTTTAAACTGAATATTTTAGTACGAACATGCTTTTATTAGCTTTGTCTTTCCTTCACTACTTTAACTATACAATATGGGATATTGTAATACCTGGAATTTTCACTTAAATGGCCATACTGGCCGAAAAGTGAAGTAAAGCAAATATTTTACTTACTTACTTTAATTATTAAACACAGACTTTTTACACAACCAATCCAGTTTCATGGAGATATAGTGACTTGATAAGTCGTTCATTTTATAATCACTTCATATTTTACATTATTTATACTGATATTTTTATACTCATTAAACTGTGTTATAGTGCAGGCGCTACAACATGTCATCAGACTCGTTACATATAGGTGCCAGGAGCATCGTCATCTTATCATATCAAACATTTTAAACTGAATATTTTAGTACGATCATGTTTTTATTGGCTTTGTCTTTCCTTTACTACTTTAACTATACAATATGGGATATTGTAATACCTGGAATTTTCACTTAAATGGCCATACTGGCCGAAAAGTGAAGTAAAGCATTTTACTTACTTACTTACCACACAATGTGGGGCTGTAGGGACATCAACCCACGGGGAAGAATAATAGAAGACTTCCTCTCAGAGGAAAATCTCTGCATTTTTAATGATGATACCACCACCTATTTGCACCCAGCTTCAGGATCTGCAACAGCCATTGACCTATCCTTGTGTGATCCCGATTTATATTTGGATTACACTTGGAGGGTCAACGAGGATCTCTGTAGCAGTGATCATTATCCTATATTTATAGAGAGCAACAACTCTATTGTTGAAGAAAGAGTGCAGCATTGGAGGCTGCACAGAGCAGATTGGGAGGCCTTCCAACAGTCTTGTGGGGAGAGCCTCACAATCTCTCAATTTGAGAATGAAGAGGGGGTTGATGACCCTATAGCCCTTTTTACAGCCAAATTACACAATATAGCAGATAAAAGCATACCCAAAACCTCGACAGTTCCCAAAAAACTCGACAAACCCTGGTTTGACGAAGGTTGCCGAAAGGCAATAGACAAAAGGAAAAAATCCTTGCAAAAATTTAAAAAACATCCAACTAGACAAAACCTTGACGGATATAAGAAAGATTATGCTAAAGCTCGCCGCACAATCAGTGAAGCCAAGCGGCAATCTTGGAGAGCATATGTCTCCACACTAAATAATAATACATCGGCAAAACATACTTGGCAAATGCTGCGCAGAATCAGTGGCAAGAGGAAAGATAAAACCATTAAGTACCTTGTCACTGATTCTGACACAATAACCAATAAAACAGATATTGCAGAAACGCTGGCGACATCCTTTGCTGCTAAATCGTCACCAGATCATTATCAGGAAAAATTTCGAAAGATTAGGGACAAGGAGAAGGAGAACACATTGGACTTTGAGTCAGATAATGACGAAAAGTACAATGTTAATTTCTCTAAACGAGAACTAATTAAATCTATCGCTCAGGCAACTGATTCGGCAACTGGCCCTGATGAAATTCACTACCAGTTTCTGAAACATTTGCCTGATGTATCACTTGATCTGTTGCTTCTACTCTTGAATGATCTGTGGCAATCTCAGGATTTCCCAGATGGATGGAGAGAAGCAACAGTGATCCCGATCCCTAAACCTGGAAAACATCGAACAGATCCTAATAATTATAGGCCAATAGCATTGACAAGTTGTCTTTGCAAAATCATGGAGCGCATGATCAATCATCGTCTCACATGGTTTTTACAAGACAATCACATAATAACTAAATATCAATGTGGTTTTCAAAAAGGAAAGAGCACCACAGACCATTTGGTCAGACTTGAGACTTATATCCGTCAAGGTTTTGTTAAAAATCAACATACAGTTGGAGTATTTTTTGATTTAGAAAAGGCCTATGATACCACATGGAAGGGTGGTATCATGAAAGATCTTCATGAAATGGGCCTGAAGGGTAGATTACCCTTATTCATTGATAATTTTTTAAAGGGGAGAAAATTTAAAGTCCGCTTGGACAACACCCACTCTTCACTAAATCCACAGGAGGAGGGTGTCCCACAAGGTAGTATCCTTTCACCAACTCTATTTACCGTTAAAATAAACAATATAATTGATTCTTTACCACAAGATATTGAAAAATCATTATATGTTGATGATCTGGCTGTTTACTGCCAGTCAAGCAATATGGCAATAATTGAGCGGCGCCTGCAAGGCTGCCTGGATAAGTTGGTGACTTGTGCGGATGAGAACGGCTTTAAATTTTCTCCCACAAAAACTTTATGTGTACATTTTTGCAAAAAAAATGGCTTACAGCCTGAGCCTAATCTCAAACTATATGGACAACAGCTTCCTGTTGAAGAGCAGGTCAAATTTCTTGGTCTGTTTTTCGACAAGAAGCTCAGTTTTATTCCACACATCAAATATATGAAAGATAAGTGTAGGAAAGCATTACAACTACTACGAGTTATATCCAGCAAGGATTGGGGTGGTGACCGGACAACCTTACTGAGGATTTACCGGTCTCACATCAGATCCAAACTGGATTATGGTTGTATTGTTTATGGTTCAGCGAGACGATCGTACTTAGCAGTACTTGATCCAATCGCGAACCAAGGTTTGAGATTATGCTCAGGGGCATTTCGAACATCACCAATTGAAAGTCTGCAGGTGGAGACCGGTGAGCCCTCTTTAGAGACTCGCCGGTTGAAGCTGAGCCTGCAATACTATATGAAGATGAAAGCAAATCCTGAGAACCCGGCATACTCGTGTGTTGTCAACCCAGAGTACAAGAGACTGTTTAATAACAAGCCAGGAACTATACCTACTTTGGGTATAAGACTCCAACCCCATCTGGAGGACATGGAGGTGGAGCTCGACGCAATTAGCGTTGTGCGCCCACCAGAATGTCCACCCTGGCTTCTCCAACAGCCTAATATACTTTTTAACCTCTCAGATCTCAGGAAAGGAGACACCTGTCCCCTTGTCTTTCAGAGCATGTTGCTCGAGTTATTTTGTAGATTTCCGAGGCACCGGAAGGTGTATACTGACGGATCAAAGGAAGACAAGAGGACAGCTATGTCCTTTGTCTGTGATGATCATGAATTTAGCTGCCGCATTAACGATGAGGCTTCAATTTGCACAGCAGAGCTGTTAGCTATTGAAGCTGCCATCGAATACATATGGGATAGTAATGACGAGGAGTTCATGATCATCACAGACTCACTATCTTCATTGCAGGCTCTTAAGAGTCAAAAACTCAACAACCCAGTTGTTTCCAATATTTTGCATATGTGTCACTACTTGTCTGGGCACAAGGACATTATTTTTTGCTGGGTACCCAGCCATATTGGAATACAGGGTAATGAACGGGCTGATGTTTTGGCCAAGGCTGCCCTGGATAAGACAAAACAGTTTTATTATATACCATATACTGATTTCAAGTATAACATCTCGGTCTACCTTGATGACATTTTGCAAGGTGAATGGAACATCAATGTCACCAGCAAATTGTTCGAGGTACAACCAATCATTAAGCGATCTTTTACACCAATGGAACGCCGAAGAGATGATGTTGTCTTATGCAGGGCCAGAATTGGCCATGCCTATTTCACAAACGGCTATTTATTGAGAGGAGAATTGCGACCTATGTGCTGCAATACTCGTCTCACTGTAAGACATGTCCTTCTCAGTTGTGCGAAATATGCGCACATCAGAAGGAAGTATTTTGCATTTAATTCCTTATTTGAGCTATTCAGGGACACCCCTGCTGGTTTTATTATTCAGTTCCTTCGGGAATGTAACCTATATTACATGTTTTAATTATTAGACATAAGACTTTTTACACAATCACTCCAATTTCATGGAGATATAGTGACTTGATAAGTCGTTCATTTTATAATCACTTCATATTTTACATTATTTATACTGATATTTTTATACTCATTAAACTGTGTTATAGTGCAGGCGCTACAACATGTCATCAGACTCGTTACATATAGGTGCCAGGAGCATCGTCATCTTATCATATCAAACATTTTAAACTGAATATTTTAGTACGATCATGCTTTTATTGGCTTTGTCTTTTCTTTACTACTTTAACTATACAATATGGGATATTGTAATACCTGGAATTTTCACTTAAATGGCCATACTGGCCGAAAAGTGAAGTAAAGCATTTTACTTACTTACTGGGCAACTTCTTAGAAGGCCAAGCACGCCCAAACGTTGTATTAATATTGTGTTATTCTCACGTTATTACATATGGGTCTAGAGTATTTTGCATTACTTTTCAATCTATATAAAATCGGTTTGGCGGTAAATACAGAGCATAGTCATTGGTTTGTGATGTTCAATATGATCTAATTCGGTATGTGGATGTGTGTCTAACGTTCTATTAGTATACGGGACTGTCTTAAGTATTTCTATTGTATGTATTCGTTTTTGTAAATGGTTTCTCTTTGGCATCCTGGTGTTGGACGGGATGTCCGAAAGAAACCATTGCCATATAATTATTTTTTCACTTCATTGTTTTAATGGTTTCTCTGTCGCATCCTGGCGGATAATGCAGCATGTCATAGAGAAGCCATTGCCGTACAATTAGCCTGTGGTGACTTACGGTGTCCTCACGGTTCGTGATCGCTCTGTGATGTCCTCCAATATCACAGACCTTATTACCAACTGTGGGGGCACTGTAAGTCTTTAATTTTTGAGAATTTTTTGTGGTTTCATGATTTCTCTGGCCATACTGGCCGAAAAGTGAAGTAAAGAAGACATTTACTTACTTACCTAATGGTTTCTCTGTTCATTGTTTATGTCATTCATATTTATGTCTAAATGGGTTTACTTTTTTTGATTATAGTATATAGTATTATAGTATATATTATATATTTGTTTTGACAATGGCACTGTTTTGACTTAGACTTGTAGTTTTTACACAATCACTCCAATTTCATGGAGATAAAGTGACTTGAAAAGTCGTTCATTTTATAATCACTTCATATTTTACATTGTTTGTACTGATATTTTTATACCCATTGAACTGTGTTGTAGTGCAGGCGCTTCAACATGTCATCAGACTCGTTACATATAGGTGCCAGGAGCATCGTCATCTTATCATATAAAACACTTTAAACTGAATATTTTAGTACGAACATCTCTTGCACCTATCCAATAAAATGTGCCAACTGTGGCGGGAACCACACAGCCTATTCCAGAGATTGCCCCCGATGGAAAACGGAGAAAGAGATCCAACGTATCCGAACGGAACGGAAGATCTCTTTCCCAGAAGCTCGTAAAATTGTTGAAGGGGTTAGCAAACAACCATCATTTGCTAGTGTTGTCGCGAAGCAGGTTGTGTCGGTTGGTTGCCAGACTGATGCAGTAGAGATCAGATCTGCAACTGGTGCAACAAATGTTTCCGCAACACCTGCATCCTCTTCATCGGAACCTAATACAAGCAAAGATACCTCCACTGCCAAAAAACATGCAAACACATCAGCAGCAAACACAAAACAATCTGGCTCTGCTGATAAAACAAAAGCAAGTAGACTAAGCACTCAAAAATCTGAAACAGTTACTAATAAATCAAAAGATGATTCAAAGAGCTCAGAGAAACAAAAGCCTAAAATAAAACCCAAGCCAAAACCACCAGATAGGCTAACAAAGGCAATGAAAAACCCAGTCTCCACTTACAACCAATTCCAAGCTATGGAAGTAGTAGAGCCTGCAGATGATGAGGACGGCAGCGATGATGGGGTAAGCCTTAAGCTTGCGCCTACTGCCGCTGCAATCCATGCACAGTTGAATCCAGGGAAAAAGAAACAACCATAAATGGCCCACAAAATAATACAATGGAACTGTCGAGGGTTAAGGTCAAATTACAATGACCTGGCTATTCTTCTGCAGGACCACAGCCCAACAGCTGTGTGCCTGCAGGAGACTAACTTAAAACCTAACACTAACATAAGTTTCAAAAACTATACAATGGTCAATTGTTTTGGCCCTGCCAATAATGAAAGGGCCTGCTGGGGTGTCTCTATCCTTGTGAAGGACGGAACACCACATCAACATATAACATTAAAAACTAATTTACAGGCTGTGGCGGTTAACATAAACTGTCACAGACCAATGACGATATGCTCTGTTTATTTACCGCCCAGCCGCTCAGTAGATGTTGTGGAATTGAGGCAGCTGGTAAAACAGTTGCCCAAACCCTTCATGCTACTGGGCGATTTTAACGGGCACCACACAATGTGGGGCTGTAGGGACATCAACCCACGGGGCAGAATAATAGAAGACTTCCTCTCAGAGGAAAATCTCTGCATTTTTAATGATGATACTACCACCTATTTGCACCCTGCTTCAGGATCTGCAACAGCCATTGACCTATCCTTGTGTGATCCCGATTTATATTTGGATTACACTTGGAGGGTCAACGAGGATCTCTGTAGCAGTGATCATTATCCTATATTTATAGAGAGCAACAACTCTATTGTTGAAGAAAGAGTGCAGCATTGGAGGCTGCACAGAGCAGATTGGGAGGCCTTCCAACAGTCTTGTGGGGAGAGCCTCACAATCTCTCAATTTGAGAATGAAGAGGGGGTTGATGACCCTATAGCCCTTTTTACAGCCAAGTTACACAATATAGCAGATAAAAGCATACCCAAAACCTCGACAGTTCCCAAAAAACTCGACAAACCCTGGTTTGATCAAGGTTGCCGAAAGGCAATAGACAAAAGGAAAAAATCCTTGCAAAAATTTAAAAAACATCCAACTAGACAAAACCTTGACGGATATAAGAAAGATTACGCTAAAGCTCGCCGCACAATCAGTGAAGCCAAGCGGCAATCTTGGAGAGCATATGTCTCCACACTAAATAATAATACATCGGCAAAACATACTTGGCAAATGCTGCGCAGAATCAGTGGCAAGAGGAAAGATAAAACCATCAAGTACCTTGTCACTGATTCTGACACAATAACCAATAAAACGGATATTGCAGAAACGCTGGCGACATCCTTCGCTGCTAAATCGTCACCAGATCATTATCAGGAAAAATTTCGAAAGATTAGGGACAAGGAGAAGGAGAACACATTGGACTTTGAGTCAGATAATGACGAAAAGTACAATGGTAATTTCTCTAAACGAGAACTTATTAAATCTATCGCTCAGGCAACTGATTCGGCAACTGGCCCTGATGAAATTCACTACCAGTTTCTGAAACATTTGCCTGATGTATCACTTGATCTGTTGCTTCTACTCTTGAATGATCTGTGGCAATCTCAGGATTTCCCAGATGGATGGAGAGAAGCAACAGTGATCCCGATCCCTAAACCTGGAAAAGATCGAACAGACCCTAATAATTATAGGCCAATAGCATTGACAAGTTGTCTTTGCAAAATCATGGAGCGCATGATCAATCAGCGTCTCACATGGTTTTTGCAAGACAATAACATAATAACTAAATATCAATGTGGTTTTCAAAAAGGGAAAAGCACCACAGACCATTTGGTCAGACTTGAGACTTATATCCGTCAAGGTTTTGTTAAAAATCAACATACAGTTGGTGTATTTTTTGATTTAGAAAAGGCCTATGATACCACATGGAAGGGTGGTATCATGAAAGATCTCCATGAAATGGGCCTGAAGGGTAGATTACCCTTATTCATTGATAATTTTTTAAAGGGGAGAAAATTTAAAGTCCGCTTAGACAACACCCACTCTTCACTAAATCCACAGGAGGAGGGTGTCCCACAAGGTAGTATCCTTTCACCAACTCTATTTACCGTTAAAATAAACAGTATAATTGATTCTTTACCAGACGATATTGAAAAATCATTATATGTTGATGATCTGGCTGTTTACTGCCAGTCAAGCAATATGGCAATAATTGAGCGGCGCCTGCAAGGTTGCCTCGATAAGTTGGTGACTTGTGCGGATGAGAACGGCTTTAAATTTTCTCCCACAAAAACTTTATGTGTACATTTTTGCAAAAAAAATGGCTTACAGCCTGAGCCTAATCTCAAACTATATGGACAACAGCTTCCTGTTGAAGAGCAGGTCAAATTTCTTGGTCTGTTTTTCGACAAGAAGCTCAGTTTTATTCCACACATCAAATATATGAAAGATAAGTGTAGGAAAGCATTACAATTACTACGAGTTATATCCAGCAAGGATTGGGGTGGTGACCGGACAACCTTACTGAGGATTTACCGGTCTCACATCAGATCCAAACTGGATTATGGTTGTATTGTTTATGGTTCAGCGAGACGATCGTACTTAGCAGTACTTGATCCAATCGCGAACCAAGGTTTGAGATTATGCTCAGGGGCATTTCGAACATCACCAATCGAAAGTCTTCAGGTGGAGACCGGTGAGCCCTCTTTAGAGACTCGCCGGTTGAAGCTGAGCCTGCAATACTATATGAAGATGAAAGCAAATCCTGAGAACCCGGCATACTCGTGTGTTGTCAACCCAGAGTACAAGAGACTGTTTAACAACAAGCCAGGGACTATACCTACTTTGGGTATAAGGCTTCAACCCCATCTGGAGGACATGGAGGTGGAGCTCGACGCAATTAGCGTTGTGCGCCCACCAGAATGTCCACCCTGGCTTCTCCAGCAGCCTAATATACTTTTTAACCTCTCAGATCTCAGGAAAGGAGACACCTGTCCCCTTGTCTTCCAGAGCATGTTGCTAGAGCTATTTTGTAGATTTCCGAAGCACCGGAAGGTGTATACTGACGGATCAAAGGAAGACAAGAGGACAGCTATGTCCTTTGTCTGTGATGATCATGAATTTAGTTGTCGTATCAACGATGAGGCTTCAATTTGCACAGCAGAGCTGTTAGCTATTGAAGCTGCCATCGAATACATATGGGATAGTAATGACGAGGAGTTCATGATCATCACAGACTCGCTATCTTCATTGCAGGCTCTTAAGAGTCAAAAACTCAACAACCCAATTGTTTCCAATATTTTACATATGTGTCACTACTTGTCTGGGCACAAGGACATTGTTTTCTGCTGGGTACCCAGCCATATTGGAATACAGGGTAATGAACGGGCTGATGTTTTGGCCAAGGCTGCCCTGGATAAGACAAAACAGTTTTATTATATACCATATACTGATTTCAAGTATAACATCTCGGTCTACCTTGATGACATTTTGCAAGGTGAATGGAACATCAATGTCACCAGCAAATTGTTCGAGGTACAACCAATCATTAAGCGATCTTTTACACCGATGGAACGCCGAAGAGATGATGTTGTCTTATGCAGGGCCAGAATTGGCCATGCCTATTTCACAAACGGCTATTTATTGAGAGGAGAATTGCGACCTATGTGCTGCAATACTCGTCTCACTGTAAGACATGTCCTTCTCAGTTGTGCGAAATATGCGCACATCAGAAGGAAGTATTTTGCATTTAATTCCTTATTTGAGCTATTCAGGGACACCCCTGCTGGTTTTATTATTCAGTTCCTTCGGGAATGTAACCTATATTACATGTTTTAGTTATTAAACATAGACTTTTTACACAATCACTCCAATTTCATGGAGATATAGTGACTTGATAAGTCGTTCATTTTATAATAACTTCATATTTTACATTATTTATACTGATATTTTTATACTCATTAAACTGTGTTATAGTGCAGGCGCTACAACATGTCATCAGACTCGTTATATATAGGTGCCAGGAGCATCGTCATCTTATCATATCAAACATTTTAAACTGAATATTTTAGTACGATCATGCTTTTATTGGCTTTGTCTTTCCTTTACTACTTTAACTATACAATATGGGATATTGTAATACCTGGAATTTTCACTTAAATGGCCATACTGGCCGAAAAGTGACGTAAAGCAAATATTTTACTTACTTACTTACTTCCTCTCAGAGGAAAACCTCTGCATTTTTAATGATGATACCACCACCTATTTACACCCTGCTTCAGGATCTGCAACAGCCATTGACCTATCCTTGTGTGATCCCGATTTATATTTGGATTACACTTGGAGGGTCAACGAGGATCTCTGTAGCAGTGATCATTATCCTATATTTATAGAGAGCAACAACTCTATTGTTGAAGAAAGAGTGCAGCATTGGAGGCTGCACAGAGCAGATTGGGAGGCCTTCCAACAGTCTTGTGGGGAGAGCCTCACAATCTCTCAATTTGAGAATGAAGAGGGGGTTGATGACCCTATAGCCCTTTTTACTGACAAGTTACACAATATAGCAGATAAAAGCATACCCAAAACCTCGACAGTTCCGAAAAAACTCGACAAACCCTGGTTTGACGAAGGTTGCCGAAAGGCAATAGACAAAAGGAAAAAATCCTTGCAAAAATTTAAAAAACATCCAACTAGACAAAACCTTGACGGATATAAGAAAGATTACGCTAAAGCTCGCCGCACAATCAGTGAAGCCAAGCGGCAATCTTGGAGAGCATATGTCTCCACACTAAATAATAATACATCGGCAAAACATACTTGGCAAATGCTGCGCAGAATCAGTGGCAAGAGGAAAGATAAAACCATCAAGTACCTTGTCACTGATTCTGACACAATAACCAATAAAACGGATATTGCAGAAACGCTGGCGACATCCTTCGCTGCTAAATCATCGCCAGATCATTATCAGGAAAAATTTCGAAAGATTAGGGACAAGGAGAAGGAGAACACATTGGACTTTGAGTCAGATAATGACGAAAAGTACAATGTTAATTTCTCTAAACGAGAACTAATTAAATCTATCGCTCAGGCAACTGATTCGGCAACTGGCCCTGATGAAATTCACTACCAGTTTCTGAAACATTTGCCTGATGTATCACTTGATCTGTTGCTTCTACTCTTGAATGATCTGTGGCAATCTCAGGATTTCCCAGATGGATGGAGAGAAGCAACAGTGATCCCGATCCCTAAACCTGGAAAAGATCGAACAGATCCTAATAATTATAGGCCAATAGCATTGACAAGTTGTCTTTGCAAAATCATGGAGCGCATGATCAATCATCGTCTCACGTGGTTTTTACAAGACAATCACATAATAACTAAATATCAATGTGGTTTTCAAAAAGGAAAGAGCACCACAGACCATTTGGTCAGACTTGAGACTTATATCCGTCAAGGTTTTGTTAAAAATCAACATACAGTTGGAGTATTTTTTGATTTAGAAAAGGCCTATGATACCACATGGAAGGGTGGTATCATGAAAGATCTTCATGAAATGGGCCTGAAGGGTAGATTACCCTTATTCATTGATAATTTTTTAAAGGGGAGAAAATTTAAAGTCCGCTTGGACAACACCCACTCTTCACTAAATCCACAGGAGGAGGGTGTCCCACAAGGTAGTATCCTTTCACCAACTCTATTTACCGTTAAAATAAACAGTATAATTGATTCTTTACCACAAGATATTGAAAAATCATTATATGTTGATGATCTGGCTGTTTACTGCCAGTCAAGCAATATGGCAATAATTGAGCGGCGCCTGCAAGGCTGCCTGGATAAGTTGGTGACTTGTGCGGATGAGAACGGCTTTAAATTTTCTCCCACAAAAACTTTATGTGTACATTTTTGCAAAAAAAATGGCTTACAGCCTGAGCCTAATCTCAAACTATATGGACAACAGCTTCCTGTTGAAGAGCAGGTCAAATTTCTTGGTCTGTTTTTCGACAAGAAGCTCAGTTTTATTCCACACATCAAATATATGAAAGATAAGTGTAGGAAAGCATTACAATTACTACGAGTTATATCCAGCAAGGATTGGGGTGGTGACCGGACAACCTTACTGAGGATTTACCGGTCTCACATCAGATCCAAACTGGATTATGGTTGTATTGTTTATGGTTCAGCGAGACGATCGTACTTAGCAGTACTTGATCCAATCGCGAACCAAGGTTTGAGATTATGCTCAGGGGCATTTCGAACATCACCAATCGAAAGTCTTCAGGTGGAGACCGGTGAGCCCTCTTTAGAGACTCGCCGGTTGAAGCTGAGCCTGCAATACTATATGAAGATGAAAGCAAATCCTGAGAACCCGGCACACTCGTGTGTTGTCAACCCAGAGTACAAGAGACTGTTTAACAACAAGCCAGGGACTATACCTACTTTGGGTATAAGGCTTCAACCCCATCTGGAGGACATGGAGGTGGAGCTCGACGCAATTAGCGTTGTGCGCCCACCAGAATGTCCACCCTGGCTTCTCCAACAGCCTAATATACTTTTTAACCTCTCAGATCTCAGGAAGGGAGACACCTGTCCCCTTGTCTTTCAGAGCATGTTGCTCGAGTTATTTTGTAGATTTCCGAGGCACCGGAAGGTGTATACTGACGGATCAAAGGAAGACAAGAGGACAGCTATGTCCTTTGTCTGTGATGATCATGAATTTAGCTGCCGCATTAACGATGAGGCTTCAATTTGCACAGCAGAGCTGTTAGCTATTGAAGCTGCCATCGAATACATCTGGGATAGTAGTGACGAAGAGTTCATGATCATCACAGACTCGCTATCTTCATTGCAGGCTCTTAAGAGTCAAAAACTCAACAACCCAATTGTTTCCAATATTTTGCATATGTGTCACTACTTGTCTGGGCACAAGGACATTATTTTTTGCTGGGTACCCAGCCATATTGGAATACAGGGCAATGAACGGGCTGATGTTTTGGCCAAGGCTGCCCTGGATAAGACGAAACAGTTTTATTATATACCATATACTGATTTCAAGTACAACATCTCTGTCTACCTTGATGACATTTTGCAAGGTGAATGGAACATCAATGTCACCAGCAAATTGTTCGAGGTACAACCAATCATTAAGCGATCTTTTACACCAATGGAACGCCGAAGAGATGACGTTGTCTTATGCAGGGCCAGAATTGGCCATGCCTATTTCACAAACGGCTATTTATTGAGAGGAGAATTGCGACCTATGTGCTGCAATACTCGTCTCACTGTAAGACATGTCCTTCTCAGTTGTGCGAAATATGCGCACATCAGAAGGAAGTATTTTGCATTTAATTCCTTATTTGAGCTATTCAGGGACACCCCTGCTGGTTTTATTATTCAGTTCCTTCGGGAATGTAACCTATATTACATGTTTTAATTATTAGACATAAGACTTTTTACACAATCACTCCAATTTCATGGAGATATAGTGACTTGATAAGTCGTTCATTGTATAATCACTTCATATTTTACATTATTTATACTGATATTTTTATACTCATTAAACTGTGTTATAGTGCAGGCGCTACAACATGTCATCAGACTCGTTAAATATAGGTGCCAGGAGCATCGTCATCTTATCATATCAAACATTTTAAACTGAATATTTTAGTACGATCATGCTTTTATTGGCTTTGTCTTTTCTTTACTACTTTAACTATACAATATGGGATATTGAAATACTCGGAATTTTCACTTAAATGGCCATACTGGCCGAAAAGTGAAGTAAAGCATTTTACTTACTTACTTACGAACATGCTTTTATTAGCTTTGTCTTTCCTTTACTACTTTAACTCCTTGACGGATATAAGAAAGATTACGCTAAAGCTCGCCGCACAATCAGTGAAGCCAAGCGGCAATCTTGGAGAGCATATGTCTCCACACTAAATAATAATACATCGGCAAAACATACTTGGCAAATGCTGCGCAGAATCAGTGGCAAGAGGAAAGATAAAACCATCAAGTACCTTGTCACTGATTCTGACACAATAACCAATAAAACGGATATTGCAGAAACGCTGGCGACATCCTTCGCTGCTAAATCGTCACCAGATCATTATCAGGAAAAATTTCGAAAGATTAGGGACAAGGAGAAGGAGAACACATTGGACTTTGAGTCAGATAATGACGAAAAGTACAATGTTGATTTCTCTAAACGAGAATTAATTAAATCTATCGCTCAGGCAACTGATTCGGCAACTGGCCCTGATGAAATTCACTACCAGTTTCTGAAACATTTGCCTGATGTATCACTTGATCTGTTGCTTCTACTCTTGAATGATCTGTGGCAATCTCAGGATTTCCCAGATGGATGGAGAGAAGCAACAGTGATCCCGATCCCTAAACCTGGAAAAGATCGAACAGATCCTAATAATTATAGGCCAATAGCATTGACAAGTTGTCTTTGCAAAATCATGGAGCGCATGATCAATCATCGTCTCACATGGTTTTTACAAGACAATAACATAATAACTAAATATCAATGTGGTTTTCAAAAAGGAAAGAGCACCACAGACCATTTGGTCAGACTAGAGACTTATATCCGTCAAGGTTTTGTTAAAAATCAACATACAGTTGGAGTATTTTTTGATTTAGAAAAGGCCTATGATACCACATGGAAGGGTGGTATCATGAAAGATCTCCATGAAATGGGCCTGAAGGGTAGATTACCCTTATTCATTGATAATTTTTTAAAGGGGAGAAAATTTAAAGTCCGCTTAGACAACACCCACTCTTCACTAAATCCACAGGAGGAGGGTGTCCCACAAGGTAGTATCCTTTCACCAACTCTATTTACCGTTAAAATAAACAGTATAATTGATGCTTTACCAGACGATATTGAAAAATCATTATATGTTGATGATCTGGCTGTTTACTGCCAGTCAAGCAATATGGCAATAATTGAGCGGCGCCTGCAAGGTTGCCTCGATAAGTTGGTGACTTGTGCGGATGAGAACGGCTTTAAATTTTCTCCCACAAAAACTTTATGTGTACATTTTTGCAAAAAAAATGGCTTACAGCCTGAGCCTAATCTCAAACTATATGGACAACAGCTTCCTGTTGAAGAGCAGGTCAAATTTCTTGGTCTGTTTTTCGACAAGAAGCTCAGTTTTATTCCACACATCAAATATATGAAAGATAAGTGTAGGAAAGCATTACAATTACTACGAGTTATATCCAGCAAGGATTGGGGTGGTGACCGGACAACCTTACTGAGGATTTACCGGTCTCACATCAGATCCAAACTGGATTATGGTTGTATTGTTTATGGTTCAGCGAGACGATCGTACTTAGCAGTACTCGATCCAATCGCGAACCAAGGTTTGAGATTATGCTCAGGGGCATTTCGAACATCACCAATCGAAAGTCTTCAGGTGGAGACCGGTGAGCCCTCTCTAGAGACTCGCCGGTTGAAGCTGAGCCTGCAATACTATATGAAAATGAAAGCAAATCCTGAGAACCCGGCATACTCATGTGTTGTCAACCCTGAATACAAGAGACTGTTTAATAACAAGCCAGGGACTATACCTACTTTGGGTATAAGGCTCCAACCCCATCTGGAGGACATGGAGGTGGAGCTCGACGCAATTAGCGTTGTGCGCCCACCAGAATGTCCACCCTGGCTTCTCCAACAGCCTAATATACTTTTTAACCTCTCAGATCTCAGGAAAGGAGACACCTGTCCCCTTGTCTTCCAGAGCATGTTGCTAGAGCTATTTTGTAGATTTCCGAAGCACCGGAAGGTGTATACTGACGGATCAAAGGAAGACAAGAGGACAGCTATGTCCTTTGTCTGTGATGATCATGAATTTAGTTGTCGTATCAACGATGAGGCTTCAATTTGCACAGCAGAGCTGTTAGCTATTGAAGCTGCCATCGAATACATATGGGATAGTAATGACGAGGAGTTCATGATCATCACAGACTCGCTATCTTCATTGCAGGCTCTTAAGAGTCAAAAACTCAACAACCCAATTGTTTCCAATATTTTGCATATGTGTCACTACTTGTCTGGGCACAAGGACATTGTTTTCTGCTGGGTACCCAGCCATATTGGAATACAGGGTAATGAACGGGCTGATGTTTTGGCCAAGGCTGCCCTGGATAAGACAAAACAGTTTTATTATATACCATATACTGATTTCAAGTATAACATCTCTGTCTACCTTGATGACATTTTGCAAGGTGAATGGAACATCAATGTCACCAGCAAATTGTTCGAGGTACAACCAATCATTAAGCGATCTTTTACACCAATGGAACGCCGAAGAGATGACGTTGTCTTATGCAAGGCCAGAATTGGCCATGCCTATTTCACAAACGGCTATTTATTGAGAGGAGAATTGCGACCTATGTGCTGCAATACTCGTCTCACTGTAAGACATGTCCTTCTCAGTTGTGCGAAATATGCGCACATCAGAAGGAAGTATTTTGCATTTAATTCCTTATTTGAGCTATTCAGGGACACCCCTGCTGGTTTTATTATTCAGTTCCTTCGGGAATGTAACCTATATTACATGTTTTAATTATTAAACATAGACTTTTTACACAATCACTCCAATTTCATGGAGATATAGTGACTTGATAAGTCGTTCATTTTATAATCACTTCATATTTTACATTATTTATACTGATATGTTTATACTCATTAAACTGTGTTGTAGTGCAGGCGCTACAATATGTCATCAGACTCGTTACATATAGGTGCCAGGAGCATCGTCATCTTATCATATCAAACACTTTAAACTGAATATTTTAGTACGATCATGCTTTTATTGGCTTTGTCTTTCCTTTACTACTTTAACTATACAATATGGGATATTGTAATACCTGGAATTTTCACTTAAATGGCCATACTGGCCGAAAAGTGAAGTAAAGCAGAAATTTTACTTACTTACTTACTTTTCCTTGAAAAATGTCAACACAATGAAATTCCAAATGGCAAACTTTAGGCCATTATTGACTCTAATATTGGTAGCAGGGTTGGGGTCGATTATAATATATATGATAATATATATCCTCAAAAAGCAATCCTGATTACGACTTAATATAATCATGATTACAGTGCTTTGAGAATATTGATTACAATTATGATTACGATTACAGGTCATAATTTTTTCTTGATTACGATTATACTTTTGATTGCACGATTTAAAAAATATGATTACGATTATGATTACAATGGAATCGATTAAAAAATCGTCATTGGATGGGGTAAAATCGACCCCAACCCTGTTGAGAAAATGGTGTTTTTCAATTTGCTAAAAAAGACATCTATGCCTATGTATAAAACTTAACCCTTTAACCGCCAGTGCCGAGGCCTATGTATAAAACTTGACCCTTTAACCGCCGGTGCCAAATATATTCTGGGTTTCTTTTTTTATTAGCACATTAAGTACCACCTTCTAAACATGTTAAAATGTGACATCAATGAGCAATATTTGAAAACAGTTGACCTCCATTTTGTCAAATCTGAATAATTTTCACTGACTTGACGTTGTGGATCGCGTCAGCGAGACACAACTTCAAGTGGGTGAAAATTCAGATTGAATAATTTTGCGGTTAAAGAGTTAATGTGCTTCTATGCTGTTGTTTTGATTTAAAAAGATAAAATATGTCTGTGTCGATTCTTGAAAATAGCGTTTGGACCCCTGGGTAAGTGTGCCGATCCATGGAGGGTGCAGCGTCATAGTCATTACTCATAGTCATTTAAAGCTCATTACAAAATTAGGGTGCTGAGACAGAGAAAGCCCTGGCGAGAGCCACGTACTGGGACAATAATCGTATTACATTAGTTTGACATTGTATCTCTGAATTACATTTATTCATTAATTTTTGAAAGATAAAAAAATATTTTTAATCAAAATACAGTTATTTTGTATAATTAGTGCTCTTTTTGTTTTAGATAAGTGGCCAAGGTGACATTCCTGATGCCTCCAGGGTTAAATCGAGCGATCAAGATGATATATCTGTTGTGCCTGGTGTGATGTTCAGGCATCAAGGTACATGCAGTCATCAAGGTGATATTTCAACTGTCGCCGATTTTGTACCCAGTTGTGATATTCCCGACATCCCTGTCGTTATTCCCATTCGTCAAAGTGATTTTCCTGCTGTCCCCCATGTCACGCCCACTCGTCAAGGTGATAATCCTTCCACTGTCGGTGTTGCGCCCAGTTATGATATTCCCGACATCCCTGTTGTTATTCCCATTCGTCAAAGTGATTTTCCTGCCAACCCTAGTGTTTCGTCCAAGTGTCTGTGTTGCTTCCTCCTCACGCTACTAAATCAGCAGAGAAAAAACAGCGGGGAGCGCTGTGACACATTACTAACTACAAGTGACGGCACATCTTTTCCCGCTCATTCTGTAATACTGGCTGCAAGTAGCTCTATGTTAAATGCTGTGCTCCCACCTCGAACAAAAACAGAACCAAATGTTTATGATTACAATGTTTACGTCGGTGATGTAGCAGCTTCAACTCTTTCCAATTTTTTGGACCTTTTGTACAGTGGTACCATGTGTTGTGATGGGCCAGCGGAGCAGATTGAAAATGTGCGACAACTGGCAGAAAAACTGGGAGTAAATAAGTTGGTTGAAGCTGTGACCAATATCCAGTTACAGATGGGATACACTGGAAAGCACAAACAAATTGTCGCGAATCCAAACAACAAGAATAATCTTCTGTCCTTGAATTTAAAATCAAAAACTATTATGGAAGAAAATAATAATGAGAATGTTTCTGTGGAGGTGACAAATTTCAAAATACATGGGAATGTAGATGAAGAATGTCAAACACAGCTGTTAACAAACAGAGCAACACATAAACACCAATTATCTATACAAGAAGTCATACAAAATGAACATAATTATTCAATTCATAAAAACTGCCCTAAACCTATACTTCCCAAATGTCACACAGAAGTTGATAAAAATGTGAACGAATCCGGTGACCAACTCCTTCAGCAAAGTCAGATAGAAACTATACGTCCCACAGCACAAGCTGATTTGATTGATCCCTCATATCACACATGTGATCCTAGTGAACCATTTACATGCATTCCAATTACAACTGAGATCACGTACACTGAAACCTACAGTGATACTTCTACTACATATTGCAAAAGTAATGGGCATTCCAATCCTAGCAGTAGATCTAATACCACTGCTAAATGCAAAGACAACATTACAACATCCAAGCCTGAGATGAAGAAATTCAAACACAAAAAGCTGCACACAGCTTGGAAATGTATTGTGTGTCAGGAGAACTGTAAATCAAAACAAGCGTTACTAAAACACCAGGTTTCTAAGCATGGTGAAATTCGCTTACCATTTAAATGTGATCGATGTGACAAACAATTCCAGCTGTTTGATGATCTAACAAACCATAAAAAAGTTCACAAAAGAAAATATCATTGCGGTTACTGCAGGAAGTCTGCAGGAAAGCAACATAAACACACTGTTAAAGAAACATATAAGTGTGACCAATGCAAGAAGACATTTTTAAATGCAATATCTCTCCGGTATCACAAAACAACTCATCAAGTCAAAAAACCTTTAAAGTGTAGTACTTGCACCAAATCTTATGCAACATCTTCTCGTTTGAAATTTCATTCAATTTCTCACCAGAAAGATAAACCCTTTGTATGCATGTGAGATGTGTCCTAAATCTTCCACTCGTATCAGCGCATTAAAAAGACATGTTGTCATCCACTCGAATGAAGAATGCTTTACGTGCGATATATGCGAAAAGGTCTTTAAGAATGAAACATATGTAAAGTTACACATCCAAAGGACACACTCAAAAATATTTTCATCTGGTACATTTGGAACAGTACTAAAACAGAACAAAAAATGTCCCAGAAAGGGAGAAAAGCCTTACTTGTGTGCAAAGGCCTTCTTTGCGTCCTCCAGCTTAAATAGACATATAAAAACACATGACTGTGCGAATAGTTTGCCATGCCAGTACTGCAACAAAAACATTTGGAATAAACCAGATTTAAAGCTACATGAGAGAATGCACACCAGAGAGAAGCCTTTTATGTGTAGTGGGTGTGCACGATGCTTTTATTCTCTTCGAGCATTGCAATGACATGAGAACGTTCACCTACCCAGACAACATGATTGTGAGACTTGTGGAAAGCTTCTGCGCACCCTTACAGCATATCAAAACCACATGAACGTTCATGCAATTGGTACGATAAAGAAAAGTAGAGCCTCTGTAATTGGTGGTACAGCTCGATTATTACAAGAAAATAATGTTTCAGTGAGGCTGAATCAAACCAGGAACTGGCAGATCATCATGCGTAAGAAATCTGCTAACTGTAATTATGTCAACATCTGATGTTAAAGCTAATAATTTTAATGTGATATAAATTGTGTGACCTGGTGAAGTTGTATGTAAAAAAGTAGGGTATAATGGGTGACATATTTGTGTAGATAATTTAAACTTTTTTCACGTTCGTTACAGCTATGAAATTTCCATTAATGCAATTTATCCATCTATTTTTAATAGCTTCTTTCAAATAAACAATTCCTTCAAACACCCCTGTATTTTTGTTGAATATAGTTATGTATCTTTATAAGATGACTAATATTGAAATCTATTTTCATATTACAAATCTTTTTACTTCATCAAAATAATGTTCAACCTGGCAGTAGTAGGAACTAACGGTTGCTATTTGCCAGCTGTAATATTTAAGGGCTGTTTCAAGTGAAGGGCTAGTCAGCCCTGCTGTCGAGTGACTAATATGGCTAATATTACCCATATTTTATGAAGATCTCTATAAATATAAGTCATACTTCTCATCGATTTTTTTACACAATCACTCCAATTTCATGGAGATATAGTGACTTAATAAGTCGTTCATTTTATAATCACTTCATATTTTACATAATTTATACTGATATTTTTATACTCATTAAACTGTGTTATAGTGCAGGCGCTACAACATGTCATCAGACTCGTTACATATAGGTGCCAGGAGCACCGTCATCTTATCATATCAAACATTTTAAACTGAATATTTTAGTACGATCATGCTTTTATTGGCTTTGTCTTTCCTTTACTACTTTAACTATACAATATGGGATATTGTAATACCTGGAATTTTCACTTAAATGGCCATACTGGCCGAAAAGTGAAGTAAAGCATTTTATTTACTTACTATTACAAATCTTTTTACTTCATCAAAATAATGTTCAACCTGGCAGTAGTAGGAACTAACGGTTGCTATTTGCCAGCTGTAATATTTAAGGGCTGTTTCAAGTGAAGGGCTAGTCAGCCCTGCTGTCGAGTGACTAATATGGCTAATATTACCCATATTTTATGAAGATCTCTATAAATATAAGTCATACTTCTCATCGATTTTTTTTGAAAACTAATTATTTTCAAAGGTCATTTGATTTTATTTTAAACTTCGTTCTGTGCCGTAGGCTTAGATATGTGTTTACTCTACGTCATTGTTATGTAGTTGTAATTTCCGTTTCACTTTAAGGATATCAAAATTGATATCAATGTTGTTATGGACTGGGGTTAGACAACACCGGCACAGTACATCAGGCGAAGGTCCTCCCAAGGTTAAATCATACAAAAATTTACACAACTTGTTCTGTTTATGGCAATGGCATTCTACTGAAGATCTAATCTTTCTGTATATACTGTTAAATTTCGACTGAGCAAAATATTGAGCCTATAACTTCGCATAAATTTGTTGGATTCGATATTACACCTGAAGATATAATGTCATAATGTTGGGAGCTAGATAAACACTTTCATCACCTGTGATTTATACAATAGAATTAAAAAGGCTGTGTTAAACATCCCCCATAAAAAAATGACGTCTCTCATTTTAAGATGGCGATATTTTGGAAAACCGAAGGGGAGTCATTGAACAACGTGATTTCCGACCGCATAGCGTCATTGTTGATTTCAGCAGTTGATATACCATGTGACATGGCCATGATGTACTTGTGCCTATGGTACATACAAGGGGGTTGAGAGAGCTGTAGGTGGTACTCAATATGGAACCCTATGGAACGCCAGTGGTTATTGGGTATATATCAGAAGTAGCTTTATCATAGGAAACATATTGGGGTCTTGCAGCCTCCTCGTATATGGCCATAATCTTCGTACCCTGGTTCCTCCGCTCAACTGCGGTGCTGATGCAGCTCTGTCATCAGTGCTGGCGCAGGTGTAGACTGTGGTAGCCTTAAATAACTGGCAATAGCGTGCTTTGACATTAGGTCTCTCACGTGTTATGAATGGAGTTACCCAGAGGGAGTATCCTTCCTATTGTTACTCTGTGGACTATCCGACCCGAGGATAGCAGAGCTGCGCGAAATGCCACGGATTTTCAGCATTAAATTGCACAGCGAAACCCAAGTCTCCGGCCTACTTGGCATGTCTGGGGGTAGATCCCCTAGACATGCCCAGAACCCCTTATCAGGCGAGCGAAGGAAAACACTCTCAATAACCCACCATGCCCTATCACCCCCATCCTCACTTCATCATCTGTACATCATTTCATCTCATCAATTGACTACAACCAGAGATTCTTTATTATGTACTAAAATCTCTGCTACAACGTTGTTATTGTATTACAATGTTACTTAAAAGACCTTTGGTTCTACTTCGTAAATAATTTGTTATAAGTTTCAATTCCACTGATCTAATACCATAATGATTTAATTTTTGTACTTATATAGCGTGGTCAAGCGTATTGCTACACTGCCCGCCGCTAGACACTGCATCCCTGCATGTTAAAATTTACATATGGGTGACGTCATATATCCCCCACTCTAACTTTCGACTGATCGTGGTAAGCTTGTGATTGGCCGGCTCTCATGCTGAAAGTTCTGTGAGTGGCTGGCGCAGATGTGTACACATCTCATGGAGGGGGAGGGGTAGGTATAAACTGTGTCTGCATTTAGAGACGCGCTTGCTGTCTGTGTCTGGTTGGAACAGGCTACACCGTGCTCTGTGTAGCGTATCGAATGCCTTCGATAGATCTAAAAATATAAATATTGGTATTTCACCTTTGCCAATGTCTAGTGTGATTCTGTCAATGAGCTAGATTGATGCTAATTCGGTGGAATGACCTTTCCTAAACCCAGACTGACTGTCATGTAAAAGTTTGTGTTCATTTAAGTAGGTGTTAATTGTATAAAAATATGTGGTGGTCAGGGCTCATTTTCGAAATTTCTGACTTGGTAAGGCATTTTTTAGTAGAATTTGGCATGCAGATGTTCTTACACAATTTGGGAACGCTGATTCCAAATCTGCCGCATGCCAAGCTATATTTTGTGTTTTTCCTACTCAAAATTCAAAAACAAAATGGCCGCCAAAATTAGTGAAAATGTTACAACTTTACATCACGGCTTGGCTTACAATAAACATAAAAACATCATTTCAGTGTATTAAAACCCACCTGAGCAACATACTTAAAGTCCCCTGAATTTCACCTTGTGCGTTTGCCGCTAGAGAGCAAAATTCAAAATGGCCACCACTGCAAGGCAATGTGCTATAACTTTGCTACCAAATAACGTAGAGATGTGTTTTTTGTGTCTACATATAGGTTTCTCACACCCGGGAAACCAATTCAGAGCCGTGATAACATCTATTATCAATATTTCACAAAGTAATGGGGGAAAAACTAATGTTGCGCCAGGAAAACGACACATCGTAGGCCAGTGTAATAATAATGATTTATTTAATAAAGTCATTATTTCACATTTAGAAGGCGAGGGAAACAAACGTAATATCCGGAATGTTCTACAAATGTTTAGACTATTGACAAAAAATATTTTATGGTTGTTGATCACTGTCCGGCACTAGATAACCTGTCGCTCACCATATATCCGTTCTAGGCCTATTAGTATGTGGCATATGTGATATCCACCGGCATCGTGTTTTTACAGTACCGTAAAGAAGAAAGCAATAATTTAAATGTGTGTTGGCCACGGGTGGCACCCTCCTGCCCAAGTCCTGTACTAGGGTTAAGCAAAACATGAAGTTAATCAATCAAGGTGGTCTGCATAACCATGCCAATAATGACACACATACATGTTCCGTTCCTATTGAGACAAGAAGTCGTTAAAATTTAACAATTTATGATTCTAGTATTTAGGTATATTGTGCTGGTTAAAACGTGCTTGTCACATAAAAATTATGTTTCTCAATCGGATTGACAATAATTTATTTACATAATCATGATAATAGTATCATCTTAATTTTTATATTTTTGATCAGGATAGATACCGAACAAAAGCCTGGTAATGCGCTGATAACACAGTTTTCAGACATAATTGAACGAATAAAGTACCAGCCATCAGCTGAGAGATCCACACAAAACCGTAATGTAGGCTACACATATTTCTACTCCCCTAACTTGAATGAGATGATATCACCATCAATAACTATGATAAAATACAGTTACACGATATATGAAATATGTAATCTGGTGCAGAAGTTGATTTATATATGTTTTGGGCATATAAGATTGATGGTTGAGGACACGCTAGCGTAATGTTGAAAATACTGACGATGAATTTATTTTATAAATAGAGTATGAACATACAACATCTTCAGAAGATGTTAGTAACTAACCTAGTCTTGGCAACGAAATGCTATAGAGTGTCATGAACAAGTCACCAAAGATTATTGGATACACTATTGCAGCAAGATATGATGCAGAGTATGTGGTAATTGGGGCAATAATACCGTTCGTAGCCCGATCAGGATGTTTTCATGAAGATTAACTTAAAATACAGAAACTTTCTAGATGTGGTCGTGATATGGTAGAATGTATGAGGAATCAGTAGGTTCTGGTCATGCATGCTTCTAATCAGATATAAGCTCTCACTCTCACATAATATACAACAACCCAACAGGTTAAGTTGTGTCTTGAAGTGATATGGGAGCGATCATTCTATTTTGTAGGAAGAGGTATCAATGTTAAAGACAATAAGTCTTACCATATATAAAGTGATGAATTCATATGATAGACGTGAAGATATTTAGGTCCATAATAAATATATGTCTCCTCCAGACATAGTAGATTAATTATCATTCATATAGAGTATTTATTACTCATCTATTATATCCGATCATTTAATAATCTATGCAAGACACATGTAGCCTACATCAAAAACATTTCCATGCGCACTGAGATGTTATCTCAGATGAATATATAACAGATAAAGTACAGAATCAGGGAGGAGGGCAATACAGTTTCAGTTCAATGTTCAAATTCACCACTTTTGGTAAAGAAAAATGCCATTCGACTATTCAGTGAACACTGGTATTTAAGTAAGAACAATACTGAGGTACATGATAAGACGTTAAATGTTATCACGGCAATCAAACTGTCAGATACTGACAATGTGGTAGTCATAGGAACTGATGTAAACTTGCTCATTCTGCTTTCGAAACGTCCTCATCATAGCAATGCCTAGCTGTGTAAATCTAGAGCTGGTGATATTTATCGTACCATTCAACCATCGCAATGGCATCCACAACACCAGCACATCAATTCTAAAAGAAAGACATTTAAATTAATTCATAAACACCCAGAACTAGAACTTAAGCCAATTGGAGTATTTCAATGTATCGTCTTTGTCAATAACCCCTGCCACAAAAAGTGAATATTGTTTCCGTTGTATTTTAGGCCTGTTTAGCAATAAATACAGCTCTGGCCAGACAACAATAATATAAACATAGATCTATGAGATTGTGGTTGGAGCTTCATTGATGGACAACTGCAACTAGTTCTCGTGTAAAAGCTTCATGCTCAACCTGAATAACTGTCACATTTCGTTTGATTAAGTGTGAATTAGGACCACGAGAAAGTAGCCAATGGCGTCCTATCAAGGAGTCGCTACATAAATTCCGAAGCTGCACATATATGATAAATATATTGATGAGGGTGACTATTCTAGCATTATCATTAGGCAAGATGATGGCAGTCATGCAAATCTGAGATATGCACAGCAAGCCTATATAGCTACAGTGACGAAAGTAAAACATGCTACTTTTGTGCAATTTCCTCATAGTTAATGTTTTGTTTTTAAATAATCATATTTTTTGCATCCCCTGTAACTACATGTAACATGGAGTTTTTTTATGCTGTGTAATTTTTTTGTATCAGAAAACTATTTAAACGCCAAAAATAACTTCCTACGACATTTACAAAAATGGTTATAGTACTTGCTGTATAATTGGCGGCCATCTTGGATTTTTCCCTGAAACTACATGTAATATAAAAGTTAGCGGTTATTACTAAATTGTACTAGATTTATTTATTTTTAGCCACCAAAAACAACATTCTATGACTTTAAGAAAAACGTTATGGTACTTTCTGTATTATTGGCGGCCATCTTGGATTTTTTGCGTAATAGTTGACCAGGTCTTAGAACATGAAATTCCTCAAAAACAAAAGTTTGTGTCCGCTGTGCACCCAGACATGATGTATAATCATGATAATTGAGACTTTATCTGCTATTTTGGCGGCCATTTTGTTTTGCATTTTTAAAAGGGAAAAACTAAAAATAGAGCTTGGCATGGGGCAGATTTGGAATCAGCATATCCAAATTGTGTGGAAACAACTGCATGACAAATTCTACTAAGAAATGCCTTACAAACTTTAAGAATGCCTCTTTTTGAAAAATGGGCCCTGTCTATGGGAATAGCGTCTCACCCGTTTCCGGACTGCTCGGGCTTACGACTACTGACGTGTGGCTGTTGCCCACGCAGCCTCGCTTTGAATAGCTCTGCCGCCAAACCGACCGCGCACACTTACTCCGCAGGCACTAAGCTGAACGGAAGCCCTGTCTCAGCTGCAGGGCCCAAGCCGCATGGCGTGAGGTCGCCGTACTCTGTTTAAGATTGTGTGCACAGTTGAATGTCTAGACTATAATTAAGAGAGAATGAACAGAAGCAAGAGTTAAAAAAGTTATTCACTCTCCATTGCCAAGATGGCAGATTGAATTATTAGGATCGGTGTTCGGTACGCCAACTGGCCGTCTACCCATACCAACCTACACACGATATCGGTAACGCCCTGGCACTCCACACGATAAATAAGTTTTTCAAAAATTTTAGATATTGATGGAAGTACATATAGTGAGATAGGACGATAGTTTGATATGTCGTTCAATGTTCCTTTTTTGTAAATTGGAATTACTTTCGCATCTTTAATTTATCTGGGAATATCCCAGTATGTAGCGACTGATTGAAGATACATGTTAGAGATGGCATTATTCCCGATTTTATCAGCTTTATCATATTAATTTTATTAACCTCACAGAAAGATCGTCAAAACTGGTAATTCATTTATTATTTTAAGTATAGAAGAGTCATCAGTTTTGTAAGATTGAAATATACAATTTTGCGTGGATGTTAAGAAATCTTCAACTTTTATATTTTTTGGCATATTATTATTTTTGGCGAGGCTTGGTCCAATGTTGGTAAAATATTCACAAAATTTGTTTGCTATGTTGTCAGCGTCTGTAACTTTTTCTCTGTTTATCAAGAAATGATTAGGAAAGTCTCTTTTAACTTTACATTGCTGTAATAGATCCTTGATGTTAGTCCATGTATTTTTAATAGTATGTTTGTATTTTTTTAATATCGAGTGGTAGTGTTTTCGTTTTGCTAGAAGGATGTTAGATTTTAAAATTTTGTTATACGTGTTTAAGCTAGTTTTAATTCTTTCACGTGTAGCTGTATTCATGGGTGATTTGTTTGTATTCCGTATATAGTTTGTCTACAAAAAAATTGATTTCATGATACATTGTGTTATCCATTTCGTTTTGTTACGGCGGTGTTTTTTTAAATTTGACTATTTTTGGAAGATGTTGTTCAGTTGTGATTTTTAGAATATTATGAACTATTTTGTAATTTATATTGGGGTTCGCATTAATGTCTTTGTTAATTTGAAAATATATATCAGATGCAGCTACTACATTTCTTTAGTTATTTACAGAGACAGGGGAAGTTTTCACCTCAATATATTTGTCAGTCCGCTTGGCAGATCTCGAATGGCGCCTAAAGTCCTGATGTCAGACGAATTCCCACGATTGCATAGAGTACTGTACGAGTCAGCTCTGTCACACATGTCCAGCTCATGGAGGTGGAAGGGAGTTTTTCAGGTGTGTACAACACTTTAACTATTTAAGCCCTCACGATGCATTAAAGCATCATTTTACATAACTGAAATCATACTTAATTTTCCTACAAAAAGGGGTTTTAGAACGAAAATTTTCATAAAACTGATTTACCAATAGGCCTACATGGCAATTTTCTTTAATTTTTCACCTACATCAAGTCATCTTCATCCACTACAAGTCGAGAATTGCGACAGCAATTCACGGCTTGTAGTGGTTGAAAATGACAATGGTAAATTCAGGCTTGAAAGGATTAAGGGCAAAAAGCTTGGGGTATCAAAGGCAAGTGCCCCCTATAACTTATATTGTCGCAACTGAGGTTAATGTCCCTGCCACTAGACAGAAAATACGTCTCTAGCGTAAATTGTCAGTGAAAAGCCATGAGAGGACTGTTGCACAGGTTACCCTGCCACTTACTTAGGTTATAATGTAATATTTGTGTTATGTTCTCCGAATTCATCTTCAGCTGATGTTGTAGACGTCGGATGATGAAAACGCACCACCAGAACGTGCAGCTTTTCTCGACGGGCAGTTTAGCAAGGGATCCCCAGTCCAACATGCCATGGTGGTCCACCAGCTTCACCATGCCTAACGGATGTGATGAGTGCTTGTCGGTATCAAACTGAGGGTCGCGCATGTGATACAGAATTAAAAACTCATACAACTCTGCAGGGCGCGCTGGTTGTACTCTCTGCTCATACATCTGTGATAAAGGTCTTAATCCACATACATGCAAAGATTATGATGAGATGGAAGGCAATAATGATGATGTGGATATTGATTATATAGAGACCAGCCAGCGAGAAACACAATGAAATGGGGGGGGGGGTATGGGAATAGACCATAATTTACTGGATATTCATTATTATTGAACAGTAAATGTCGGTGAAGATTCACTGCTCAAAATTTATTCCAGATTTTTTATTGTTGCAAGCATGATCAAATTTCCAATAGTGAACAGAAAGAGCACTTTATTTAAATTGATGCTGTAGACAATTATGATTGATTAAATGGTTTAGTCTAATCGACATTATTGTTCCTTGTAGTAGAGTCTATATATGTTAGAACTTCCGTTGTTTAATATTGAATAATTCAACTCAGCATGTAGAAAATTTTCGTAGACAATTTGTTATTCATGGTTCCAAGATTCATATAGAAAGTGGTTGAATTTTACTCACTTTGGAACTTAGTGTGAAACGATTCTATAAGAAAATTTTCTTAGTGTGAAACGATTCTATAAGAAAATTTTCTTTGAGCCAAACATACAGAATAACGTACATTTTTGATAATATAAATTATTTTATATCTTTAAGTAACCCTTTTAACCGTACTTAATATCTTCTGATGAGCTTGGTTTTTGGAATATTTGCCACGGCCATGCATATTCTGTTTAGACAATGCATTTGATCTAAATATGATTGTTCCACTGCAATTTTCATTTGATCTGAGTATGAATGTTCTATGGCAAATTAGCTATTTTACTCTTTTGATCTTCAGGGCCCAGACTTCAAGTTCTCAATTACCTTAATTGATGTTTGCCATATTTTTCCGAGGCAGTGGACACGATATGCATTGTACGGCCATGCATAATATATTAGGACGATGACGAAAACTTCAATTTCATATTAATATTATGCTGCAATTTTTGAATTTTTATAATTTTAGCTTGTGAAATTGACCCTTTTGATCTTTCCTTTGATTTATTGATGACCTTGGTGTGGGGAATATTTTTCAAAGCCATGTATAATATGTCCAAGGACAATTTCCCCATTTCAAACCCTTTGACCTCCAAAATGGACCTCTTGACCTCATAAAAAAATTGCTCAATTTCGTCCAGAGGGAAACCAAGTGGAAATAGTTCCCAGATACCACTACAACAAAAATCCATCAAAAAAACTTGCAATACCAGACATTGCAATGTCAGCCATACTGGCAACTCGAATAATTTTACAGTTTAATCAATCATGCAGAGGGGTGGCGGGCTGAGTAGATCTGGTAAATCAGAGTAGGTCAAGCAGGACTAATGCTGTGGACTGTGGTCTTGGGGACTATCTGACTCGATGATAGCGGAGCTATGCGAAAGGCCACGGTGGTTCAGCAATAAATTCCATTGCCAAACCCATGTCTCTCACCGCCTGGGATAATCCCCTAGACATGCTTATAACCCATTCTTTAGTGAGTGAAGGGAAAACATCCTAAATAACCCTCCATACCTTATCACCCCTACCTCACGTCATCATCTGTGCGGATCGTTCATTATCGTATCAATAGGTCACTAAAAAAATGAACAATAGCTGAAAAGTGATGTTGGGCAATATTTCACTACTACTACTACTACTACTACTACTACTACTACTACTACTACTACTACTACCACTAGTAACTGCTACTACTACTACTCCTACTATAGTAACTACTACTACTACTACTACTACTCGGTAAGTAACTCCTACTAGTAACTACTACTACCACACTACCTGCTTAATTGTTTTCCTTAAATCAGGGGACTTAAGTCTGTTACCGGTAACTCTACTTAAGCCTACTTAGGCATCTTAGGCCATGATATAAATGTGCTCGAGAAAAAGTTAAGTACAAGTAGCTTAAATACTTAAGTTTAGGAATCAAGTATGGAGTCTGCATGCCAACTTTTAATCTTAGTAATGCATTTTGAACGATTTTTGACATCTTCTTGGCAATAAAAGAACCAATCAAAAACAAACATAGATTTAGTAAATCATTTAGCATACATTGCAATGAGTTCAGACACAGCATCGCACAAAACTCAACTGCTGTTTATTTTCATCAACAATACATGATAACAAATGAATCAGAAAGAGCTAACTAAAGACATTTATGATGAAACCCTTTGGTCTCCATGGTTTATATAAATTTATTCAGCGCTTTCAGGGTTAAGCTGTGGAGCTTCAATTAATTGAGCTCAAGAGCTCTAAGGGTTGTTCTGGTGTTCTGTATTATCAAATCAAAGCAATTTTTATATACAGGGTAGGCTATATACATTACTAGTGGTTCATTAATATAATACATTGATGTACCTATACTATGCTGCTATTTTTTAAAACGTATCACAGTGAAAAACATAATATAGAAAAGTATTATCTATAATGTCTATGTATTTGTGCATCTGGAGACTTCTATATAATTTATAAGCGCTGCATATTTTTATATAAGCCATGGAGACCCGAAGGTTTTTTCCTATTTAAAATCATCATAAATGTCATAGTTAGCTCTTTCCGATTCATTTGAATACCTATGTTATGGGTCTACGTCCATTAGAAATATTTTTTACTCTTACAGTGCAGGATCGACTTTTAGTCTGTCAGAATCTACAGACGTCAGATTCTGACGACTAAAGTCGATCCTCGCGCTGTAAGGGTAAACTCCAATCCACTCACCATCAAAGAAACAGACAGACATTTTTTAAAGAAAAAAAACTGCAACCTTTATGCTTAAACAGTGTACTGCTATTCTGTTTAAAATAACATTGATCATGTACTGATACGATCTTTTTGACAAAGGTAATATGACAAATATGTGGCGACTTTACTTTACTAATAATTCTTGAGATCGCTCAGAGCATGACACAAGTCTTTCGAAAAAAACAAGAGCTGGTTTAATAAAAAATAAGTTCTTTAAGACCACAATGAGACTGACAGTATGCAGTTTACTGAACTCAAAATTCACTAAATTAATTTTAAAAAGTCCTTTTTAATGTCAGAATCATATTCTACTATAATTCTGAGATACAATTTTACAAGAGGTATTCAAAGTTATTTAAACTAGTGAATTAATTGTCAAATTACAAATAAGTAATGGAAGACGGCTACAAAAGCTGCTTCAAATGAAGAGTACAAACCAAACTATATTACAGTGCAATATCATCAGGATATAATTACATTGGTGTATCTGTTCATTTATTTATAGCACAACTAACCCTGTCAAACTATGGAGAATCTGATGTCAAAAGTCATCAACTAAAAAGGTCAAATATTTTATCCATTAAACCACTAAATTAAACAATTTAAATTTTCACCCACTTGAAGTTGTGTTTCGCTACCTTGACACACAACTTCTAAGTGAGTGAAAATTACTGATATTTGTTTAATTTGGGAGCAGATATTTGCATATCTTGATGTTTAAACACACATTTTGTTCCCAATAAATGTGAATCAAGAGCTAACAAATGAATTAGAAATGGATATAGTCGTGCTAAGCGGTGTGGGGGTTAATGGTTGTAAAATAGGTACTCAAATGAAGCTTATGGAGGGGCTGTTTAACAATTACCCCTAAGCATTAAAGATATCATTTAAATTCAGTGCTTGAATTGAGGGTTATTAACAGGTAGAATTAATCCTTCATATCGAAAAATTGTCTATGATTCCAAAATGTAGCATAAATCTGACATTATCACACTGTGCCACCATAGGGCTCAACTGTCTTCACCCGGGAAAAAACAGACAATAAAACAATGATGGCTTAACGGTGGCCCACCGTCTGTGACACTGGCCCAACACTGAACCAACATTGCATTAACATCTCCTGTTTGGTGGGTATTTTATTGTATTCCTTCACAATACACCACGAGGTAAGATTATACAGTTAGTGTTTGTTGGTTTGTCATCATTTATTGTCTTTGTGCGCCATGTGTCTCATCAAGTGACTCGTCAGCTTTTCTAACTTTTTGACATCCTGTGCATGTTCTGTGCGGTACTGTAAGCACTGCAAAGAAAATTATCAGCATTTTACACCACATCATGATCTTGTTATTTAAATATTTCACTAAGTATTTGTACTGATGCTGAATCAAAATTGACAATATTAATTGTTTATCATGTTTATCAACATGATCAAATGTGAAGTTATAGATCACAAAGGAAATCACAAATTCCTAATCATAGCAGGTCTAATTTTCCAAATTAAGAGGTAGTTTTCATTTTTGTAATTGCATAAGCAAGTAGAGAAAAACTGTGAATTACTGGTCGTCATATGTGTTTTATGACGGTCATTAGAAAGCAGGACATCACGGTAGAAAGAGTATCTGCATGACACCATGTTAGAAAGAGTATCAGCAATTCCAGCTTCAAATGATTGAAAAATAGAAGCAAACAATTCAGCAGCATAAGGGCTAACAATTTTCTACTTACTACAACATCATCTGTGGCCTTTACAACTAGCTGCCCCGCAGAGTGACAGTATTTGATCACAAACCGGCACTGAAAAAAAAATTTAACAATGAACAAACACAGAAAAGCATTGTTTTAATTAATTTGAGCGTGATCTGCATCTGAAAACACCCTATAATTTCTATCACATCCAGTGAAAACTTATCACAAGGAATGCATCTATAAGAGTTAGGGCTGTTCCAGCAAAAATCCAGGATCCCCCCATGGACGGCAATCATTTTTTTCCGGAGGGGATGGTGGGTTTCAATTGACACTTTTCCGGTGGGTGTGGTATTTTGTCAGTAACTATTTCAGAGGTGGGTGGTGGTAGGTTACTCAGCAAACTGAAATCCGCGGCGGTGGGCGCCTGTTCTGGCATGTATTGTAAGCCTAATACATAAATACAAAAGACAGTGTAAATGACAATCGCATTGTTTCTACAAATGTATTATTATTACAAAAGCATTTATAAAGCGGTCCATCCAAAAAAAAGTTCTGGATCGCTGTACATACGAAAAACAGGGTAAATTTCGTAGTAGACGAAGCTATGTAAAACTTAAGTAAAAGAACATTTACCATTTTTAAACCCATAACTAAAACTTATGGTACTGATTGTAAAGTTAGAATAATATCAAAGACAGCGAATTACAAAAGCTACAGACGTCATGTAAAATTCAATTGTACAGTTAAAACGTTAATAAAATTGTAAATATTAATAAAATTCTTTAGTGAAGAAAAATGTTTTTAAAACTGTTTTGAAATGCGCAGTGCTGTCTATCAGTCGCATGTGTTCTGGAAGCTTGTTCCATAGCAAAGGAGCGGCATAAGCAAAATACCTGTTTTTATAATGTTTCTTGTCTGAAAGATGTACCACAAGCAATCTTGTGTCAACTGAACGGAGTGATCGTGCTGGATGATAAAGTGTTATTAGGTCTGCCAGATAAGCAAGAGCCAAGTTGTTGAGGCATTTAAAGGTGAGAAAGATGATCTTATACTCTATGCGAGTGTGTACAGGTAGCCAGTGGAGCTCCTTCAGCAGGGGGGGGGGGGGGGGGTGTTATATAATCACATTTGGAGCATTTCATGACCATCCTGGCACATGCATTCTGTACCAGAGGTGGGCAAATGGTCGCCACATCGCCACATGTGGCGACCAACGCTAAAAGTGTGGCTACAACGTTGCAAAACAGCATAATATTGATGTGGCGATCAGAATACTTGAATATCAATTTGATCGCCACATAGGAATAAAATATCATAATCTCAGCTTTTGTAAGTTTTAAATTTTATAGCCTACACGTGCTAAAATTTTCATAATCAGGGCCACATTTCGGCTACCTGATGTGCACATTTAACAGAACCCTGTCGGTTTCATTTTCTGAGACCTGAGATAATTTGAATTTTAAGATTTTCAGTGGGATGCTTGAGTTATGCATTCTTGTAATGCCCAATGGTCAATTTAGTGGGGGGGGGGGTGTACTTTTTTTATATAGCTTTATTGCGTGTTTATTCTCTTTATATTGTGTATAGTTCCCAGTGTTTAATCTAGGATTCAGAAGGGGCATGGCGCCACCGATCATTGGGGGCACCTTATCATGCCCGCTGGGCACCCAGTTGGTTCGCTTGGGCATTGCCAACACCCACCCTCCCCAATTAAGGGTACAGTTAAGTACGTAGACATAGCCAATTATTACCACTATATACACAAGCCGTTATCAGGTATTGTGTCATAGGTGTGAACGCGAGACATCAGTGATCGGGGTGTTTTCCACTGTGACAATGGCCTAGGTGGATTAAATATGACGTAACAATAGTTCAATGAGGCACTTCACTGTCTGAATATTAGAAGGGCAGCATGGCGCACCTGAAGGGCAACATGGCGCACCTGAAGGGCAACATGGCGCTCACAAAAGGCAACATGGCGCTGCGCCATGTTAGAAATGGCTAGATGAAACACTGAGTTTCTACCGCATTGGGGTTATCTAGTTGTTATCATTACAAAATACATTTTCCGAATATTCATATAGGCCCAGCCTATATGTTGCGAACATGATTAATAATATAATCCAGTTTAAAACAGTAGGTAACAATTATAGGGGCCTACTCGTATTTTAACACTGGTCTTTAGCAAATTTATGTACTCTACGCAAATTCTTATTAGCCAGTGTGAATCAATTTCGCTGATTTGCCATCAGTCAATTTGCAAACCAATCGTCGTAAAATTTTACACACCTTTATGCAACAACTACCCAGAAAATGGTGCTAAGCATTTCAGAAGTTAGACCATTGCATGACATGTAAAGTAATTCTGAGACGAAGCTATATAATGGGTTAATAGAGGGTAGGTCACATTTATTAACATGTTAAATAGACTAACTTTCATATTTTCAGGATAGTCGCTGCATCACACGAAAAAATTGTGCTTGTAAAATAAACAAAAAAATGTTTGAGAATATTTTTTTTATTGACCGAATTCAGCACAAAAGCATCCACCACGGTTAATGTGATCCTACGTTTTCATGATCTATATCTATAAATTTCTAAACTGAGATCACCCACAGTCTAATAATTATCATTTATATTAATATTGGTAAACCTTAGCCTGGTGTGGCTACCAGTTGACCAGCGATAGCCACTTTGTGGCTACTGAAGTTGTATTGTGGTACAAGACCTTCCTACCCCTGTGTACATGCTGCAGCTGCTTTAGTAATGTATCTGGCAGACCGTAAAGAAGGCTGTTACAATTATCCAGACGCGTTTCTGTATTAAAAATGACATGAAAGCTGTAGACCTGAGGATTAATATTAGTTTCATATCCCCCCCTTTTCACAAAAATCTGTGGGGGTGGTAACTAAAAACTATGTTGAGCCATGAGGAAATTCCGGGGACTGTGGTGCAAGAAAACTCCGGAATTCTGGGTTCTGTGGTGGCCCAAGGACCAAGATTTTTTTTATTTGGTAATGTTTACATGTAGTAAAATGGAAATTATGACATACCTGTAGGCCTACCTATCGAAATTATGACATACCATACCGTTAAAGTCTGGGTTTTTATCCCAGAATTTCAAGCATGTCAAATGGCCTAACTTTCGAAATTTTCAGAAATTTTAAAAAATTTCCGAAATTTTCAGGGCTGTTAAGACTTTTAATCAATAAAGTGGCTACTAGTATGTGATTCGTTAAAAAGTAACTTATTATTTAAGGAATGACGGGCTCCCATTTAATAGGAAGTGTCTAATCATATGCGATTCTTTATAATGTAACTCTATGGACGGCCCCGTTTACGGAAAAAAGGATCCCATTGACTGCAATTATAACACTGCTGTATGGATAGCCACTCCCGAATTAATAGTTTATCTTCAAATTCAGGTATAATATTTTTTATCATGTTTATGTAGTCTGTTTTACCAGGTCCTGGGAGTAGCCTTTTTTCTATTATCTCACTCCCTAATCAGATTAGATTTCACACAAAAATTTTGAATAGATTAGTAATCTATTCAAAATTTTTGTGTGAAATTTTTCTTGGACTTAGCCTTAGGATCATGTTTTCATCTACCGGCAACATCTAATTTGGTAGAATTTTGTTATGTATTTTGTAAGTTAGACCATTTGGCATGTATTATCAGTTTTTCCCAATAGCGTCGGACCGACCGGACATGTCAGGTAAAACAGAGGTAGGTCCGGCAAAATACCCAACCACATCGGACCTACAATCTGATAATTTTTTTTAGTCAGTTTTGTTTTTTTGTCGTTTTTTTGTCTAACAAAGTAAGAATCTGCCATGGCATTGACCACATACTGTCTGACCAGTAGATGTTTTGCTTTCCAGACATCTCGCATCATTGCCACTTCGCCCCCCTTTCACCAGAGGGCGCTTCGCCGTCGCATTTGAATGAGACGCCTCGCATCATAGTCATTTCGCATCATAGTCTTTTAAATGAGACATCTCGCATCATAGTCATTTCGCATACAGTGAGATTCATGAATATTGGTTTATTATGTGATTATGTAAAGTCTGTTGTGTCACCATAGGCTTACACCTCACTAGACAGCAGCAAAATAAAAAATAAAATGAGATTAAAACAACTATATCCTGGTTATGTGTTTGTTTTCTTACAGTGGCGGATTCGATATATAATCATAATGTTTCACCATGTTCACTGGAGTAGGCCTATAGCGAATATGATCTCTGCTAAATATATGTCTATGATGCGATAACTAGGCCTATAAAATGATAGGGTTTGGAATAAAATAGTGATGCATCAGTGTGGGCTTATTAAGAGAATAACGACGGCGAAATGACTATGGTGCGAGATGACTATGATGCGAAGCGTCCAATGACGGTGGCGAAAAAATCTATCCCATATTCCGAAATAATGACGGCGAAATGACTATGATGCGAAATGACTATGATGCGAAACGTCCAACGACGAGGGCGGAATGACTATGATGCGAAGTGGCAGTGATGCGAGATGTACGGAAACCGATGTTTTTTGGTCTGGTTAAAGTTTCAAGTTTATTGGGAGCTTATTGGGAAAGACTGTATTATAAGTCTTGTTTCACAGTAGTCTAGACTAATGGTGAAATGAGAGCTGTCATTTTGAAATTTTCTTACCTGCCAAATGGTCTAACTTCGATAATCTGATAATAGCCTAGCCCTAGCCTAGGGCTAGACGGGGCACCGTGCCACCTGTCTGGCACTTACTAAAGTCTGTCCGTAGCGGTGAATGGTCCAAAATGAAAGTTAGCTTTTCGGTATCCAGTCAGTCAATTCTCAAGCGATTTTTATGAAATTTTGTAAACCTCATTTTCTAGTCATTTGGCATCGATCCTGAAAATTTCGTAGAAAAATAGTGGATAGGTCAAAAGTTAGACCATTTGACATGTAGTAAATGTCTATTTATGACGCTCCTCTATAACATGTATAAGCCCATTAACTTCCATTCCGGAAAATTCTCAGATTTGCGTTACATGTCGAATGGTCTAAATTTTGAAATACTTAATGGAATTAAGGATCACAATGGTTGCAAAATTTCGTGACAATCGCTTGAGAATTGACTGTCTGGATACCAAAAAGCTTACTTTCATTTTGGACCATCCTCCACCGTCGGACAGACTATAGCCTAGCTAGGGCCTACACAACAAATTCAAATTCATTTTCAAGGATGCTGGGGGAAGCTGAAAAACCGATCCAAGAAAAAAAAGTTAAAAAAGATTGTAAGCAGCAACCAAACAAATTGAAAACGGCGACTCCCAGAATCTGGTGAAACAGACTGTAGCTAATCCCCATCCTTAGTCTAGCCCTGGGACTGGGTGAGCTCAAATTGAATCAGCAGACACTGGCAGAAGCCCATCTTCATCGATTATCGCCCACTAACACGTCGACTGCATATTCATGATTTACAATAATTATGTTTTCACACCTTCGCTGGGTCATTAAGGTATAATTGCTCTGCTGCCCTGGAAAACTCTTCCCATGATGTGAGATACGTCATAATAAAGATAATACTGGGAACGATGACTAAGGCAGATGAGTAAATATGTTGACAAATGAAGCCAACGAACGAGCTGTTTGCTGTGTAGCCTCAAACCTCACTGACTCACTGCGACTGGGGCTCTAGATGATACCGCTATTATGCAGCTTACCAATTTATTTTTTTGATCAAACATAAATAATATATTATTTTAAATTTATTGTAAAACATTCTAAGTAAGAAATAAATAGTCTTTAAATAAAAAAAATAAAAAATTCAATATAAAAATCACATGAACAATTTATTTAATGCAATTTTGTAAAAAATAATTTGGTGTAAACTGTTGATTCGTCCCTCGATTACCTCTGAATACAGTAGCCGGTCCAGGATGCATCGCGTTATTAATTCAACATGGCGGAGTTTTGCTACTGACAGACGCGATTCACTGCACATTTTGGGCCGGTATTTCCTCAAAATACAGAAAATTAAACCAGTTTATTGATGGATCTGTTGTGTTTATGCTCCAATTTATATAATTCATTCACGAGGCTTTGTGAACTTTAGAATCGGCTGAGTTGCGCCACCTACAACAAGCCATCATGAGGTGAGTGTTCGCATTGTCACGATTTGACGGATTTGTGAATGTGATTTTGTCATGAAAGATTTTATTCCGTGTCACAGTAGCCGTGGGAACTCAGACATTGAGCCGATGTTGGTTTAATGTTGGGCCAACGTCGAGGACGCTGGGCCAACATTAAACCAACATCTGCTCAATGAAGTCTCGTGGTCATTCAATCATTGGGTGCTTGATTGAAGTTGAAGAATAACAATAATGAACTGTCATCTCATTCTCACTCATCAGATGTCATTCATCATCATTCATGTCATGATTGTGATTCAAGAATGTGAATTTGGTTTAAATGTTGAGACCATGGAAATATACACTTTCTATGGTTGAACAGCGTTTGATGTATTGACCCAACAAGGCAACATTGAGATAGCATTTGAAACCTGTCAAAATATTATTTGTTTTAGGCAGTTTATGAGAACTTGTTTTGTGACTTGAGTTAGGCCTACCACCTAGATCTGCTGACATTAATTTAATTATTCCATGTGACATCTCTGTCCTTTAGGGGCTGTTCAACAATTAGGTATTGCTTAGTGGGAATAGTAAATATAATATAAATAACTAATTAATTAGTGGGAGTTAAGGGATTCGTTACCAGGTTACGGAGCGTAGCCATAGTCAAAGTAACGTTACAAAGCGTCACGAAGGTGGGTGCAAAACTCGTCCAAAGAAGCGGTAAGTAATTGTTGAACAGCCCCTTATTCATTTTAATTTTTGATGTTTATTATTGAAACTTATATCTCATTTATATCCTAGGCTATTATCAGATTATAGTAAGTATAGGCCTGTGTAGGCCCTCAGAGCAGGCTCGGCCAGATGATCAATGTTTAGAATAAATGCTTATTGTCAATTAGACCCCTATTGAAGTTAAATGGTTTTATTTTTGCTATGTTCCAAGTGCTTAAATGATTGCGCAAACTGTCAAATGGTTATCACTCTCAGTGGTGCTACAGATAAGCTGCCACAGTGTTTTTATTTTTAGATAAAATTTGCAGATTTCAGGAATAAAAACAGCAGTCAGAGGAAAAAAAAATCTTGCTAAATATTTTGGGTTTTTTGCTGCACTTTGAAATGTCTCCAGCCTACATTTACGCTGTAGGGCGGTGTGTGGGCGTGTTCAGCAAGAAAAAACGCCGAAACATTCCATCATGATTGTACAGTCTCGTCGAGTCATGACATAAATGAAATAAAAAAAGCCTTACACCAGGGAAAAAATTCTTTTAAAATCATTGATTAGCAATTTATCCCCCCATAGTTGTGACTCGCTAGACATCCGTACTATATCTTTCATGTATAAATATGTAATATAGACTAACTTTTAAAGTATGGTCTACAAAGCCTTACGCCAGGGAATTTTTTTTTTTTTAATTATTGATTATCCACAAATATAAATATAAAATGCTGTGGCCTTATTTAAAAAAGCTCAAACATTTGTAATAAATTAAATTTGATCATGTTGATCCACTGCTTAACATTTTTTAATTCCTACTTAGTAAATTCTTTAGATTGTTAAATTGCTCACAACCACCAAAATGCTTCAGAAGGATACGTAGGCTACATATGCTTTGTAACATTTTGGCTAATCAAACAAACTTTGAACAGCTCTTCTCTTGCCCTTATACATGAATATGGGCAGATGATAATATAAAAAACATGACGTTGTGACGTAGAAATATTGTTTAAAAAAAATGTGTATAATCCCTAAACACTGCTAAATGCTCATAAAAATATTTCAAGCAGTGGCTTTTTCAGTTAGCATGGTTAGTACTGAGGGAAATCCGAAACAGAGGTATTTTCAAGGCTGGGCTTATTCAGTGTTATTTGAAAAAAAAAAGATTTGTACTAAATACTCGTTGACATTAAAAGCTTATCTTAAGTAGGCCTAGTGATGAGACTGATGTTCGATTATAATCAATGATTGGTCGTTTGGTTCAGTACACCAATAGTGATGATAAATTATAAATATAATTGATTGATGTTTACTAAAAAATAAAATTATGAACCTTATATAGTCAGTTTCTCAAAAATTACCCGATCAAGTCTGGATTATATTACACGTAGCATTGCCGTTATCATGGTTATGCACCCATACTCTAGCACAATGGTCAGGGCTCGAAATAAGGCCATTCCTCCAGTCCGGTACTGCCAAAATATGTGCAGGAATGGTAAGATTTGTCATTAGCCATTCCGATGAACTGGCAAATTTAAGGCCATCCTAGGACAAAGGCCATTTCTAGGAATGACAATTTTTACTCAGGAATGGCAGTTTCCTTGACTTGCCAGTCCTGTGGATTGGCAAGTCATAAACGTTTTTTTCTACCGCTGATGGTTGTAGGTATGGTGGGGGTAGATTACTTTTATTTAATTGACATAGCTATATTGTTTTTATTTTACTCATACCTAACTAATGAACCATCAATTTTTATCGCTAGCTTACCTGTAGCACTGAATGAGGATTTCTAGTTTTGTCGGCAGTAGTGCCAAGTTTCCCAAAAATTGGCGTCTTGCGATTCTCCCGACTTTTCCAACTTACTCAGGATTATTTAGACAATCATTCTTTTTTACTAAAAATCATAGACAAAAGCCACCAAGTGGTCATTCTTCGCTGTCACCCGTCTTGGGCTCCCCCCCTCCTGGGCACTCTTGTGACCGGCTGCGGGTCCATCCTCCCGATTTTAATACCCCTCAGAGTGAGGTTCTCACTCCTTTTTCATTCCCAATTTGGCACTACTGTGTCGAGAAATTTATCAGGGGAAAATTCCCCAAGGTAATTATCTAGATCTGAAATTGCCCATTGATTCGAATTATGCCATATATACATGATATACTTGATAGCCAGACTTACAATATAGATCTGGCTGTCAAACTTCTATATGGTGCGATTCCAATTGAGACATTTCACAGATAAATTTACCTTAGACTTTGGGAAATTTCCCCAAGCCTTGGGGTTCGAGAAATTTTCCAGCACTGTATTACTATTAGGTATGATTTGGGGCTCAGGGTGTGATGCAAAATTGTCAGGTGTCTATAACTGTATAACTATGACAGATGCACGCCATTTAATTTTATTTAAGTTTATTTTACATGCCATAATAGAAATTATAAAGCGTGAGAGTTGGGGGTGCAGATCAAGCCCTTCTTCAGAGCCAATTAAGACAGTATACCTGTATGTATAGTGTTAGTGTTTCCTGAAAATTTTTCCCATTATGAGCACTACTGTCCAGGGCCAACCATACCATAAGCAATTCTGTCTGTATGTCATGAGAATCTGGTCTACCAAAAATATTTAATGCTTACCAGATTTTCAGAGGTGGTAGCCACCCAAGCCCTCCTGTCTACTGCCCTTAAAAGTTAAATTAGAGGCCTGTGATATAAAATATCTTTACCTCAAACAACTGTGTCATGACTGATTATCAATTGAAACTAAAGTTGTAAGCCATCGATTGTGATTGTAATTGGTATATGCGACAGCTTAGCGTCTAGGGAACCATTATTTTCTTAGCCTCATTATAACTCCAATACAAGTTGAATGATGTGTCACCAAAATGTGATATTCATGAATAAAAGGACTGAATCTTTTTTGTGTGTTTTTTGTTTGTCTATATTTATATGTATCACTGTGGATACTGTTTACATTTTTAATAAATGAACAGGAAGAAAACAAGGAGAGGACAAAAAAGGTATATCAATGCTGTGAAACCATGGAAAGTGATATATGACTCATTGACTTCTTGAAAGTGGATTATGAAACAGGATTTTTTTTAGTTGATCTGACGAGTACCGACAGTGATTTCAACACTTCAATTGAAATAGTTTTCAACCATTGTCAAGTTCATCGAAGAAACTGCAACAGCTTTTTGTAATGATCACCTGAGACAATGTACTCTAATGTTAACCCTTGTGCTGCTAAGACCGTTAACCCTTGTGTTGCTAAGACCGTCATATGCTATTTGAAACGGATACATATACGGTCTGCTTTTTTGGATTTTTTTAACTTGGCAAGGCCCCTAAGACCGTGTATATATCCGTTTCAAATAGATTTCAGACTAAACAAAATACAACAAAAATGTGTAACATATTTTGTGATATATGCCCAGTTAATCAATATGAGAGATGAATATTTTTCATAAATAATATTATTTTTCACTCATTTGACATGTTTGAGCTGGAAATTGTGAAGCAATTCTAGCTTCAAATGAAAAAAAAATACCCACAAATAATTCAGCAGTGTTAATTTAGCAATTGTTATTTGATTTTTTTTCATTTATTTCAATAACCCTTTTGCACCTAAATTATTTTATTTACATTTTTACCTGCTTGAACTTTAAGGGCTAACAATTCTAGCTTCAAGTGATGAGAGATATTTCAACATCTACGCCAACTTTCTCAGAAAAATATGCGGCAATTCATTTGGCTGAACATTACTAACGTAAAACAGTCTTTATATAAGGGCTTAGGAGACAACAGTTATTTCATTTTCATCTTTCAGGCAAACCTGTTTGTGATGATACCTTTTATCTCTGTGTAGCATTGATCGCCTATTGTCTTGAAAGCTCTGCTTCACCAGTGACTCAGTTCCCAATAGATTAGTCTGATTGATCTGCTTCTCTATTGATTTACGGGGCTGCGGTTTTGCTGAGCAGAAGGATTCAGCCTTGGCATTGTTTGCCCTGTAATTGTCAGGATGACTTTTTATCATGTTTTGATATTTGCCTGGCCACTGATTTTGGAATAAGTTTCTGTATCCACTGTAGGTAGACACTCTGTCATATTAATTGAATTATTGACCACACAATATTTTAGTATTTTACAGAACAACTGCATAATATGCTATAAAATTGGTTTACCTACTGCATATTAGCAAATTATCACCACTACACTAGCTATTTGGTTTGTGCATCAACTGCTTGCAGACTCGTTTACACAGGTCTGACCAACAAACAAATTTTCATTGAGGACTGGTGCGTCACTTAAAGTGTACAAGTCTTAATGATGTTTTTTTAAATTATTCTGTTGCATATAATTAATTTGGCTTTTAAAAATGAGTATATTTTATTCACTGATTTTAATGTGGCTTGCAATTGATTTATTGTGGTAACCAATGTTGTTTTAATGTTTGTCCAACATTGAAGACGTTGGCCCAACCTCAAAACAACATTGGTTGCTATGTAACCCACATCTCACAGTTGATAAAAAATACCATGCAGAATGATAAGAATTTATATTTTATTAAAACATAAAATTAGTTCAGAGTAGTAATTTGAGATTGTGTTTTTTCTTCATCTCCACAAGTAGAACAAGTTCGTTATCAGAGACAACCTGTTTTTTCTGTCATCACTACATGTAGACTGCTATGCCTTATTAATGACAGACAATCATTCTGCCCATCCTGCTCAACAGGATGTAAACTTTACATTCTCTATATTTATAATAACTAGCAGTATTGGGTTCATCATCTGTCTGCATAGTGGTTACTGTAATATACAGTAATGGGTACAGCATAGTTATATGAGTATCAGAATAATGCTACAGAAATAGGTGCATATATCGGTATAAAAAATGAGGCTATATAGAAATGGTAGAGTATATATGGGTACATGTACCAATAATGAGGCTATGAAGATGGTTACAACATACACACATATGATACATAGGTACAAAAAAAAAAGCTATAGAAATCCATTCCCCCTCTCTCAGACTTAATTTCAAAATTCACTTCAGGCAATTCAATGATCCACAAGCTTCTGAGGGGGGGGGGGGGGGGATTTGCATTCCCATTATTTTTTTTAGATACACCTTTGTAATCATGGTAATCACGGATTATTACAGGAATTTGGGAATTTATAAATGTGGCATTAATTAAATTTCGCCCTTGTAAAATGCTTATTATTTTATATGGGATGTATATATAATAAACACTGACATTTTTTTTCATATGGGTATATTTTTCATAAATATAAATATTTTTCATCATTTGAAGCCAGACATTGCGTTAGCAACAACGACTTCAAATGAGGAAAAATAGAAACAAGCATTTCGGCTGGACAAAGGTTAAAGATCATGTGTATAGTTTCACGTACAGCTAGTATAGTACTCGTGTATGTGTTTGAGGACGAGACAGGTCATCCCTGACACATCGCAGCGGGGGGTCTGGTCACATCACTACGGGGGGGTCTCTGGTCACATAATGACCGCCGCAGCTGATGAATGATCATTATGTGTACATCCCTCCCCTGTGTGTTCACTGTGTACACCTACCTCTCCCAGCAAACAACGCTTTTCCCAATGTTGGTTCAGCCTTGGACCGACTTTAGACTAGTTCAACGTGTAGTGTTTGAGGGCTACTGTGTGCACACGCTGCCGCAACCAACACGGGGGGGGGGGGGGTAACAACGATGGTTTATCCCCTACAGCGCCGAAATATGTTTGTTCAAACCATGGAGACGGTCAAACCAAAGGCTTTTTTCTATTTGAAATCATGATAAATGTCTTAGTTAGCTCTTTCTGATTCATTTTAATACCTATGTTATGGGTCTGCGGCCATTAGAACTATTTTTTACTCTTGCAGTGCGGGGATTGACTTTAGACGTCAGAATCTGACGTCTACAGACGTCAGATTCCGACGACTAAAGTCGATTCCCTCGCTGTAAGGTTAAAGCGCTGAAATATTTTATATCAACCAAGAGACCAAAGGTTTCTTTTCAATTTTAAATCATCATAAATATCTTAGTTAGCTTTTTTCGCTTCATTTGAATACCTATGTTATGGGTCTACGACCATTAGAAATATTTTTACTCTCACAGTGCGGGGATCGACTTAGACGACGTCAGAATCTGACGTCATATTCTGACGTCTTAAGTCGATCCCCGCACTGAAAGGGTTAATGTTGGGCCAACCTCACAGACTTGTTTCTCTGCCTGTTATTTGGTGGGAAACCCCGAATTTACATTTACCTCAACAAACCAGGAACAACTGGGAGACGATGGTGTTTTAGTGCCGGTCTGGTGTCGCAGACGTTGACCCAACTTTAAAACAAAATAGAGTCGTCGTTTCGTGTTTGCTGGGAATACCCGAATCTACATTCCCATTCACATTTCTCCTGCTGCGCATCGGGACACAGCCACGGTTGACATGTCACGTGACGTGTACGTCATCATCCATGGAAAACCCAGCGTCCCCACGGCCACCAACTACCAGAGATATATCTGAACCACCCTTGAAGTGCTAATGACCATTTTTAAACATTAGACGTTTAAACTTCACTTAATATTTTTAGCTGCAAATTAATTTTGTTACAAAACTTTCAAACCCGCAGTTTTTAGTGAGTGAAAGCTTGGTAGTATTTGCTTATTTTGAGAGATCTAAATGATTAAAATGTATTACAGCTGTGCTCAGCGACCAGGGGCTTAAAACGTCTTTCGCCCTGAAAGGTTAAATACTTTTCTTGCGCATTTCAAATAATCGTTTCGCATCTTTTGAGTACTATAAATTGAGAAACGCATATGATCGTCGCTAGCATTAGAAGTATGCAAGGTGAAACCTGCGCATCATTGGTATGATTTTCGACCTGACCCTCTGGTTCTGATACGCTTAACTTTTCAAGCTAATTTCAAACTGGCATTGCTAGTTTGAAAGGCAAATAACATTTCAATGAAATCGATAAAATTGTCAGTGATAGATGTTCAGATAAAATATTGCAGAATGAGAAATATACATTTTTCTCTTAGCTAAATTTATTTTTTCGTAATTTTTGTGAGCAATTCCAGCTTCAAATGATGAAAACACATACATAAATAGTTCAGCAAGACAAGGGTTGAGATTTCAAAATATTTTAAAGCTTGCAACTTCTTCGTTTCGATGGATTAATGATTTTTTTTTATTGACTTTTATTTTTTTATTGACATTAATATATGTCAGAGAAATTCCAAGTTTTCAGCCAATTTCACTTTAATTTGTTTCTCTTGCTGAATTATTAATTATTATATCCCAAAAAACATTATTTGCACTACTCTAAACTTATTACCAAAGGGTCAACAAAGTGTCTGATGTTTTATTTTGCCTATACCTTCTCTATTTATTATCACCCTGGGGCACATTTGATTTACCAGATCGTCTGATGGGTGTTTTGTTTGCTAATAGTTCACCACGAATCTTGTCCAGTTGACCCAATGTTGGTTTAATGTTGGCCCAGCGTCGCAGACGCTGAGCCAACATTGAACCAACATGTGTTTGTTATGAGTTGTGACTTTCTGATTATCAGCTAACAACTGACATATCAATTAAAAAAAAAATATATTACCATATTATACTGTTATATCCGTAGCCTACAGGATTGAGGGTATATACATTTGGTGGTACATTATTATATATATAATACATTGATGTACACCTACAGTGCTGATATTAAACATACGTAGTCCATAATAACAGACTCTGTGTGCGATACAGTCTGTAGTCATCGCCATTCGTAAAGCTGTGACCCGAAAATCTGGGGTGCGGACGATCGATTGCGCAATGAATTAATGCGTCAAATGTTGTTTGATCAGAGATTTTTATTTTTTAATGACAGATTTACATCTCATTGGGATAACTCCTTAACCGTACGTAGGGATTTAAAAGTCAGTCTTTATATGTTAATTTATCATTTGAATAGGGTTAACCTCATTTTTCATGGAATTCTTAATCTCGGCGTAGACTGACCACCAGCATATACAAAACCACAGCTCCTGCTATGCAGAATGCTGGTCCATCTCTGGCGCTAACACATGTGATGCGTCAAACACGGACTCGTCATACGCGGAAGTCCCACAAACACTAGACGCTGGACCAATATTGGTGTAATTTTGGGACAGCGTCACTATGTTTAATCCTTAAAATGATTAAATATTTTTGTATAAACCATAGAGACCAACATGTTTTTTAATTTGAAATCATCATAAATATCTTAGTTAGCTCTTTACGATTCATTTGAATACCTATGTTATGGGTCTACGGACATTATAAATATATTTCCTCTTTCAGCATGTTCGACTTTAGACGTCAGAATCTGCCGTATTCTGACGTCTGAACTCGATCCCCGCGCTGTTAGAGTTAACCCTTGTGCTGCTGGAACCGTATATATCCGTCTTCAAGCAAGTGTCAGAACAAATTAACTGACACTGAAATCCACAAAATAGTTTGATGTAGAAAATCACATAATTACATTTGGCACATGACCATTTTTAATAAACTTTTTTTCCCCATTTGTAGCTGGAATTTGCGTCAGCAATTCCAGCCTTATGTGAATGAAAAATAGAAAGAAACAATTTAAATCAACGGTATATTAGCGCGATGGTTTAAGGGATGGCAGAACGGTATTCTGAAACAATAACATTGTTATGACATTCGAATGTTTATTGCTTCCAAATGTGTGCAGTCCAATGCATTGTTACGTTTTCTTTGTGACATTTGCCCTATTGTTACGGTGGATGTGATATCAAGGGGCATACTGTCAAATTTGGAGGCCTCTCTGTCAAATAGCGGACATCAGACGGAAGCTATTTTCACTGATATTACCGTGACATTAGATGTGTCAGTATGTAAGTGATTGTAAGCGAAAAGTTTGCCTGTCTTACACAGCAATTACAGCCATCATGTAGTCATTGTTAATTAACTCTTCCATCGCGGGGACCGTCTAAAGTTTGACTTCAGATTCAAGTCGGTCCCTGATACAGTGTTAATCGGTCAATATATAATGGCCGTAGACCCATAACATACTAGGTATTCAAATAAAAAAACCCTCCGTGGTTTATACAGAAATATTTTAGCGTTGTAACTAAGTGTTAAGGGACCATTGCAAAAGTTTTCAATAGGCTCAAAATACAAACACAGTTTGTATTGGCTTTGACCACCCACCCTCCCCCTAATACGAAAGGACTGGACATCAGAAATTTTGTAGCAACCCATCACGTTTCAGAGACAAAATTATAATAATATCTCTGGCAAATTTGATGTTTTCATAAATTTACAAAGAGAAACAACAGTAGATTATTCAGAACAGAAAACAAAGTATCGCAAAAAAAGTCAAAACGAAATGGACAGTCAACCCAACCCCACCAATATGTTCTAATTTTGAGCTTTTGCGACGGCCCATAACTTCCTACTCCTGGGTCCGTATTATCGTACGATAATACGATATATAGTAGGCTTGTGATTGGTTGAGATGAAGCCTACGATATATCGTAACTTGTACGAGAATAAGAGCCATGGCATATACGAGACATTGACCCACTGTCGGTTGGATGTTGGGCCATCGTCTGCGACGCTGTCCCAACATTCACACAACATTACGTCAACTGCTCCTATTATAATATTAATAATAATAATAATAATAATAATAATAATAATAATAATAATAATAATAATAATAATAATAATAATAATAAAGACTTTATTTACTGAGGGTACAGATAAATAAATATATATACATACAAATTGTTCATAAAATAGGCATTTTCATATATATTTATCAAACCCACTGAGCGTAGCTCATCTCATACCAGCAAAGTAATAAAGTATGCATAACTGTATACAATGTTATATAACAAAAAATACAAATTTTAGCTTTATTTACACATATGATTTGCTGGCAATATCCTGTACTAGTGGCATTAACCCTTTCACCTCTAATCACGACTATAGTCGTTTTTAATCCGTTTTATAAACCGATCAAATCACTATTATTGGGAATAAATGTGTGTTTAAACATCCGGTTTTGCTAATATTTGTGCTCAAATTAAACAAACATAAGTAATTTTCAGCCACTTGAAGTTGTGGATCGCGGTAGCGAGACACAACTTCAAGTGGCTGAAAATTTAAATAAATTAACTTAGCAGTTAAAGGGTTAACCATGTTCACCGCATTCGAAAAAGTCATTTTATCCGATGAATTTAATTAATTTTATCCACGCCACGTGACCTATCACATGACCTGTAGTTTTGTATTGATGAAAATCATCAGATTAAATTTAGTCCATAACGAATAACAGGCTGAGTTGGCGGCGAGACTAATCATTCTGTCTCATTTGTCGCTGAGAATTTATGAGATTCAGGAATTTCGGATCATATCGGAAATCATCACGTCCTGATGTCATTCCTACTTTTCAAGTATGCAGAACTTTACTGTTTTATGGCTTTTCTCGGCAGATACATGCACATTAGACATGTTAGACGGGGCACCTGTTTGACACTTCGTTTCCAGACGGGGAGCTGGATGTTGTTTATAGACTCCAGAAATTCAAACAAAATGGCCGCCTTTTATACTGTTCATACCAGCTCGATTCGAATTTACAATTGTTTATATTTTCCTAACGTGACCTTTAAAACTTAATAAAAGTGGCGGGCAGACACTTTTTCGGTGTCACAAATTGATTGTGCACCACTAGAAAATCAGATGAGAGCGGCCAAACATCAAACTGGTTTCTCGCGTGTTTTTTCAATAGGCAGCTCGTTAGCCGGGCTGTGACCTCGTCAGCTACATGCTCATATAAACATCATGTAATGTATTCAAGCATAATTATACTAACTTCATTCAATAAAATTATAGTGTTTGGAAGAGAGGATCGTTTAGGAGGGTGCACATAGGTATGTCTCAATTTTGCATTTGGAGAATCACTGCGTCTTGGAAAAAAAGGCCGGCATAATTATCAACAAGCGTTTATTTATCATTTATTGCAATCATAATAATAAGATCGTTGTTCAGCGAGTAATCGTCGTGATAAAATATGTCATTATTTTCAATGAAATGTTTCTGAAACATTTCAGCAAAAAAATCACGTGAATGAATATATATCACTGGCTGGGTAGCTAACAACCGTTTTATTAGTCTGCTACTGAAACGTTTAAGGGATCATAACAGTCATAGCGGGTCTGGTAGTGCTAGTAATAGGTGATAAACCCCTCACTGTTAAGTACCCTACGTGCTGTAAAGTAGAGGTAATAACTTTATCACCTGGAGAACTGTATCAGCGGGGAACATGGCTAAATGCTGTCCCAGACAATTAACCAATGCTGGTTTGATGTTGGGCCACCGTCTACGACGCTGGCCCAACATCAAACCAGCATTGGATCAGAATTCTGTTTTGACTGGTGTATCTTGACCATCACTGGTTTGACTTCAAGTCACATTGACCCAACGATGTACCGTTGCTGGCCCACGTCTACGACTTCGTCTCAACATTGGTTTAACATTGGTTCGATGTGTCATGTTTGCTGGGGGTCTGACCGGTGCTATTTTTTATCAGCTGAATTTGTGTCTTCCCATTTTCGAATAAAATGATTTAAAAAATACTAAATTTACTCTAAAAAGTAGACTCAAATGTAGCTTTACCACCTGGCGAGTTGTATAAGCCGGCAATGGCGAAATATATTTATATCTTGATCCGCGGAAATCTCGAGCTAAAATGCCAATTGAATCTGCGTGTCGCTACCGCGATCCACAATTTTGGGCGTTTGAATAATTTAATCTTCTTTACAATAAACTACTAGTTACATAAATAACTCTACGAATAGCAGTAGCTCTATCACTTTGAGAGCTGTATCAACGGGAATTGTCGGAGCACAGAACAACAATTCCACATAACGTCTCCTTGGAGTCAGAAAGTGGTAAACTGCCACAGCACCTTTTATTTTTCATAACAGTTCATGTCCTGTTTGCGCCGGGTATTTAAATCTGAAAAAATTCAAAGATCAGCAGCAAGATTTGTCACTCAAAAACAAGACGTAAAAATTCTTGACTTGTAAGCATGTTCAAAATTTTAAATAAGCTAGTCGAAATTCCTATGAATGACCGTTTAATCCCAGCGGACAGAAGAACACGTGGTGGGCACAATCAGGCCTATAAACATCTTAGAGCTAGCACCACACTGGTAAAAAATTCTTTTTGGCATCGAACTATCCCTGATTGGAATTCTCTCCCGGCAGCTGCCATAGAATAAAAAACTGTGGCAGCTGGTTGACTAAGTCCACCAGCCCTTTCCCCCCTCCAGCCTGATACTCCAAAAAGGAGGTGCTGCTAGAGTACCAATTCAAAGTCAAAGGTGCTTGGGTTGGTTCTCATAGTATTCACGACACAGTTGTTCGAACCCTTGAACCCCGCATTGCTGCGTTTTATCAACACATTGTTTGACAAAGAGCTTTTAATTTAACCCTTTCACCTCTACGCGCGACTTGGTCGTTTATAATCTGTTTTATTAGCAGGTTAAATGTCAGTTATTGGGAATCAAATGTGTGTTAAAACATCAAGATTTACAAATGTTTGGTCTCAAGCTAAACATATAGGAGTAATTTTCACCCACTTGAAGTTGTGGATCGCGGTAGCGAGACACAACTTCAAGTTGGTGAAATTTACATCAGATAACTTGGCGGGCAAAGGATTAGCTACTCGCGCTATCGAGGTCCCTGTGACTCGAACCTTGTATTGTTAGTGTTTGAGCTTCGTTTCATATCTTGTATTTAGCAATTCGATTTAATTTGAATTTTCATGAAGATTTACGACGCACAACATTCAAATAAACTGAAAACGTGAACTTTTTCGGTTTGTTTATCAGATCAACCATTAAAGCGCTGAGTTGAGGAATTTTAATTTTTGCCCACTTTAAGTTGTGTTTCGCTACTGCGATGCACAACTTCAAGTGGGCAAAAATTATTCATACATGTTTAATTTAATACAAAAAAGTTGTAAATCTTGATTGATGTTTAAACACTCATTTCATTCTCAATAACTTTGATTTGATTTGCTAATATAACAGATTAAAATCGATTATATCGTGTTTTGCGCTCAAAGGGTTTAATTAATCTGTTTGCAAAAATGTGATACGACGCTTCAGCCATGATATGCACTTTAGTCTTTACCTTCAGCATGTTCAGACCAGAGGATCTCCAAACAAATTAGTTCAAAATAAACCCATCATTTCTTCAAATCGTAAAAGTACATAATAATTTGAAGCAATAAGCATACAAATCACTTTTTGTTTTTATTTTTCACCTCCGAGATCGGTTCTCCAAGCCTATCAAAAATTATAAAAGCCGCAGCAACTGAATTCAATAGAATTTTAAAAGTATGGAAATGGCAGAAAATGAGTCATACAACACTTAATGAAATGAAATGAATCGGACTTTAGGCCACCTTTGTGCACATATAGGCTAAACTGGGCCAAGAGAACCTCCTGAGGATGGTGAGATGATTGAGATGACACTGTCCTCTAGACACTGGATTAGAAATTCGAGCCCTGGCGGTCTGAGGCCGAGCACGCTACCTCTCGGTCACGGAGACTCCCCACAATACTAACTTTCACACGTGGATGGGGAAGAAACAATGTTGTTTCTTTCAAACCGCCGAGACCGGGAACCGAACCCCGGAACAACACTTAATAATCACAGCAAAAAACTGTACAAAACAACGATATCATATGAATGTGCTCTTGATAGTAATTCATGTTGCGCTGTATGTTGTTCTGACTATTATATACAAATAACAGTGTCACTATAGGTGGTGTATCGTTTGACCTCTATGATCAGATGATGTGTATAGTTTGACCTCTATTACTATGTCTGAGTATGTCACATCCTGGGCTAATAATTTGACCACTGTGTGTTCGGAGCAGTACTCTACTGCAATGCAAATATAAGACAACAGTAACTGCTTACTTTACAAGTAATCAGTTACTGTAATTGTTGCTTGCCTTTGTATGGCCATACAAACTGACAAAGGCAAACAACATTAACTGCTTACTTTTCAAGTAATCAGCTACTGCTGTTTGCCTTTGCATTGTGTTGATATATATCGCACTCCTTATGTCGGCTTTCACTACGAGACGTAGGGTGAGATCAGCCGATCTCACACTCTCTCGAAAACGCTTCATTGTTCAGTTGGATTTTGCCGTTTCAAATAGATATTCGTACGAGAAAATACATACTGCATCGTTGAGTACGGCGAGATGGACTGTTCTCAGCACTCGTTACCACAATAAGTCCTCGCCTGAAGGCTCGGGCTTGATGTGGTGACTTGTGCTGAGATCAGTTCATCTCGCCTTCCCAACGATGCCGTATACATATTATATCGTATCCTTAACCCTTTGCCTGCTAATCACGACAATAGTGGTTTCTGATCTGTTTTATTAGCCGATTAAATCACTGTTAGTGGGAATAAAATGACTGCTAAAATATCAAGATTTGTAAATATTTGGTTTAAAATTAAACAAATTTGAGTAATTTTCAACCACTTTAGGTTGTGGATCGCGGTAGCGAGCCACAACCTGAAGCGGTTGAAAATTTAAATAAATTACCTTAGCAGGATAAAGGTTATTAATTATATATTTTATAGATCGGGATAACAAATTACTCGATCACTGAAGTTAAGCGACGTCGCGCCCGGTTCATAAGTGAATGGGTGACCGCCTGGGACTGCCAGGTGCCGTATACACTATCGTGGGGCTCAGAGAACCACGTAAATCAGATGGCTCGTCTGACTGACTTTGAGTTGGACGTAAAAGAACCTCAATGGACGTAGGCGCAGTTTCCATCCGGCGAGACCCCGAAAAATCCACAATATGGAGTACTTGGCACATATATAAGGCCATGAGTGATATCACGAATGATAACAGGCCTAGCTAAGTTACTCCCGTGACGCGATAGCACAATATTGCGTACTGCCACGTAATATACAGATACAGATACAGAACAGTGCTATATACACGGCCGTAGTATACCCTATGATCTCGGGCGGGGGCCCTAGGGTAGTGGTTAGCACCGCTGCCTTTCATGCCAGAGTTCGGGGCTCGGTTCCCGGTTTCGGCGGTTTGAAAGAAACGAAAAATGTTTCTTCTCCATCCACGTGTGAAAGTCAGTATTGTGGGGAGCCTCCGTGACCAAGAGGTAGCGTGCTCGGTCTCAGACCGCCAGGGATCGAATTTCGAATCCTGTGTCTGGAGGACGGTGTCATCTCAATCATCTCACCATCCTCAGGAGGTTCTCCTGGCCCAGTTCAGCCTATATGTGCACAAAGGTGGCCTAAAGCCCGATTTATTTCATTTCATTTTACCCTATGATCTCTGATCAGACCATACTACAGGCTCACACTACACCAGTTTAACCTTTATCCACCGCGTACTATTAACTCTTAAAGCGCTGAGATATTTTTGTATGAACCATGGAGACCAAAGGTTATTTTTTATTTTAAAATCACCATAAATCAATACCTATAATTATAGGTCTACGACCATTATAAATACACGTTTTTTACTCTCAACCGTTTTAATTCCAAACGTTTCTGGTATATTTTTAAACATTTATGATTATATTTTCTAACTGTATTGATAACTATTAAGTAATCTCTGGTTTACAAATACATTTTTTGAAACATCTTTTAACAGATATTCACAAAGTTCCTTCAGCTGGTAACAAATGCTTAGTTTAAAAAAGAAAACTGCCACGAATATTTACAATCCTGAGGGTTGTGCATGGTATGCTGGAAGACAGTCAAACCTCGTGTGTGTATGCCATGGATAGCTTCCACTGAAAAGTTGCCTCATGAAACCCAATGATTTAAGGTTGGCCCCTCGCTTGCGACTTGTCCACCAGTAAGCCTACATTTCGTTAATTCTGTGAAACGCAGCATAGAAACCGAAGGGTTGTTTTAAATTTAAAATCATCATAAATAGATTGGTTAGCTCTTTCCGCTTCATTTTAGTACCTATGTTATGGCATTGTGACTACGGGCATTATAAACAGGATAAATGTGTAATTCTTTCAGTGTTTTTCTTGGGTCGACTTTGACTTCAGATTTTGACATCAAAATCGATCCTCGCGCTGAAAGGGTTAATCAAACACAAGACACACGCTAAACCAATGTTGGCTTAATGTTTACTCCACGACGCTTGGCACTATAAATTTAAGCTAACAACATTACATCGGTTCAACCAAGAATATATATAACCATTATATATTCTTGGTTCAACGTATTTTGTGAAACTCAATGACCTTGACCTCCTTTGTTTTCACCGAGCTAGCTAATACAATGAAGTATGGGGGAGGGGGTCTTACATAACCTTGATTTGTCCGAGTTCCCATTCTAAACGGTTTCCGGTGACGTCACTGCGTTTCAAAGAATTGCAATTCTCCCAGATACTAGGTAATGATAACCGCAATGTTACCCCACCTGGTGACTAGCATTGTGCTACATATAGTCGTTTTGTCCGCTTACTACTCACCGTGTGGCAGCACCAAGATTGGCTCACCCCATCATGTTTTTTATCCCCCGCCCGTAGGGGAAGGGGGATTTTAGTAGCGCCAGGATCCTGTCCGGCGTCATGTTTTCTTGTGGGCGCAAAAACTACTGGTCATTTTTTGGGGAAATTTTAACATGACATTTCTAGCAACATGGGGATGTGCAAGTGATGCTACCAAAATTCAAAATGGCTTTTAGTATCAGTTGTTCATCAGATGTGTTTTTGAAGAAAAAACGTGCCAGATATTATTTAGTGGACAACCACACATGCTGCAAATTTTATGCGCGCGCCAAGTTAATATTTTTGAGAGAACAACCAGATGATTGTTTTTTCTGTGGGGAACCCTGTTAGTAGTCGCTCACTCACTCACTCACTCACTCACTCACTCACTCACTCACTCACTCACTCACTCACTCACTCACTCACTCACTCACTCACTCACTCACTCACTCACTCACTCACTCACTGATTATAACATAATTATGTCTCATTCGTGATTGAGTGAGTCGTTAGTTTTACAGTCGGGTGCCTGGAAATATGGCTGCTGGAGATACTGCTGTGATTACATCATGGATCCTCCCAGCAAGCACGGCACATCTACCCAATGTTTGACCAATGTTGGCCCACCGTCTACGACGTTGGCCCAACATTGGTCAAGCATTGGGTAGATGTATCGTGTTTGCTGGGAGCTCCAGCCTTTGATTCCAGTCACACCATGGCCAGCATGGAACAACTGTTATTAGCGTCAATAAGCGCTCACGAACAGGGAAGCCCCGCTCAATCCTTTAAACACCCTTGCTACGTTAACCCTTTCACGCTAAGCTTAGCAGGACTCTAGTCGTTTTTAATCCGTTTTATTAGCCGATTATATCACACTGACACAGTTATTAGGAACGAAATGAGTGTTTAAACATCAATATTTGCAAATGGTTTTCATCAAAATAAACAAATATGAGTAATTTTGACCCACTTGAAAAAATTAAAATGCTGCGAGGCGCAAAAGTCTGCTAAATATGTCAGACATGCTGCCCTGAGAAAAAAACATCTCGGATAATTTCGGGAATTCCAAGACGACTGAAGTCTGGGTGCATCCAGATTGTGTCAGAAACACAGTCATTTGATATCCCTTGGTCAGTTAAATGACGAGTCTTTGAGGATGAAGCAGTATATGATACTGATACTGATGGTTCATCATCACAACTATTTTGGATTAACCCTTTGACTTCCAGGCCGGGGTGCATGCCAGGATCCAGATATACTGGTGTAGGAGTTCTATTTTTCGTCATTTGAAGCTGGAATTGCTAACGCAATTTCCAGCTTCAAATGACGAAAAATACATAAATGTAGTATATATTTGACGAAAATTTGTGTCATTTTATGGTTACGTTCGTTGACGAATGACGACGGAAATTTCCGTCATGTATGGTAGTGAAAAGGTTAAACTCTAATAAAGTCGTTTTTCCCTGTCTTTTTTTGGGAGCAGAGGAGCAGACAGTCCTTGTGAAATGTTCCTCAGACAGAAAAAATCCGTGTGTTATTTAGTGAGACACGAACCTGAGTGACACAGACAGCTGGCGCGGTGTGAATCTATATTAAGCCGCTAGACTCCAGCAGTCTCAGACAGCAGAGCCCAGCAAGCACACCAGCAGACACAACACTACACGCTGAACTAATGTTGTTTCAATGTTGGGCCAACGTCGAAGACGGTGGGCCAACATTTAAGCAACATTGGTTCAACGTATCGTGTCTGCTGGGACCAGAGATGTTGAATCACTGCTGGGCAGTGTTAGGCCAGCGCTGCATGGCCTAACACTGCCCAGCAAACACGGGTAATTTACCAAATGCTGTTTCAATGCTGGGCTAGCGTCGAAGACAGTTGCTCAAAATTGAAACAGCATCGGGTGAATGCCCCGTGTTTGCTGTGACTGTCAGCAATGGCTGCACATATTTGTTTTTTTTCTGTTTACCAGAGGGTGATCCGTTGTGTTTTGTTTAGTTAAGGTGGCCCAACACTAAACTGGCAATGTGCTTACTGGATAGCTTTCAGAGGTCGGGTCTGACACAGAAGGCTGGTGAGAGGCATCGAGTGGCTATTTGTTCCCGTTACAGTAATTCTGGAATTTTATTACATGTCAAATGGTCTAACTTTTGGACTATTGAATATAATTTTGCGACATGTTTACCGATGTTAGGACATGACTTGGAAATGTCCTGTACAAAATTTCATGAGAATCGGTTGATAATTGACGGAGAAATCGACGAAAAACATGCGCTCCAGACAGTTGTGTCAAAGACTATAGTTAATTGATATTTGTGTCAAAGACTAGTTAATTTTAAGTGGCAAATACCGATATGTTGGCAATTTCGATAGATGGTGGGGCAATTTAGTTCTGGAAAAGAGGGGGGGGGGGTTAGGACCCCCTTGGATCCGCCACTTATGTTGTTCTACAGTAAACCGGCGTTAGGTCAGGCATCTTGCTGCTGGGTCATGCTGCAAACACTATACGTTTAACCAATGTTGGTTTCATGTCGGCCCATCGTCTACGACGCTGGACCAACAGCAAACCAACATTGGTTAAATGTACTGTGTTTCTGGGTGATGATGTACACGCCACTCTCCACTAACACGTCACATAACTTCACGTTAGGCAGGTGACTGACGGACTCACAGGTGCAGCCCTGGTAATAATGCTCACACAATCACCATCACCATAACCCCACCAGACACGAGGCGTGTAACCAGTGCTCGATTAATTAATACAACATTGGCCCAACGCTTCCTGATAATAGCATCATTGTAAGAGCGCTGGGTCAGTTTTCTATTGCTGTGTTTCGTCACCACGCATACTGACATACACTGACCTGACTTTTAACTCTGCTCTAAATCAACGCAACAGTGCTACAGTTGGTTTATTGTTATGGGTTTTTTTTGAAAATGCCTATGTTCTCATGGGGAACGAGAGACTAGAAAAAGGGTTATGAGTGGGAGAGTGCGTTTTATAGACAAATGCGGCATAGCATGGTCCATAACGTGTTTCTTGACCTAGTTCGCACAGCGTGGTCCATGGTGTGTTTCTTGACCTATTTAAGCGCAGCATAGTCCATTGTGTGCTTCTCGACCTAGTTAATAGCAGAATAGTCCATAGGGTGTTTCTTGACCTAGTTAAGAGCAGCATAGTCCATTGTGTGTTTCTTGACCTAGTTAAGCACAGAATGGTCTATGTTGTGTTTCTTGACCTAGTTAAGAGCAGCATGTTCCATGACCTGTTTCTTCATCTAGTTAAAAACGTTGAAAGTATGTTTTTTTATTGTTGCAGCATGCTCCACCCTCCACGGCGTCGGCCAAACATTGCACCAGTATGTCCTCATTTTGTATGGTTTATTATGTGATGTACATACGAATTGCACAGTGTGCACAATGTACAATGAGGTGCACAGTACATACTTGCACAGTATACACGTGTACTTTGCAAGTGTACATACATGTACAGCCAGAGATTGTCGTATTTTTTTATCCTGGTGATGGTGTAACTAACCAAACACAGCTCATTGACACAGCTCGGATTTCACGTTGTGTCACCGTCTGCGACGCTGACCCAACGTTAAATCCGCGCCGTGTCAATGTGCTGTTATTAGCGGAGAACCAGGCACTGATCTATAGCTGGGAGCATGATGTATGTGAGATGGGAGGGAGCATACCGTGAGGACGTGATCCGTCAGACAGCATCAGCAGCTCTGGGCAGGGACACCTGTATGCCATGTTCAGGGGCCGTATATCATTATCAAGACAGGGACATCTGTATGCCGTGTTCAGGGGTCGTATACCATTACCAGGACAGGGACACCTGTATGCCGTGTTCAGGGGCCGTATATCATTACCAGGGCAGGGACACCTGTATGCCATGTATGCCGTATACCATTACCATGACACAGACACCTGTATGCCGTGTTCAGGGGCCGATACCATTACCAGGACAGGGACACCTGTATGCCATGTTCAGGGGCCGTATACCATTACCAGGACAGGGACACCTTTATGCCATGTTCAGGGGCCGTATGCATTATCAGGACAGGGACACCTGTCTGCCATGGTCAGGGGTCATATACCATTATCAGGACAGGGACACCTGTATGCCGTGTTCAGGGGCCGTATACCATTATCAGGACAGGGACACCTGTCTGCCATGGTCAGGGGTCATATATCATTACCAGGACAGGGACCTGTCTGCCGTGTTCAGGGGCTGTATACCATTACCAGGACAGGGACACCTGTCTGCCATGGTCAGGGGCCGAATACCATTACCAGGGCAGGGACACCTGTCTGCCGTGTTCAGGGGCTGTATACCATTACAGGGACACCTGTCTGCCATGGTCAGGGGTCATATATCATTACCAGGACAGGGACCTGTCTGCTGTGTTCAGGGGCTGTATACCATTACCAGGATAGGGACACCTGTCTGCCATTGTCAGGGGTCATATATCATTACCAGGACAGGGACCTGTCTGCCGTGTTCAGGGGCTGTATACCATTACCAGGACAGGGACACCTGTCTGCCATGGTCAGGGGCCGAATACCATTACCAGGGCAGGGACACCTGTCTGCCGTGTTCAGGGGCTGTATACCATTACAGGGACACCTGTCTGCCATGGTCAGGGGTCATATATCATTACCAGGACAGGGACCTGTCTGCTGTGTTCAGGGGCTGTATACCATTACCAGGATAGGGACACCTGTCTGCCGTGTTCAGGGGCCGTATACCATCACCAGGACAGGGACACCTGTCTGCCGTGTTCAGGGGCCGTATACCATTACCAGGACAGGGCCACCTGTCTGCCGTGTTCAGGGGCCGTAAACCATTACCAGGACAGGGACACCTGTCTGTCGTGTTCAGGGGCCGTATACCATTACCAGGACAGGGACACATGTCTGCGGTCTTCAGGGGCCGTATACCATTATCCCCATAATATGCTGGGTGTAGTCCATGTCTCCTGCAGCATGTATGATACACTGGGTCACAGTCATCTCACTCCCCTCAATCACTGGAGAGGTTAGCAGCATTTCTGAATAATGGCAACATGCCAACCTCAAGTGTCACATGGCGCTGTGGCAGTGACTCAGAGTTCAGCTTTTGTAGGTATTGATCGGTGCTAATTATTCATGTGTAGGCCAATGATGATTATAACCATCTCTGTAGACGTCAGATTCTGACGTCCAAACTCGGATCTGCACTGTAAGAGTAAAAATATTTATAGTAGCCATAACATAGGTATTTAAATGAATCGGAAAGAGCTAACTAAGACATCTATGATGATTTCAAATGGTTTACAGTGAAATATTTCAGCGGCGTTGTAAAGATTATTGTCTATAATAGAAGGGTGTCACTGCTGAAGGAGTAGGCATGTCTATGTGAGGAGGGTGTTTGTAGATGGGGAAGGGAGTCATTGTGGATGAGGACTGTCGTGCCTGCTGTTTATTGTAGGCGGTCCCTTTCTCTCGCCTGCTGATTATTGTAGACGGTCCCCCTCCTCCCCCCTGCCATGTGTCTGCTGGCAGCCATCTGTATGGCCGTGTGGTGTACAGAATGTCTGGCCGTCAGGACTCGCCCTTACATAACGTGACACCGCGCCCTGTATCACGCCCTGAGGTCAGGTCATGTCATAAGAGGTCACACAGGTCACATGGGGCACACGGCAATGTGCTGATTGTCACGTAATGAGGGCAGGTCAAAATAATGAGCATGATACGTGTGATTTTGCTCTGCCAGGAAAAACACAGTCATGGACATTGTGAGTGACTGACTGAGAGCAGCGACTCAAAGCAAAATCACATTCAGGGCGAATGTAAACCTGGTAACAGGTGCATACCGAGAGCAGAGTGTCATCGTGCACACCCAGCAAACACGAGACATTGACTCAATGTTGCTGTAATGTTGGGCCAGCGTCGTAGACGTTGGGCCAACATTACAGCAACATTGGGTCAATGTCTGTGTTTGCTGGGCAGATACTGCGTGAGCACAGGGAACTGTCACGTGTATAGGAGATTGGATATTTTCTAGTGCACAGCACTCTATAGTGCAGGTAAGCGACACTATGTCCAGGGATAGTGCTGGATTAGAGTGATCTTTGAAGGTGCACATGGAGACTGGGAGCATATGTTGATACATGAAGAGCACACGTTTTATCTCAGTGCATAGAACCAGATCTGTCACAACGAAGAGTGTAGTGATTTCATAATGGCGTACAGACAGCGAGAGCATAGTAACCATGACAAAACGCAGTGATCTCTTATGTTGCACATGTTGTGCTGCAAGAATACAGAGCTCTACTGAGCTGTGAACATAATGGATATAGAATAAGCAGATAAGAGTGCATAGAAACATCACCTGAATAAAGACTGTAAGGATGCAGCAGAGCAAAGTCTGCCTGAGTGAAATAATCACTAGTGCTTGTGACATGATTGTGACGTCATTCTAATGATTGTGACATCATCTTTATGATTGCGACGCCATCTGAATGTTTGTTCCATCACGTTATCCGGTTATCTGTGTGAAGTCATCTCGGACAAAATCATTTCTCCTGATAGTCAGAGCCAGATAAACACAGCCGTGTGTGTAGCACCAGTAGCTCACAGCTGACCAGGAAATAATCCCTGCAGGGTTATTAGCAGGATACCGTTTCCAATATTATCATCAATATCATTAACTACTAATTCGTATTGGGGTTAGTTTTATTTCAGATTCACCCTATTTAACTACATCCGATTAAAGTCTAGACCTCCACATTTAGCAGATCTCAAAGGTGTTTTTCCTGAACGTCGGGTTATATCATAATCTTAGGTATTAATAGATTTTCGGTTATAGATTAGGTGTTTTCGGTTTTTCTGCCAGGTGTAATATTACCTTGAGCGGCATGGATTCCGTCTGAAAGAAACTGATTTCTTCATATTCTTACGTCAATTGAAAAAAATTTTTTTTTTTTTTTTTATTATCAATTTTAGATGTCTTTCGTGATTTGGTCTACAGAAAGTAGGCAAGGCTTGATTATTTATCAAATAGTGGTGAAATCTATCAGGATATGTTCTTCCATAGGTCAGTCTGGTGGTACAATTTAAAACAGTTTTATCACCTAACTTTGAAAATATTTTTAGCAGGATCCGGCTTGAAATGGGCAAAATCTTTGAAAAACACATCCTGAAAAAACTCGTGGTTTTGGGCCAATGTTGGTCTAATGTTTGCCCACCGTCTGCGACGCTGGTCCAACATTAAACCAACATTGGCTCAACACCTCATGTCCAGCTTATAGCAGTGTTGGTCACTGAGTGCTAGAAATACCTTAAACAATTTCGGCTTGAAATGAACAAAATGCTTGTCTTGAATAACACTTCAGCAGCCGGCTAACCCGATACATTAACTAAACATTTAGTTAGCATATTTTGTTTTTTGAGCATATAAGATCCCCACTCTCAAGCATTCTCATTCTCAGCTTTAAAAAAGCGATATTCTACTTTCACTGATCAAACGCGAGATTTTGACCTGAGGGCGGTTTAGCATTGGTCCCAACCTCTGCGACGCTGGCCAAAATTAAGCCACCATTGTGTCAGTATCTCCTGTTTATATTACTCCTTAGAGCACTGAACTGAGAAATTCAGATTTTCATTCACTTGAATTTGTGTCTCGCTACCGCGATCCATAACTTCATGTGACTGAAATTTGTGTTATTTTTGAAATTTAAGTCCCAACATATGTCATCTGTGTTTCAAGATTGAAAACATATTTTATTTTTACCAACTGGTTATACAGGTGCTAATAAAACATGTAGTTGACATCAGTGCTCTAAAGGTCCGCATCCATCCCCCCCGCTGTGTGTGTGGCAGACTGCCTTCTAAGTTTGGCCATTTCACCTGAATTATATATGCAGTGTTTGCCATGGGGTATCTTCGTGGCAGAATCCTGTCTCCATCCACAGAATCTGCAGAGGAGACGTTATTGACAGTGTTCTCCTTATAGGTTATCTCCATCGGGGCTTTACAAAAACTATCGTTGGGGCTGTATCCCAGGACTTGACTTGCGTTGCCCTGTGGCTGCCCATCAAAAATGAAAGGTTGTCCGAAAAATGAGTCGCTCATTGACTCAATATATACTACTTTTCTTTGTACCTTATGTGGTGATTTTAAGACAATATTAATCATTGATATACAAGAAATACAGTGCGGAGTTTTCATATTTTCATTTAAAAAAATTGTTTAGCTTCTGATCCTTGCCCATCGTACTTGGTACAGAGTCTCAGAAAGGAGCCCTGGGCCATAGGGTTAACCGGTTTATAAAGCCTGTGCATTACATGGCAGAATCTTGTCTCCATCGACAGAATCTGCGGAGCCGAGACGTTGACCCAGTGCTCGTTTAACCCTTTACGACACTGACATATTTTTGTATAAACCAGTTTATTTTATTTTGAAATCAGCATAAATGTCTCAGCTTTGTTAGGTCTTTTCGCTTCATTTGAATACCTATATATGGGTCTACGGCCATTATAAATATTTTACTTTTTCAATGCAGGGATCGACTTTAGACGTCAGAATCTGACGTCAAATTGTGACGTCTAAAGTCGGTTAATAGTTGCAGACAGTGGCCTAATATTAAAACAGCATTGGGTCAACGCTTTGTCATTGCTGGGAAGTCTGCAGAGGCTGACAACGAAGACACGGTACATGACATACCCAGAATCACGCTATTTTAACCGTGGGGAATGAATGTCGCTGAGTCAATAATCTTACCCAATTTTAATTAAATTTGGGAGTTCGTCATTGGTTTTGCTACTGGTGTTTGGGAAATCTCTTACAATTGTATGTTTTATTGGACTTATATTAAACCTAACATTAGGCAACTGTTGATTGAAGTTGACCTTATACATTGGAGTATGTTTGCTGAATCCATCTTAAATCCACCTCAAACACGAGACCCTGATTTAACTCTCAGACCGTTGTATTATTAGCCGATCAAATCACTCCTATTGGGAACAAAGGTGTGTTTAAGCATCAATATTTGCAAATGTTTGGTCTCAAATTGAACAAATACGAGTAATTTTCTCCCACTTGAAATTGTGGGTCGCGGTAGCGAGACACAATTTCAAGTGGGTGAAAATTTAATTTGGCGCTTAACCCTCTCAAGCCTGAGTTTACCATTGTCATCTTCATCCACTACAAGCCGCGAGTTGCTGTCGCAATTCTCGACTTGTAGTGGATGAAGATGATTTGATGTGGTGATAAATTAAAGAAAATTACTGTGTTTTCGTGGAACAATTTTATCGAAATTTGCCCTCTAAAACCCTTAGCTGTGAAAAAATCAAGTAAGTTTTCAATGGTGTAAAATGTTACTTTAATGCATCGTGGGGGCTTCAAGGGTTAAGGGTTGATGCTGCCAACACCGTGGACGGTGACCCAGCATTAAACCAACCAAATTCAACTTATTTTGATTCCCATGAGGAGAGACTTTTGATTCAGTACTTTTCTTGTGGGTTAACAGGTTAAGCCATCGTCGGTTTAATGCTGGACCAACCTCGGCAACGCTGACCCCACTTTAAACCGACTTTGCACATCCATGTAATATGCTATCTAGCCTTGCAACAGAAGCACAGCCCAACGTCTTCTGAGCTCGGGGCCAACGAATTATTTGCTGCCCAGCATTGAGCCAACCTTCTGGCCAGATCCCTGTCTACTGAATGGTGAGCCAATGATTGGTACAGCCTTCTGTTCACCTCTCCAGGCCTTGACTGCATGTCTTTGCGTCAGGTTTCTGTTGATAAAGCCAGATTGGGATGCTTAACCCTTTAAGCTCTCACGATGCATTAAAGCATCATTTTACATCCCTGAAAACAGCCTTAATTTTCCTACAACAAAGGGTTTTAGAATGAAAATTTCCATGAAACTGGTTTACCAATACATGGTAATTTTCTGTAATTTTTAAACCAAATCAAGTCATCTTTATCCACTACAAGTCGAGAATTGCGACAGCAATTCGCGGCTTGTAGTGGATGAAGATGGCAATGGTAAATTCAGGCTTGAAAGGGTTAATCAATGGTAGAAGACCGGAGGCGGTGAGCAAGCAAACAAGACATTGCCTGATGTCGGTTTAATGCTGGTCAAGCGTCGCAGACGATGGACTAGCATTAAACCGACATTTGGTCACGTCTTGGGGTTTGCTTGCAAGCAGACAAGGTTAGTCTGAGAAACATGGGCGGCTACAATGTACAATATGAAGTCACATTGACTTTTTGCTAGTTCTTCCCCAGGTTTAACCCATTCTCCACACATAGATGTCGCTCAGGTCAACCCCGCTCTCTCTCTGTAACCACACGCCATGTTTGGACAAAAACTGCTCATTTTGAGCAAAACTGCTCATTTTGAGCAGTTTTGTTGATATAACAACTGTAGGCTTATAAACACGCTTAAGTGTCCTGAATATATATGGCAAATATAAAACACCACTACTCCGCCACATATGATTTTCTATTCACATAGAAATAGAAAATATTCAATGGATTACTTTTTCTGCCTACGCGCTGCTGTGAGAAGGTCCATGTTTACGTTTTTCCGACAGAATTTACAATCGGCTTCAAAACACTGGCAAATATAAATTACTGAATGACTGAATTGTGCTGGTTCAATTTATCCACTACTAAACAGAATAAATAGCCCTTACCTGTAGCAAACTCTAAGATCAAATTAAATATTGAAAAAAGGATAAGTAATGAGTCGAAGTGAGTACCAAAATAGTTCCGTGGTTATAAGAATGGTTATGAAATCACGTGGTAACGCTCACTAACGGCTGATAAATCTGGTCAATCGCCATGCGTGCATACGGCGAAATGAGCGGGTGGTATCAGAGATATAATCTCTGAGGTCAGAATGGGTTTAACCCTTTCAAGCCTGAATTTTCCATTGTCATCTTCATCCCGCGAATTGCTGTCGCAATTCTCGACTTGTAGTGGATGAAGATGATTTGATGTGGTTTAAAAATTAAAGAAAATTACCATGTATTGGTCAACCAGTTTCATGGAAATTTTCATTCAAAAACCCCTAGTTGTAGGAAAATTAAGTCTGTTTTCAGGAATGTAAAATGATGCTTTAATGCATCGTGAGGGCTCAAAGGGTTAAATTAAGTTTTCTTGATAGCTCGAGTGTCGACCAAGTCTTGTTCATCGTGAGTGTGGAAATACAGAGCTCCAAACGGTTCAACGTCTGGGGTGTGCAACGGAATAGAATGAGAGAGCAGAGTGGCTACAATGCTCTCTTTGCTGGTTCTACTCCAAGGATCAGTTTTCTTTAGCGCCATGTTAGAATCCGAATGGTGCTCGAGCCGGTTGTGGCTCGAAACTCAGAGGTACTGGGTTCGAATCCCGGCCGGGTGTGATTTTTTTTTTCATCGGGGTTGTATATACATGTATACAGTGCTTCAAACTGTTCAAAAACCTGGAGTGTGCAGTGCTGTCTATGGTACTGTCATTCGATAAGAGTGGGACATAGTCCCGACTTCGGGCTTCCTTCTGTCGCGATATTGCCATGATTGTGCAGAAAGAGACCTAAAGCAATATTCACTCCCTCATTAACTCTTTCAGTGCGGGGATCGACTTTAGACGTCAGAATCTGACGACTAAAGTCGATCCCCGCACTGAAAGAGTAAACATATGTATACTGTCCGTAGACCCATAACGTAGGTATTCAAATGAATCAGAAAGAGCTAATTAAGACATTTATGATGATTTCAAATTGAAAAAAACCCTTTGGTCTCCATGGTTTATACAAAAATATTTAAGCGCTTTGAGGGGTCAAGTGATCTGTACATGATGGCAGTACACACGTGACAGGATGTGACGTCACGTCCACGTGTTATCTCTGACATGAATGATAACACAATCTCCGGCCAGCACATCCAAGCTGAAAACAATGCAACAGATACCATAACCATGGACTGTGAATAAAAAGTAGAGCCATCACATACAAACACTAGGGTCTGAACGAATGGGGAATGGAGGGAGGGGGGTGGAATGGTCTGATCCAATGCTGCTCTACTTTCCATGGTGAATTGTGACCCATCTGTACATAACGAGTCTCATGTCAGTTTATGGCACCATTGGATAGCACAGTGCTGGAGCTTTAATATAACACCAACAACATGAAACGATGTTGATCTGGAGCTGAGTTATGATCATTTTAGTGACGCGAATAGGTCAATATTTCAAAAAATAAAAATCCAGAAAATTGGCTTTAAAGTCATGGCAAAAAATTGATTGTAGTTCTTTATAGCATAAAAAATAGTTAATTATGGCCAAACAGGATTTTTCAGTCAAACCTGGAAATTTTGTATATATAGTTTTCAACGGTTGATTTTTATAGCCCAGGATGTCTACTTTCAGAATCTGCCGGGTGGACACCAGGATCTGAACGAATGGGGAATGGATGGGGGGGGGGGAGGTGTCACGATGTGATCCAATGCTGCTCTCAATCCATGGTGAATTATCCCTTTGAGCGCTAGCACGACAATAGTCGTTTTCAGACTTTCTGTTGTTTCCTTCAAGATAAACAAATTTTACCACTTTCATGCCTGAGTTTACCATTGTCATCCTCATCCACTACAAGCCGCTAATTGCCGCCATTCTCGATTTGTAGCGGATGAAGGTGATTCGGTGTGGGTAGAAAATTAATGAAAATTGTCATGTATTGGTAAACCAGTTTCATGGAAATTTTCATTCTAAAACCACTAGTTGTAGGAAAATTAAGTCTGTTTTTAGGGATGTAAAATGATGCTTTAATGCATCGTGAGGGCTCAAAGGGTTAATCCCCTATAGCCTCGGTGGCGAGACACAACTTCAAGTGTGTGAAAATTGAGATTGTATAACTAAGCGCTTTACGATTGAAGTCCACTGAAAGTTGAGTCCCACAGTTTGGATTCAACTTTATTCCTGGCTTCAACCCGACCAACCATATGTTTGTCATCGTGGTTGCGCATATGCAGTGCTTAAAACTATTCTGAAGCCTGGAGTGTGCAGCACTGTGCACTATAAGAACTCCTGGAAGTTATTTAAACATAGCCAGGCTTACAGGCATCTCCTGTGGCGATATTGCACAAAGTGCAGAAAGGCATGTCACAATCACTAAGGGGGCCACCATTCAATCTCCAGGGGGGGGGGGGCTGGAGTAATTTTGAAATAAATATTTTGAGACTGAACTTTCATGAAATAATTAATTGTCTCAAGTACATGTTGTAAATAAATATTAATGGCCCTCAATTTTTTTGCCAAGCCTTGCTCGGCGCCGTTATCATTGAATGACAATTAAATTTCCTTGCTCGGCATTATTAAATGCTTGTCTCCTTAACCCCCACATCAATACTAAGCCTAGTTTGGGACACAAATTTGTAGACAGAAAAAATTTCTAAGAGAGTGAAATAAATATTTTGCTTGAGGCAGAGTGCGAAATAAATAAAATATTGGAGACAGGAGGTATAAATAATTTATTAAATAATTTGTCCAGTTCAAAAACTCCACCCCCTCTAATAATTGAATAGTGGCCCCCTAACTCACTGTGACATTGGGGCTGGGAAACTAGGTTGAGTGGCATGCACATAATACACAAATAATAAATCAACGACAGAACGTGTGTCAACAAACTCTTTTAGCGCTTCCAAAAATGTGACTTCTCAACTTGAGCCCGGTTGGTATTCCTGGTATATACATCATGTACAGTGTCAACCCTTTAACCGCCGGTGCCGCATATATTTGGGTTTTCATTTTTTTTTAGCAAATTAAGTACCACCTTTTAAACATGTTAAAAATAAAATGTGACATCAATCAGCAATATTTGAAAACAGTTGACCTCCATTTTGTCAAATCTGAATAATTTTTACTCACTTGGAGTTGTGGATCGCGTCAGCGAGACACAACTTCAAGTGGGTGAAAAATTAGATTGAATAATTTGGCGGTTAAATGGTTAAAGCGCTGAAATATTTTTGCACAAACCATGGGGACCTATGAGTTTTTACAAATATTAATTCATCATTAATGTCTTAGTTAGCTGTTTCCGCTTCATTTGAATACCTATGTTATGGGTCTACGTTTATTATAAATATTTTACTCTTACAGTACGGCGATCAACTTTTGACGTCAGGTCGATCCCCGCGCTGTAAAGGTTAATATGGTACGGGACAAGCGGTGTTTTTTTGGTTCATAAAAAATAGTTGTCGTGCTACAATGGTCATAACCTTACGGTCCTTTGGAAGAGTATTTTCTTCAGTGTTCATCATGCCTGCAACAATTTTTGCAGGTTGTTTTGTGTGAATTTTTTTTAAGAACCCCCCAATTACACAATCCATTGTCCTGATCTTGATGATGACCCTCGACACTCAATGTTTTGCAGTTGGTGGGTTGGGTTTTAGGTTGGACCGTTGGGGTATAGGTTGGGACATAGTTGATAATATTTAATGGCAGCTTAGGAGTAAAAGTACACTGCTCACCCTAGACACTGCTCCTTCGCATGTTAAAATGTGCAGATGGTTGACGTCATATGTCCCCCGCTCTCAATTTCAAGTATTGTAGTAAGCTTGTGATTGGCCGGCTGTCTTGCTAAAAGTACCCTGATCGGCTGGCGAGAATATTAGTGAGACACATAAGGCAGTGGGCTTTCAATCATAGCACTGAAGGAGACGGATTCTGGTCTTAAGCAATGAGCTCTCTATCATTACATTGCTAGCTTGGGTGATGGCACGGCGGACACGGATGGTTGGCTAACGATGACGGTTCATGATGGTGGTTTCAAACACACTGCTCAGAAAGCTAAGCACATTTCAAAGGGTCAGTCCTTGCTCTTACTCTGGTGGCTGGTCGCCTCTTCCCTGGTTCCTTGTCTCCTGGACTTCTTCTTGCCATTGCTTGTACAATCACCTACCTCATCAGGTGAAAAGAGAGAGGCACTATAAGGTTTATACCAGAACTAGTGCATAATCTCGCGTCAGCCCTCGCGCTGCGCGCTCCTCTAGCTAGCGAGAATATTATGGTGGCGGAGGGGTGGGTGTAGACAGACACCTGTGTGTGGCCCAGCAAACGCGAGCATTTGACCCAATGCTGTTTCAAAATTGGCCCACCGCCAACGGCGCTGGACCAACATTGAAACAACATTGGGTCGAGTCTTCGTGTTTGCTGGGAGAGCTGTCCGCATTTTGATACACGCGTGCCGTCTGTGTCTGGTCGGAACAGGCTGCACAGTGCTCTGTGTAGAGTAAAAGGTAAAGATGTAGTTTTGCAGTCTGATATCAAGTCTTAACATTTTTTACAGCTGACTTTACATTACACCCCCTGGTCACTGGACCTGTTCATTCGTGTGCCATTTCATTGCCTAAAACATCCATTTCGGCGCATTGAGCTTATCGTACACATTGCCATATCTGTCCTACCAGGTGCTCATTTACACCTGAGTCAAATAAAGCACGCAAGGGTAAAGTGTCTTGCCCAAGGACATAGACATAGTAATCTAATACAATGAAGTATTGGAGAGGGGTCTTAAGTATCATTGTTTTCACCGAGTTTCCACTGACGAATATGGGCTTCTAGTTTTTCCTGATAGGATGTACCCGAGCAAGGAGGGCGAAGGCCCTGGGGTAGTGGTTAGCACCGCTGCCTTTCACGCCAGAGTTCGGGTTTCGTTTCCTGGTTTCGGCGGTTTGAAAGAAACAAAAAAGTTTCTTCCCTATCCACTCGTGAAATTTATTATTGTGGGGAGCCTCCGTGACCGAAAGGTAGCGTTCTCGTCCTCAAACCTCCAGGGTTTAAATTTTGAATCCTGTGTCTGGAGGGCAGTGTCATCTCATTCATTTCACCATCCTCAGGATATTCTCCTGGCCCAATTTATTTCATTTTTCTTACCCGAGCAAGGAATCTCGTTTTTATTCGAGTTAATACTGGCCGGCAGTGACTGTACCTGTAGTTGATACTCTACCTCGAGAATGCTGTGTAAACAAGTTAGTGATGCTCAGCCAATATTGGTTTAATGCTAGGCCAGGGTAGAAGACGCTGGCCCAACCTTAAACCAATATTGTGTTACGGTGTCGTGTTTGTTGAGCTAAGGGGTGATCACGGGGCGCCACCTGTGGAGGGGTATGGTGCCAGCCCCCCGTTATGTACACACCACCTGGTGTCAACCCTCACAAACACACGTGTAGTCTACCGTAACAGAGAGTTACCGACACCCAGGGAATTTCGAGTGTCAGATAGGATCCTTTAGCTCCGAGGGGACGATTTACCCCACCACCAAGGATACTAATACCCCGGTGTTGTAGTATCCTACCATGTTACTACTATCTCTGCCTTCTACCGAGGAAAATAAAAAGACCTCTTTCTATATTCCTTGCTTCTACCTTTCTTTGTGTGTTTGTCCAGCAGGCGTTTTTTTTTTGTTTAAAATTGATTGATTTCTACACAAATGTCACAAATAGCCACAAGGCTACTATGCTAATTATTGTCTGTTATCAACTTCGATTATAGCTTACCTGACTCTGAACGGAAATGCACCTATTTATTTTTATGTGTTTGAACATATTTATACAAGGTGTATACATATTCGCAAATATGCTATTTAAAAAAAACGTTTTAGGTTATTTTATTTATTTAAAGATACAGAAACAATATCGTTCTAAAGTTGTAAATTATAATTATGGAAATGATATATATACAAATTCAAATTAAACATAAACTGATTATACCTACACTCATTATTAAACTTTGCAAATGTGAAAAGTTGTGGGAATTTGAATGGAATCTATAGAATAGATATTTATTAGCACCTTTTTACATGAACAAACAATTTTGCAAAAAAAAATTAAGAACAAAACAGTATGTGTGAATTTGTGTATTTACCGTAACGTGTAGAGTTAGTCTTGATCTATGTACATGTTAACGGGGGTTTATGGAGATGACAGTGTAGTGTTAGACCATAACAACCAATGGTGGTTCAATGCTGGGCCACCGTCGTAGACGTTGGCCCAACATTGAACAAACATTGGTTGTTGTGTTTGTATGGTTTATAGAGATGACAGGGTGGTATGAGACGATAACTAACTACTGTATCGTGCCTTGTCTACATAACACGTGCAGACAGCGGGAAGAGAGGGGTGGTCACCAGTCTGACGTCCTAATAGCAGAGCTACACCTGATCCCCACGTGTAACAGCACAGTCAATATACGACCATGGACACTACAAACCATGTCCTTGATACGACCATAGAGTTAGGAAATATATAACAGTGTGAAAATAAACTAGCAACAATCTAATGGGATTACAACGAATATATATCGGCTACAACGTGGAAACAAGCGATGGATAGACACTCATAAGGGATATAGAACATTTACACTGCATAAATAAACAAGCATCAATCTAGTACAAGGGTAGTCTTCAGTACACCACAGTCATAACATTTACAATGTGGAATACTGGAACCGAAAGTAAGCTCGTTGCAATAATCTAGAGGGATCTTCTTATTTGGACGTATTCTTTGCACTTGGAGAGCATCAGCTGATGTCTTTTTTCTTAGAGTAAGGAACACAAAAGTATCCTATATCAGCAATCAATCTGGATTATCTGCTATTCTCGCACTCTCTGCAGAGGTTTTCACTGACGGACCTCTCTGAAGGCAGTGGCTAATCGTACGTGATTCTTTGTGATGTAACTCTATCGCGAGTTTCGTTTACAAAACCACGTACAAATAACCCACTCCGTTTTGTAAGTACGTGATAAGAGGTATTGTTGTTATATTAGCAAAAATGAATAACACTTGTCCTCTCCATTGCTGGTATTAGCATAGAGTTAGCTGCTACTACCTATATGGCATTAGACATTTTGCTCTAGGTCGATTGAATTGCCATTGATCAGTGTATGTGTTAGGTATGCCATGTAGATTTATATAAAATTGTTATAGAAAATACACGTCTTGACACTGCCACTGGAGCGGTGTCGACACTAGACACTGCCGCTGGGCAGTGTCGGCACTTGACATATTGACACTGCCACTGCATCAGTGTCGTCTAGATGAACAAGGTGTTCGCATAAATGCTCACTTTACTCATTGGACGAGTGCTGTATTTCCCCATATCGCACTCAAATGAACACTGTTTGTATATTACATTTTCTACATATCACAGCGGAGAAGATGCTCATCATCAAACAAGACGTTAACCCGATGCTGGCCTGATGTTGGTCCAGCGTCGTAGACATTGGACCGATTTTAAGTCACCATTGGATAAGCGTCTCGTGTCTGCTAGCTGAGCAACAGCCAGAGTGTGGGTGAATATTATGTCGCTTTCTGCATAATCGCATAATCATGGCGATATCGCGACAGAAGGAAGCCCGATGCCGGGACTATGCCCTACTCTTATTTTGAATGTTTTCAAGGGTTCTTTATAGTGCACAGTACCATAGGCAACACTGTACACTCCATGCGTTTGAACAGCTTGGAGCACTGTATATGTACAACCACGATGACAAATATCGAGATTCGAACCTGGTACCTCCAGGTCACAAGCCCCAATCGATACGAATGAGCCATCGGGATCGGCCAGCTTCAGCCAGACACACATCTCTCTTGAGTCATCCAGATCTTTTTTAATCCTGCACTGTGCTCATGCTGTAGGGACAGCGTAGTGGTTCATCATTTTGAATATATACATGAGCTGAAATCTGTCCGGATATTTCACCCAAATGTCTGTACATTTATTCACAGAGAACACTAACGACTCGACCAGCACAAATCAGCTGTGGCATTTACCGTTGTAATCTCTCTGGAGTGAGATACTCTCGTTTAAAGTAATTGCATCCAGATATTTTTGTCTTCAATTCAATGCGACACTTTTTACAAGCGTATAATAACCGGAATTGACCGAGCTCAGAGGTGCAGATTATGATATCAGCAGATACTATGTGGCATTTTGTCTGAAGTGAGATATTCTTTGATAGGAATCTTTGCATTCGCACATTTATTTTAATGACATCTGAAACATACAATACTTCCAATTCCCCGGTAGGGTCGAGCTCAGAGGGTATCACAACCACCCATCCTATATCTGCCTGTAGCAATATTGCACCCCATTTGCAATAAAAATAAGCGGAAATATCAGGTATGAAAGGTAAACTCTCCAGAAGAATATATTACGGTGTTGAATCCAGAGGGGGGGCAGATCCAGACGGGGGGGGGGGGCCGATCCCCCTTTTCGAAAGATAAGTTCTTGATCAGCCCTACCTCTATAACTCCTCGCAGATTCCTTGATCACACCAAACTGACTCCGCTCAAACACGATACGTTAAACCGATGCTGATTTAATGTTGGCCCGCCGTCTCCGACGTCGCCCCAGCATTAAATCGGCATTGGATTAACGTATCGTGTTTGCTGGGACTGTGGCTGGAGGATGAATGTAGCCCTGGTGTTTACACGTGTTCTATACACCTGCTACATCATGTAGGTACAGATCGCTATAGGCCTGCTGGCTGTTTATCTATGCTGTGTTAATGGTGGGCAACCGTTTACGACGCTGGCCCAACATTAAAGCAGCCTTCAACATCTCGTGTTTGTCGGATGTGTGTCCAACACGTCAGACTTAACATACTGTCAAATATATAGATGTTTTATTTTATCTTATCTTTTTATTTTATCTAATATATTCCCATTTCCACGGGACGCATAAGTCGAGATTACTATATTCTAGCAAATCATTCGATTAGAGTAGGGCATAATCGAGACTATAAAGAGCTTCCTTTGTGCAAACTCGGCCTCAGACCTCTAAGGTTTGAATTTCGAATCCTGTGTCTCGAGGGCAGTGTCATCTCACTCATCTCACCATCCTCTCCTTGCCCAATTTAGCCTGTATGTGCACAAAAGTACCCTTAACCCTTTAACCGCCAAATTACTCAATCTGAATTTTCATCCACTTGAAGTTGTGTCTCGCTGACGCGATCCACAACTTCAAGTGAGTGAAAATTATTCAGATTTGACAAAATGGAGGTCAACTGTTTTCAAATATTGCTGATTGATGTCACATTTTGTCTTTAACATGTTTAAAAGGTGCTAAGTAATAAAAAATGAGAATCCGAATATATGCGGCACCGGCGGTGAAAGAGTTAAGCCCGATTCATTTCATTTTCTTTGTACAGAAAGCGCCGTAAACAGGTGAAGTGTTCCATCACTCTCCCGTTGCAAATCTGTAGGTGACTCATACTATGAGTAGTATTCAAAGCGGATTCATGTTTCATCACTACCATGAAAACACCTGACGTTGGCCCAATTCTGGGTCAACGTTAGACTATCACAGCAAGGAGCTCTTTTTAAACTCCGTAGTCACACCAATGATATTAGTATCCTTGGTTAATATAGTCAACACAGCTGTTTCATAATGAGGAGGATTTATACTTCCGAAACTCAAATCGAATTTCAACTCCTGTGTCTGAAGGGCAGTTTCATCTGATTCCTCAGGAGGTTTTAGCCTATATGTGCACGAAAAGGGACTAAAATTAAAACGCCATTCATCCATTCACTCTTCATATACCGGATGTTACAGTACCATATTTGGTGAGCAGTAGCTGTCTATTGTTCGCAACTAAAGCACATTGCTAAAGCTCCACAATTGAAGCCCAATTACCAGGATGAGTAGAGCTAGGCATGCTCCAGGTTTCTCTTTTTACACCGTTATACATTAAACTGCACAACGCACAAAACGTCCTTTTGTAGTTTTTATAATGCGGTAATGCCAATGGTCTTTGGCAGCGCAGCCAACCTTCAGTAATCGTACAGCGTTGTCCCAGCGTTGACTCAATGTTGGGCCAACGTCTGCGATGCTGGCACAACATTAATCCAACACTGTTTTAATCAGTCCCCTCAGTTGGTTTATCGCATGGAACATTATTTGTGATCATGCTCGCAATAAACACCAGACGTCTACCCAATGCTGGTTTAATGCTGGGCCAACGTCTGTGACGCTGGCCCAACATTAAACCAGCATTGGGTGGACGTCTCTTGATCCTGCTCGCAGCCTCTCAAGTACCCCAACCTTCACTGTGGATACTTGATACAGGAAGTAGATTACGGCGGCACCTTTTAACCCTTGTAGCGCTAAATTGAATAATTTATCCCCCCCCCCTCCCCACTTGAGGTTGTGTCTCTCTAACAGTGGTTGAAAGTTACACATATTAGTTTAATTTGAGACCAAACATTTGCAAATCTTGGTGTTCAAGCACTCATTTCATTTCCAATAACTGCTATTTTGTTGCAATAATTTTGACTTGACATTTAGTTATTTTTATTTCCAAAATTTCCTATACTTAGTTACTTTCAGTTGCTGCACAATTTAATTCAATGGCACTGGCCGATGTGTACTGTTGTCCACTCGTTTTCTTTTTGTTGAAGTTTTATTTAAAACATTTTTCATTTTTTCTTGTAACAGTTATTTCAAATTAGAGCATTTTTTCACTTTCTGATCCGTGGTATTTCAAATTTGAACCATTGTCTTGGACGTTGGTCAAGCTTTGAAAAAAAACTTTTCTTCAACATCCAGTAGGCTCTATTTGGTGGGACGTAAATAGGAATTGGTGTACTAGAGTCATTATCTGCTAATGAAGGTTTTTGTATCAGTATCCCTCCCGGGAGTGGGGGGGGGGGGGGGGGTGCAGGCCATGTGGTTCCATGTCTGCTTCAAAATACACTCCCCTCCAATGTAATTAGAACATTGATGCAACATTACCCAACAAAAAAGGCATTCACTCAATGTTGTTACGATGACGGGCCAGCGTCGTTGCTAATCCACCGCCTACTAAGTTGTCCCAACATTAAAAAGCATTGGTTCAATGCTTCTGGTGTTTTTTCCTAGCGGAACCACCTGCTTCCAGATTCTGTACTTTGAGGCTCTACAAGTGGCATCACAAATTTCCACTCACTGTTTTTTCTGCCCATAGCTCGTTTTCTGAGAAAAAGAACGCTTTCAATATTTTTTATGAGACTTGCTATTTGCCGGACGACGATTTGCTTTTCTAATTTATTTTTCTAAGGTGTGTTTGAAATAAATATATACTATATAGACTTGTCTCACCTAACCTTTGGCCGCCCATATATTCTGATGTGGGCGGCTGAGGGGGGGGGGGAGGGGGTCTATTAGGGTGTCTCTGCCCCCACCCCACCCCCGCCACGTCCATTCATACGTTCGGAGGAGTATAATCCAGTGAAGCAGCTCTGGCGACAGTCTCGGTTTCGAACCCAGCACGCCAAGCTCGACACACAGATCTGTTTCTAGTGATATTTCAAAGCCAGGTTTTTCATGGATACTCATTTAATTCCGATATAGGGTTGTCATGACTACGGTGTGTGGGTGACCGGCCGGCTTTACACGTGTACAGACATCAGCCTCAGACACAGTCTCTCCTGCTCACAGACAGACAGGCGTCTTCTGTGGTCGCCAGGACTCGATGGTGAGCACTGCAACACATACTAATCATGGAAGCTTCCAGTGATTATTTCACCACATTGGATATATAGCAGGATTTAACATAATTTCTCACATTCTGTGCAGTGGTTTTCATTGTGAGATGTGTATCGGTATCAGTCCATATCGCACTATAGCTGTAGTTTGACTGCAATGTATGCCAGTTATGTCATGTGTGACTTGATCGTGTGAGAGAATACAAACGTTGTTTATTTCTAGTTATTTCTAGGAAAAACACAACCCATGTCCAATGTATAAGGTGTTCACCTAAAGGCTCACACCTTATACATTTGACGAGTGTTGTATTTTCCCATATCGCACCCAAATGGACACGATTTTCATATCTCTGCATGATTTCACACAATCAGCAGGAGTTATGGCAATCCTTATAATGCGGGGATCGACCTTAGACGTCAGAATCTGACGACTGAATCTAACTAGAATTTGAGGCTGCAATACTCACTCACTGGACTCAAATGAAGGCCGTGTGCATATCTTCCATTAAGTTAAATGTCGTACAGAGGAATACTGCTGTCTGACGGGGTGTGACGTCATGTTACGCGTACTATCATGACGTCGATAAGCCTAGATAACATGTCATAAACCAGACCTACAGAGATACCGTGAGCTGGTTATCAGAGCTCACTTTTTACCCCATATCTCCTTGTTAACTGGTTTGTGATGTCCAAGTACCGCCTTATCTGCATATTTACATGTTTACCAGCTGTATATGCTAGCAATAGGATAATGGTCAGCCGACTTATCAATACTGAGAGAAACATGCGTTATTATGTCACGACCGACAGGTGCAGAGCGAGGCGTACGTTATCAAATTCGCTCAGCGCAATCACAAACGCTGGTCGAAACATGTTGAACCGATGTAGCTTTAATATTTTAATTTTAATAAATATTTAGAGCTTTATTAACTACCGCTGTGTATTCAGTTGCTATAATAAAATATATCTAAAGCTCTAAATAATTATGGAAATCAACATAATAAAGCTACATATATATATATATATATTGTAATTATTATTAGGATTCATGGATGTATCAGGATTTAGCAATATGAGACTATACGGTTGATGTGAGACTAAAGTGCTTCATAGACATGATAGAGGGAACAGACACAGTATTAGAACACTATGCAACATGGTGAACAATGACATGATTACATACTGACACACTAATATACTACTATTACATAGAACAGAGACACATTGTGTACAAAGTACTTATGATCTGTACGGCGAAAAGGTAATTCCAAATTTAGTTACTTGATATGGAATACAGTGCACCATTTCATAGAAAAAGCGGACCTGCATTGCTGAACAATCTGTAGTGGTGCAGAGAGATAGCTTTGCATGGAGGTTTATTAGATTCTACTACAAGACAGCAGGGACCCCTAGAGAGCAACAGAAGAAAGTGAACATGGCGTATTAAGCAGTCTATGATATAGTCATGGATAATGGCTAGACTGCTTATTGCAAGAGTATTTGTTATATATCATTGTCAGTATTGTACTTTACTTCATATGATTATCAGGATTACAGAAGGACTTATATTCTTGTTGATATTATACGCTCGGTACTTGATATTATAAGTAGTACCTTTTATAAGTAGTTGATAACGTATAAGTGGGTGAAGGGAAATCCAGATATGGTTGCATAACAAGTGCACATTGTACTATATCTTACAGGACAGTACGCCCCAGTGTTTAAAAGGGGACATTATAATTATCTTGGTACATGGAAGAGTATCATATCGCATTTAAGACATTGAGTAGACCTATGACTAATATAGTCGAAATATCACAAACCGGAACAGTATCCCACTCTCCGCATATAATAACAGGTGAACCACGCTCCAGTAAACAGTGTTCAAAATATAGGAGACATCTTCATGCTTACAGTACATAGAACAGAGATCCTACATAGTCTCAGCGAAACAGACTTCCAGTTGTCTGCCAGTGTTTTTTCAATCGGTGGTTATTTCGATTAAATCCTTTCAAGAACTATAATGAACCAGGTCTACACCACTACCGCATCTAGTATATGTTTATGCGTACAAGGCGAACTATAGTTCAACTCAGAGAGTTTCCAAAAGAGAATGTTAACTAAATACAGCATGTATGGTGTACCATAACAGTGGTGTCTCCGTCCACGTGCGGGTGTAGTGTTCACACAGACACAAACACAAAGGATATAACCAGCCGGCAGTGTGCCCCGGTCAATCCACCCGTTACCATGGATATAGAGGGTATGGACCTTGGGGTGTCGGGAGCTGTGGAGTATGACTGTAAGACCTGGCCTAGAGTCCTCAAACACAGAGTGTAAGTAAAAACACTCATTATCATGAGTACCATTAATATCATTCTCATTTCAGATTTGAACAGGGTGTAAGTATAAACACTCGTTATCATGATTACCATAAATATGATTCTCGTTTCAGATTTAAACAATTATAATGCTATATTGTCTCAGTTTAATTTTCACCCTTTTGAAGTTCTGTCTCGCTACCGCGACCCACAACTTCAAATGACCTTGACCTGCAATGCTTTCACCTAGTCATATAATACGATGAAGTATGAGGGAGGGGGACTTATATAACATTATTTTCACCGAGTAGCCTTTCAAAACTTCCAGTGGATGAAAAGTACTCATATTTGGCTAATTTGAGATCATTTACAAATTGTTATGTTCTAACACTCACTTCATTTTATTGACTGATTTAAACTGTTAATAAAACAGTTTAAAAAAGGGTGGTGGCCCTTATTTTTTTATGTTTTAAATCTTTCGCCACTGCTGCGAATTCACTTCTTACAGGGAATGAAGCATATACTGGCATTTTCAGGTGAAATGTCTCCCCGCGGCACACCACAATGTCCGGTATCAAATCGTCTTTTGTTACTTACAATAACATACAAGAACTGCTATAGAAATTTCTTGCTAATACGTTATAAAATTATGTAGAAGCCATCTGTTACTGAGTAGCTGGACCGTAAACCCCTTAGATCACTGAGCTATTCAATTTAAATTTTCTGTCAATTGAACTCAGCTTCAAGTGTTATTTGTAAAATTTGTGTTATTTGTGAAATTTATATCCCAATACATATTTAGGTCCCAATATATATGTTTCAAAATTGCAGGCATATTTTACTTTTAACAACTAGTTATCAGGGGTTAAACAGGTGCTAATGAAAACACAGAATGTCTACTGGAGTCGACATCAGTGTTCTAGTTAGGGGCTGATCTAATAAGAAGCCCACTCTTCCTCTTTCTTCGTAATTTGTAGCCGAGACACCTGTAGTATGTACGCTTCGCGGTTTATTTCAGCTTTATGTACTCGTTGCGGTTTATTTCGCCTTTAAGACTGTAGAATTTCTCCACAATAGACATCTATCATGAAATCAGCGATCTGAAAAGCAACGGAAACAAACATGTAGAACCTTTTGTCAGATTTTCAGTTTGAACCTAGCCTGGACATGTGAAGGCAAATGTTTCTTTATATTTGCTCACAATAGCGCATACAGCTACAACATATAAATGATCTGCTAACGTCATTTCAACGCTGGCCCAACGTCTGCGACGCCGGGCCAGCTTTGAACCGACGTCCGGCCGCATCCTGTTTTCTGAGATAAACAGGTGAACAAATTAGTCATGTCGGCGGAGCAAGTATTTTACACTTTGCCACTCAGAGTCATAATAAGACGTTTAACTTAAGTTATTCGGATTTCTGTCCACATTCTGAAAAGGTGACGTTAAAGAGAATAACAACTCTGAGGCTCTATCCAAATCAGTCGGATAACTGGTTATATGTGTATTCAGGGTTGCCACGACATTTTAATAACCTGAAAAGTCTGGATTTTTTTATCAGAAACCTGAATTGTCAGGAAAAACACCTTATTTTTAAAAAAGACAGGAAAAAAGTCAGTAATTTTGCTTTAAAAAGCTTCAAATGACGAAAAGGTTTATATTTATGACAAATAGACTTTTCACTTGTTTACAAAAACAAATTTTATCGATTTCACATAGCATTTTTTGTTTTTTAAAGTATATAAAGTGGGCCAGCAGGACTATTATTTTATTAATTTAGACCCTAAATTAGAATCGTTTTTCGTTTAATGATAACCTGCCTACATTGTGTACAATGTCACCTCTTGAGGCTGGAGGGTTAATAATAACCTCAAGCGTGTACAATGTCACCTCTTTGTTGTACTTCAGATTAATCAAGCCTCGTTCCTATTCAGAGCCTGTGAGCATTCGCGTGGAACACGTCTGGTATTTCCGGTGGGTTATGGGTCAGGGGAGCAGATTTCCCAGAATGCCTGTAAACCGTCTGCATGCTGGATATATCTTAAAAATCAATTCACTTCCAATTTTCAATCACTGATATCGATATGTGAGCGTTTGAAGAAATTGTTATTGAGAAATAATATTTTTCAGTGTCAAAATAACTCGCTTCGTTTTTTATGGGCCTTTATACAACAAACAAATGCTTACTAAAGAACTCCTTATCTATTTTTACATGACCTTTGTCAGGGGTCTTTCGTTGTCGGCTGTCCCTTTGGATCCCGGAATGAAATACTGCAAACAAACCAGACAGTACTTATAACACATGATTGGCGAACAATCTAAATGTGATAGAAGGGTTGCATGGCTTTGATACATAGCTGACGTGCAGAGCAGTTTGAAATATTTATTTACCTGGATGCGTAATAGATTAGACTATAGACTGTCACTTGCTTTTCACAATATTGAATTTCTGATAATTCAGTCTTAAATGTAGTGAGTGACGAGTGGGTAATTAGGCCTACTTCAGCTAGTACTGAACCAGATCTGTTCTGAGAACATCATTATTTATTCTCCTATGGCCACTGCCTCCGCCCCCCCCCCCACCACTCCCTCTCCCCCCCCCCCTCTCTACCCCTGACAGGTCTGTATGGTATAATTACAATTATAGTTGATCGTTACATGAGGCATCAGTCTGCGCCGTACACACTGAGTCATAAGAATACTCAAAAAAACAACTCATTAGCTGCCGTGTCCATGGCATCGTCAGTTTTCGTGGATCTATAGATAGGTATTTATTGACAAAAGAAAGTCTGCGTCATTAATATGAACACTACAGTGCAGTGCATAATTTATGATAAAATAGGAAATGGTGTAAATATATGTACAAGTATAATATGCTTTAAAACATGCTACTGATATTATGCATGATCAATTATATATGTCCCCCACCAAAACCAGAGATAAAATAGCTGATATTGTTATAAATACGTGTAGTAGCAAAAAAGACACTCTATGTTAGTGTTACATAGGCAAATTGGGGCCAGAGTAGTTTGCCGGTTTCAGCTTAACTTTTTACTTGAAATGTTTGAAGGATAACGTTATTATCATGACGTTGTTATGTATCATTCTTATTGTGTACTTCTTTCGAAGGGACCAGCTATTCTCATTTTTAAAAGAACTGCAAATGGTTTGATTAATATGGTATAATATGCTGGTAAAAGGCCTTGATCTTTCAAATTTGCGTATTAGTATGTCATCGTGTGTATGCCAGACTGTAGACCTAAGTGCAGAAATTGTGTATCTTGCACCACATCTTAACCCTTTCAAACCTGACTTTACATTGTCATCTTCATCCACTACAAGCCGCGAATTGCTGTCGCAATTCTCGACTTGTAGTGGATGAAGCTGACTTGAAATGGGTGAAAAATTAATGAAAATTGCCATGTATTGGTAAACCAGTTTCATGGAAATTTTCATTCCAAAACCAAATTTTAATTCTAAAACCCCTAGTTGTAGGAAAATTAAGGCTGATTTCAGGGATGTAAAATGATGCTTTAATGCATCGTGAGGGCTTCAGGGGTAAAATAGGGCAGGGGTGGATCCAGAAATGTAAAAAATGGAGAGGTCCTATTGGAATTTACTTTGCTCGATGTTAGTTGAAGCAATTTAGTTTCTAAAAAAAGGGGGATGTGGATCAAAGTCAAGGAAGCAAATGTCAAATGTGGTCTTGTACCCTTTTACACATACGAATTCGCGATGACGCATCTGCTGAAGTGGCTGTGAGCTTAAAATTTTATTTTATGCTGAGATTTTACTATCAGTTTTCTAAGAAACGTTTTCTCCTATTGAGAAATACACTTTCGAGAAGGTCCAGAAGGAAGCGAACGAAATTATTATTATATCTCTTTATTACTATACAGTATAGCATGCATCAGAAAATGTCAATGACTCGTCAACTGAGTATGGTATAGTCTGACCATTGCAAAAAACATATAATCACTTGGCAGATACGACCTTGTGATGCTCATAAGACGATTTTGATGAAACGTACACATAGTTGTTATTGTTCCTGTATCAGTTCATAGTTAGTAAGCCTTCAAATATACGAGTTATTTATTGAGTATGGTATATGAGAATCAAAATATCGTATGCTGCTGTTTACAAAGCGGCAAATACGTTATTTTGATGCTCAGATGACGATTTTCTTGTATCTCAGTCTAAATGAAACAGAGATGTTATTTTGCGCCGTCTAAAGCATGAGTCATACTACAACCGGAAGTGATCCATCTCTTTCAGTTCTCACCTTTATGACCTTCACAGGTGATTTACCCTTGACGGCATTATCAATCACCAGAAGCATTAAAATAACGGATAAACACTGAGCGACATCCAACATTGGAAAATAATTACTGTAGATCTGGTAATATTCGCGAGGTTTTCATTTTCGCGAGAAGGACGAGTTTGCGAATTTAAAAATCTCGCGAAAATTATTATTATGAGGGCTACCTATCATCGAAATCGATAATTCGCGAATTCTAGACTTCGTAAAAAGTCCCGAAAACACCAATTCGCGAGAATCTAAAAACGCGAAAATTACCAATAGTCGTTTTCAGATTCTCTCTAACAAAATCGTCGATACATCCCGCTATGTTTTTAACTGGAGTGTCATCTGTCACATATGTTCCCCATGGCATATTACAATAAATGTTAACTCTTGTGTTTGTTTCTATTTTACGTCATTTGAAGCTGGAATTGCTAACGCAATTTCCACCTTCAAATGATATACACCTTCAAAAAATATACATATTTGTGAAAAATAGACATATCCCAAATTTTAATATCTGAATAACAAATCATTTGGCACAAACTATTTTATCAATTTTAGTGGCATTTTATTACGTTTGAAAGTAGCTTCTACCCGTGTATAATATATACGGTCACAGCAGGAGAAGGGTTAAGAAATGACAGATTGTGTCATAATAGGACATTCTGAGATGTATTTGATATATTTGTGTATTTTAATAAATACTAAGTAATTTGTGTATTTTATTAAATGATAAGTAATTTCAGTCATTTTAGGGTGATAATCGCGCCAGAATAATTGGATGAAGAAATATCTGAATCAAACACGCTGATGATATTTTCGATATGAGTGTTTCAATTTGCATATCTAGCTATTTGTGAAATATCGCTGTTTAATGTGTTAAATATCGTATTTGAATATGCGTTGTGAGAATTGCGCACGATAGTATGCCAACTTTATCCAAATGATAATTATATAATTATCATTTGGATAAAGTTGGCATACTGTCGAACATATTATGTTCAAACCGTAAAAACATCACATAAATTTTCATATTTTGGCGGCAGCTGTTTGTTTTCTCTGGGTTTAAAAATAGTTATTGTAATTGAAACACACACAGCTGTTTCATATTTCGTTTGTTGAAATGTAATCATAATGCTGATACAGGCGATAACACTGCTGTGCAAACAAACTCTGAATAATAGATGTACTAGATGCACGCTAGCAAAAATATTATGACGGCGCGATGTCTGACCTGATAATGATTATGATGGTTATGATAATAGGGATGATATTAGTGAGCCACGTGCAGCGCGGACAGTCTGAAATAATATGTGTTTAATTATTATCACATCGCACGCGACTCTGTACATGTGTTCTGTATATCCTGCTGTGGCCTATATGGTGATACAGCGTGTCATTGAAAGGGTGTATCTGCTAATTTGAAATAGACCCACCCTAAACCCTTTCCGTGCGAGGATCGACTTTTGACGTCAGAATTTGACGTCAAAAGTCGATCCCCACACTGAAAGGGTTAAAAATATATACATGGCCGTAGTCCCCAGGGCTTGAAATAAGGCTATTCTTGCAGTCCGGTACTGCCAAAAAATGTGCAGGAATGGTAAAATTTGTTACTAGCCATTCCGATGAACAGGCAAATTTAAGGCCGTCCTAGAACAAATGCCATTTCTAGGACTGACAATATTTACTCAGGAATGGCAGTTTCCCTGACTTGCCACTTCTGTGTGGATTGGCATGCCATCAACGTTTAATTCTACCCCTGGTCATATAACATAGGTATTCAAACGAAGCAGAAAAATATCCAACTAACACATTTACGATGATTTCAAAGTGAAAAAAAACCTTGGTTTCCAGAGTATTTGTGAAGCAATTTGAGCACTGTAAGGGTGAATCACTGTAACCATGGTAACCAGTGCGACTAGTATTATAACAGCTCTGGTTCGTGGATACAGTTTTGTCAATATACTGACGTCGGAATTCTATATTAGAAGAAATTATTTTATCCCTCACAAGAGACAGTTACATTCTAGTATTCGTGGTAGACGGAAAACCACAGTAGCACACAGAGAACCTGGTCGCCTGTAGCAACAGGTTTAAAATGATGGGTTTTATACTAACTGATGACGTCATAAACATCCAATGACGTCATAAAGACAAAATTGGCGATGAGTTAGTCCGCTTCAGGTGGAGGTTATGATGACATCCCGCGTACAAGGTCAAGGTCACACTAACACTGATCTATTTACTCTGACACCGTAACCATATCAACCATCAGTCATCTCAATTATCGCCATGGAAACCGGTTCAGAAAAAACGATTTCCCGGGACTCTGGTGAATCATCGCTCGTCTCCCAGGAAACTGGAATGTTATCCCTGTGCTGGTTTAATGGTGGACCAACGTCGTAAACGTTGGCCCAACATTAATCCGTCATTGGGCAATGTTATTTCCTACGAGGCATTGACTCGTTCTGGGTGAACACTAGACGTTGAACCAATGTTAGAGTAATGTTGGGCCAGCGTCTACGACGCTGACCCAACTTCAATCACACATTGGGTTGGCTGCTTCAATGCATCTTGTTTGCTGGGATTTATGTTTTAATGTTGGCCCACAGTCTGCAACGCTGGGCCAACATTGAAACAACATGGGTCAGCGTTTCTTCCCAGCAAACACGAGACATACAACCAATGCTGTTTCAATGTTGAGCCAGCGTCGCAGACGATTGCCCAACATTAAAACAAAATTTGTTTTATTCCTCGTATTTTCTGGGATTTTTGCTTGACTGTGTGTGTGAGGCTCCCTATGGTTTACTGTTACACAATATCGATTTACCAAGAAAATAATGTTAGATAAAAAGGGACTCGAATTCGACAAATTGGTCTACTAGAGGGTAGGCCCTGTAATAACGTCGTTTTTCCTCGAAGTATGATTTCTGTTCATCTATCAAAAAACGCGAAAATGGAAATACTCAGCTAGCACAAGATTTTCACCCAAGATTGGGTCAATGGTGGTTCACCGTCTACAACGCTGGCCCAACATTGACCCAACATTGGTTTAACGTCTCGTGTTTCGTTAGGACATGCCTTGTAATAACGTCATTTTACCGCCAAATAACATTACTCTCAGCTTCTATAATCTAAAAGGAATAAATTCCACATCAAAGGACACACTTCAGTTTATCCTGTTATCCCTGAAGTTCTTGGTCGATCTACAATATTGGAACATCTTTTCTGGGAGGCACTTTAACCCTTTCAAGTCTGAATTTTATATTGTCATCTTTGTCCACTACAAGCCGCGAATTGCTATCGCAATTCTCGACTTGTAGTGGACGAAGATGATTTGAAGTGGGTGGGAAATGTAAGAAAATTGCCATGTATTGGTAAAATTTCATGGATATTTCCCTTCTAAAACCCCTTAATTTTAGCAAAAGGAAGTCTGTTTTCAGATTTTTAAAATGATGCTTTAATGCACCGTGAGGGCTTAAATGGTTAAATAGCTGTTTTGGAGTTGCAGTGTGTGTTTAGTGATCCCTTTAGTGAAAGATGTAAACTTCAAATTAAATAAAAAATTCTCAATGAAAACGTCTTTTTGATTAGATTCTTATTTTTTTCTTTGAAAAATAGTCTCTATTTGATATAGGGCCTACTGTTTATATCGCGCCTGTGTCAATATAAATGTATAATACGGGACTGGTTCTTTTGTTTATTTGTCCAGACAACAGGCGATAAAAAGGTGATTGGGAAATTAAACAAAGCCTAATGACGGTAGTTAGCGTCATTATGGGTAACACACTGACAGCTGCCTTATGTATGATCAAGGATGATACGGGCGGATTTGCGGGACGGGGGGGGGGGGGGGCTTACCCGATTGTTCTTTTTGGAGTATACCAGCAACCAACATACGATGAATCCATAAAATGCCCAAGGGGGCGCTCTATTACAAGGACTTCCACGACCACTTTGCTTCAGACTACATTGCCGTGCAACATGCAACACTGTGTGGTTTATTTTCTGTTTGATTTAAATCAATCAAATTTATCACCCAGAAGTATTATCTCTCAGGCTTGTTGTCACGTGACCATGTGGGCGGGGCTTATTATCACACGTGACGTATGTATGCGTGCGGGACATCTGATTAACAAAGATAATAAATGCAGGTAATAAAAATAATAAAACAAACTGATCTATCATCAGATCTTCACTAACTATTGACATGACAGCGAATGGATTAGTCTTTATAATAATATTCACTTTATTCGTATAAATGTACAGTTCATACATACATTGTTCAGGTACATTCCGTTATACTAGGTTTCAGAAATGCTCATTTATAGCGTCGTGTACAAGGAAACACATAGCTATATCGTGTTCGGATGGGCATCGATTTTTACTAAATTTAATTTAAAAATATTAATGAGACTAAGATGAGCATGTCCTGATAGTACATGCTGGTAATAAACTGATAAAACTGTAGGCCTATATCATCCGACTTCTATGAGGTCCAGACCAGTAAAATAATCATATTATCAACTATATAGAGAGGTCAGCGGCTGAAGAAACTGACAGTCTGAACGATCTAATGTAAGAAATGGATCCAAAACTATAGGAAATACACGAAATAATTTCCCTGGTGTAGCGGTGCCGATAGCAGTCTCAAAATGCATGCTGGTAATAACCGGATCAAACAATATCAGATCGATACCCTTACAACGGTGAAATATTTTGTAAGAACAATGGAGACTAAAAGGGTTTTTTCAATTTAAAGTCATCATAAATGTCTATGGGCGTCAGATTATGACGTGTAAAGTCAATCCCCGCACTGAAAGTATTAAAATGAACATAGTAATAGCGGTCTGTAGTGGAAGATTTTAATTTGATTTCAGGCCTCAAAGGGTAAATTGGGTGTTTTACAACAAGGTATTTTATCAATTGGAGAGGTATTAACTTAGGCTTGGCTCTTGTTTGACACCGGATACGCTCTTAGCCCTTTCAAGCCTGACTTCACATTGTCATCTTCATCTACAAGTCGCGAATTGCTGTCGCAATTCTCGACTTGTGGATGAAGATGACTTGAAGTGGGTGACAAATGGGAAAAAAACTATTGTTATTATTAACCAGTTCCATAAAATTATTCGTTCTAAAACCCCTAGTCTTTAGAAATTTAAGTCATTCTTCAAAGATGAAAAATGATGCTTTAAATTATCGTGAGGAATTACATTGATTAATCCATAAATCGCTGAATTAAATAATTTAAATTCCCACCCACTTCAGGTTGTGGGTCGCGGTATTGCGACAACCTCAAGTGGGTGGAAATTTATATGGGTGAAAATTACTCATATTTGTTAAATCAGAGTCCAAACATTTGCAAATCTTGATGTTTAAAAACTTATTTAATTCCCAATATCAGTGATTTAAACGGCTATTAAAACGGATTAAAAACGATGATAGTGGCGCTCTAGCGGATTAAGTGTTTATTATATATTGGTTAACTCTACTGGCGATGATAATAAGAGAGATTGATGGTTATATTATGTGCCACAAATACGTCAACCTTTAGAAGTCACCTTGGTATTAAAGGGTCGTGATACGAGCTTCTAGCACCTTGGTATTGAAGGGTCGTGATACGAGCTTCTAGCACCTTGGTATTAAAGGGTCGTAGGTTTCCTTTATCCTTTTAACCCCTAAAGCGCTGACATACTTTCGTATAAACCATGAAGACCAAAGGGTTGTTTTCACCTTGAAATCATCATAAATGTCTTAGTTTGCTCTTTCCGCTTCGTTTGAATACCTATGTTATGGGTCTACGGCCATTAGAAATATTTTTACTCTTACAGTGCGGGGGTCGAGTTTAGACGTCAGATTCTGACGACTAAAGTCGATCCCCGCGCTGTAAGGGTGAATACCATGGTGACTATTTATGCAGAAGCAGAAGGCTTTAGTGATTTTAATATACCACCATGGAATAAAAACATCATTTATCAGTCCTTAAATGGTTAATAGTAGATAAAGATATGCAGATTAACCCGCTTTTTTATCATTTCCATTTAATAAGAATAAAATCATAATTCCAAATTTAAAGGCTCTGATAATTAACCAATAAGCACATAATCCTGGAGCGGTGTCGATTTTTAAGGATAGTAAAAATGTTATTTGAGATAATATGTCTATCTCAGCTTAAATGGCAATATTAGTGACCTATATCGCCAGCTATAATTCTCTAAAGTCAGCTTTTTTCATTTTCGAATTTCAGAGATATTAGCACATCCTGGTTCGTATGAGGTTTCTCATTAAGTCTGTACGGGTACTTAACAGGTAAAAAGAACTGATTACCTGCGTATCTCTGTGACCTACCGGCATGAACTCTGACCCCGGGGTCACAATGCCGGCCTAATGTTGGGTCAACGTCGCAGACGTTGACCCAACATTAGGCAGACATTGTGATTTTATTGTATTGACAATGAGGTTATACTGATGTACATAACCGAGTCATCTCCCACTCGACTTACACAATAGTAGCCTAGTATACTACACGGGTTTGGATTTAGTGACACTGTCACTGTGTCAGTCTGGACTGACACTGGTGACACTGACAGACCTATACGTTAAATCTAGTGCATCAAGCCTCCAACTGCATGGATAAGGTTTCATTGTCACTTTGCTTGCAGTGACAAATCGTGGATTCTGTCGTCATTCTGGACACTGTCACTTTGTCACTATTCTACCAGTGAGCTCATCATGTTCAGTATCACTGACACTAGTGACACTGACGCTGTACTTGCAGTGATATGTTTGTCGATTAGTTCATACTGTCAGTTCATACTGTCAATAATTATTGTTTTCAACATTTTTCTGTCACTTTCTGTGGACTCAAAATAAAACATATTTCCTTCAGACGGACTAAGGCGGCCATACACTGTGCCGAGTGTGGAGTGTTCTAGATAATCTTGTTATCAGGATAATCTTGGTATCATACTGATGCCGTGTGTCTGGGGGATGCCCATCACTTACACCAGAACAATCTGTAACCATGTCAACCAACACCTCCCTCTGGACCATTAACAATAGAGCATCACCTGGTCTAGATGGTACATCACCATCTCCTGGGGCGGCAGGCAGATCATTAACACCTGTCTCACCTGCCTGGAGTAATATGTCAGGTGTTTTACCTGGGAAGGGGGACATGAGGTCACAGGGAGGTGACGGAAACTATCACAATGGACCTATGTCATGGCAGGGGACGGCAACCAATAGCAACCGCATGTTGCCATGGCAAACACAAAATAATGACAATTTGCCAGAGCCGGTAGAGAAATTGAGCAATGGTAAATTGAGATGGCAGAAAGAAACTATTGGTAATGAAGCCAGTTCATCACAAACTCGTGGTAACGCTTCGTTGCCATGGCATGGTAAATTAAATTCCACGTTGCCATGGCAAAGTAAGCCATTGGCATCAGTGAAAGGTGTGTCTTATTGTAGTAGAAATTTACCATCCTGGAAAAGTTCACCATCATTGCTAGACTACCAGTCAACGTCAGCGTCACCTAGTGAAGATCTGCCAAACTCGACAACTTCTAAAATTACAAGGATTGCACCGCCTCCGCCTCCAAGGTTGGATTTAATGAAATCACCTTCAGCATCCACTCAGCACACACGTTTGGATGTCAATGTGAGGTCATCGGAAGATGCGTCAAATGTTACACTGTCATCATCCACACCCCATATCAACATGGGAGCATTCAGAGCATCACCAACTGCAACCAATGTACAGTACACTGCTGTGACATCGCCTGCAACACCAACTACTGGTGTAATACCTGCACCTCCAACATTAGACATGTTATCCCCACCAAGTGATTTACCACCACCACCACCTTCAATGTTAGATCTCGATGTACCTTCACTTCCAATGATGGACTTAGGCAATTCATCTCAAGTTACACCAACTACCGGATCACCATCAGCTCCTCAAGCACTAAACATGTCATCTTCATCCGTTACTGGTAATCTACCACCTTCAGTAACTCCAGCTAATCTTAAACCTCCTCCTACTCCAAGATTAGATCTAATTGTTTCATCACCTCACAAAATGGAACTAGGCGATTCATCTCAAGTTACACAAACTACCGGATCACCACCAACACCTCCAAGACTAGAAGCGTCACCAGTAACACCAAGTAATGTACCACCTCCACCTCCAAGACGAGATGTTTTACCAGTAACGCCAAGTAATATGCCTCCACCACCTCCTCCAAGATTAGATCTTATTGCAGCATCATCCGCATCTCCAATGATGAGTGTATCATCACAAGAACAAATGACTTATGAATCATCATCAAATAAACTCAACATTTACATTCCATCACCTGAACAACAAGTGAAAACAACTAATGATTCATCACCTTCGCTTCCAAGGTCAGCACCTTCATTTCCAAGGTCATCAAATTCATTTCCAAGGTCATCACCTTCATATCCAAAGTCGTCACCTTCATTTCCAAGGTCCTCATCAGAACAGGTGTGTAATGTTAGTTCGGCACCCTTATCTGTAACATCTAGTGATTCTTCTCCCAGATGGAGTGATACCTCATCCACCTCAGGAGGGTTAGATGAGGCTCCACCCAGACGTGTGACGTCATCACCCTGGCCTGTGACGTCACAGGCCAGGGTGATGACGTCACAGACCAAGGTGGGGTCGATTATCAGGTCACTGACCGATAATTATAAGGGGAATGATTCAATGACCTCTGACGGTCGCCAGGTCACCAGAAGGGCATCTGTACCGGGTACCCGTCAAGGTAAAAAACCTGCGGTACCTCCTCGTGATTCTTCTAAACCCGCCAAACCTGTGGTACCAACGCCTGCTGCGGTACCTCATCATGACTCGTCTAACTTCGACAAGCGTGTTGTACCAGTGAGTGACACGGTACAAGCTATTGGTTCAGCACATGCCACAGTATCACATCATGACTTGTACGATTCCGCAAAGTATGTGGTACCAACGCATGATACGGTATCACAGAATGACTCATCTAGTTTCGTCAAGAATGTGGAACAAGCGCATTCCATGGTACCATCTTTCAACTCCTCTAGCCCCACCAACCATGTGGTGCCCACCAGTGACACAGGTCACATACCGTCATCTTGCCGCCTGGGGTGTGGTCCCCCGACTCCCCCCAGAGTCACCAGGACTACCTCCCTGTGTGAGAGGCCGGGTATCACAGCAGGTACCAGACGAGCCTTACCAGATCTGCCCCGCATCGCCGCAGATGGCTATGTGGCGAACAGTGCAGTGGTACGCTCCTCTTCATACACAGAAGGTGGCGGTACCACAGTTAATCACAGTGGAAATATGCCGTCCATCGCGGATGGGAATGTGGTGAACAGGGCCATGGTGCGCTCCTCTTCATACACAGGAGATGGCGGTACCACATTTAGTCACAGTGGAGATACCTCAGATTTTCAGAACAAACAGGTACAAGATGTTCCACATATTATCGCCAGACCTGACTCTCCCCCTCTGCGTCGACTGGAACCAAACAGCGGGGCATATGTGAATGGGTCACCTTTTCTCCTCAAATCACCTCAGACTGACTTTGCTCAAGGTTCAAGCCTTGAGCAAAGTCAGTCTGAGGTGATTGACAGGCGTGATAACGACGTAACATCGACCTCATTGAGGCAGAAAAATGAGATGACACCGACCTCAGTGAGGCAGGGAAATGAGGTACCACCAACCTCAGTGAGGCAGCAAAATGAGGTGACATCAAACTCAGTGAGGCATACCTACAGGAGAAGTTACAGTCAGCCGAGCCTGAGTGTTAATTATGGCTGGTACTCCAATGACACTCCCACAGAGGTCAGCGTGACCTCTGTAGGAGCGGCGGCTGTGACCTCTGCGGCACAGGCTGATACAATACCAACACCAGTGGTCAGAACGACCCTATCGTCAAATGTCAATGTGACCCCTACATCACAGGTCGTGTTGACCCCGACGACACAGTCAGCGATTAGGACACCTGTGGTATGCCCCGTGAAACACAGGTAAGAATCGATCGACAAGTCTGTTTCTGTATTAATTAAACATAAATATGTTGACGTGCAATATAAAATGGGCAGGAAAGTGACCGAACATTTTTACTGATTTTAGATTAGAGACATATAAATCAGTGAGTATTTTTTCCAGAAAATAACGAAGCATTTGTGTAGCCGAGGTAGCCTACTAATGTTTATGTCAAAACCTTGCTACACAGACGGTAATGTGTAGCAATTGCTCCCAATTTGGCTTATGTAGCAAACTGCTCCGCTACACCAGACAACTTAGGCTATTACTCAGACAGGAACCTATTCTGGTGGTAGATCCTTTGGAATTGTTTATATACGCATATACTTTAATCGAAATCTCAAACTGTCCTGATAACTATGACACTTTTGTATGTCTGCACCCACGTTTGTCTACTCAAGGAATTCATTAAAACAACGTATATTCATGATAATGATATTAATTAGTCCTGCCAAGCTGGCACGTTGAAACAACGTAGTCAACGCTGGTTGATGCTGGTTCGGCATCAACAATGCTGGCCCAACCTTAAGCCAGCGTTGGGTCAGCCTCGAAGTTAAAACCCTTTCAACCCCCACGATGCATCAAAGCATCATTTCGCATATTTGAATGATGTCTTAATTTCCTAAAATCTAGGGGTTTAGAATGACAATTTTTGTGGACCTGTTATAATAATAACGATATATTATTTTCATTTGCCACTCGCTTCAAGTCATCTTCATCCACTACAAGTCGAGAATTGCGACAGCAATTCGCGGCTTGTAGTGGATGAAGATGACAGTGGTAAACTCAGGCTTGAAAGGGTTAAACCACCAGTGACTCTAGCATTGGTTCACCGCATCATGGTTCTTGGTTACCAATGTTGGCTCAATGCTGGCCCACCACCAAGCCAACATTGGTTCAGTGTCTCGGGTTTGCTGAGTTGCCATAGATTAGGATTATGTAAAATAGAGCATAGCAATGGATGGCGTGTGTCATTTTGACTTTTGACATATTACAGTGAGGCACGCATACCGCTTCATTTGTAAACCAACGCTGTAAACACAAAACGTTTTCTCAATGTTGTCCAAATGTAGATCCAGCATCGTAGACTGTGGACCAACACTACCCAGAATTGTGTCAACTCTTCTGCTTTGCTGGGCACTTAGGAAATATCTCCTGTGTATTGTTTTATATTTTACAGTCGCTAGATGTCAGTCGACTCGTGCTTCTTAGTTTCCTCTGTTGTATTCACCAGGTGGCGCTAGTGCTTGTCTCTGTATGCATGCCAACAGCAGCAAAGCAAAACCAGGGATCATGTGATCCAATGTTGGTTTAATATGCTGGTCCGCCGTTTACGACATTGGCCCAACTTCAAAACAACATTAATGTCAGCGTCTTATGATTGATACGATGTTAGTTAGTATTTTTCATCCTTTTGAAATGCTCATTCCCAGTAAATGGATGGATGGATGAATGGGCTAAGCTGGGCTAGAATAACCTCCTGAAGATGGTGAGATACAGACTGACAGTATTTCGCAATTCGAGCCCTGGCGGTTTGAGACCGAGCACGCCACCTCTCAGTCACGGAGGCTCCCCACAATATTTAATCTTTACGAGTGAGCGCCGGGGAAAGACTTTGTTTCTTAGGAGACAAAGTGTCAGAGCAGTTGGGACCCCCGCATCGTCGGCTTCGGCGATGGCGTGAACATTACATTACAGGCACTAAAACTTGCCAAGTTTTTCGTGTATCCTGCTCAAATTTGTTCTGCATTTTTCTAATAACTATTTTTCGGACTTGTTCAATAATGGCTGAATAAAATCAAAACGGCCGACGCGACTCTCGTCGAGTGTGCTCTTGTTCTTGTTCCTGAATCTTGTTGGAGATGTTTACATTCGGACTAGAGCTTGCATACAGACTTGGGGGACAAGGGTTGAATGGTTGAACGATTTGATAGTGTTAGAAGCTCTAAACCGCAGCCATAACAAAAACATCGAATACCAGATACCCAGTAAAATACGTTGACGTCGTCTGGGTCGCTGGCCCACTAAAATAATAAATGAACAATGACGTCCACGTCTCGTGTTTTCAGTTAACATTAACCCTTGAAGCGTTGAATTCTTTTTGTAAAATCCATGGAGACTAAAGTGTTTTTTTATTTTGAAATCATCATAAATGTCATAAAAGTTAACTCTTTCCGCTTCATTTGAATTCCTTTGTTATATTATGGATCTACGTCCTTTGTAAAGATGTTTACTCTTACAGCGCGGGGAGCGACTTTAGTCGTCAGAATCTGACGTATACAGACGTCAGATTCTGACGTCTAAAGTCGCTCCCCGCACTGTAAGGGTTTTAATCACGTTTTAATCACGTGCTACTGATACGGCATATACCTGTGTACAAAAAGAAAGGAAAAAAACGTGATCCAGTGAGTGAATAATGCTTTACATATCGCGACAGAAGGAAGCCCGTAGTCGGGAATATGCCCTACTCTTATCTTTTTATAGTTCATAGTACCATTAACAGCACTGCACCTCCACGTCTTTTAACAGTTTGGGGCACTAACTGTATAGCGCGATGTCTCACCTGGATAATTAAAATTAATTAAAATTACTTATTTTTTATTTGATACTCAATTATAGCCTAGTATCTGAATTGAAAGTTCTGAGTGTTCGTCATGGGAGTGATTTTGTTTATTCAGTGAATTTGATTCAAAATATACCACGTTGGTCAGAAAAAGAACAGTTTAACGATTTAATCCCTATTCGTCGACAGCCCCACCAACTCCGCTCCCCCCCCCCCCCCGGAATCGATTAAATAGAACTCAATAGTACAACAGATGGTTGCCAGGCTGTGATTTGTGTAATGCTCGAAAAGGAATGCACTTGTTGACCTCTGGTTCACACCAGTGCATGCTGGGACAAAACAATGTTCAGAATTTAGGAGAACTTAGCTTAAATCACGACGTATTCTCAACCGTCACGTTGTGCAAACGCTGGGTCACTGCAATCCAGTCGTAGTTTTGGTTCTTCGTAGAAAACAACCGGAGAAAACGCACCGAATTTATATAATCTGAATGGCAAAAACGTACAAATTTGATTAAAATAAAACTCGTGAATTACAAAATTAACGATGTAAGAAAAATATGGAAATAACCAGTAAAATAATTATACAACTGTACTATGATCGTATTACTACATTTTTTTACGATGCATAACATTAATTACAACACATTATGTGTAAAGTATAGCTACACGTATTTTAAAATCATTCTAAGTTAGGAACATTTTTGTTGCTGTCAGATATTCAGCTGGTTGTCTCAGACTTGGGAATGAGATGGTTTACGGCAGTGGTAAATAGTGTACTACTTAGTCGCCACCTGGTCGTCTCAATTAAAACTACACGCTCGGCATAGCTAAGCCATGTAATGACAGATGTAATCACTCATTACCATTCAAAGGCAAACAGCGGTAACTGCTTACTGGAAAAGTAAGCAGTTACTTCTGTTTGTCTTTGCACAGTATGCCTGTACTCGATGGCAGAAGAGAATCCTGCAGCGCAAAGGCAAACAGCAGTAACTGCTAACTTGTAAAGTAAGCAGCTACTGCTGTTTGGCTTTGCTTCACGATGGTAATGTATTGGCTTTTGGTATTTACTTGAATATTCTATACAATGTATTATAAATACTCGTTCAGCATTTTCAAGCTGGAACGGAACTGTAACTATGAAAATGAACCTGATTAGGATTTGCAGCACCTCTGAACTCGGGGACACTGGGGATTTAGGCCCGTTAGAAGTAAAGGTAAAGTTGCAGGTTTTTTATGATATCAAATCTGAAGACCTATCATCCGAATTTATATTTTACCCCCTGGTCACTGGATCTGTTCATTCGTGTGCCATTTCAACTCCATGGAGACGCAGAGCATACAGACCTTCAGCCATTTCGGCGCATTGAACTTATCATACACATTGCCATCTCTGTCCTACCAGATACTCATTTTCACCTGAGTCAAGTGAAGCATTTGAGGGTGAAGTGCCTTGCCCAAGGACACAACATCGAAACAATGTTCCAAGATTGAGAGGTGATAAACATGATATTTCTCTGAAAATCCTGCACTAAGCGGGTTTTGAAACAGCACGACAGACAGTGGTATCGGCAAAGCGCCACGCTCTAACCATTGCGCCACGTCCATCTCTAAAAACTAGTCTTTTCATTCATTCATTCATTCATTCATTCATTCATTCATTCATTTATTCATTGTGTTACCTTCAACAATGAAGTTAGTGAGCGAGTATTTAGGGGCGGGGGTGTAGAGTTGACCTTGAAATTCTAATTCGTGGGGTAACATTCTAAAGGAATGCGAGCATGTGGAAGTATTCATGTGTTTTTCATGTAGACATACCAACTCTTGTTAGCATGGTTACAGTTAGTGGTCTGTATGTACTGTTGTAGGACCGGTGTGTTTAACCTTTTCAAGCCTGAATTTACTATTGTCATCTTCATCCACAACAAGCCGCGAATGCTGTTGCAATTCTCGACTTGTGGTGGATGAAGATGACTTGAAGTGTAGAAAAATATTGTTATAATTAAAACAGACCCATGAAAATGTTCGTTCTGAGACCCCTAGGTGCAGGAAATTAAGTCATTTTTCAGAGATGCAAAATGATGCTTGGATGCAGCGTGAGGGTTTAACGGGTTACGGGACTGACCCAGATATTAGGCCTGTGATTGGTCCTGATGGCCATCTCGACCAATCACATGCGTAGGGTCTGTTTTGTCCACCGCTTTGAGCGTCCCTATAGTTGATTGTACAGACGGGCGTGCACAGAACTTGAGAAAATCTCATGCAAAAATAAAAACATCTCCATGGTTACCATGGATGGCTGACTGATGACGTCACTGGGTGCCGGTCTGTGGTCCTGGGAGAAGGAGGTTATAGTCTGGGAGGACTCGTTGGTATACTGGAGAAATAAAAGCAGTGGGGGCTCGTCCGTCATGGTTTCCAACTTGATCTCCTATATGCGTTATATTAGCCTATGTTATAAATATAAAAATATAATGCAGTAACGTTATCAGGTTATACAAAACAAACATATATTATTCATTTGATTTCATTTGAATTCAACGTTGGTTCGCGTCTCCTGTTTCTTGTGTAAATATTCTGTAATTTATACTAACAAAAATACCATTGATCCCATCAAAAACGAAAGTACCTCCGCCCAATGTTGGCTTAATGTAGGTCCACCGTCTATGTCGCTGGCCCAACATTAAACCAACATTTGCGCAAATATCTCGTGTTAGCTTCTTTGCTGGTTATATGTTGCACTGTAGTTATATTATGTAGAGAAAATGTCAAATAACAGAAAAAACGTGATAAGTTCAAGCTAAACACAAGTACTGAGTCTGTTTGATGAATAGGGACCAGGGTCACAGGGTAGCGCCACCTATTGAGTAGTAGATATACTAAACATCAGTCCATTGCGCCAACGACAACGACATTTGGTCCAGCATTGGTCCACACATTTTTGCTTTTCTATCCACATCCCAGACAAGTATTGACAAAGTGTCGTTTCAATGTTGGTCCACCGTCTGCAACGCTGGCCCAACATTGAAACAACACCAGGCCAGCGCCTGCTGTTTGCTGAGATCTCAGTGAAACAGGAGGTGTTGATCCAGGAGTGTTTTAATGTTTGGCCAGCGTCTGGGACGTCAGAACCTGACGTATTAAGATATCCCCGCACTGAAATAAAACAAATTTATAATGGCCGTAGACCCATTAACATATAGGTATTCAAATGAAGCCGAAAGAGGTAACTAAGACATTTATGATGATTACATATCTATCCACTTTATATTTTTTCCTTGTGTTGTTTTTTCTCGGTGTAGTTTTTTCTGTTTGTAGTTTTTAACTTGTGTAGTTTTTCTCGCTCCTCACATTTTTCTGTCAGTATGAATGATGATTCTGACTGTAGTATATTATCATGGGCCCATCCCCCACAAAACCAGACTTTGGCCCAGTGGTGTTTAAATGTTGGGCCAGCATCGAAGACGGTGGCCCAACATTAAACCTCCACTGCATGGGGCAGCGTCTAGTGCTGGGCCTGTACCATGCCCAGCTAGTGCGGGGGCCCTAGGGCAGTGGAGATCGCGGGTTCGAACCCCACCAAATTTCAAAGAAACAGAATGTTTCTTCCCGCTCACTCGTTATGTTTCAATATTGTGTGGAACCTCCTTGACCAATAGATAGCGTGCTGGGTCTCAGACCGTCAGGGCTCAAAATTCGAAACCTGTGTTTGGAGGGAAGTGTCATCTCACCATCCTCAGGAGGTTCTCCTGGCCCAGTTCAGCCTATATGTGCACAAAAGTGGCCTACAACCCCATTCACTTCATATACTGTTTTGGCGTCTGCGACGCTGACCCAACGTTAAATCGGCGACGCCTCGTGATTTCCACGAGATGTGATGAGAAAATGATGATTTTGACGGCAGACTCAGAGTACATTTGTCGCGACCATCCCACATGCACTACACGATGGAACAATACTGGTTTGATGTTGGGCCAACGTTGCAGACGATGGGCCAGCATTAGGCCAGCATTGCCTTTTCGTTTCGTGTTCGCCGGGATGAGATGTAAATGCCCTGTGTTATCATACATCACAGAGTATAATCGACGGTGTGAGAGCGAAACCTCCATTATCAGTGCTGCTCCATGGATGTGCTCGGTAAAAATCTCATGTATCAACCGGCCATCATCTGCCATACTTGCCAACCATCTCGCTTGTCAATTCCTTCCAAAATGCGAAAATTCAGCAGTACTACATCACAATTTGAAATCATCATAAACGTCTCAGTTAGCACTTTGCGCTTCATTTTAATACTTATCTTACCCAATGTTGTTTTAATGTTGGGCCGACACTTCCCTCCAAACACAGGTTTCGAATTTAACGACAGTTAAAAATATTTTTACTCTTTCAGTGCGGCGACCATGTTTATACGTCAGAATCTGACCTATACATGCGTCAGATTCATTCTGACGTAAAAAGTGGGTGGAAAATGTAAATTTTCTTCGAAAATATCTGATCCATCGAATGCGAAATAGCAAGAAGAGAGAGTTATTTTGATCTCAGGTCAGCCGTGTTTATTGAGTAGCCAGAGCCGAAAAAATCATTTTTAATAAGCATACGATGAATATTGCCGTCTCATGATTGGTTTCCTTATTTTTTATCAGTTTGAGCACTCTAGGGTGGACATTTTTTGCGATTGCAATACCCATAAATACCCATAAATAGAGATGTCTGATACCGGCACGCAATATAGCTCTCTGAGTAGAGTCGTTCATGGCTGATATTGGGCGGGGGCCCTGGGGAAGTGGTTAGCACCGCTGCCTTTCACGCTAGAGTGCGGGGTTCGACTCCCGGTCTCGGCGGTTTGAAAGAAACAAAAATGTTTCTTCCCCATCCACGTGTAAAACTCAGTATTGTGGGGGGCCTCCGTGACCAAGAGGTAGCGTGCTCGGCCTCAGACCGCCAGGGCTCGAATTTCGAATTCTGTGTCTGGAGGGCAGTGTCATCTCATTCATCTCACTATCCTCAGGAGGTTCTCCTGGCCCAGTCTAGCCTATATGTGCACAAAGGTGGCCTAAAGTCCGATTCATTTCATTTTCATGGCTGATATTGGATGGACTGTAGGATGTAGACAGATGAAGTGTTGACATTCAGCTTATTCAGTGAGAGGTGATCCGAGTGTCTCTTTCAGCGCGGGGATCGACTTTAGGCGGCATAATCTGACGTCTTTAGACGTCAGATTCTGACGTCTAAATTAGACGGGGTAAATTAAACCTGAGGATTGGGATATGAATCAGATGACACTGCCCTCCTGGCACAGGGTTCGAAACCCCCGAAACTGAGTGGGCAGGGAAGGAACATTTAGTTTCCTTGAAACGTTGCTGCCAGCATACCATGAAAACCCTCTGGATTCCCCCTGTATCGTATTATTAGGACGTCACTGTACTTTACTTTACAGTCAGCACCAGAAGATGAGTTCTCACAGTGATAGTACCGTAACCTGCCACCATATGTCTCTCCCTGCCTGATTACCTACTCGTCCACCAGATGTCCCTGCAGTAGATAACACCATCTACCTGGTACAGTTTGACACCTGACCTCCTGACTACTAACTCTCTCTCCTCCTCTACCCCTCTGTCTCTCCACCTATCTACTCTCTTGATAGAAGTGGAGAATTTATAGTTCTGCATCATTTTACAAACACTGTTTAGGCCTAAATTCTGGCCCAACGCCTGTGAGGTTGGGCCAGCATTGAAACAGCGTGTGTGAGATCACACTGTCCATCATGTCAGAGGCTTGCATACCTAACTGTCTCTTCTGCTGCTGGTGGTACTACAGCCATCAAACAACATACATTTTTGTATTGCAACAACAGCGAAGGGTGCAGCCAGCTACAACAGCAACAGTTTAGAGATATATTATTGACAGCAAAACAATGAAAAAAAAAACAAATTATTTCGAATTTCTATATTTTTATAAAAAATCCTTTTTTCCCTTTAAAAATTTGTAAAGCAGCTTTAACAATGAAGATTTTCTGAAGAAAAAGAAAGAACTTGTTGCAACAACAGTAGGCTTAAATGATGCAACAATCTTCGGCAGCAGAAGCATAAGCAGGAACAGCAGCTTGGCGAATGAGTCAGCTTATTTTTTGCCGTCTCTGTAGTTGCTTCTGTGTTGCAGACAGCGCGCTAATACATACAGTGTGTGAGGCATGAGCTATGAAGTGCTTGCACACCTTCCCCATAAAGACATCTCTCTCTCTCTGTCATTGATACACTCACATTACCTAAACGAGGAAAAACAACTGAAGGAGAAACAACGAGTGTTGGGTGTTTTCTGGGAATGTGAGCCAGTTTAGACTATTGCCGCAGCCGTTATTTCTGTCTCGCGGACAGTACAGACAGCGGGCTAATAAGTACGGTATGTGAAACAGAAAGCATGAAGTGCTAAAATATCTTTTCCATAAAGATCTGTCTCATGCAGTAAACACTAGACGTTACATTGGACTGCCTTCTACGACGCTGCTCCAGCAGTGGACCAACACTGGGTCAGCGTTTCGTCTTCACTCGACTGTCAGTAACACACATATTGATTATATATTAGCCATCTGATATTTCAACTATGAAGTCCTTACATACCGTCTCAATAAAGACTTAACAAGCGTGATGCAAAATTTACTCGATGCTGATTCTGACGTCTGAAGTCGGTCCCCGCACTGAAGGAATAAATATTTATTATGGCCGTAGACCCATACCATAGGTATTCAAATGAAGCGGAAAGAGCTAACCGAGACATTTATGATGATTTCAAATTTAAATAACCCTTTGGTCTCTTGATTTATTTCAGCGCTTCAGCGGTTATAAGGATAACATTTTGACCAGAGGGAATGCAGAGCCGGATCCCCGTGGGGGGCACTTTGTTTGGCTTGGCGGGGGGTCCACCTTCAGCATCCATGCCGGGACCCAACAAACACGAGACGTTGACGCAATGCAGGAGTAATGTTGGCCCACCGTCTTCGACGTTGGCCCAACATTACCCATGCATCGGGTCAACGTCTCGTGTTTGCCAGCCGTACCTTGTTTTGAGTCAGTCTAACCTACCTGTCTGTAGTTACCGCCGCGCTAAGAGGGACACGCGCGTATATTTTGTTTCCTAAACTAACATGTTGCTCTCTCCGTCTCTCCAAATAGAAGATTCCTCCAACCAAACTAGAAATGTTCTTGCAATGCTGGCTAAATGCTGATCCAGCGTCTGGGACGCTGGCCAACCTCTTAGCCAACATTGGTTGAACATCATGTGCTTGCTCAGCTCGTTTTGCATTCCAGAATCCATAGCCATCTGCGCATGCGCAATTCACCCGTAAAAAAATCTGGTTTTTACTTATATACTTGGTACCGTGAAATATTGACAAGTTTTCTACGTTCAGTTGAGAAAATCTTAACGCAAAATTAGGACAATTTCTGGATATTTTCCTGCAGCATACACAGAGAACGTTTGTAAAGGCTCGCTGTGTATGTTATAGTAAAACATTGTACTTTTAAAAACTGTGTTAAGAAAAATCAGTACTGATTCTGTGAAGCGTCAGTACTTAATCAGTACTGAAGCTTTACTGAATCAGTAAGTACTGAATCAGTACCGAGTCAGCGAAGCGTCAGTACTGAATCAGTACTGACGCTTCGCTGAATCAGGAAGTACTGAATCAGTACCGAGTCAGCGAAGCGTCAGTACTGAATCAGTACTGAAGCTTTGCTGAATCAGTAAGTACTGAATCAGTACCGAGTCAGCGAAGCGTCAGTACTGAATCAGTACTGACGCTTCGCTGAATCAGTAAGTACTGAATCAGTACCGAGTCAGCGAAGCGTCAGTACTGAATCAGTACTGAAGCTTCGCTGAATCAGTAAGTACTGAATCAGTACTGAAGCTTCGCTGAATCAGTAAGTACTGAATCAGTACCGAGTCAGCGGAGCGTCAGTACTGAATCAGTACCGATGGCTGATTGATTACTGACTACAGATACCCTATATATAGAGAACTGATCGAGTACTGATTGATCTTTGAATGAGGAGGTTTGGTATTGAGTGATTTTTGATTGAGAACTCATCCAGTGCTGTTTACTTAAGACTGAAATCTGACAACACAGCCTTGAAACAAGCACGCTACGCATCTCCAGTGCTGGTTAAACTTTGGGCCAACGTCGTAAACGGTGGCCCAGCGTTAAGCCAGCACTGCCCCAATGTTTCATCCTCTCATGGATACAGCCTCGTATGTATGCTAACATGAGACGTACATACCGTGCTATACTGCTCTGTAAATTCAAAACGTGGTAACTGCTTACTTCTCATGTAAGCCGCTAGTGGCTTTTAGCTTTGTAGACCATCTCTGTCCCTATGATGCAAAATGCAGTAACAGGCTATTTGAGATGTCAGCACCTACTGCCTTTTGTACTGTGGTATACTGCCATGCAAAGCCAAAAGGCAGTATCTGCTTACTTGTAAACTAAGTAGATTCTGCGTTTTGTCCTTGCACGTCAGTATTCTGCAGTACCCAGCAAGAAACATCGACCCAATGTTGTACCAATGTTGGTCCACCGTCTACGACGCTGGCCCAACATTAGTACAGCATTGTGTGGATATTTTGTGTTTGCTGGGGTTACATGGACAGGCTCTCTACCTGGGTTCTGACTGACTGATGATGATGTGGGCCTCAGCCTCTTTCTGCTTCATACATCTGTCTCTCTGACTCACTGCATAACGTACAGAGCTACGCCGTGTTAACGCTAGAAACGTCAAGTCTGACGTACGTCTATCATAGAAGTGACGTTATATACAGGGAGATCTATACGCGATGTGAACGCGATAAACGTCATAATCTGCCTGCGTTCGTTATAAGTGACGTTATGATGTACAGGGAGATACTATATGGCAACGTAACGTCTGGCGTGCGTCCGTTATAAAAGTAACGTTATGATGTACAGATATACGCCATTTTAACGTTAGAAATATACTGCACGTCAATCCTACGTCTGGGGTGATCTAAGTATATTCTTACGTGACGTCAGGATGTTCAGACGTTAGGGTCAGACGTAATCTGATCACTGGTGCTACGGTAATTCACGCAGACAGATTCAACAGCGTGCTGTGGATGTAAATATTACCGTGGCGTCATATTTGTGACGTATACGTGACGTCACAATGAGGAGTTTATGATGTGAACTGATTATCCACTTCAATAACGTGAATGTCACGGGAATACATGGATTACGTGCTACCTCACGGAGTGATATGACGTCATACTCAGCGTCATACAGCGTCCAGGTTTCTGACATTGCACATGTTTGATTGATGTTGCTTTATTACTTCTGGTCTGCCTGTAGTCTACTGGACATTACTCTGAAAAGGAATAAACCTTGCCTACCGAATGAAATAATAAATTATGACGTTCCTATTAAAACAGCCATTACATGTAACCTACCAGTTTCTGGCTGTAGTCTACTGGATATTACAGGAATAAAACTGTTAGCTAATTTGGTAATATGTCGTTTATATTAAAGTAGCCATCACATGTAACCTACCAGTTTCTGGCTTCACGCATGTGATGTAAATCCGTCATGTGGATATATTTAGATGTAGTGTGATATTGCGAGGTGATTTTAACAGCTGGTCTGTTTGTACTCTGAGCCCTGGATGATCACTACCATCTGCTCCCCCCTCTCTCCTCCTCCTCTCCACTGAGATGACCTGATTCACGCGTTACGTTACTCCATCACGCCGCGGTTTAATGTCCAGTTCATCTGACGCTTTCTGCCGTATCAGACACGTGGTGGACGCGTTAACGTGCGGACGTCCCCCAGCCACGGATGACTGGTCACACGGCGAGTACTACAGCAAGGCGTCACGTCACAACGCGTCACGTCACGGTAACAACGTCAGCAACGCCAGGAGCAGCCTGAACAACCCCAGGAATAAACGATTACTGACAGAAAGCACTGGGAATTACAGAGAAAGAGTGGGAAACTATAGAGAAAGAGCGGGAAGAAGTAGACGATCACTGGCAGAAAACGCTGGAAACTACAGAAGCAGACGATCTGTGGTGGAAAGCGCGGGAAACCACGTGTTATGTGTTCAGCCCTGCAGAAGCCGACACTCATTCGCCGATACCCTCAGCTTGGATACCCTTAGCAACGACACCCTTAGCAACGACACCCTCAGTAACGGCACACTTAGCAACGATACCTTGAATGATTACTGGTCGACGAGGCACTCACGTGACTCGTCCAGTCTGCCCAATCAGCGCTCGCTTTCTGATCAGGTGACTCGTGTAGAGTCCTGGTGTGACAGCAGCCCAGATAGTTCTTCTGTAAACAGCTCATATCAAGGATTGAATACTTATGTGAAAAGTCAGCGGGAACCTGGGCAGTCCTCTTATGAGCGGTTACCTCATGATATCAGGTCACCTAGCCATGTAGCTAGGTTACCTCATCTCAGGGAGAGAAGTCAAGATAGTTCATTTTCAGGATATTCCCGCTTGAAGACTTCACACCATGGTGGGTATTCTAATGTAACCACTCCACCTCAAGCAACTGATGGAGGATATTCCCGAGTGAACAGTTCGCGTCAAGCTGCTTATGCTTCTTCTGATGAAGGTTCCAGCTCCAGGACATCCCACCCACCTACTTCCCACCAGAATACCTCGGGGATATCCCATACACCTGCTACCTCAAGAGCTTCTCACCCTAATACCTCATCTCCCACTACGTCATCAAACCTGGAAACAACTCATCTACCTGCTACTAAAAATCCTCACTCTAAGCCAATTAATGTTAAGCCCCACTGTGATTCTGACGACCACACTAAGGTCTCTCGTCTGAAACCCAGCCATCAGGCTGATGGTCCCAGACTACCTCATATGAAGCCTCGTCATGATGCTGTAGATCTCTCTAAAATCCACCATATAAAGACGCAATCTGGCCAGGTTGAGGCTTCAAGACCCTCGCATATGAAACACAACCCTGAGTTTGATGCTTCTAGACACTCTGAGGGTGTTGATCTATCCAGACCTGATCATATAAACCCCCACTCTCAAGGTGTTGATCCTTGCAGACCGCTACATTCTGTGATGTCCAGCGACATGTACCGTGTGACATGTTCCCCGGCGAGGAGTGTAGATGGATCTCGGTCCACGTCCTCTAACTGGCACCACGCACGTACCCCCAGCCTGGACGGCTTACGTACAGGGCCACGTGGATGGGAGAACGAGCGCTCCATGAGCTGGGACGGCTTACGTGCACGTCAGAATGGTACACGTGAAGGTGACGTGGATGGGATGCGAACCCCGGACGCGCGGCACAACGGCCAGCACGTGGACTGGAACGGTACGAGCTGGGATCAGGAGAGATCGGCACATACATGGCATGCGCACTCCCTCACACCACAGCCCGTGTCATGCCCGGATAGACTGTATGCCAAGGTCAAACTCATGTAGGTCATACATCTCATTATCATAATCATAATTAATGTAAGTGATAATCATAACTACTAATATAAACATACATGTCCAGCTCATGTATGTCATGCTTGTTATTAGAATTATAGAGTAGAGTAAATGTGTGAGATAATAATATGTATACTAACTTTTTTACCGCTGTATTTCTCACCTGATGCAAATTGTTTGTGGTGTACAAAACCTGCTGCATACACAAGAGGGGAGGGGGTCGCATCATACATACTACACCGGAACCCATGTAAGCACATATTGAAGATAGTCATTACTTCTAATATTAGGGCTGATTCTATGTAACAATCATAGTGGTGACAAATTATGTATATGTCATTATAATAATATCAAAGTCATGCATGTACATAAGATAAATTATAGCTCAGGTCAATATGCATGTGATATCTGTTGCATGTACAAACCTATATAATAATCATATATCTACTAATGGAAGAAGTGTTTCTAAGCCTATTAAAAATAACAAATAATAATAACTTGTGACATTAAATGTATAATGAGTACTTTAGGGTTAGTGTTCTAGTCGACAAATATTATAAAAAAGAACGCTAATTCGCTCAGATTAATGATAGGTTTTGTAACTAACTATTGGGATAAGGTATCTGGTAGATATTTTAGCTGTTTAGTCCACACAATATATATTTTTAATGATTATAATAACTATGACAGGATGCTGTCGAGAATTCCATAGATAACAAGGTATTGAGAATTAGGGATATCGTCACTCAATTGTTAAATGGTCGTATCTGCTTCCATAACAAGTGGCAGATACGACCCTTTAATAACTAAATAACAATATGCCTAATTAGCTAGATATAAATATTGGCAATTGCCTGCGATAAATAAATAAAATATTGTACAGTTATAATTGTAATGGCCATATCGTTCCCTGTTTTTATGTGATGTGGGTTTGGAGCCATCGTGACATAAGGCGATCACAACTACCTCTATGAATGTTATGGGCAATATAACATGGACCTATTATACCTAACAACCCACTATACTAGGATCTCTGTCTAATATTGGTCGATATTACTTTTGACATCAGCTCACCTTCGCAGCCAGAGCTGACCTGAACTGAAATGAAAATATTAAGCCCAGAATCTACCTAATGTACAGGTAGATAACAGGGTTTTCAGCAGTTTATTGGACAACATATTTTCATATGTTTCTCCAATTTGTCATCATATATAAGAGCCTTTGTGTAGAATGAATATGTAATAATACTATACTATATATCACCATGAATAGAAAGGAATCAAATATAGTTATAGTGGATGGAATATGTACTTAGTCTTTCTTGGATATTATTATGTTTCATCTATATTTATTTAATTATATGATATAAACAATTATATTTGATATAGCTAGCTACTCTACAAAATTATGGTATATAAAAAATAACTTCAAAGATCTTTTTCTCCAAGTGACTCGTCACCGAAGCTTAAAGGGACTGGCCCAGGCTAAAATCATCAAAAAATCGGTGATTTTATTTTGGCTTCTTGATATGACCATATGATGTAAACATGTCCATAGACTAGAACTTCAAAAGTTTTTTTAATTTTTCTGCTGCGCATTCACCAGCTAGGCTAGATATATATACGAAATTCCTGATTTCTAATTATTGACAACCATGTCAAAAATAAGAAATACGAGAATTTCGACTGTATATGGTGTGTACACAGCAAGCACAAGAAATTGAGCCAATGTCGATATAATGTTGGCACAGCGTCGCAGACGGTGGGACAACGTTTTCCAACATTTTGCGACGCAATGTCTCGTATTTGCTGAGTACAAGACTTTTTTAAATTTCTTTGATTTCCATAATTGTTGTAAAAAAATCAAAGAAATACTCGTGGTCCACGGTGTTTCAGCATTACATTGCACAGCGAGACCCAATTCTCCGGCCGTCTCGGCATGTCTGGGGGTAGATCCCCTAGACATGCCCAGAACCCCTTATCGGGCGAGCGAAGGAAAACGCTCTCAATAACCCCCCATGCCCTATCACCCCACCCTCACATTATCATCTGTACATCATTCATCTCATCAATTGACTACAACGTTTTTATCGTATTACAATGTCACTTAAAAGACCATTTGTGCCGAAAAGTGACGTAAAGCAATGATTTACTACTACTACTACTCCATACTTGCGGTTGCTGGCTGATTATTCACCAGGTGGCATTCAAGTATATATATCTGTCGTACTGACAGAATGCTGTTCTTGATACAGTATTCTTGATAATAATTATGGAGCTGATTGCTCTTCACATAGATTTTTCACCTTTCCGTCAACACTTACAGCGCTGATATATTTTTTATATAAACCATGGAGACCAAAGGGTTTTTTCAATTTGAAATCATCATAAATGTCTTAGTCAGCTCTTTCCGCTTCATTTGAATACCTATGTTATGGATCCACAGTCATTATATATTTTTTATTTTTTCAGTACCGGGATCGTCTTTATACGTCAGAATCTGACGTCTGTAGCCATCAGATTCTGACGTGTAAAGACGGTCCCCACGCTGAAAGCTTTAAACTGTGACAGCACGGTCCTGACGACATCTCTCCACATCCTTGAGAGCGGATAGACTTTAGACGTCAGAATCTGACGTCTGCAGACGTCAGATTCTGACGTCTAAAGTCGATCCCCGCGCTATAAGGGTTGAAGACAGATCTTATGGAAATGAGAGAAAGTTCCCATGTCATCAATCTTCAGGTTTTAGTGGGCTGGCTCCAGGTCCTGGGCACATCACCCAAGTCTATCCGTACCCTGCTGTACCATATTGCAATAATTCCCCAGTGGCTGCCATCAATCAAAGAAACGAGCACGCCACATTGTTTTAAGTCAATCTTCTCACAGATAAAAAAAATCCGGTGCATCCACAATTAGCAAATTTAAACTTTTATTGGTGAAACAAGTTAGTCTGATAATATATAACATATAAAAAAGGTTTCACAATAGAAACACTATTATAATAATAAATATTACACGTTATTTTACTTATGAATGAAAAATTGACAAATAACTGCCTGGTGTTTAATCATGTTGACGTGTATTATTGTATTCGGAATGTTTTTTCTTATGCATACTTCATCAAGTCGGCTGAAATTAATGCGGGTGGCACAACATTTAATTTGAGAGAAACCTCTATTTCTGGCTTGTCTTCTGTGAACTCCCATGAAACGCGAAATATTCATCCAATGTTGTGTTAATGTTAGTCCATCGTCTCCGATGCTGGACCAACATTAAAACAACATTTGCTTAACGACTCGTGTTACGATTTCTGTTGCTTTTCTGGTACTTGTATCCCTGTATTACACTACTGAAATCGTGCCTTAATATAGGGTATTTTACAGTCTTCCAGCAAGCGTTCAACATGTCTCTACATAAAATCACAATTAGAAATACATCACTAGTCTAGCCTATGCCCAGAGTAAACGACGCGTGGATCTAATAGTGTTTTAATGCTGATCCAACGTCACAAGCGGTGACCCTACGTTGAACCAACGTTTCGTCAACATCTAGTTGCTACCGGTAAATGGAGACTACAAAATGGAAACATGAAATCCCACATAACACGCGGCGTTAACCCAATGTTGCGTTAATGTTGGCCCAACGTCTGCGACGCTGGCCCAGCATTGACCCAACATTTGTTCAACATACGGGTAAGCAGTGCCTGTTGTTCCCGTTTATCCTCTCAGCACAGCAGTATACTTGAGATGTGGATTCAGGCATTGCTCTTGCTGGTGCTGCTACTTCTACTCCCTCTGGTGAATAATGTTAAACTAATGAAGTGAGAGACTTTCTCCGGGTCTCAGTCAGTCTTCATTAATTCTCAATCTGGCCTGTAGACAGATTTATACATTGCGCCAGCTCAGATGTAGCATGAGGTTTTTACGAGGGGTTTTTTGCCCAGATTTTTCTCTGTATATATCATAGAGAAAGAATTTCGTGTGATATTGCCTTATTGTTTTTAGAATTACTGGTGCTGCTGCTGTTCCTGATGCCGTTACCATTGCTTCTTCGGTTGTCCAAGTTAATCTTTCAGTCCCTCTTTTTATCCGGACTTTTCTCTGTAAATATAATACAGACTCTTTTTTCTTATGCTTCAGCGACCGGGGAATTATGTAGTCGGGTGTGTCCGTCCATCTCTCCAGCCATGTCCGTTCATCTTTGTATTTTTTCCATCCGTGTAATAATATCACTGCACTTACTACATGCCCATATCTACTTTTTCATGGCCTGCAACTGTCTGTATCATAATATTATTACCCTATAGCTTTTCAAATTATTACTGCTGCTGTTCGACATATGGCTTGTCAGGGCAATCTTTCGAGGCCCCCCCCCCCCCCCTTAGTGTGTGATTGACACAAACTGGTTATAAGGATTCTGGTTGAGGTGGAGGGCTTAAACATTACCCTAAATATATTGACACCATTTAATCTCTAGGAGGGGGCTGGAGTATGTTTGAAAAAAATATTTTGGGACTCAATTCTCGTGAAATAAATAATCGTCTCAAGGACGTATTGTAAAGAAATATTTATTGACCCTCAAAAGAAATTTTGCCTCGCTTTGCTGGACATCATTAAATGATATTTTCACACACTTTCAAGTTGTGTCTCGCTACGAGACCCACAACTTGAAGTGTGTGAAAATCACCCATATTTGTTTAATTTGATACCAAACATTTGAAAATCTTGATGTTTAAGCAAACATTCCGTTCCCAGCTACACACTTCCGTTTTTTGAAGTATTTGGAGCATTGTACCGCATAACCTTTGAGGCTCTACACTTAGATCATAGGCTGTAAGTCTACAGCGGACTTATTGCGCCACCGCTTGTGTCCCTGTAGTCCGTCCACCCGTGCAGCCTGGTCACCCATGACGTAGTGGCCTCTGCAGTAGCCCCATGACGTAGTGGCCTCTGCAGTAGCCCCTGTAAAGCCCCTGACCGATCACTTATGCCAGGAAACATTTTGTCGCCGCGTTCTGAGAGCCGCCTAGCGTGAGATTGCTCAACCAACCAGTTGTCAGGACAACATCCTGCTCAGCAGACCCAGAAAACTGGTGGCGCCACGTACTGCCGGCGGTGGTCACTTGCCCGCTCACAATCGTACTGCTTTCATAACGTAACGTCACAATTGCGATGGTTTATACTTTGTGACGTCGCCCGTATTAGAGGGGGGGGGGGACTGGAGTTTTTGAACTGGACAAATTATTTATTTCACTTCCTATCTGCCATTCTTTATTTTTAAGCTAAATATTTATTTCACTTTTATATAACAAAATGTGCGAGTTCAGGGAAGGATGCACCCTGAAAAATGGCTATCACACAGGAAGGGCGGGGGATTATGGTGTCCGGCTGTCCTCATGTTGTATGTAGAGCATCTCTGTTTTGCCTAGACAAAAGGCAGTAGCTGCTTGCTTCTCATGTGAGTAGTTACGATTGACGTGTTTTTGGTATTGCTCAGCATAGCGGGCAGCCTGGGCAGTACGCGCCATAAACTGTTCTTTCCTTCACCGCCATGTGAGCAGTCATCCCAGCGCCGTCATCCCAGGCGCCGCGCCCAAATGACCTTCACGATATCGACCCTAAAACTCCCCTCACCAGCAACCCTAATCCCAGCCTCCCTGAGGCGGGAGGACTGACTATTACCCTTTCAGCGCTTGGACCGACTTTATACATCATAATCTGACGTCTGTAGACGTCAGATTATGACGTATGAAGTCTTTTATACGTCATAATCTGACGTCGGTAGACGTCAGATTCTGACGTCTAAAGTCAGTCCCCGCGCTTAACTGCTTAAAGAATTAAAATATTATTCCTAAACTCCTTAGACCCATAACATAGGTATTCAAATGAAGCGGTAAGAGCTGACTAAGCCATTTCAAATTGAAAATAACCCTTTATTCTCCATGGTTTATAAAAAATATTTCAGCGTCATCTATGATGATTTCAATTTTAAAATAGCCTTTTAGTCTCCATAGTTTATACAATATATTTCAGCGTTGTGAGGGTTGTCGTCGTCGCAATGCTGGCCAACCGTCTAACGTGATGGCCCAACCCTGATCCCTAGCTCCATCTAGGCGGAGCCCTGACAAGACACGGTGCAATGCTGGCTAACCGTCTGTCATGGCCCAGCTCCCTGCAAACTCTAAACGTCGGTCCAATGTTAGTTTAAACGACGCCGGCCCATTTAACCATCGACTGGCAGAGTGAATATTGCTTTACGTCGCTTTCTGCACAACCATGACAATATCAACCAACAATCGGACAGCGGGTTCTCACAGACAAACCATACTAAACCGTCATTTGCGACTTTTTTTCAGTATTTAGCCCATCCCAGCAAAGTGGATAGATTGAGTCAATGTTGGCTCAATGCTGGGCCACCAACATTGAACCAGCATTGGTTGAATGTATTGTGTTTGCTGAGCCGCTGGTTTAACCTGTGCGTGCTGAGATATCTTCATAAATCTTCTAAAGACCTTATTCTAAGTCAGAGGGCTTACTCCCTTAGTCTGCTCCTCTCGTTTCTTCTGTATGTCCATGTTAGGCATCTTCTCTACGACGCTGGTCCAACATTAAGCCAACATTGGGGCAACGTACCATGATTGTCGGGTTGGCTAGCCCATGTAAACCTCTAACCTGGGACCATCCCACTAAGCAGCTTAAAATTGAGATCATCTTAAATTTATCATTGGAATTTTCATTAGAAAAGTTAGGATAAATGTAAACTTTTTTAATGCTGGCTAAGTTAAGATAAATCTAAACTTTTCTAATGGAAATAATGATAAAGTTATGTTTTAGATTTTTATTGGGATTTGGATGTTATGGGCCACAGAGGGTTAATCTGGATTTGGATGTTATTGGCCACAGAGGGTTAATCTTGAATGTCAGATGTGTCCCTGGAGGTGGGCGTGGCTCCCTTGTTGATTGACAGGACAGACACTCTGATTGACCAATAGAGACATTATCAGGCTGTGATCATGGTGATATGAATACATCAATCACAAGACTAATTGTCTTGACACAGAAGTTATTATGCATCCCCATGGATACATGTATGTGTTCAGTGGAGAACTGACTTGCAGCCATTATTGACTTTTAATATGGGTAATATCTGGAAAACCAGTTCTGATTGCTAGACCATTACTATGAAACAAAGTTTGCGGTTTCAGTGAGAGATATGCCCTGAAAAATATTCAACTCAATTAAATTTAAAAATGGCAGACTACCAGAGTTCTGGGAAGGATGCATCATGAAAAATGTATATCACACTGGCGGGTCGGGGTGGGAGATTATGGTGGCCGGCTATTTTCTTGGTTCAGTTTTAAATCATCATAAATGTCTTAGATAGATCTTTCAGTTTCATTTGAATACCTATGCCATTATAAATATTTCCTGACATCGTGAGGTGTAGGTGCTACCAGTTCAGCCAAAGAGTTAACTCTTTGGCCACACTGGTAGTGTGACCATTCAGTTAACTCTTTGGTCACACTGGTAGTGTATCCATAGAGTTAACTCTATGTTCACACTACCAGTGTGGCCAAAGAGTTAACTCTTTGGTCACACTACCAGTTAACTCTATGGTCACACTACCAGTGTGACCAAAGAGGTAACTCTATGTTCACACTACCAGTGTGACCAAAGAGTTAACTCTATGGCCACACTACCAATGTGGCCAAAGAGTTAACTCTATGGAGACACTACCAATGTGGCCAAAGAGTAACTCTATGGATACACTACCAGTGTGGCCAAAGAGTAACTCTATGTTCACACTACCAGTGTGACCAAAGAGTTAACTCTATGGCCACACTACCAATGTGGCCAAAGAGTTAACTCTATGGAGACACTACCAATGTGGCCAAAGAGTAACTCTATGGATACACTACCAGTGTGACCAAAGAGTTAGCTCTATGGCCACACTACCAATGTGGCCAAAGAGTAACTCTATGGATACACTACCAATGTGGCCAAAGAGTAACTCTATGGATACACTACCAGTGTGGCCAAAGAGTTAACTCTATGGAGACACTACCAGTGCGGCCAAAGAGTTAACTCTATGGTACCAGTGTGACCATAGAGTTAACTCTATGGTCACACTACCAGTGTGGCCAAAGAGTTAACTCTATGGATACACTACCAGTGTGGCCAAAGAGTTAACTCTATGGATACACTACCAGTGTGGCCAAAGAGTTAACTCTATGGACACACTACCAGTGGGGCCAAAGAGTTAACCCGATGGCCAGAACTATAATCAACCCAGTCCGCCATACACACCCGGCTAAAATATGTATTGGCCATAAGCTGAAAAAAATAAAATGTAAGAGAGTTCCTCTTCCACTGTGACAAAGCGTCCGGCCTAGATTTAGTATTCAATCAGTAGCGTTCTGTAATTCCCCGGGGGTACTGCGCGGATGGCGGGTTTTTTTCCGGGAGGACTGCGTGATGTAATGGCCAGTGGATGGTGTATTGATGTCCTATTATCGCCCATCGTTTACTATCCCTGTTAGCTTTCCATCAGCTTGGTGGCTCACCCATTACCACACTGCCCTGTAAAACTAAAAGGACGTAACTCCTTATTTGAAAAGTAAGCAGTCATTTCCTTTTGATTTTCACAGCTTATGCTGTCCTCTAAAGCCAAAAGGCAATAAGTAAACAGCTACTATGTTACTATATTTTGACTCTACATGTGTAGTCCTTTATAAAGTCAAAAGGACGTAACTGCTTTTTGAAGAACAAGCTGTTACAGCCTTTTGGCTTTACAGAGCAGCCCCAGGGGAGAGGAGGGTAAAACCACACGTGTGGCAAGGGGAGAGGGGGGTAAAATGGGACCGGGTAAAAGGAGTGACATGGGTTTCCTCTTTCTCTCATTCTCTCTCTCTCTTTGCGGGGACAGCACAGCAATTCACAGAGGCAATTCAGGATGGATGGACAGCGGAACCTGGGCGGTATTCTCAAAGCGATTGACCTAGATCTTATCCACATGATTGGTCGAGATGGCCATCTCGACCAATCAGTTCGCTAAGATCTAGGTCATCTGCTTTAAAAAGAAAGGAACAAGAGTCAGTGATGCGACTTATGCATTTTTTCTAAGAGCAAAACATCCTTGAGTTTTTTCCTTTGTGGTAAAATAAAGTACGGCTGACCGATGGCTGTCCAAGGATGTGAGCGAGGGAGAGGGGGGATAAAGGGGTCTAAAGGGTACATTATGATTGTATAAGGTGTCACCGCCCCGTGTATCATTGAACATGAGATGGTAGGATCAAAAACTTTATATAGACTATATAAGTTATTGGTAGGATGGAAGTTGTTGTTAGAAAAGAGAACATCAGAAGTGCTCGTGGCTGCTGGTAGTATATATGTGTTGATCTGTGTGACGTCAGAATATGAGACTTTAGACGTCAGAATCTGATTCTTATAGCCATCAGATTCTGACGTCTAAAGTTGGTCCCCTCACTGAAAGAATTCATAACACAGGTATTCAAATGGAGCGAAAAGAGCTAACTAAGCCAGTTATGATGATTTCAAATTGAAAAACCCTTCTCTTGGTTTATATACCAATAGTTCAGCGTTGTGAGGGCTGAAGACGAGGGTCGGATACAGGGCCCGTATTCTCGTACAAGTTACGATATATCGTAGGCTTCTGATTGGTCGAGATGGCTATCTCGACCAATCGGAAGCCTACGATATATCGTAACTTGTACGAGAATACGGCCCCAGATATCTAAAGAGAACACCATGCTCACATCCTGTGTAAATGAAAAAATAACAAGCAGATGGTGTATGACTGTTTATCATTGAAGACGGGGGAGTGTGGATAAACGGGTCTGAAGGGAACATCAGACGGGTTTAAGCCTTACAGCGCAGGGATCGACTCTAGTCGTCAGAATCCGATGTCTGTAGACGTCAGATCTAAAGTCGATCTCTGCACTGTAAGAGTAAAACTAATTATACTGGCAGTAGACCTATATCATAGGTATTCAAATGAAGCGGAAAGAGCTGACTAAGACATTTGTGATAATTTCAAATTAAAAAAAACATTTGTTCTCTTTGTTTCTGAACCAATATTTCAGCTTTGTAAAGTCTAAGGAAGAGAGGGTGGGATATAGATGTCTAAAGGGAACACCATGCTCACATCCTGTGTATAATGAAAAATAACAAGCAGATGATGTATGACTGTTTATCATTGAAGACGGGGGAGTGGGGATAAACGGGTCTAAAGGGAACATCAGAAGGTTTTTGAGGTTGCTGTATGTGTAAGATGTGTGGTGACCCCGCCCTGTGTATCATTGATGACGGGAGGGCGGAGAAAGACGGGTCTAAAGGAGGGAGAGTGGGGAAAGACGGGTCTAAAGGGAGAGATCAATAAAAACCTGGCGGAAGAGATGGCTGCTTAGCAACATACCCATGGCAACCACAGCTTGGTGACCGTGCTGTCACATTTAATGATATCAAAATACTGTTTTCAATGTAATATTCATGATAGTTGTTAATTTTAGAATCTAAGCGTCGAAGTTCATAATTATCCCACCGACCCAGCAGACACAAAACGTGTCTATGCCGTTGGAGCAACATTAAGCCAACATTGATTCAACGTTTGGTTGAGCGTTTAAACAGCAAGAGTTGCGAATAGTTGGTCTTATATTTAATAAAATGAGTAGTTGTGGGTTGTGGGTCGCGGTAGTGAGACACAACTTCAAGTGGGTGAAAATTTAAATTATTTAGTATGATGTTAAAGGATTAGTCTGACTGGGCTGAAAGATGCCGTGTTTGGGGCTAGGCTGGGGGGGGGAGGGGGGCTCCGTTTCTGTTTGTGGGGGGGGGGGGGGTATTTGTAGTGGGCCCTGTGCTGCCTGTAGTAGGGTCCATATTAGTGAGGGTTCCTTGTTTGGGAGTAGGGTCTGCGTTTTGGCGTGGCTCTATCACTGTGGGAGTGTTTCCCGCCGTAGACTGAGCCTGGACGATCCCCCGCCTGTGACCAAACATCTCACTCTGCCGTGACTAGGAAGAGAGTGTGTTTGTCAACAAAGCTGGCTGTGTGTGTGAAGACTAATAGGATATAAAACGTGGATATATGACTGGAATAAAATAGATTATATCTATTTCTGGATATATATATAGATATATAACATTCCTGGATTTAGATCTATATTCTTTGATTTACATCTTTGTGGATTTAGATAGATATTCGTGGATCTAGAGAGATATAAGCATATTCACAGGTTTATATTTTCACCTTTGTCAGACCATCAGGAAATAATGAGACAATGTGGTTTATATGCTGGCCAACGTCTGCGACGTTGGGCCAACATTGAAACAACATCGTCTCGAAATTCGCTTGTTTACTGGAGCTGGAATACTAGGATAGCACATATCTGAAAATCAGAATTCCATCTAGTGCTGAATGTGTGCCGTCAGTGGATCTAGTTCACAGTGATGATGTGCCTGTTAGTCAGGGGGCTTAACCCATATTTACCCCCGAATTGTTCAAATCGTTCCACAAGCACCAAATTTGGACCAGTTGTAGCCAAGGTCATATACTTTTGATTTTTCGCGGGAGCCAAGCTGGGCTCTCGCCGTGGGCGCCCTATTGGACAAATCCAAGATGGCCGCCATTCATAACAGGCCCATGTCATAACTTGCAAACTAATACCAGTAGAGACACACTTAATAGCACTTTTGTATGATTTTCGACCATGTAGAATCTATTTAACACGTTTTAAAAATGATTTGGATTTTTTTTAACTTGGTAATATATACACACATGGTATTTTAGCTGAAATTGGACGGTTTCAGATATACCTTAGATTTAAAGACTGTAATAATTCAAAAAATCGTACTAGAAGCAAAATATTTTGGTCATGAGTACGAAAAAGCGTATTATTTCCATTTAAAAACAATCTCCTACTTTGGAGAGGAGAATATAGGCCTATTGTAAAATCCAAGATGGCCGCGGGATAAAGAAATCAGTTATAAGTTGCAAACGCGAAAAGGTAGAATCAAGTAAGATAACACTTTTAATAATAATAATAATAATAATAATAATAATAATAATAATAATAATAATAATAATATTAATAATAATAATATTAATAATAATAATAATAATAATAATAACAATAACAATAACAATAATAATAATAATAATAATAATAATAATAATAATAATAATAATAATAATAATAATAATAATAATAATAATAATAATTACAATAATAATAATAATAAACTTCCATAGCGGCTAAACCCTTGTGGCTCAGAGGCGTGACAAACATAATCGTAATTTGACTCATAGTTCCAAAACCGTTTGCATTTGTCGTCTGGGCCAACCAGACCACCGAGGATTTAAGTCGGGAAAGCTCGACCCAAAAAATATGTTTTCAATTTATTCCGGAAGCTAATTTGTGTTTTCGCAGAGCGAATTTCTAAAGGATGTTCATACCAAGGTCTAGGTACAGCACCAGAAAAGGTCCTGCTGTCTACCACGGTTCTGACCAGTGGAACATGCAGCTGATCTAGATCACTGAAACAAAGGGTCCGTACCTTTCGCGATGGCTGAAGCATGTTTCGAATATATACCGTATATACTGGTTGTCATGCACTGGTCAGAGCCTGGTAGGTCAGGGAACACAATTTAAATTTGATTCTGTAAAGAACAGGTAACCAGTGCAAAGATTTTAGAAGAGCAGGTATGTAACAAAAACGAGGAGACTTTGTCACAACCCGCACCAAACAGTTCTGTGATGATGAAGCTATTTATTAGACTGTGTAGGTAATGTTACATGTTTTGATTATATAATGACAAACTCAACCTCTAATGCTTCTAACCTGGACATAAGACAGTAAAAATTAAATTTTACATTTGTTATCAAAATGGCATTCGTGCAAGTCCACCATTTAGAATGCTGGTATATATACAAATCGAAGATGGAACTTCTAAATTATAACTACAAACATTCATCCATGTACAATTATGCTTCGCTACCACAATGCAAATTTTCCAGCGACTGAAAATAGCTAAAACCCGTGTCATCCAAATGAGAATATTCGCTAATACAGATACATTTAGCATGTAAAGTTAATATTGAACGATAAATAGTTTATGTATTACACAATAAATGTCTATTACAAAAGCAAAATTAACCCTCCCCAGATTTAAACATAAGAACTGGCCAATCTTTCATAGAGGGTAGGTTGCATGGCTTTCATATTAACCACGTACTGCTGCTCTACATAATTAAAGTTCGAATATTATATGTACATAGCATTATTGTGTAGCAGTAAATTCAACAATAAACCAGATCAACATTGTAGCAATATAATGCCACGTGACACATAAACTTATCTAGGCTTTCATAATCACTTCAATTTTACCTAGCAGTACTAAACTGTCTCATCACTGTTAATGCATTCACCTTCGCACTTGCACAGCGATGTGCATCTGACACCGGCTCTACAACATTTACAATTCCCCTTACACATGTTACATGTCCTTGTACAATCACAGTGTAAGAGGATGGCACAGGCCTTGCTTGCGTCAGCAAGGGTTGTCCAAAACGGCAAACATATCTTACTATTATGGTCATTCCATCCCCACTCCCATTTTACTTACCAAAGTCAGGTCGTATCTGTTTGCTGACGGCTACGTGTTTTCAGATAAAACTGGCTTGCAATACAGATTTCTTAACGTGCTCGAAGAGTGCAGCTTGCCTTGGTGGGATATTCTCATTAATTAAGATAAATTATATCTGGCATCATCAACAGATGAAGAGACACATGTCTTGCTGTACACTAACACAACAAATCGTTCAATGCGCTCCATATGCACACTTTCCAGAGTCAAACATTCCGGATAGTTAGTAAGGGCAATCAATGTCTCTGTCACGAGTATTTTGCCACGCATTCTAGCCACTCTTCTTGCCACAGCTCAAAATGTGAGAGGTTGTATCACAACCTGTTAAGGAGTGAAACGATGGGAACGCTAATGACTTTGATGGGCCTAGCTGGGCCTAGCAGGAATGTTTCTATAGCTTTTGCTACCACCAAACCCAGTCCATAATTCTGCAAGCCTCACGTTTTCAAACAAACTCACTGTCAACTGTTCGTACCCTGTTCGTGACCCTGATATGCTGCATGGGCCAGGTGCAGAAATATACATGTACGTGTATCAGCCTCTGTGTGGTTGCAGGGCTCTAGTGTTTTCATATCAATATTTAACAATTTTTTTTTCAGCACCATCCCTGGCCAGTCGTTTACTTATGCAGGAGAAAAGCTCCCTTTTATTATCTACAATTTACCAGATATGATTGCCAGTCTCTTTTGAGAATGGGTGTGCTGTCATCACTGTTTGGTTCAAGTCGTGAACGAACACCTGTTCCACGTCTCTTCTGAGTCAGTGATTTGAGATTTTGTCAGGGTATGTGTTGATTCTCTAGCAAAATAACTACATTTAGAGATACATATACTGCAAACGTTACAGCTGTGGTTGGGAGCACCATATGAGTGATAGCAGCCATATAAAAACCATAAGTAAAACCTGTCTTGCTGTACAAACGCGGGCTCTTGGAGCTTTGCTACAAGCCAGTATTATTATATATTTGACTTCTTTCCCACTCCAAGCAAACCACACTCCGATAGAGAAGGGTGTTCTCGTCGGTTTTCATTATATCTAAAGAAATCTACCATATATGCTTCTGGTCTCGACTGAAGTTATATAAAAAGTTGGGTGATGAGAGCGGTGTTCTGTTTTAACATTCCAACTTTCTCTCCTTTCTTTCGTATGTCTGGACGATTGCTAACGTGAACAAACGGTTTCTGTTAATTGTATGGGAAACCGGAACAGTAGCATTTGTAAGACGTGTGTCTACATCTACTGAATGAAGAGTTTTGCCAACTTCAATGATTTTGGATAGAGACATAGCTACTACATTCTCCATAACATCACATGTATCAAGAGCAACAAACTCATGGCTTGTCGCCATTTTGGTCACAACTTTCATAAAGTATTTTACATCCCATTTTGGCACAAATACAATTTATATATATATTTGTGCTTAAAATTTTCCCCAGATCAACTCGAAATCATCACAAATGAATTCTATATAGTCGAAAACCATAGAAAAGTGGTTTTAAATGTGTCCCTACGTCTATTAGTTCAAAAGTTATGACATGCCCCCATTTGGAATGGCGGCCATCTTGGATTTGTTCAATATGGCGTCCATGGCGGGAGCCCAGCTTGGCTCCCGCGAAAAATCAAAAGTATATGACCTTGGCTACAAGTGGTCCAAATTTGGTGCTTGTGGAACGATTTGAACAATTATATGATTAAGCCCCCTGACTATGTAGCAGCGGGACAATCTGAGAGGCCTGGACGAGTGCTGGCAGGGTCAACGTTGACCTTGAATCTACAATCACGACCTTAACCTTTTTAACTCTCTTTATTAGCAGTCCCGTTAGCTATTTTTCGGGGTCATGTAAATACAGGTCATGTGATATCTCTGATTACAATTTTGACTGATCTAAGATCGTAACCTGACGTATCAGGCTCGAATCCTGACCGAGCCGTTTTTCTTTGCGGTTTGGCACAAACAGTGTTGCAAATTATTTCAATGTATTGAGTGTGCAGTGCTCTTGTGGTACTGTGCACTATAAAGAACCTCTTATTCGATTAAATTTGGTCATAGTTTCGACTTCATGCTTCTTTTTGTCGCGATATTGCCACAATATGCCACAATATTCAGAAAGCGACGTAAACCAATATTCATGCATACAGACAGACAGACAGACAGACAGACAGACAGACATAGTTTTTATTGTTGATGAAGTTTAGCTATATATTGCCTTCAGCTGTTCACCAAATAACATGCTAGTTTTCACATGACGTTTTAGTAATAGAAATTAAAAGTAAGAAATTTAAAATGTCACTGAAATTATATTTAAAATAGATAGAGAATAAACCCAGATCTGTGATAATTACATACGGTACATGAATAATGCAGTAGATGCCGTTTCAGCTAAATATTCGTACGAGAAAATACATACTGCATCGTTGGGTACGGCGAGATGGGCTGATCTCAGCACTCGTCACCACATCGAGCTTCGCCTAAAGGCTCGGGCTTGATGTAGTGACCAATGTGCTGAGACGAGCCCATTCAACGATGCCGTATGCATATAGTATCTTTCTGAGAGACTGGTGTCTGATGTATAAATATAGCAAAGAAAACAATCAACTATCCTGTCGTGACCCCTGTGACCCTTAGCGCCGTGCAGAAGGCCACCTGGTGAGTGAAGCCTGCAATAACACCGGAAATAGCTCCCTTTGCGCGCGCGTTCACGTCACTTAAGTCACGTGGATGAGACTACAGTGAGACTACAGTGAGACGTGTGGTGTTCATAAAGCTTCTAACTGCTCCCAGCGCCATTAAGCTATCTGCGGGGCTTATTTAAGGCCTCTTAAAACAGAACGTGGTCTAAGCCCAGAGTGCGAGGTTGATATGCTGGGGATATCAAGGCAGTGATTGGAGTCATGGCACCAGCGGCGAATCTTAAGGGGGGATCAGGGTGCGGCTATCAAGGGCGGGGGGGTGGGGGGTTGTTGCCCTGAACCACACTTTTCCTAAATTGCCTCACACAGCTTTCAATATTGCCAAAATATCGGTGTTTACACCCAGAATTTACTAGAGTAGTGCCTCAAGTAGTACCTCAAATTAGACATATATTGTTAATTAAACTAAGGGAGTTTATTGGAAAGATGTGCGTTCTAAAACTATAATATGTGGAAATTGAAGTTTGAGAGATGCAAAATGACACTCTGATGCATCATGTCGGTTTCAGCAAGGATGTTATGCATATCCTCCTTTGTTTTGGGGGTTAACACTGCTTAATTTAGTACTGAGGCTGACTTTGTTTAGCCTACATGTGGCGCAGCCTGTTCCTGTTTAGCCTACAAGTGGTACAGCCTGCTCCTATTTAGCCTACTAGTGACTTGCGAGGAATCGTGACTGAAAGCCCGGCTCATTCGATCATTGATCATGTTGTACAGGGACTCATATTACTCTTGTCAGTTTGAATTGTAACTGAGTGATTGTGATTTTTGAGCTGCTATCGGCAGCGGCAGACACCGGCTGAGCGTTGTCACAGTGGTGGACCAGCATCATAGACGTTGGCCCAACACTGTAACAACATTCAGACAGTTTCTCGTTCTGGCTGCACAATAGCATTACAGGATAACGTCAAGTAGTATCAGCATTCAAGTATTTCTCCCGTATCTGAGCAGCCGCCGTGGTGACGTCCTAATGTGAAGACGTAATGCACAGCCGCATCAAGCTCAGTGAACATGGAACATTGACCCAATGCTGGGGGAATGCTGATCCGCCGTCTGCGACGTCGGGCCAACATCAACCCAGCATTGGTCCTATTCCCGTGTCCGTCGAGAGGCTGCTCATGTAATGTGATGGATACTCCGCGGGGGGTATAATAATCTGCGGATTATCCAATCACAGCCCGTGTCTCACTACCAGATTATCCAATCACAGCGGCCGTCTCACCGTTCGCTGCCTCGCGGCCGGGAGCGGTCGATGCGGCAAGTGAGGAACGATCGATAAAAAGTAGGTCACTCGGCGCCCTCTAACGAAGAAAAATGCAATAAAAAAAATCTAGGTCACCTGGTCAGTGATGCAGCTAAACAACATGGACGTGTGTGCTATATATAGATACAGCCATTGACACTTGCCTACACTAGAGCGGGAATTTAGTTTGAAAATTATTGATGAGTGATATATTCCTTCCAGTCAAGCTACATCTTTATCATTGATGCATACAAATTTGCTAATCAATTACAAATTTGATTAGCAATCCAGGTCCGGCGATAAATAACACATGGCATCCACTTCAATAAAAAACAAACAAAAAAATCGACCCAATGTTGGACCACCGCCTGCGACTCTGGCCTAACATTAAAATTTATTCAACATTTGTTAGGTGAAATGCTTAACATCAGTGACCACGTATTTTAAAATTTTATCAACTAAATATTATAATAAATCGAAATAGATAGGAAATCGATCATTGCACCCTTAAAATGCCTTCAAAATAAAAAATACCCAGTGTCGAAACAATTAGGAACCATTGTCGCACTCATGTACCACAAAACATGACATACACTTATATGGGTATATTTGGTGGTTCAGTTATATGGACCCGTATTATTTAGTGGTTTTGTCATGAATCATTCAATACTTTGATCAAATAATATTCACCTCTTTAATATTTCACGATCCACTTGCATGCATCCGTCACAGTTACATATAGGTTTCCTGAAGCTTTAGTTTAATGGCTCGCGTTGGGTAGCGTCACCGAATTGTAGATGTCAAAACATAAGCAAATGTATAGATATAAAGAATGATTAATTTTGAAGTAAGATTTCTATCATTTTTTGACCAAACTAAATATTTTCTAACACATATGTGACCCGCCACGCAAAAAGGGCCATAACGTCGAAAGTTTTAAAATTTATTTTGATGGTTGTTATGATAGCCGTGTCCTTTCTGTTTCGATAACTCAAAGAGTTTTTGAAAAATATTTATAACTTTTTGTTTTACAAGATTTTAAATATTTGAAAATTAGTTATGTAATCAATAAATTTAAATTTTAAATCACATCATATATATTTTTATGAAAGCCGCGGGGAGGTACCTTTTCACATGACGGGTCACATATGTAGAATGAGAAATTATTAACACTTACAGCGCGGGGGTTGACCTGAGACATCAGAATCTGTAGCCTCTAGACGTCTGATTCTGACGTTTCACCTTGTCTAAACTTAGAGTAAAAGTAATTATAATGGCCGTATAGACTCATAACATAGGTATTCAAATGAAGCGGAAAGAGCTGACTAAGACTTGATTTATGATGATTTCACATTGAAAAAACCCCTTTGGTCTCCAAGGTTTACACAAAAACCTTTCAGCGCTTTAAGGGTTAAAATTAAAAGCCACTATTCAGGAACTGAGCTCAACCCTTTAACCGCCGTTGCCGCATATTTTCGGTTTTCATTTTTATTAGCACTGCAAGTACCACATTTCAAAGATGTTAAAGAACAAATGTGACATCAACCAGCAAGATTTGAAAAGAGTTAACCTCCATTTTGTCAAATTTGAATAATTTTCACTCACTTGAAGTTGTGGATCGCGTCAGCGAGACACAACTTCAAGTGGGTGAAAATTCAAATTGAATAATTTGGCGGTTAAAGGGTTAAGGCGCCGGGTTACAGACCAAGGCGCCAGATTTAAGGCTCTGTGCTGGCGATCAAGGCGCCGGACTAACTGCCTGGACGCCCCCCTGACCGTGAACCCAGCCCGTCACCATGGCAACACGTCTCCTCAGCAGCAGCAGGCTGTGACAGTTAGATGTAGTGATTTCATCTGTTCTGGATCCTCTCTGCTGGCGTCCCGTGTGTCTCGTCCAGAGATATGGCCCGGGGTACTGCATCTGCCTCAGTGGCTCCAGCGGAACGTTGGCACACCACTGTATCAATGTTAGCCCAGCATCTGCGATGCTGTGCCAACATTGATAAAGCGGTGTGACAATGCTTGATGTTGTCTGGGTTCCCACATGTCCCATTGATGGAAATGCCTCAGTACTGGTTCTGGCTTTTAACGGTGCCGCTTTTAGCTATATGTGCCTTCTATCTGTGCGGCTTCTAGGGGTATGGGGTACGACTTCTATCTGTGCAGCTTCTAGTTGTGCGTCTTCTAGGGTGCGACTTCTATTTGTGCAGCTTCTACGGGTGCGTCTTGTAGGGTGCGACTTCTATATGTGCGCCTTCTATATGTATGTCTTCTATTTATGCGACATCTAGGGGTGCCTAGGGGTGCGGCTTCTATGGGTGCGACTTCCATCTGTGCAGCTTATGTACACAAAACGGTGTACACCACAAAACGGTGTACACCACAATACGGTGTACACCACAAAACGGTGTACACCACAATACGGTGTACACCACAAAACGGTGTACACCACAAAACGGTGTATACCACAGTACGGTGTACACCACAATACGGTGTACACCACAAAACGGTGTATACCACAATACGGTGTACACCACAATACGGTGTACACCACAATACGGTGTACACCACAAAACGGTGTACACCACAAAACGGTGTATACCTCAACAAAATGGTGCACACCAGAAAACGGTGTGCACAACAATACACTGCGAGCTTTCACTTGAATTTGTTTCCTTGGGTATGTCAGAAAAATAGGGAGATTTGTATTCACCTAGCGACAGCAATTCATTTTTGAAAATTATTTCGATCTGAAGAATATTGATATAGCACAACAGTGTAGAAGGTATAATATGTTAAATCTGACTGCCAGTAACTATATGGAAACAGACCCATTTAGGAGATGAGAGGGTTCCCAAGAGCTGCCTAAATACCCGGTCGACTTGCAAATGGGACCTTATTGACTCTTACACACTGCGATGCTAATTTACTTCCCGGGAGCGTGTGATCCAAAGCGAGCCTAGAGATCAAAGGGTCGTGTTGAGCATAGTCCACCTATTATTCTGAGTTTGCCCCTTTTAACATGTTTAAGCCGAGGTACCGTTAATACTTAAAAAAGTACATAATTATTAGGACCAAATAAACCATTTCTCAAGTGTAGGGCCTATCTCTAAAATAATGTTCAAAACATGCTGACTGATATTCAATTACTTGTATTTAACCATTACAGCTCCAAAATATTTTTGTAAAAACCATAGAGAACAAAGCGTTGTTTCAAATTGAAATCGTCACAAATGGTTTAATTAGTTCTTTCCGCTTCTTTTGAATACATATGTTATAGTCTACGGTCATTAGCATCATTTCATTCTTTCAGTGCGGGGATCTACTGACCTCAAAGGTCGATCCCCGCACAGAAAGGGTTTGAATGTGCCGTGAGATGCCTAGATGTGACAATGCGTAATATGGTAACAAGTTAAAACCTCCAATTTACGTCATTCCTTCTGCAATTTATGATAAACACTAGATATCACTTTAAATTCAATTCATATATGTTCATTGAACGCTGATTTCAAATTGATCTTAATGTCAATTCATCAACCATGTGCAACTGCATTGGTTTTCCTACAAGTCCGACATAGCAGATAATATGTGACATTATTGATGGCTGAACTGTGGGTTTAAGGACAAATCGTAGGCACGTGAGATAATATTTCGTGACGTCATAATGTCGACACCACTATACACGCTGTCTGTCTGTGTGTCTGTCTGTGACGTCATAAGTAGGGACCAGGCTATACACGTGACACATTCAATTTGTGACGTCATAAAGTGTAGTATAATCAGATTGTTATCGATGTCGGCCTTTATCAGTAGATGCCGCTGTCATGTAGTATATCCCCGGCGGCGGCGGCGGCGGCACCGTGCTGGGCGAGGGATACTGCATGACCACAGCCCCCTGTACCACGCACACACAGCCAGCATCCCTGGCTGCTACAGGCACATACTCACCATCCTCCGCATCTCTCACAGCATCTCCACCATCGGCACAACCAGCAGCAGACATGGTGAAGCGCAATCCATTCGGGTAAGACATCTATGCCATCTGATAAATGTATAGATATCAATCATACAATAACAGTAGTCACATTCAGAGAGTAGTAATGACTGTAATTGCCTGTTTTTTTAGCGGGCGGTGTGTCACAGTTTGCCGCCTATATTTGTAATCATCAACAATGCCATTTGTCCATTGCTTACATTTGTGGCGAAGTCTAATTAATGTTTGACATGTTTATACGTTGTTTTTCTCATATAGAGTATTTTACGTATTTTACTGTGAAATAATTTGAATGTGCTGAACATGCACCCGGTATCTAGACAATATTTTTTATGGAGAAGTCATACTGATCCCCGTGGCCGTGTGTATTTATTGTTCCATCACATCAAGCTCCTTGATCACATAGGCCTCTTAAATGTTTACATGTGTGTATGGGTAGTTTTTACCCCTCAGCCATTAAGGCTGTGGGGTATAGTGATCACCAGAGGCGGGCGGGCGGGCGTGCGGGCGTTTAGAAATTCAGCTCTTACTGAAAAATTAACCGATGAATTTTGTTTATTTTTTACACACATGACCTATGTGCCTGGGCAATTCATCCCATATATTTTTTTCTGCCACCAAGCCAAAAGCGGCCATTTTCCAAGATGCCCGCCTAAAAAGCTTGTGGGCACCATAACTTATGAACCGTCGGTTGGATTGCATTCAAATTTGGTATGATTGTTATCTACGTACTTCTGGTGATCTGATTAACTTTTGGGATGAATCCATTAAAAACAAAATGGCTGCCGCAGCCATTTAAAAAAAGATGGCCGCTTAAAAAGCTTGTGGGCACGATAACTTATGAACCGTTGCTTGGATTGCATTTAAATTTGGTATGGTTGTTCTCTAGGTATTTCTGATGATCTGATTAACTTTTGGGATAAATCCATTAAAAACAAAATGGCCGCGGCAGCCATTTAAAAAAAATTACATGGTTTTTTGTGGGGGTCATTTTTTTCTCAATATTTTTTGATATTGATGGACAAAGCCTACGGCTGAGGGGTCCTGCCATCAACTGATGGCTATTTTATAATTCAACAAGGACATGACCTTTATGATGAGTTTTTATGGTGTAATAACTAAGGAGAACCTATGTCTTTCATGCGTATGTTGTAGGCCCTACACATTACATGGGGTATCCTGAATTAATGACTGTCATGTCGTCAGAACACTATTATATGTGTATATGTGGCATTCTTATGCGGCTGAATTAATTGTCTAAATATGTCTATTTAACTTTGAATTTACCATTGTCATCTTCATCCGCTCAAGCCGCGAATTGCCTGTTTTTATTTAGCGGGCTGTATTTGCCGCCTTTATTTGTAATCACCAACAAAGCCATGTGTCCATGGCTTAAATTTAACCCTTTTAAGCCTGAATTCACCATTGTGATCTTCATCCACTTAAGCCGCGAATTGCTGTCGCAATTCTCGACTCGTAGTGGATGAAGATGACTTGTACTGGGTAGCGAATGAAAAAAAAACCTATTGTTAATATAATATGCCAATATAATGTACGTCGTAACGCCAATCTTCCATGAAATTTATAAATAAAACATAAATAGTTTGCCGGTAAATAATTAATTAAGCCTTTTATTTTACGGTGAAATCGATGCGGTTAATTTTACGGTATAATATAATTCATCACCATTATGACGTCGTAATAGCCGCCTTATTTACAGCGCGCATTACGCTTTGTAACCGTCGGCGGTCCATATTTCTCTAGAAAACACTCCTATACTCGTTAATAAATAATGTCTACTAAATCACTGGTCATAGAATCACAACGAGACACTGGCCCAATGTCAGATCAATGCTGGCTGGACGTCGGTGACGTTGGCCCAACTTTGAGCTAACATTGGGCCAATTTCAGATGCTGTCTGTTGTTTACTAATTCACCAATAATAGAATCCCCTCTTTTTCTGGATTCCTCCCAGAAAACTAGAAATGTTGAACCAATGCTGGCTTCATGCTGGCCACCGTCTGCGACGCTGGCCATCATGAAGCCAGCATTGGTTCAAAGTGGCTTGTTTGCTTCATCATACTGTGACAATCCCAGCTCTGGCTCCATTACATATTCTTCCACTATGGCGGCATCCATATCCATTTATTTGATAAAAGATAATTCGTCCGTTTGTTTCATTCATTCATTCATTCATTCATTCATTCATTCATTCATTCATTCATCCAGTCATTCATTCGTTCGCTCGTTCGTTCGTTTTTTAGCTCCCGCCGTCACCGTAGGTGAGCGAAGGGAGCTATGGATTCTACCTCCGTTTTTTTTTTGCCTCTTCTTTTGCCTATAACTTTGTGAGAAAATAAGCTAGGATAACAATTTTTGATATGTGGGTTACTTCCAGGTGGCTAATGGACAGGTTAAAATATTTTTAATCTGAATTCAATACGCAAGGTTGCAGAGGAGAAAATGATGATGTGACGGCGTTGGGCCGTTGGGCCGTTGGGCCGTTGGGCCGTTGGGCCGTTGGGCCGTTGGGCCGTCCGTAAACAATTCGTTTCCGGAGCATATCTCTGAAAGTACTTGTCCGATTGTCTTCAAATTTTACACACAACACCCCTAGGGGGTCTAGTTGTGCCTTTTGGGGTATTTGAACTTTGACCTACTTCTGGTTCAGAACTATGACCTATTTAGACGTTTTGACGCGCACTTCGTTTCCGGAGCAGATCTCGAAAAGTACTGGGCCGATGACAGTCATATTGCACATACATGTTCTCTAAGGTCCCTAGTTGTGCCTTTTCAGGTTTTTGGACCTTGACCTTGAAGTTGACCCAGCACTTTGACCTAATTTATAACATCGGTAAATCCGACTGAAAGATTTTGCGGAATATCATGAAAACCGCTCAAGATAGCTACACCATTACTATAAAACAAAGTGTGAGGTTTCAGGAGAGGATGCATCTTGAAAAATTTCAAGTCGATAAAATTAAAAATGGCCGCCTATCGGCCATTATTCACCTTGACAGGCCTGATATTGCGGAATATCATGAAAACCGCTCAAGATAGCTACACCATTAATATCAAATAAATTGTAAGGTTTCAGGAGAGGATGCATCCTGAAAAATTTGAAGTTGATAAAATTCAAAATGGCCGCCTATCAGCCATTATTCACCTCGACAGGCCTGATATTGTGGAATATCATGAAAACCGCTCAAGATATCGAAACCATTACTATAAAACAAATTGTAAGGCTTCAGGAGAGGATGTATTTTGAAAAAAATCATTTTGTCAAAGTTCAAAATGGCCGCCAATCGGCCATTATTCACTTTCACATGGCCGTTATTTGGTAAACCGTGCTAGATGGCTAGACCATTACTATAAAACAAAATGTGTGATTTCAGGAGAGGATGCATCTTGAAAAAATTTGACTCGATAAAATTCAAAATGGCCGCTTATCGGCCATTATTCACTTTCACATGGCCGTTATTTGGTAAACCGTGCTAGATGGCTAGACCATTACTATAAAACAAAATGTGTGATTTCAGGAGAGGATGCATCTTAAAAAAATTCGACTCTATAAAATTCAAAATGGCCGCTTATCGGCCATTATTCACTTTCACATGGCCGTTATTTGGTAAACCGTGCTAGATGGCTAGACCATTACTATAAAACAAAATGTGTGATTTCAGGAGAGGATGCATCTTGAAAAAATTAGACTCGATAAAATTCAAAATGGCCGCTTATCGGCCATTATTCACTTTCACATGGCCGTTATTTGGTCAACCGTGCTAGATGGCTAGACCATTACTGTAAAACGAAATGTGAGATTTCAGATGAGGATGCATCTTGAAAAAAATTGACTTGATCAAATTTAAAATGGCCGCCTTTTCGGCCATTATTCATTTTCACATGGCTGATATTTGGTAAACCGTGCTAGATGGCTAGACCATTACCTGATTACTATAAAACAAAGTGTGAGTTTTCGGGGGAGGATGCACCCTGAAAATTTTTAATTTACGAATTCAAAATGGCCGACAATCAGCATTATTTACCTCGATAGGCCTGATATCAGGTAAACCGTGCTAGATAGCTAGACCATTACTATAAAACAAAATGTGACGTTTAGAGAGAGGATGCCTTTAAAAAACTTTCGACTCAATCGAATTCAAAATGGCCGCCTATCGGCCACTATTTACTTTCACATTGCTGATATTTGGTAAACCGTGTTAGATAGCTGGGCCATTACTATAAAACAAAATGTGAGATTACAAGAGAGGTTGCATCTTGAAAAAAATTGACTCGATCAAATTCAAAATGGCCGCCTATCGGCCATTATTTACTTTCACATAGCCGGTTTTTAGTAACCGTACTAGATGGCTAGACCATTACTATAAAACGAAATGTGAGATTTCAGGAGAGGATGCATCTTGAAAAATTTTGACTTGATCAAATTCAAAATGGCCTCCTATCGGCCATTATTCACTTTCACATGGGTGATATTTGGTAAACCGTGCTAGATGGCTAGACCATTACTATAGAATGAAATGTGACATTTCAGCTGAGGATGCATCTTGAAAAATTCAGACTCGATCAAATTCAAAATGGCCCCCTATCGGCCATTATTTACTTTCACATGCCCAATATTTTGCAAACTGTGTTAGATGTTAGTCTATTACTATAAAACAAAATATGAGGTTTCGGGGGAGGGATGCACCCTAAGTTTTTAACTAGTTTATATCGAATTCAAAATGACCGTAAATCAGCTATTAGTTACCTCGATTGGCCTGATATCGGGTAAACCATGCCAGATAGGTAGACCATTACTGGGATACTGATTAGGATCATTAATTTTAATGGAGGTTTGCAATCTCTGACAAAAACTGTCTAGTTCTTATCTTACTCTTAGACTGAGCTTCTTAGACCTAGTTGTCTTGCGTCTTGATTTTTGACCTAGCCTAGTACTACATTAAAAACCCTACACAAAATTGCTTAAATCAAATTCTAATTCGTCGCGGGAGCTCCTGGACTTATGTAGTCTTGTTCATTCATTTTTCATTCACAAATCCATTTGTTTTTTTATTCATTCATTCGTTCATCATTCATTATGAATTTATTTGTTCATTTATTCGTTTGTCCATTCGTTATTGTATCTTTCCTTTCTTGACCTCCGTTGTCCTTTTAGCCCGATCGCTCATACTCCGTCCATTTTTTTGTTCGTTGTTTTATCTATCTTTGATTGTTGCCATCCATCAATCTTTATTCGCTTTTTTCCTGTTATTTGTATCTGTAAAAAACCTGTCATCTAATATCCCTCCACGCTTCCACTGAAATACATCACAGTGCTTCGTGGGGATTACTCTGGTCTTGATGAGGAATAGTCACGATAAAAACAAAATAATTACATTACCACCATCAGTGGAATCGCGGCCCGTATTCTCATAGCGATTGACCCAGATTTTATGGTATGTGATTGGTGGAGATGACAATCTCGACCAATCACGCACCTTAGATCTGGGTCAGTCAAAACAGTGCAGAAAAAGAGATTATTAGCTCTGACATATAGATAGATATTGGCAGTCCACAGAACAGAATACAATATTACAAGATAATAAATAAGGATTTACACGCACAAATTACGTATTAACGTATTAAAAGATTATAAGAATATGTTTGAGATTAAATAATAAAAAAAATATATTTATAGCAATGTTTCGTTTGATATTGATTTAGGCTCCTCAGGTTCATTTTGAGCAAAGAGTCCCCCTTGCTTTGAGTATATATAGGTCATGTGGCTCATCCCACTCGAATTATTAACATCTCCGAAATGTCTCTGATTTCAATTAGAAAAGTTAAAGGGACTAACCCATCAACTACTTTTAGTCATGGTTGTGAAAAAATCTAAGTTTGCCTGATGCAGCTAATGAGCTGGCTAATTTTTATTTTTATTCTTTATTAACCTAAAGTATTTTATCAATATTATAAGTCGAATGACTGGTGAAACATCTGGAAAGGTTTATGTTTTTTTACAACCACGACTGCTACTATGTGATAGGCTGACCTGGACAAGATTCATCTGAACTTTTCTAATTAAAAAATGAGAAAGTTAGGGTAATATCAATGTTAACTAATAACATTCTGAGTGGGACGGACCACTGAACCTGGAACCAGAGATGGTGGGTTAAAAATTTCAGCGCGGGACCGTCTTTATAATTCGGAATCTGACGTCATAATCTGACGTCTGTATACGTCAAAATCTGACGTCTGTAGACGTCAGATTCTGACGTATAAAGACGGTCCCCACACTGAAAAAATTAAAATATTTCTAATAGCGGTAGACACATAACACAGGTATTCAAATGAAGCGGAAAGAGCTATCTAAGACATTTATGATTTTAAACTGAAAAAACCTTTGGTCGCCCATGGTTTATACAAAAATATTTCAGCGTTGTTATGGTAAATGTTGAACCGATGCGGGCCAACATTAACCCAGCATTGATTCGTCGTCGCGTGTTTGCGTATAGGTATCAGTGGAGTGTGTGGATGGACGCGGCATATGGTGCAAGCCATGTGCTGATTTATTATGACGTAATTATTAGATCTACGTTATAACATGACGTCACATACACGCCACCGTCTTTTCAGAACG